>LR738709.1:517138516-517238825 GCA_902687465.1 Secale cereale
GTCGGGGGCATCGGGGGCGCAGGCGTCGGGGGAGGACGTCGGGGGCGTCGGGGGCGCGGGCGCCGATGGCGTCGGGGGCGCGGCGCTCGGCTCGGCGGGGGTGGCGCAGGGGCGGCGGCGTCGGGGCGCTGGAGGGAGGGAGAGGGAAGGGGATTGATCTGGCGAGGGAGAGAGAGGGAGGGTGCGGTGGGGGGCGATATGGATGGGGGATATTACTAATGGCGCACCTCCCCCCGGTGCGCCATAAGTACGGAGATTCTAATGGCGCACCTCCCCCTGGTGTGCCATTAGTATTGTGTTTTAGTTACTAGCCCGACTGGTCAGGTTATATCCCACCTAACCCACTCCCCATCAGAACACACCCACTAGCCCGACTGGTCTGCACGCAGCACACCCACCAGGAGGTCCTGGGTTCGTTTCCCAGGCTCCCGAAATTTTTTTATGCATTTAAAATGCTGTTTGACACTTATTTGTGTTTAAATATGTTCAAACTTGTTTAAATCATAACATTAATATTTTTTTATAAAACAGTAATAATTTTTAAAAAAATATCATCAAATTTGTTATTTGAAAATATTTATGAATATGAAAAAATAACATCAAATTTATTATTTTGAATATATCATTAGTTCATGGGTCGGCGGCGGCGGCCGGTGGAGCGGGGGAGGGTGCGGTGGGTCGTCGGCGGCGGTTGAGTAGGGGAGGGTGCGGGAGTTCGGCGGCGGCGGCCGGTGGAGCGGGGGGTGCTCGGCGGCGAGGGGGACCGGATCTGGCGAGGTGGGATAGCGATCGAGATGGAGGGGGATCGAGATCGAGTGTCCATGAAATTTAAAAACATTCAAGAGTTCAAAAAGTGCCTATGAAATACAATCGAGAAATGAAGGCTACAATTTAAATACAATCGATCTTAGCTAGCTATCTGTTCACAATCTTCTTGCCCTTCTTTTTCGCAAATGGAGTTCTTCTGTGGAACGGACGTCCTTTAGGTAGGGTGGTCCTGCTTCTTCTTGTGGTGTATGCTGCTACTTCATCATCGTCGTCATGTTCGATCCTCGGGTCGCCGTACTTGTCGAAGTCTTGCTCATTGGCTACTCCATCCATTTCGATGATCTTCCTTTTGCCTCTCCTCACGACAACACGACTGGGCTTTGACGGGTCGGTATTGAAGAAGCATTGGTCAACTTGGGAAGCCAGTACCCATGGCTCATTTTTTGTGGTGACGTTTGCGCCCGCGGTCTTGGATTTGGCTTCGGGTATAACCATGGTGGTGAAATACCGGTCTTCTTTTAGGACGCTCTTGGCCATCTGACACAGAACATCGGGACCTTCTCTCCAGCGTAGCTTAGCTCCCAGATCTCCTCGATCCTTCCGTAGTATCTGTCCTTGTCGTTACCGGTGTAGGATTCCATCGTTACCCCGCAGTTCTGATAACCATCGCTCTTCATGTCCTTGGCCTCGGTGTAGAATGTGTAGCCGTTGATATCGTACGCCTCATAGGTCATCAGGTTGTGCTCGGTGCCCTGTGACAAGGCGAATATGAGTTTTTCTTCCGCGGAAGAATCCTCATGTAAAGGGTACGACAGAAGCTTCTGCTTGAACCAACGCGTGAAACATGAGTTGTGCTCTTTGATTATATCTCCGTTCGTCCTCTGTTGGCCTCGGTCATTGTACGTCTTCTCAATAAAGGTTTTGTGCTCTACCACCCAAGGATCGACCACGTCTATGTGTTGTAGCGCGACTAGGTTTGCTCTTTCAAAGTCGGCGAGTCGACCCTCGAAGTCGACATGCATTTCACAGCGACCCTCACGGTGACCCCATCCAGCGAGCCTGCCGAGGTGCCTGTTGATGGGCAGACCAACGGGGTTCTCGATGCCTAGATAATTCGTGCAGTAGGAGATGCACTCTTCGGTCAGAAAGCCCCTGGCTATGCTTCCCTCTGGACGTGACATGTTGCGAACGTATCCTTTGATGACACCATTCATCCTTTCGAACGGCATCATGCTGTGCAGGAACGTCGGCCCGAGTTGGATGATATCGTCCACAATATGGACCAACAGATGCACCATAACATCGAAGAATGCGGGCGGGATGTACATCTCAAGCTCGCATAGTATCACCACGATCTCTTCCTGTAGCCTTCTGAGTTTCCTCACGCCAACCGACTTCCGAGAGATGACGTCGAAAAAGTTGCATAGGCCAAATAGCATTTCACGGACGTGCGCGTCCATGATCCCACGGATTACAACTGGAAGTATCTACATCATCAGCACGTGACAGTCGTGAGACTTCATCCCGCTGAACTTCAGCTTCGCTGGGTCTAGGTATCTGCTTATCTTCCCCGCGTAACCGTAAGGAAGTTTTACTCCTACGAGGCAGGTGAAAAACTGCTTGATCTCCTCCTGACTTAGACTAAAGCACGCGGGAGGGTAGTCATTTCCGGTCTTCTTGGCCTTTTTCCCTTTGCGATGACTTTCCATGTCCTGCTTCGCCTCATCATCATCATCATCATATATAGTGTGAAGCTCCTGCCTGATGCCCATTGATTTCAAGTCTGCCCTTGCTTTCGGTCCATCTTTGGTCCTCTCTGGCATGTTGAGCAGGGTACCAAGCAGACTCTCGCACACGTTCTTTGTGATATGCATGACATCAAGGCTGTGAGGCACACGGTGGATCTTCCAGTACGGCAAGTCCCAGAAAACAGACCTCGTTTTCCATACCTTCAGCAGCGGCTCTGGCGCCTTTCGCTTCTTTCCCGGCTCTGGCGCCTTTTGCTTCTTTCCCGGCAGTGGGGCAATCTTTCCAATTTTTCAACAGCTCGTCTATTTCCTCGCCGCTCCTCGTACGCAGGCGTCCTCGGGGTTCAGCTTCACCATCGAACAGATCCTTGCGTTTTCTCCACAGGTCATCGTCGCGAAGCCACCTTCGATGTCCCATGAACACGGTTTTCGAAATCCCGGGATCTCTATCTAGCTGGCGATACGTTGTGTCATCCATGCACCTGACGCATCCAGAAAATCCGTGGACCACCTGCCCCATGACATATCCGTAACCGAGATAGTCGTGCACCGTCGTGAGCAGTGCGGCTCTCATAGGGAGATATTCTTTCTCTGCGGCGTCCCATGTATTGGCTGGCGTTTTCCACAGCGTGTCAAGCTCCTCTTTCAGCAGCCCCAGATACAGATTGATGTCGTTCCCTGGTTGTTTCGGTCCTTCAATTAGCATACTCATGTGAATGTACTTCCTCTTCATGCACAACCAGGGGGGAAGGTTGTACATCCACACAAACACGGGCCAGGTGCTATGTGTGCTTCTATGGCTGCCAAACGGATTGACTCCATCAGTGCTCGCGCCCAGCATGATGTTCCTTGGATCGTTCCCAAATTCTAGGTCTTCAAAGTTCAACGCTTGCCACTGGCTCGCATCCTTAGGGTGACTCAGCATCTTGTCTTTTTTATCTATCTCCGGATCATTTGCGTCATCTTCTCGCTTCTTCTCCTCCCTATCCGCGTGCCAACGCAGGAGCTTTGCTACCTTAGGGTCCGCGAAATACCGCTGCAGACGAGGAGTGATCGGAAAGTACCACACCACTTTTCGAGGAGCTTTCTTCCTATTCTTGTATCGAGTGACGCTGCACACCAGACATGTGGTAGACTCCGCGTGCTCGTCCCGATAAATGATGCAATTGTTCATGCACACATGGTATTTCACGTGCGGTAAATCCAGAGGACACACGATTTTCTTCGCCTCCTCGAAACTGGTCGAGCACTTGTTCCCCTTGGGAAGACGTTCGTGCCAGAATGACCTGTTCTCGTCGAAGCATGCGTCGGTCATTTTGTGTTTTACCTTCATCTCCAGAGCCATGAGCATTACTTTCAGGCGGGTATCCTCGGGCCTGCATCCTTCATACAATGGAGTAACCGCGTCTAACTCCAGTTGATCCATCTTGGCTTTCTTTCGGGCGGCAGCTCTTGCGTTATCCGTCTGCTTGAGAAGCAGCTCTTGAATATGAGGGTCCTGCACCCAGCCCATCGATGGTCCAGCGTCGTCTGCTCCGCCGGCATCATCATCTTCATGATCATGCCCGTCGTCTGCTCCGGCATCTTCCTCATCATCATGCCCTGCATCTTCTACATGATGACTGTGTACAACAACACCGTCGTGATTATCTCCTGGGTATTCTTCGTCTTCTCGCCCGCCCGAGCCGCGGTGGTTGTCTTGCTGCTCTTCCTCATTTCTTGCCCGGCCCCCATGGACGACTTCGTAGTCATCTTCATCACCTTGCCACCGATAGCCATCCATGAAACCACGCAAGAGCAGGTGGTCCCGCACCTGCCCGAAATCCGGGTCCGCAATAAGGCTCTTCAGCTTGCATCTTTGACAGAGACATCTTATCTCTGTCTCGTTCTTTTGAAGCATCTCGGCCTTCGCGGAGCTCAAAAACCTATTCACGATGCCTTCGGTCATCGTGCGGACCATGGTCGCCCGCGGGGTAGAGCAAAACGATATTTGAACCAAGAAAAAATTTGGCGTGACTTTCCCTAAAAATTGGACCAAAAAGAATGCTTAATGCCAAAATTCTCGCCGAAACGAAAATGAATCAACATTCCGGCAAAATATTGGCAACTATCGCATTTCAAATACCGGTACACCTCCAAACACAAACAAATAGGAAACACCACAAACATATGCAACACCACGAACATACATAGATCTAGCTAGGCCATAAAAAGTGCATGTGCACATTGTTGTAGGGAGAACAGCATAAATATAGCTTCCCCCCTTACTTACCTATCAAAACAAGGTAATTTAACCACTTAATTTGAATGAATCTATGGTGGAAATGAGGTGAAAAAGAGGAGGCACCCGAGACAAGGAGGAGGTGGAGAATGAAGTGGGGAGAAAGTGAGTGGGTAGGAGTGGCTGTCCAAAATATCTTGTTGGTGCCCACTTACTAATGGCGCACCACCTCAAAATGCGCCATTAGTAACCCAGGTTACTAATGGCGCACCTTCTGGTGGTCCGCCATTAGTAGTTTTGCAAAAAAAAACATACTAATGGCGCACTGTCCCAAAGTGCGCCATTACTAGTTTAAACTAGTAAAGGCGCACTGTGGAACAGTGCGCCATTAGTAGTTTTGCAAAAAAAAGAATAAAAAATATAATTAAAAAACAATAGTAGTGGCACACTCTGTGACTGGTGCGCCATTACTAGTTACAACTAGTAATGGCACACTGTGTCTGTATGCGCCATTAGTATGTTTGGAAAAGAAAAAAATTAATACTAATGGCGGACGCTGAGCCAGGTGCGCCATTAGTGTATTCAACTCTAATGGCGTACCAGAAGGTGGTGCGCCATTAGAATATACTAATGGCGCACCGCTTGTCTGGTGCGCCATTAGTGTCAATCCCATCTATAGCCCTTTTTCTAGTAGTGCCACCTCGGTGGCCTCCCTCACCCCCTCTAAAATCCCAAATATTCTGAAAACCGTCGGGATGAACCTAGATCGAAAGTTCCGCCGCCGCAAGGCTCTGTAGTCCATGTGATACAATCTGGAGCCCTTTCCGGCACTCCGCTGGAGGGGGAAACCATCACCGGTGGCCATCTTCATCATCCCAGCGGCCACCATGATTAGGAGGGAGTAGTCCACCCTCGGGGCTGAGGGTTTGTACCAGTAGCTATGTGTTTAATCTCTCTCTCTCTCACATGCTCTTGAGATGCACAATCTTGATGTATAGAGGGCTTTGTTAATATAGTTGGATCATATGGTGTTTTCCCCTCTCTATCTTGTTGTGATGAATTGAGTTTTTCCCTTTGAGACTTCGTTGTTATCGGATTGAATGCTTTTATGGATACTTGATATATGTCTTGCAATTGAATACTCGTGGTGACAATGGGGAATAGATAACCCACAAGTGTAGGGGATCGCAACAGTTTTCGAGGGTAAAGTATTCAACCCAAATTTATTGATTCGACACAAGGGGAGCCAAAGAATACTCTCAAGTATTAGCAGTTGAGTTGTCAATTCAACCACACCTGGAAGGCTTAATATCTGTAGCAAAGTATTTAGTAGCAAAGTAATACGGAAGTAACGATAACGGAGATAAAAGTAACGGTAGTATTTTTGCAGTGATTGTAACAGTAGCAACAACAAAGTAAATAAGCAACACGCAATATGTGAAAAGCTCGTAGGCATTGGATCAATGATGTTTAATTATGTAGGATGCGATTCCTAATGTAATAGTTATAACATAGGGTGACACAGAACTAGCACCAGTTCATCAATGTAATGGCATGTATTCCGAATATAGTCATACGTGCCTATGGGAAAGAACTTGCATGGCATCTTTTGTCCTACCCTCCCGTGGAAGCGGGGTCCTATTGGAAACTAAGGGATATTAAGGCCTCCTTTTAATAGAGTACCAGACCAAAGCATTAACACATAGTGAATACATGAACTCCTCAAACTACGGTCATCATCGGGAGTGGTCCCGATTATTGTCACTTCGGGGTTGCCGGATCATAACACATAGTAGGTGACTATAGACTTGCAAGGTAGGATCAAGAACACACATATACTCATGGAAATATAATAGGTTCAGATCTGAAATCATGGCACTCGGGACCTAGTGACAAGCATTAAGCAGAGCAAAGTCATAGCAACATCAATCTCAGAACATTGTGGATACTAGGGATCAAACCCTAACAAAACTAGCTCGATTACATGATAGATCCCATCCAACCCATCACCGTCCAGCAAGCCTACGATGGAATTACTCACGCACGGTGGTGAGCATCATGGAATTGGTGATGGAGGAAGGTTGATGATGACGATGGCGACGATCTCCACTCTTCGGAGCCCCGAACGGACTCCAGATCAGCCCTCCCGAGAGAGATTAGGGCTTGGCGGCGGCTCCGTATCATAAAACGCGATGAATCCTTCTCTCTGATTTTTTTCTCCCCGAATGTGAATATATGGTGTCGGGGCTGATGTCGATGGAGCGTCAGGGGGCTCATGAGAAAGGGGGCGCGCCCAGGGGGCGCCCCCCACCCCCGTGGACAGGGTGTGGGCCCCCTGGTCTGGTTTCTTCCGTCGGTATTTTTTATATATTCCAAAATAATTCTCCGTTGATTTTCAGGTCATTCTGAGAACTTTTATTGCTGCACAAAAATAACACCAAGGCAGTTCTGCTGAAAACATCGTCAGTCCGGGTTAGTTCCATTCAAATCATGGAAGTTAGAGTCCAAAACAAGGGAAAAGTGTTTGGAACAGTAGATACGTTGGAGACGTATCAACTCCCCCAAGCTTAAACCTTTGCTTGTCCTCAAGAAATTCAGTTGATAAGCTGAAAGTGATAAAGAAAAACTTTGACAAACTCTGTTTGCTCTTGCTGTTGTAAATATGTAAAGCCAGCATTCAAGTTTTCATCAAAGATTATGAACTAACCACATTCACAATAACTTTCAGGTCTCATGTTTACTCATATCAATGACACAATCAACTAGCGAGTAATAATGATAAACCTCGGATGACAACACTTTCTCAAAATAATGGTATCTCGCTAGCCCTTTCTGAGACCACAAAACATAAATGCATAGCACCTCTGAAGATCAAGGACTGACTAGACATTGTAATTCATGGTAAAAGAGATCCAGTCACAATCATTCTCAATGTAAATTAATAGCAATGCATGCAACGACGGCGGTGCTCTCCAACCGGTGCTCTTTAATAAGAGGATGATGACTCAACATGAAAGTAAATAGATAGGCCCTTCACAGAGGGAGGTAGAGATTTGTAGAGGTGCCAGAGCTCGAGTTTTGAAATAGAGGTGAATAATATTTTGAGTGGTATACTTTAATTGTCAACATAACAACCAAGAATCTCGATATCTTCCATGCTACACACATTATAGGCGGCTCCCAAACGGAATGGTATAGTTTATACTCCCCCAACCACCTACCACCAACAAACACACTCCACGGCTAGCCCGAAACAACGGGTACCGTCCATACCAACAACAGTCCTGGGGGAGTTTTGTTTAATTAATTTGATTTGAGCATGGGACTGGGCATCCCGGTTACCAGCCATTTTCTCATGAATGATGAGCGGAGTCCATTCATCGTGAGAATAACCCACCTAGCATGGAAGATATAGACATCCCTTGTTGATACATGAACTGTTCGAGCATACAAAACATAATTTCATTTTAAGGTTTAGAGTTTAGCACATAGAAATTTATTTGGAACGGCAGGTGGATACCGCATATAGGAAAGTATGGTGGACTCATATGGAATAACTTTTGGGTTTACTGAAGTGGATGCACAAGAAGTATTCCTGCTTAGTACAAGTGAAGGCTAGAAAGAGACTGGGGAGCGACCGGTTAGAGAGCGACAACAGTCATGAACATGCATTAAGATTAATCAACAATGAGTGCACGCATGAGTAGGATATAAATCACCATGAATATAAATATCGTGGAGGCTATGTTGATTTTGTTTCAACTACATGCGTGAACATGTGCCAAGTCAAACCACATGAATCGTTCAAAGGAGGATACCACCCTATCATACCACATCACAACCATTTTAATATCATGTTGGCACGCAAACAAGACCATTATAAACTCCTAGCTAATTAAGCATGGCATGAGCAGCTATGATCTCTAATTGTCTTTGCAAGCTTGTTTCATTCATAATAGGCTGAATCAGGAACGATGAACTATCATATTTACAAAAACAAGAGAGATCGAGTTCATACCAGCCTTTCTCATCTCAATCAGTCCATCATATATCGTCATTATTGCCTTTCACTCACATGACGGAACGGTGTGGATAATAATAATAGTGCACGTGCATTTGACTAAGCTGGACTCTGCAAGCATTTAATACAAGGGAGAAGACAAAGTAATATGACTCTTGGTTAAATAAACAATAAAGCATATGAGAGCTACTAAGCATTTTCATCATGGTCTTCTCCCCTTGACCCCCCAAAGAAAAGAAAAGAAACTATTTACATGGGAAAGCTCCCAACAAGCAAAAGAAGAACGGGAAATATTTTTTGAGTTTTCTTTTAATTACTACTACTATAGGCATGGAAAGTAAACTAGCTAAAAAAACTACAACTAATTTTTTTTGTTTTTCTTAAGGTTTTTCTAACACACAAGAAAAAGACCTAGAAAAAGAAAATAAACTAGCATGGATAGTACAATGAAAAAGTATGAGCACCGACTACTGGAATAAGTGTGTGAACATGAATGTAATGTCGGTGAGAAATACGTACTCCCCCAAGCTTAGGCTTTTGGTCTAAGTTGGTCTATGGCCAGTACTGGCCTGATGGATATCCAAAGTCGTAGTTGGGGTTGTACTGAGATGAAGCAGCTACTGCCTGATGAGCTGCATCTTGAAGACGAGCCGCCTTCGTCCTCTCCTCATACTCATTCGCCTCCTCCCTGGTTATAACATATCTCCTTTTCGCCTGAAAGTCAAAGAAAGTAGGAGCAGGGAGAGAAATATGGACAGTGTGACGTCTGTCAAAGATTAGTCGGTACTGAAGGGATTGTTCATCCCTCTCAACGAACTGATGGCAATCATGGCATTATAGTCTAGAAAAGTAGGAGGCAACTCCGCATCATTCTCTTGTATGGGTATATGAAGATAATTAGCCAAGCGAGTTGCATAAATTCCACCAAACAAATCTCCATTTAAACCGTTAAGATGTAACCTCCGTGTAACTATGGACCCCAAATTATATTGTCTATCACCTAATACCACACTTTTGAGGACACTAAGATCTGGTACGCACATGCGGCAAGCCTCATCTTTACCGTTAATGCATCTACCAATGAAGAGAGCAAAATAATGTATAGCAGGGAAATGAATGCTCCCTAGGGTAGCTTGTCTGATTTCTCTAGATTCCCCCACAATGATATTAGCTAAAAAGTCCTTATATTCAGATTTGCGTGGTTCACCAGCATTACCCCACTGTGGGAGTTTACAAGCATCATTAAAATCTTCTAGGTCCATAGTATAAGATTTATCATATAGATCAAATAGGACAGTGTGAGAATTGCGTGAAGATGTAAACTTAAATCTTGTCACAAAGGAATCAACTAAGTAGTGGTACTAGGGGCACTTATCTGACACGAAGTCCTCAATATTAGCATTACGCACATAGGTATAAAATTCTTCCTTGATACCTGCACGGATCGTAAACTCCTCTGACGGTCATTCACAAGGCCGCACTTGAGCTTCCCTTGGTAGTTCATCGTCCGGCTCGCGTATTGCGAGCCTTGGTCCTTGTTTCCTTGAGGAACCACCTTGATAAATTTTCCTATGCATTTTTCTGAAAAATTTCTGAAATTTTAGTAAGTCAAAATAAAAGTAAACCAAACTCAGCAAGATTGATAGCAACTACTCTCACAACTGCTTAGAGATTATATCATGCATTAGAACTACTTGGAACCACATAAATTTGACATGCAAGCTCAAGAACAGGGTCACCTCAACAACAAAAATGCAATAAATAAAGCACTAGAACAAAAACTAATTGGACCATTGGAGGAGTCACATACCGAAGAACAATCCCCCCAAACAGTTTCGGAAATGGAGCTTTGAGCAAGGAGATCGAAAATGGCAGCAAGATGAGCTAGAACTCGTGCTTGAGCTGGTGGGTGATTTTTTTGGGAGGAAGAAGGTGTGTGTGGGTGCTGGAGTAAGTGGAGGGGGGCCATGTGGGGCCCACGAGGCAGGGGGCACGCCCAGGGGGTGGGCGCGCCCTGTACCCTCGTGGCCAGGTGTTGGCTCCCCTGGTATGTTCACAGTGCCAAATATTCTTAAATAATCTAGAAAAAATCATATTTCATTTTCGGGGCATTTGGAGAACTTTTATATTCGGGGTATTTTTTATTGCAAGGATAACTCAGAAAACAGACAAATAATACTATTCTCACTTTATTTATTCTAAATAACAGAAACTAAAAGACGGGTACAGAAGGTTGTGTTTTCTAAATTCATCCATCTCATGTTTATCAAAAGGAATCCATTAACAAGGTTGATCAGGTCTTGTCAATAAAATCTTTCCGAATAACATGAAACTGGAGAATTTTCTAATAACACTAGGTTACCTCAATGGGGATATGTAAGTCCCCAACAATAAGAATATCATATTTCTTCTTGACAGTAGGAAGAGGAAATTCAAAACCTCCAATAGTAATCGTTGAAATTTTTCCAATAGAATTGATACTGTGGAACTGAGGTTGTTTTCTCGGGAAGTGTACCGTATGCTCATTACCATTGACATGAAAAGTGACATTGCCTTTGTTGCAATCAATAACAGCCCCTGCAGTATTCAAAAAGGGTCTACCAAGGATAATAGACATACTATCGTCCTCGGGAATACCAAGGATAACAAAGTCCATTAAAATAGTAACGTTTGCAACCACAACAGGCACATCCTCAGAAATATCGACATTATAGCAATTGATTTATCGGTCATTTGCAAAGATATTTCAGTAGGTGTCAACTTATTCAAATCAAGTCTACGATATAAAGAGAGAGGCATAACACTAACACCGGCTCCAAGATCACACAAAGCAGTTTTAACATAATTTCTTTTAATGGAGCTAGGTATAGTTGGTACCCCTGGATCTCCTAGTTTATTTGGTATTCGACCTTTAAAAGTATAATTGGCAAGCACGGTGGAAATTTCAACTTCCAATATCTTTCTTTTATTGGTAATAATATGTTTCATATACTTAGCATAAGGATTTGTTTTAAGCATATCAGTCAAACGCATACACAAAAAGATAGGTCTAATCATTTCAGCAAAGCACTCAAAATCATCATCATCCTTTTTCTTGGATGGTTTAGGAGTAAAAGGCAAGGGTTTCTGAACCCATGGTTCTCTTTCCTTACCGTGCTTCCTAGCAACAAAGTCTCCCTTATCATAATGTTGATTCATTGATTGTGGGTTATCAAGATCAACAACAGGTTCAATCTATACATCATTGTTATTACTAGGTTGAGCATCATTATGAACATCGTCATTAACATTATCACTAGGTTCATGTTCATTACCAGATTATGTTTCAGCATCAGAGATAGAAACATCATTGGGATTCTCAGGTGTGTCAACAACAGGTTCACTAGAAGCATGCAAAGTCCTATCAATTTTATTTTTCTTCTTCTTAGGAGGACTAGGTGCATCTGTATTAGTTCTCTGAGAATCTTGCTCAATTCTCTTAGGGTGGCCCTGATACGTCTCCAACGTATGTATAATTTTTGATTGTTCCATGCTATTATATTATCCTTCTAGGATGTTTTATGGGCTTTGTTACACACTTTTATATGATTTTTGAGACTAACCTATTAACCCAGAGCCCAGTGCCAGTTTCTGTTTTTTCTCATGTTTTAGGGTTTCGTAGAAAAGGAATATAAAATGTAGCCCAGTTGACCTGAAAATTAACGGAGGAAGTTTTTGGACCTAAAGAAGCCCAGGAAGTGCCGGAGGGGGAAAAGAGGACCCATGGGCTGCCCACCTACTGGGCGGGCCCCCCTGCCTCGTGGACAGCCCGTAGCCCCCCTCTGCTTGGCCCCGACTCCAACACCTCCTACATATACTGAAACCTCCAGAAATAACCTAGATCAGGAGTTCCGCCGCCGAAAGCCTCTGGTGCCACCAAAAACCAATCTAGACCCTGTTCCGACACCCTGCCGGAGGGGGAATCCCTCTCCGGTGGCTATCTTCATCATCCCGGCGCTCTCCATGACGAGGAGGGAGTAGTCCACCCTCGGGGCTGAGGGTATGTATCAGTAGCTATGTGTTTGATCTCTCTCTCTCGTGTTCTTGAGATGGCACAATCTTGATGTATCGCAAGCTTTGCTATACTAGTTGGATCTTATGATGCTTCTCCCCCTCTACTCTCTTGTAATGGATTGAGTTTTCCCTTTGAAGTTATCTTATCGGATTGAGTCGTTAAGGATTTGAGAACACTTGATGTATGTCTTGCATGTGCTTATCTGTGGTGATAATGGGATATCACGTGATCTACTTGATGTATGTTTTGGTGATAAACTTGTGGGTTCCGTGACCTTGGGAACCTATGCATAGGGGTTGGCACACGTTTTCGTCTTGACTTTCCGGTAGAAACTTTGGGGCACTCTTTGAAGTTCTATGTGTTGGTTGAATAGATGTTTCTGAGATTGTGTGATGCATATCGTATAATCATGTCCACGGATACTTGAGGTGACAATGGAGTATCTAGGTGACATAAGGGTTTTGGTTGATTTGTGTCTTAAGGTGTTATTCTAGTACGAACTCTATGATAGATTGAACGTTACTACGGACTCTTGAATAGATCGATCAAAATGAATAACTTTGAGGTGGTTTCGTACCCTACCATAATCTCTTCGTTTGTTCTCCGCTATTAGTGACTTTGGAGTGACTCTTTGTTGCATGTTGAGGGCTAGTGATATGATCCAATTATGTTATCCTTGTTGAGAGAACTTGCACTAGTGAAAGTATGAACCCTAGGCCTTGTTTGAACGCATTGCAACACCGTTTATGCTCACTTTTACCACTTGCTACCTTGCTGTTTTTATATTTTCTTATTACAAAAACCTATATCTACCATCCATATTGCACTTGTATCACCATCTCTTCGCCGAACTAGTGCACCTATACAATTTACCATTGTATTGGGTGTGTTGGGGACACAAGAGACTCTTTGTTATTTGGTTGCAGGGTAGTTTTAGAGAGACCATCTTCATCCTACGCCTCCCACTGATTGATAAACCTTAGGTCAACCACTTGAGGGAAATTTGCTACTGTCCAACAAACCTCTGCACTTGGAGGCCCAACAACGTCTACAAGAAGAAGGTTGTGTAGTAGACATCAGGCCCTCAGGATACAAAGGTTCCCGAGTCATTCTGCCCCCTCTAGTCACAACTCTAACATAATTATCATTCTTCTTACTATTTAATTCATTGAGCAAATCAGTTTGTTCTTTAAGTACTTGTTCTACTTGAGTGGTAACCATAGAAGCATGTTTACTAATGAGTTTAAGTTCACCTTTAACTCTAGACATATAATCACTCAAGTGTTCAATCATATAAGCATTAAGTTGCAATTGTCTACCAACATAAGCATTGAAGTTTTCTTCTTTAACAATAAAATTGTCAAACTCATCTAAGCATTGGCTAGCAGACTTATAGCGAGGAATATCACCTTCATCAAATCTATAGAGAGAATTTACCTTTACTACCCGTGTCGGGTTATCAAGACCATGTATTTCTTCAATAGGTGGTAAATTCTTAACATCTTCAGCTTTAATACTTTTTTCTTTCATAGATTTCTTTGCCTCTTGCATATCTTCAGGACTGAGAAACAGAACACCCCTTTTCTTCGGAGTTGGCTTAGGAGTTGGTTGAGCAAGTGTCCAATTGTTTTCATTGGTCAACATGTTATTCAATAGCAATTCAGCTTGATCGACAGTTCTTTCACTGAAAACACAACCATCACAACTATCCTGGTGGTCTCTGGAAGCATCGGTTAGTCCATTATAAAAGACATCAAGTATTTCATTTTTCTTAAGAGGATAATCAGGCAAAGCATTAAGTAATTAGAGAAGCCTCCCCCAAGCTTGTGGGAGACTCTCTTCTTCAATTTGCACAAAATTATATATTTCCTGTAAGGCAGCTTGTTTCTTATGAGCGGGAAAATATTTAGCAGAGTAGTAATAAATCATATCCCGGGGACTACGCACACAACCAGGATCAAGAGAATTAAACCATGTTTTAGCATTACCCGTTAAGGAGAACGGAAATAACTTAAGGATATAATAGTAACAAATTCTTTCCTCATTGGTGAATAGAGTGGCTATATCATTTAATTTAATAAGATGTGCCAAAATAGTTTTAGATTCATAACCATGGAACGGATCAGATTCAATCAAAGTAATCAAATCAGGATCGACAGAGAAATCATAATCCTTATCAGTAATAAAGATAGGTGAAGTAGCAAAACCAGGGTCATATTTCATTCTAGCATTCAAAGAATTTTCTTTCAGCTTAGCTAACAATTTCTTAAGATCATATCTATCATTGCAAGCAAGAAAGTCTCTAGCAGTTTCTTCATTCATAACATAACCCTCATTCACAACATGCAATTCATATCTAGGGGGAGAATCTTCATCATCGCTTTCATCAATATTACCGGTTTCAATATTTGCGTTCTCTTTAACCCTAGCAATTTGTTCATCAAAAAATTCACCTAATGGCACAGTAGTATCAAGCATAGAAGTAGTTTCATCATAAGTATCATGCATAGCAGAAGTGGCGTCATCAAGAACATGTGACATATTAGATTGAATAGCAGGAGTAGCTGTGGCAAGTTTACTCATAACAGAGGGTGAATCAAGTGATGAGCTATATGGCAGTTCCTTACCTCCCCTCGTAGTTCAATGATAAATCTTGGTTTTTGCGTCTTTCAGGTTCTTCATAGTGATCAACAGATATAATTCCCAAGTGACTCAAAGAATATAGCTATGCTCCCCGGCAACGGCGCGAGAAAATATTCTTGATAACCCACAAATGTAGGGGATCGCAACAGTTTTCGAGGGTAAAGTATTCAACCCAAATTTATTGATTCGACACAAGGGGAGCCAAAGAATACTCTCAAATATTAGCAGTTTGAGTTGTCAATTCAACCACACCCGAAAGACTTCAAATCTACAGCAAAGTATTTAGTAGCAAAGTAATATGGAATTAACGGTAACGGTGATAAAAGTAACGGTAGTATTTTTGTAGTGATTGTAACAGTAGCAACAGCAAAGTAAATAAGCAACAAGCAATATGTGAAAAGCTCGTAGGCATTGGATCAATGATGGATAATTATGTCGGATGCGATTCCTCATGTAATAGTTATAACATAGGGTGACACAGAACTAGCTCCAGTTCATCAATGTAATGTAGGCATGTATTCCGAATATAGTCATACATGCTTATGTGAAAGAACTTGCATGACATATTTTGTCCTACCCTCCCGTGGCAGCGGGGTCCTATTGGAAACTAAGGGATATTAAGCCCTCCTTTTAATAGAGTACCGGGCCAAAGCATTAACACATAGTGAATACATGAACTCCTCAAACTATGGTCATCACCGGGAGTGGTCCCGATTATTGCCACTTCGGGGTTGCTAGATCATAACACATGGTAGGTGACTATTGACTTGCAAGATAGGATCAAGAACTCACATATATTCATGAAAACGTAATAGGTTCAGATCTGAAATCATGGCACTCGGGCCCTAGTGACAAGCATTAAGCATGGCAAAGTCATAGCAACATCAATCTTAGAATATAGTGGATACTAGGGATCAAACCCTAACAAAATTAACTCGATTACATGGTAAATCTCATCCAACCCATCACCGTCCAGGAAGCCTACGATGGGATTACTCACGCACGGCGGTGAATCATGAAATTGGTGATGGAGGAAGGTTGATGATGACGATGGCGACGGTCTCCACTCTCCGAAGCCCCGGCCGGACTCCAGATCAGCCCTCCCGAGAGAGATTAGGGCTTGGTGGCGGCTCCGTATCGTAAAACGCGATGAATCCTTCTCTCTGATTTTTTCTCCCCAAGAGGGAATATGTGGAGTCGGGGCTGATGTCTGTGGGGCGTTAGGGGGCCCACGAGAAAGGGGGGCACGCCCCCACCCTCGTGGACAGGGTGTGGGCCCCCTGGTATGGTTTCTTTCGCTGGTATTTTTTATATATTCTAAAAATTCTCCGTTGATTTTCAGGTCATTTTGAGAGCTTTCAATTCTACACAAAAATAACACCAAGGCAGTTCTGCTGAAAACAACGTCAGTCCGGGTTAGTTCCATTCAAATCATGCAAGTTAGAGTCCAAAACAAGGGAAAAAGTGTTTGGAAAAGTAGATACATTGGAGACGTATCAGTTATCATATTGATTCACTTGATATATGTTTTGGCACTCAACTCGTGGATTCCCGAGGTGACATTGGTGTAATCTATGCACAGGGGTTGATGCACGTTCTTGTCTTTGTTTCTTCGATAGAAATCTTGGGGCACTCTTTGAAGTTCTTTGTGTTGGATTGAGTATTATGAATATGAATTTGCTTTGGTGTTATTTTAGTACGAACTCTTGATAGATCGATCGGAAAGAATAACTTGTGTTATTTTAGTACGAACTCTTGATAGATCGATCGGAAACAATAACTTGTGTTATTTTAGTATGAACTCTTGGATAGATCGACCGGAAAGAATAGCTACAAACAATTCCTTCTTATGTTCTCTGATAGATAGGAACTTTGGAGTGATTCTTCATCGCACTTTGAGGGACGGTTATATAATCCAATTATATTAGTATTGTTGAGAGATTGCACTAGTGAAAGTACGGACCCTAGGCCTCATTTTAAAGCATTACAATACTGTTTGTGCTCCATTTTATCACTTGCTACCTTGCTTTTTTTATTGTTACTAGTACACAAATCAATATCTACTACCCACATTACACTTGTATGACCATCTCTTCGCCGAACTAGTGCACCTATTCAATTTACTATTGTATTGGGTGTGTTGGGGACACAAGAGATATTTTATTATTTTGTTGCAGGGTTGTTTGAGAGAGACCATCCTCATCCTACACCTCCTACGGATTGATAAACCTTAGGTCATCCACTTGAGGGAAAATTGCTACTGTCCTACAAAACTCCACACTTGGAGGCCCAACACATGTCTACAAGAATAAAGTTGCGTAGTAGACATCAGACACGTATCACATGCCAGGGATGAGGGGTAGTACAACTACTGCCACCTGTACCCACTCCGTTGACTCGCGATTGCAGTTCCCCAAGAGCCTAAAACTAACAGCTGTCACCGCCTACCAACTACGTGTGCTGGCCATTGCAGTTCCCCGAGATTGGAAAAATTAACTGTAGTTGCCGCCCCCTGTACCCCACTACACACCAATCCAGAGTGTAAATAAGGAATCCTCCGCTGTCCATATCTCCCCATCGTCTTGATCTTACACTGTCCCCAATCCCCACAAATTGAGAACTGCCACATCAACTCTACGTGAGAATAGACTCGAACGACGATCCGAGGGGTGAGCCTGTTGGATACGGACTTCGGCAAGGAGTTCACCTTTGAGTTCGCCGTTCAGAGCCATGGCAGCTGAGGGAGTCCTGGATTGAGGGGTCCTCAGGTGGCCAGATCACTCGTTATGGGCCGGACTGCTGGGCCGTGAAGATTACTGATGAAGACTATCTCTCATATCCAGATAGGACTCCCATAGGTGTAAAATAGTAAGTTTAGAGTTCGGGTGTAATACTTTCCTTCCTCTGCAAGATGGTCATGTACAAACCCTAGGTCCCTCCGGTGCATATATAAACCGGAGGGTTTAGTCCGTAGAGAAGGAAAAATCATAGCAATCACATAGGCTAGACTTTTAGGGTTTAGCCATTCGATCTCAAGGTAGATCAACTCTTGTAACCCCATATTCATCAAGATCAATCAAGCAGGAAGTAGGGTATTACCTCGATCGAGAGGGCCCGAACCTGGGTAAACATCGTGTCCCCAGTCTCCTGTTACCATCAGTCCTCAGACGCATAGTTTGGGACCCCCTACCCGAGATCTGACGGTTTTGACACTGACATTGGTGCTTTCATTGAGAGTTCCATTGTGCTGTCGACTGAAGGATTAATGGCTCAATTCGTCATCAATGACGGCGCCACCACCGAGGGAATTTTTCTCCCCGGCCATCTTTTTGTGTTCCGCGGCTTCGTGCTTCGTGCCAACACTGAAGGCCACATCGAGCAGGTTGACAGCTACGCCCCTGGTCATTAGATCAGATTTGGAAGCCTAAACTACGTTGCTGAGTACCGTGGAGATTTGATCTTCGACGAATTCGCACGCCTGACAGTTGGTCCTTTCCACCACGATGAACACGACTTAGATCTATCAACAGACCCCGTCCAAGGGACAACACCTGCAACAGATGTGGCCCTAGATCCAAAGCAGATCACTTCATCAGAGGACGGGAAGATCAACCCCGCCACGGAGACCACAGACTTAGCGGCGCTTGAGCCGCACACAGACCCAGCCTTGAGTGGGCTTCCTTCCACCGCCAGAACTCCGGACTCGTCTCCGATTACAAGTTCCGAAATTTTGGGATCTGCTTCCGTCGGGCTCGATCAAGCGGTTGTCACCGAACTCAGCCGAGCAGATGTCCGAACACATGTCCGGCACTCTCCCTTAGAAAAAGCACTGGACTTAATAAAATCTCTCTCCGTTACAGAGAATTCCCAGCCGAACTATGCCCAGTATGAACTGGGGGATGTGGACAGGGAATTTTGCTTCCCACCCACCACCCACTTGGTAGCCACGGTCGAGGACTTAACTGATCAATTAGATTACGCTTTCGAAGACATCGATGGGATGGACCACGATGCCGAAGCTGATCTAAGTGCAAACCCGCCCGCAACTGGGCGAGGGACGGCTACTTCTACATACAATGTATACATGGTGGACACACTCAATGAGGAGGAAGGTGATGGTGATACCAATCCCGAACAGGATTAGCCCGCCAATGAACCTCCCAAATGCCAGCGTCAGAAGCGCCGATCTCGATCCCATAAAGGAAAAGAGAGTAACACCGTGACCGAAGACGATGACGACCCGGAGCAAGCCGATCACCCCGTAGAGCCAGCAGTGGAGCAGGACGAACAGGAAGATGGCGAACACAGTCCCAAACCGCTGGTCGACCACAGCGATGGTGAAGACAATAGTTAGCAACCTGTCTCCGAAGAGGACGTCAGCCTGGGAGATGACGATTTCATCATCCCGCAAGAAGCGCTCGAACAGAAACATTTTGAACAACAGCTCATTGCCACTACAAGGAGCTTGAAGAAGCAGCTGCAGCGGCTTAGAGCCTAACAGGATACGCTCAATGACATATGGAATGAAGTGCTAGATGCTGAAGAACGATACGGCTATAAGGGGCAAACAAAAAGCTATCCAAAGCGCAAGCTACTGCCCCAATTCGACAACGAGGCCCTTGCACCAATTCCGCCGAAGTATGATCAGTCCAGTCAACCGGACCGACCACCCCGTGGATGGGACAAAGCAGCCAGCAACGCCGTACACAAAACCGTACCTCCTCACCATATAGAAAAGGATATAGCGGCTCAGGGCCATAAGTACGATCTACATCAGGACCTGGATAAAAAGGCAGGACAGACCAGATCCACCTATGGATCAAGGGGGCGTACCCACACACAGGACCGCGGCTATCAAGCCAAATAGGCCGGCCACATTCTAGTTCGGAGCCAACACCGAACACCAATACCGTCCGAACTACGCCACGATATCACAAAATACAGGGGTGCCACACACCCTCTATGCTTTACCGATGAGGTGATGGATCACAAATTTCCAAAAGGGCTTAAACCCGAAAACATCGAGGCTTACGATGGAACAACGGACCCCGCTGTATGGATAGAAGACTTTATTCTTCACATCCACATGGATCATGGAGATGATCTCCATGCTACCTGTCGGATCTAGGGTTTCGGCAAAACCCTTAAGGTTCGAACTCTGGGGTGCCCACGAAGATCTTTCCCTCCGCCCTAGTTCGTCTACTCAACAGCCCTAGGCCTAGCTCGTCAGATCCGATGAACAAGAGACACGAGATTTATACTGGTTTGGGCCATCGTTGTGGAGAAATACCCTGTTCCAGTGTGGTGTGGTGGATTGCCTTGTAGGCTGAGGAAGAACTAGTACATGGATGAACTGCCTCCTGTGGAGAGGTGTTCTTGAGCTCAGGTGAGCTTGTGGAGTGCGTGGCCTTCTATCTGATCAAACCTTGTCTCGCCCATCTCAATGGTGGTGGCTAGTCCTATTTATAGCGGCCCGGGTCCTCTTCCAAAATATTGAGTGGGAAGGAATCCCACAACGACCAAATTTGAAGGGGGACAACTAGTACAAGCTATCCTGACAAAAGGAGGTCTTTGCCTACCAAAGGATCTGGTGGTGACACCGCCGTGGGCTTCGCGATGACCTCCCTCCTGCCGTCCTGCTGGTCCATGTCTCGTTGCACCGATATGGAAACATTTGCCTGACGCATCGGGACTCTTCGTCTACACCTGCTCCTTTAGCACCAAAGGGGAAACTGGCACTCTGCGCCCGCTAGCGCCCGCCTGACCTTGGTCGTCATTGCTCACGTCATGAGGATCTCGCGAGGAGTCCCTCGCCTCGATATCTCCGATCCTCATGAGCCGGCCTGGTAAGGCCGCCCCAGGGGATGTCTTGCGTCATCCGCCTCGCGAGGGTCTTGAGATGTCGATGAAGATGCTGGGCCGTACCAGGCCGCCTGATGAGCTAGGCCCTGGGCAGCATGCAGGCAAGTCTGGGTACCCCCGTTCCCAGAATGCCGACAGTAGCCCCCGGGCCCAAGGTGCACTCGGGCTTGGCTTCGCGGAGAAGCCAAGGGCTAAGTGCGGAGTGCCGCGGGCCCTCAAAGCCTGCGGCCTTGTTCGACGCATGGTGATCGATGGGACGTGGGCATCTCCACTTCCCCATGGAGCCTCGGCAGCTGCGCGACTTGAAAAGTCCCTGCATGCACAACAAATCATTATTACCTATTATTTCGGGGGCCGACGGTTGGCCTTCTCCCGACTACAAATAAGGCGGCGAGTGGAGCCTCCGCCGCCCATCTTCGTCCTTCGTTCTTCTCACCTCTTCTTCCTTGCCATGCGCTCGGTCGTGCCGCTCATGGCGTCGATCCGACGATTCTCCGCCACCGAGAGGGGGAAGACTCATCGCGAGGAGCCAGAGGTACTCCCTCCAAAGAAAAGGCCACTCCGTTCTCATGGCGCCGCCATGAAACCGGAAGTGACGAGGCCTTGGCACGAGCGTCCTCCCCCTGGCTATCTGTTGCCCCTTTATGCCAGGGCACCAGGCCATGGTGAGGGAGTGGGCGCTCAGCGCCACCCGCGCCGTGGCCGTACCGACCGTGCCATTGTGGTGCGCTCTGCCGTCCTGAGAGCTCACGCCGGAGGCTCCTCCCGTGAGCTCGTGGTGTTGCCAGCGATGCCACCTAGATCTTGGGTTTGCCTCCCGCCATTCTTCGCCGCGGAGGTGTCGCCGAGGGGGCCGCTCAGGCTGTGGTGGCGACATGCCGAGTGCCGGGCCCCGGCGACGAGGGCGGAGGTTGAGGTTATCTCATCAGGCAAGGTCTTCATGACTCGCGGATGGCGCGAGGTCGCCCGCGCTTGTGGCTCGGAAGGCGCCCTCGCCATCCACTTCGAGTTCGACGACGTCTCCATCCTATGCCTCAAGGTGTTCGACGAGGAAGGGTGCCGCCTGGAATGTTGCCCTGAAGGGGGCCACCAGGGGGATGATACGTCTCCAACGTATCTATAATTTTTGATTGTTACATGCTTTTATTTATGAAGTCTTAGATGTTTAATGGGCTTTATCAATCACTTTTATATCATTTTTTGGACTAACCTACTAACCCAAAGGCCTAGTCCAGATTGCTGTTTTTTGCCTATTTCAGGGTTTTGCAGAAAAGGAATATCAAACGGAGTCCAAACGGAATGAAACCTTCGCGATAGATATTTTTTGAGAAAATCACGCTCGGGAAACTTCAGGACCAAGTCAGGGGAAAGAGGGCCCGCCCTCGAGGGTAGGGGGCGCGGCCCCCTTCCCAGGGCGCCCCCCTGCCTCGAGGCTGGCCCGTGTGGCCCCCGATGCCCTCCTTCTTCCTATATATACCTACGTACCCCAGAAACTCCATACGCAGATAGAAAACCCTAATTCCACCGTCGTAGCTTCTGTTCCCGTGGAGATCCCATCTTGGAGCCTGTTCCGGGAGGGGGATCCATCACGGAGGCCTTCTTCATCATCATCGCCCTCACCATGAGTTGTGAGTAGTTTACCACAAACCTTCGGGTCCATAGCTTGTATCTAGATGGCTTATTCTCTCTCTGGATCTCAATACAAAGGTCTCCTCGGTCTTCGAGGAGATCTATTCAATGTAATCTCTTTTTGCGGTGTGTTTGTCGAGATCCGGTGAATCGTGAGTTTATGATCAAGGTCATCTATGAAAGATATTTGGTTCTTCTCTGAACTTTATATGTGTGCTCATAATATCCTTGCAAGTCTCTTCGAATTGTTGGTTTGGTTTGGCCTACAAGATCTATAGTTCTTGCAATGGGAGAAGTGCTAGGCCTTGGGTTTAATCTTGCGGTGTCCTTTCCAAGTGACAGTAGGGGCAGCAAGGCACATATTGTATTGTTGCCATTGAGGATAAAAAGATGGGGTTTTCATCATATTGCTTGAGTTTATCCCTCTACATCATCTCATCTTTCTTAAGGCATTACTCTGTTCGTATGAGCTCAATACACTAGATGCATTCTGGATGGCGGTCGATGTGTCGAGTAATAGTAGTAGATGCAGAATCGTTTCGGTCTACTTGTCTTGGACGTGAGGCCTATTTACAATTATCATGCCAAGATAATCTCATAATTATTCGCTTTTCTATCAATTGCTCGACAGTAATTTGTTTACCCGCCATAGAATATCGCTATCATGAGAGAAGCCACTAGAGAAAACTATGGCCCCCGGGTCTATTCTCAACATATCAATCTACATCTACTTTACTTTTCTTGCTTTTATTTGCTGTTTTATTAAACCAAAAATACCAAAAAATATATTTATCATCTCTATCAGATCTCACTCTTGTAAGTGACCTTAAAGGGATTGACAACCCCTTACCGCGTTGGCTGCGAAGTTCTGATTTGTTTGTGCAGGTGCGAGGGACTGGCGCGTGGTCTCCTACTGGATTGATACCTTGGTTCTCAAAAACTGAGGGAAATACTTACGCTATTGTGCTGCATCTCCGTTTCCTCTTCGAGGGCATACAACGCAAGCTCAAGAAGTAGCTAGAAGAATTTCTGGCGCCGTTGCCGGGGAGGCTTACGCAAAAGTCATATACCAAGTACCTATCACAAACCCTTATCCTTCGCATTACATTTATTTGCCTCTCGTTTTCCTCTCCCCCACTTCACCCTTGACGTTTTATTTGCCCTTCTTCCGCCGTGTGTTATTCGTTCGCTTGCTTCTTGTTCGCATGTGTGTGTTGGATTGCTTGCTTGTCATTATGGCTCAGAACAATACCAAATTGTGTGACTTCTCCAATACCAACAAAAATGACTTTATTAGCACTCCGATTGCTCCTATTACCGATGATGAATCTTGTGAGATGAATGCTGCTTTGTTGAATCTTGTCATGAAAGATCAATTCTCCGGCCTTCCTAGTGAAGATGCCGCTACCCATCTAAACAACTTTGTTGATTTGTGTGATATGCAAAAGAAAAGGCATACGGACAACGATATTGTTAAATTGAAGTTATTTCCGTTTTCACTTAGAGATCGTGCTAAAACTTGGTTCTCCTCTTTGCATAGAAATAGTATTGATTCATGGAATAAGTGCAAAGATGCTTTTATCTCTAAGTATTTCCCTCCTGCTAAGATCAACTCTCTTAGAAATGATATTATGAATTTTAAGCAACTAGATCATGAGCATGTTGCACAAGCTTGGGAGAGAATGAAATTAATGATACGTAATTGCCCTACACATGGTTTGAATCTATGGATGATTATTCAAAACTTTTATGCTGGCTTGAATTTTGCTTCAAGAAATATTTTAGATTCGGCCGCCAGAAGCACTTTCATGGAAGCCACCTTAGGAGAAGCTACCAAACTCCTAGATAATATTATGGTTAATTATTGTCAATGGCACACCGAAAGATCTACTAGTAAAAAAAGTGCATGCTATCGAAGAAATTATTGTTTTGAGTGGAAAGATGGATGAACTTATGAAATTGTTTGCTGCTAAGAGTGCTCCTTCTGATCATAATGATATGCCTTTGTCCACTTTGATTGAGAATAACAATGAATCTTTGGATGTGAATTTTGTTGGTAGGAATTATTTTGGTAACAATGCTTATATAGGTAATTTTAATCCTAGGCCTTTTCCTAGTAATTCCTCTAATAACTTTGGTAATTCCTACAACAACTCTTATGGAAAGATGCCTTCTGAATTTGAAACTAGTGTTAAGGAGTTTATGATCTCGCAAAAAATTTCAATGCTATGCTTGAAGAGAAATTGCTTAAGGTTGATGAATTGGCTAGAAGTGTGGATATAATTACTCTTGATGTTGATTCTTTGAAACTTAAATCTATCGTCCCACCTAAGCATGATATCAATGAGTTTGTCAAGGCCATGAGAATTTCCATTGATGAATGCAAAGAAAGAACCGCTAGGATGCGTGCTAAAACAGAAGATTATATTAGATCGTGTTCTTCTAGTTACCGTGAAAATAAAGATTAAGATATGAAAGTTATTGGTGTGTATCCTATTAGATACTTGTTTTCTAGTATTAATCTTGATGAGAATAGGATTGGAGATGATTGTCGGTGTACTAAGGTAGGGGTACCTTAGTACCCCAACTTGTGCACGGGCAGTAGCAGCTTCCCGTGGCAGGGCTTACCACGCGCTTGCCAAGGTCCCCTCTGGTCCCTATGAAGCCACTCAAGGACAAAGTATCCAAGTTAAGAGACAAAACTCCGGCAAGAGGAGCTTGCCGGGAAGGCCGCACCAGGCTCAAGGGCATCTTTTCAGCACAAGACCCTGGCAAGAGGTGCTTGCGAGGAAGGCCAAAGGATAACACCGCAGAAGATACATCGCAGCACATCGTGCGCCCCGGCAGGGCCCGGGAAGCGGCAAGCTTCCGGGCCCGGCAAGATAGCGGCCCCGGCAAGGTGCTTGCCGGGGGAAGCTCACACTGTGTGCCTGCGCTCCAGCTCATTCGGCCACGCGTCGCCCTGGGGCCCTTCCAGGGGCACGTGGCAGATGGCTGTACAGCCTGAGGGACACGCTGGCGAGCCGCGGTGACGAGGCTACCGCCGTGGCGAACGGAGACGCATGGACAGGCGCTTTTGGGGTCGACGGCGACGGGCATTCAATGCCCTTGTCCCCCACCGTCAAGGTTAGGTGAAGACCACTGTTCATGCACTATTCATGCACTGTTACAACTACCACCAAATTTACATTTTTACCCTCCTCTACGTTGACACCTGTCGGTGACCCCTTTAAGCTATAAAAGGAGGCCCATGCACAACGTAGAGGGAGTTAGATCCCAGAAACTCACTCACTCCCTTGCTCGGTGTAGCTGGTACTGTAGATCTTCAAGCTCCTGAGCCCAAAAACTTAATACAACCAAGGCAGGAGTAGGGTTTTACGCGTCCGCGCGGCCCGAACCTGGGTAACTGCCCGCGTGTGCTCCTCGATCTGCTCTCCGTGCTCCCTCCGCTCCCTTACCGCAACGTAGAAGGGGCTCCGGTCCCATAGGTGTTCGTGGGTGGACAGTTTCCCCCGACATCTTTGGCGCGCCAGGTACGAGGCGTCGAGGTTGTGCGAACCTGATCCGGCGCTCACGCGGGCGCAATCTGCAACAACTCTTCTAGCTCCATCAACCTCATCGGCTACGTCAATATGCCTCCGAAGAAGAAGGCTTCGGAGGTCGGAGGCCCGTCTGCGTCAATCCCACCGCCACCAGAACCAACGGTTGGTGGAGGAGACGTCGGCGGAAGGGTGGTCGCCGGCGAGGAAACTCACGGCGCCACCAAGTCCAAGGACAAGACGGACGACCGGGTGAACTCCAAAGCCTCGGTGTCCGTTCACGCACCACGTCCCTCTCAGGAGGTGCCAGACCAGCAGCGACGTGGTACCGGAGGTACCATACGCTTGCTGGGACGTGGACAGACCGGCGGGTCACGGGACGCTCAAGGCCAACGTCCTGGCACGAGCAAGGCGCGGTCGCCGGGGCGAGAGCATGCTCCTTCTAACGCGGTTAGAAGTCCGAGCGTGTCTCGCTCCTCGCACCGTTCGCCACCGTTTCCCTCCTCTCCAGCAGAAGCCCTGGCCAGGGCTCAGCTGCTCCTCGACTTCCCTCCAGCGGCAGACAAAGCCGAAGACTGGAGGGCGACGATCCAGAGCCTCCTCGCCTTCGCCAACAACGACACGCCGCAGCAGCCGACGACATCGCGGCCGCGGCAAGTCGACCAAACGAAGGCCGATGGAGACAAGACCGCCGGGGGTGCAACTACCGTGCACTCCCCGCCGCGGAAGCAGAAATCGCCACCCCGCCGGATCAACGTCGACGACGACTCCACGGCGACGTCGGATCTGCGGGCTCGCCGTGATCAGCGCCAAGTCCTCAACGACAGGCGTCAAGAGGACGCTCGAACCCGTATCGAGCGTCGAAGAGAAGCCAGAAGACAGTCAGATCAGCGCACTGGGACCGCTGTCGACGCACACGCGCCCGGTGAACCGGGCAACTTGCCGTAAGCGGCAGGCTGCCCCGCGTTCACCCGAGAGCTGCGGCAAGTCCCGTGGCCCAGCATGAAGAATTTCAAGCCCGACGTACCCGAGAAGTACGACGGCAAGACACACCCCTCGGAGTTCCTCAGCATCTACACCATTGCGGTGCAGGCTGCCGGGGGACGCGACGAGAAGATCCTAGCCAACTACTTCCCGCTCGTGCTTAAGCCTAACGTCAGGTCTTGGCTTATGCACTTGCCGGAGAACTCCATCTCTTCATGGGCGGATCTATGCCACTAGTTTGTTGGCGCCTTCACGGGCGGCCACAAACCCCACGGCCAGGAGAGCGATCTCCATATCCTTGCCCAGAAAGAGGGAGAATCCCTGCGAAAGTACATCCAGAGGTTCAGCCGCGTTCAGCACAACATCCCCGATGTCCACCCTACCGCGGTTATCAGCGCGTTCCACCAGAACGTGCGTAACCGCCGGATGAGGGAGGAGATGGCGATGACCAAGATCCGGGATGTCAGCGAGCTTTACGCTCTGGCTGATAAATGTGCACGTGCTGAAGAGGGGAGGAGACTCCCCGAAGAGGATACTGGAGCAGGGGGAAGCGACAGCGAGGATGCCGCCCCGGCAAGGAAAGGCCGGCGGTGGAACAACAACAAGAAGAAGATCAAGGAGGTATTGGTTGTCGAGCAGTCCGGCAAGGAGGCTCCCGCCAAGAAGACACAGGCTGGCGGCTCCGGCAAGGAGCCCGCCCCTGTAGCGGCAGCCGACAAGCAGTACTGTAAGATCCACCGCACCAAGGGCCACGATCTCCAGAACTGCAAGAGGGTAGAGTACCTCGTAGAGCAGCAGAAGGCTTAATACGAGCGTCACGACAAGGAGAAGGCCCAAGGAGGCGGAGGAGAAACCAGCAAGAAGCGGCCGTTCAATGGCCGGGGAGGGCGCCGCGGCAAGGCCAAGCAGCGGCAAGGTGACAGACCTCCCCGGGGCCGCGACAAGGATGAGGACGAAGACGACGATGAGGACATGGGTGAAGGAGACAACAGCGAGCAGGAGTTCCAGAAGGCCACAGAGGTCCTGTGTGTCGACGGAGGTGCCTCTCTACACACTTCCCACCGCCAACTCAAGAAGTGGGTGCGGGAAGTGAATGCAGCTGAGCCACCCGTCGAGTCACGCAGGCTGCTGAAGTGGTCCGGCACGCCCATCATCTTCGACCTTGAGGACCACCCTGACCGCACAACTGCGGTCGGGTGTTTGCCGATGTTGGTTTCACCAACTATTCGCAACCTCAAGATCACCAAGATGTTGGTTGACGGCGGGGCCGGCCTCAACTTGATCTCCGCTGCCGTGATCAAGAAGCTGCAGATCCCCGAAAGCGAGCTCGAAGAAACCGGGTCGTTCCAAGGGATCAACCCGGGGAGGAGCAAGACGAAGGGGAAGATCATGCTGCCAGTGACCTTTGGTGGGGAGCTCAACTTCAGGACGGAGAGGATCACGTTCGACGTCGCCGATATCCCATTGCCATATAATGGGATACTTGGTCGTCCTGCCCTCGCCAAGTTCATGGCAGCCTCCCACTACACGTACAACATACTCAAGATGTCGGGGCCGATAAGTGTCATCTCTGTCCCCGGTGACAAGAAGGACGTGCTTATCTGCGCCGACAAAATCTACCGGGATGCAGCAGCCGCGGCAGATAGCAACACACTTGCCGCTGAAGCTCCCGGGGGGAAGACCAAGACCAAGTCTGGCAAGAGCTCTGGGGCCCACTCCGGCAAACGCACCTCTTCGGAGTGCTACGCCGCCGTCGAGGACGCACCATCGAGCTCCACCGGCAAATGTAAGAAAGGAATGGCAGCTCCACCGGCAACCAAGAAGGTGTCCGCCAAGGAGGACGGCACTGGTGGTACCTTCACCATCAGTGCTACACTCGACCCCAAATAGGAAAGCGCGCTCGTTGCCTTCCTACAGGCGAATGTCGACGTGTTCGCATGGAAACCGTCTGACATCCCCGGCGTTCCCAGGAAGGTAATTGAGCACAAGCTTGCTGTTTGTCCTCACGCGCGGCCCGTCAAGCAGAAGGTCAGGAAGCAAGCTGTGGAGTGCCAAGAGTTCATTGCCGAAGAGATTAAGAAGTTGGAAGCAGCAGGCCTAGTTAGAGGCGTGATCCATCCTACGTGGTTAGCCAATCCAGTTGTTGTGCGCAAGGCCAATGGGAAATGGAGACTTTGTATAGACTTCACTGATGTGAATAAAGCATGTCCCAAGGATCCATTTCCCTTGCCGCGTATCAACCAGATTGTTGACTCCACGGCTGGATGTGAGTTACTTTCATTTCTTGATGCATACTCCGGTTACCACCAGATATTCATGGCCAAGGAAGATGAAGAGAAGACTGCATTCATTACTCCATGCGGCACATACTGCTTCATACGCATGCCCTTTGGATTGAAGAATGCAGGCTCAACATTTGCAAGGGTGGTACATACTGCTTTTGAGCCACAGATACACAGAAATGTAGAAGCCTACATGGATGATATAGTGGTCAAGAGCAAGAGCAAGGACACCCTGATCCAAGACTTACAAGAAACCTTTGAGAATCTACGCAAGATACAACTCAAGCTGAACCCCGAGAAGTGCGTCTTCGGAGTCCCCTCCGGCAAGCTTCTCGGGTTCTTTGTGTCCCAGAGGGGGATTGAAGCCAATCCCGACAAGATAAAAGCCATCGAGCAGATTGAAGCCCCGAAGCGCGTCAAGGACGTAAGGAGACTTGCTGGTTGTGTGGCTGCCCTCAGCAGGTTCATTTCAAAGTCTGCAGAACGCGCCCTGCCTTTCTTCAAAATCTTGAAGAAGGCAGGTCCTATGAAATGGACTCCGAAAGCGGAGGCAGCACTGCAAGACTTGAAAGGATACCTGTCCTCCACTCCAATACTTGTCGCACCCAAGCCACAAGAGAAGTTGCTGCTGTACTTAGCGGCAACCAATCAAGTGGTTAGTGCTGCGTTAGTAGCGGAGAGGGAGGCAGATGAGGAGCCCACATCCCCGGCAGGCGCATCCAGCGATAAGCAGGGGGCTTCCCCGACAAGCTCTGGCCCCGACAAGGACAAGTCTGCGCAGGAACAAGGAGAAGTGCGAAAGAAGATGGCTAGATCAAGATACTCTGGGGTGCAAAAGTTGCTTTTCGGCCTCCTCATGGCCTCGAGAAAGCTGTGCCACTACTTCCAAGCACACGAGATAACAGTGGTCACTCGCTTTCCGTTGAACAGGATATTGCAAAATCCAGAAGCAACCGGCAGGATCGTCGAGTGGGCACTGGAGCTGTCAAGCTTTGGTCTCAAGTTTGAGAGTACTTCAACCATACAGAGCAGAGCTTTGGCAGAGTTCATAGCGGAATGGACCCCAACACCAGATGAAGAAGTTCCAGAAACAAGCATCCCCGTCCAAGAAGCAAGCAAAGAATGGATAATGTACTTTGATGGTGCTTTCTCGCTGCAAGGCGCCGGTGCTGGCGTGGTACTCATAGCGCCAACCGGAGAGCACCTCAAGTATGTTGTTCAAATGCACTTTCCCAAGGAGCAAGCGACAAACAATACTGCTGAGTATGAGGGTTTGCTTGCCGGCCTCAGAATTGCGGCCGAACTTGGGATCAAGAAGCTGATTGTCCGGGGAGATTCATAGTTGGTGGTCCGACAAGTGAATAAGAGTTACCAGAGTCCATTGATGGAAGCTTATGTTGATGAAGTGAGGAAGCTTGAAGAACACTTTGAAGGCCTGCAAATGGAGCACGTTCCAAGAGCTCAGAATGATATTGCAGACAGCCTCTCGAAGTGTGCTGCGATGAAGTTACCTGTGGAACCAGGGACCTTCGTGCTCAAGCTGACTCAGCCATCCGTTACGCCACCAGTTGGGCAAAACAAGAAGAGGAATTTGGTCTCCGGTGATTACTTGTCGGCGGATCTTCCCGAAGCCGCCGCCAAGGTCCCCAAGAACAACAACCAAGATGCTGAGGAACAGTCTGCTCCTGCAGACCCAAGGGTCTGTACAGTTGAAGCAGATGTTCCCGACAAGCCTTGCCCCGGCAGGCTTGCCGGGGAACCCTCAGCTCCGGCAGAACCACAGTTCCTTGCCGTAGAAGCTGAGGTTCCCGCAGCAGCACTAATGCCTTTAGTCCTTGCTGTTGAGCCCCAAGCTCCAGCGTGGGCACAGCAGATCGTCCGTTTTCTCCAAACTGGAGAACTTCCCGATGAGCCAGAAGAGATAGAGAGGATTACCAGGCAGTCAAGTATGTACCAGTTCGTTGGCAACGAACTGTACAGAAGAAGACTCAACGGTGTCAGGTTGAAGTGCATTTCCCGGGAAGATGGACAGAAGCTGTTGGCAGAGATACACGGAGGCATATGTGGCCACCACATTGGCGCAAGAGCACTTGCCGGGAAGGCGTTCTGGCAAGGGTTCTTCTGGCCAGAAGCCCTCCAAGATGCAACTGCACAAGTAACCAAGTGTGAAGCGTGCCAGTTCCATGCCAAGCAAATACACCAGCCAGCTCAAGCTCTCCAGACAATCCCTTTGTCCTGGCCCTTCTCGGTCTGGGGGCTCGATATCCTCGGCCCCTTTCCCCGCGCCGTCGGGGGCTTTGAGTACTTGTACGTTGCAATCGACAAGTTCACAAAGTGGCCAGAAGTGGAACCAGTGAGAAAGGTGACAACACAGTCAGCAGTGAAGTTCTTCAGGTCAATTGTTTGCCGTTTCGGAATCCCTAACAGGATTATCACCGACAACGGCACACAGTTCACAAGCCGCACCTTCATGCAGTACGTCCAAGACCTTAGCGCAAGAGTCTGCTTTGCTTCTGTTGCTCACCCGAGGAGCAATGGTCAAGCAGAGAGGGCAAATGCTAAAGTGCTGCGCGGGCTCAAGACAAGAACCTTCGACAGGCTGCACAAGTGCGGAAGAAACTGGATAGAGGAGTTGCCGGCGGCTCTTTGGTCAATCAGGACGACACCAAATCGAGCCACCGGACAGACACCCTTTGCTCTTGTCTATGGAGCAGAGGCAGTTCTCCCCACAGAACTCGTATACGGGTCTCCTCGAGTGCTCGCTTACGATGAGCTCGAGCAAGAGCAACTGCCGCAAGATGATGCATTGCTCCTTGAGGAGAAACGTCTCCAGGCTGCTGTACGAGCTACTCGATACCAGCAAGCCTTGCGACGCTACCATAGCCGCAAGGTCAAGGCCAGGAGTCTCGAGGAAGGCGACCTTGTTCTTCGGCGCGTTCAGTCCGCCAAGGGCTCCAACAAGTTGACGCCGAAGTGGGAAGGCCCTTATCGGGTGAGACAAGTCATGAGGCCCGGCGCTGTCCGCCTTGAGACCGAAGAAGGCTTACCGGTGAGCAACTCCTGGAACATAGAGCATCTTCACAAGTTTCACCCATAAGGCGCGGTTGCCGTGATCCGCTCCGGCAACCACCTTTTGTACAAGTCTTGCCGCTGTTGCATGTAAACCTTTGTACAAAGCCGGGCGCAGACCCCGTGCATCAGTAAAACTTTTGTGATTCGCAATGTTTGTCATTTTATGCCTTTCTTTTTACTTGCATGCATCATCTGACACCTTGTGCAGCACACAACCCCGGTAAGCAGTAACAAGCCACAAGGCTCCATACTTGTGTTTCCTCCTCTTTTCCTTTCTTCCTTAAACAGAAGAAGTGTTCCCCGCGCACAAGTCTGCCGGGGGGGAAGGAGATAGAGGTATGAACCAAGTGCTATTCAAGAAAGAGAAGCCTTGCCGGGAAGCAAACAACTCATGAAAGCTAAGTTACCAGAATTTGAGCAGTTCAAATTTTTAAAATTTTAGTTGTCTTCCTTGAACAACCACACTTTGTATGGAAAACCTGTGCGCGGAGGAACCTACCCGTGGCTAGCCACACCCTTACTTTGTTTCGAGCACGCTCAACGGCTTAAGTGAGCTGCGACGAGTGTCGCGCCCTTACTTCGTTTTCGAGTTCGCTCAGCAATCTAAGTGTGCTGCGACTAGCTACGGCAAGGTTTCTTGCCGGCAAAGGGCATTTGCCAGCAGGCTGCTAAGAGTCCCGCGCTCAATGCTCGCGGCAAGTGTCCCTTTTGCCGGCAAGATCCCTAAAAGCGTAGGGTGGAAGGCATACAAAGTGAAGGGACTAAGCAAGGGAGATAACACTGCATTGATTGCACAAAATAAAAAGTATATATTACAAGATAACTTGCCGCTGTTCTAAAACAACTACTGCCTATGACTTAATATGCAGCGGCAAAGGAAGCAGAAAGGAGGAAGCCTAGTCCCTGCGGTCTTCATCGACCCTCTGGATCTTTCCCACCTTGGCTACGAGGTGGGCGACTTGTGCCTTCAACGCCTCTTGGTCAGCTTCAGGCGGCAAGGTCCGAAGAACGTTGACGAGATTGATCCCGGGGTTGCGGTAGACAATCTTCGACAACACCCGCTCCATGGTGCCCATGCAGAGCCGACGCGCCTCGTCGGCCAGCTGCACGGGGATCTTCTCCCGCAGCCGCGCAAGAGCCGGCGCCACCCCCCTGAAGAACAGGCTCAGCCTGGCGCTGTGGGGGAGGCTCTCGTCGGGGGAATACACGAGGTGCTCCGCCCTCAGCGCCATCATCTCCATGTCAATGTTTGCGGCGGAGGTGACGAGTTCATCAGTCCACTGCTCCACTACCCGCTGGAAGTTGTTTTGCGAGACGGCAGTGCTCTCCAGCAAGGCCCTTTCAGTGCGGAGATCATCTTTCAGTTTCGTCTCACGATGCCGGGCGGCGTCGAGCGAGTCAGTAAGGGTGGAGACCTTCAGCTCTAAATCAGCAATGGAGTTCTTGGCGTCAGTGAGCTCTTTGCCCTTCTCGGAGAGGCGGATTTGCAGCTCCGAGTTGGTGTGAGCGTACTTCTCCCGCGCCACGTTGAGCGCGGTGACCCTCTCGTCGCTGGCCTTCAAGTACAGCTCCATCTGCGCCACCCTGGCCTCCAGATCCTTCTTGGCAGTCTCTGCGGCAGCAGCCGCGTCCCTTGCCTCCTTCAGAGCCCCGCCGATGGCCTGCTCCCGAGCGGTGAGGTTGTCCTCATGGGCGTCGAGGTCGACCTTCCGCTGGTTGAGCGCTCCTTCCCGCCGAGACAGCTCCTCGGCGGCCAGTCGCTGCTGCTCCTCGACCTCGGCCTTTTCGAGGACGAATGCTTGCTGCGCCCCGGCAAGCTCTTCGCGCTCCTCCGCCAAGTTCCGGAGGGCCGCCTGGTTGGCGGCACGGAGCTTCGCGGCGCGCTTCTCCAGGTCAGCACCAGCCTTGGCAGCCAGGGCCTCCCGAGACTCCAACTTCGCCTGCCTGGCCCGGTACAAGGCCAGGAGCCGGCGAAGGAGTCGCTCCTCTTCGGGCTCGTCGCTGCTGCCGGGTGCATCAACGACCTTCAACCCGGCGGAGGCGAGGACTTCTCCGTCAAACGCCTCCCCCTCCGCAGGTGCTCTTGATGAGGACGCCCATGGGACTTGTATAAAGACCCCGTTGGCGGCCTCCAGATAGACCCCCTGCCCAGCCGCAGAGGCGGAAGGGTCGGCGGCCGGTGCAGCGTCTGGCGCTCCTGCGGCCTCCGGGCCAGTAGTGCGGTCGCCGGTCCCTTCCCTAGCCGCGGCAACTGCGGTCGGGGCGGTCTTTTCGGCGGCTGGCTCGTCGCCTCCAGCCATTCCCTCGGCGGTAGTGGCGTTGCCGCCGTCGCCATGCACGCCCTCCTCAGCGGTGGCCTCCGTCCCCATCAGCTCCGGGGCGGGAGGATCTATTAGAAGAAAAAGAAAAGAAAGATCGTCAAGCAAATATCCAAAAAGACGAATCCAAGAAGAAGAAATTACAAGGTTTACCTTCGCGGGCTTCTTCGACGACGGGGTCCCTCGCCGGGGAATTCTCCCTTGGCGGTGGAGTAGTGGCCCTTGCTGGCGGAGGGCCGCTTGCGCCCTCCCTTGGCGGGGTGCTCACACTTGTCGGGCTGCTCACCCTTGGCGGGATACTCGCCCTTGGCGGAGTACCCGTCCTTGGCGGAGCACTGTCCCTCGCCGGGGAGCTCATCCTTGGCGGGGAGGATGGAGCAAGCGGCTTGTCGGGGGCGACCTCTTGGTGCTCCTGCGGTTGCGGCTCCACTTCTGCACAAGACAACAAAATATGAGCAAGGATAACGACCTCAAGCGCACCCATCAAGCAGGAAAGTAAACACCAGGACTTACGCTGGGGGCTGCGCTGGGGGCTGCTCCCCGGAGCAGCAGACTGGTCCGGCAAGTTTGCCGCCGGCGCTTCCTCCGTCGCTGCGCCAGGCTCGTCATCCTCGATGTTGACCACAGGGATTTTGGCCCTCTTCGCCATCCTCTGGGTCAAGGTCCTGCAAAGCGAGATCAGAATCAGAACCGAGCAAGAGAAACCAAGACAAAATCAATGGAAATAGAAAGTGCAAGTGCTTACTCTTCCTCCTCTTCGTTGGAGCTGAGAGCGGAGAAGTCGAACTCCGCCTGGCGCGCTCCAGCACGAGGAGCTGGAGGAGAAGGATCCCTCAGGCGCTTGGCGGGCTCCGGGGCTGTGGGCTGTGAAGACCCAGCGCCAGTCGCCGCCGAGGACCGAGGGGCAGAAGGGGCGCCGGAGCCACTCCGGGAAGATCCCCCTCCGCTTGTCGCTCGGGCACGGGGCGCCTCCTTGACGACCTCGCTCGTCTTGGTGGCACGCGTCGCACGGCGCGTCGGCTGCTGTCGAGGCGCATGTGGCCTCGTCGTCTCCGTGGCCTTGCGGGGGCGCTTCTTCTGTTCCTGCGGAGGGCTTGGTGGTGGCGGAGAGTTCTCCGAGGACGAGGCGGCGTCGTCAAGATTCAAAGAACCACCGGAGTCTTCGTCAGAATCTCCGGACTCGGCGTCCTCCTCCTCCTCGGCGGGCCCACTGGACTCGGTACCCTGCCCGGCGGCCTCGCTCGCCCCGGCAGGCCCGCTCGCCCCGGCAAGCTTCCCGGAAGGCTCCCCGGCGAACTCCTCGGGCGCAATCTTCAAGAGCTTGAGGATTTGTGCCTCTTCGGCTTGGCTCACTGCGTCCGCCGCTTCTGCTTCATCCATGGTGTATCCAAATTCGCCTGCGGCCGGAGCCGTGGCAGCCTCCTCCATTCTGGAGGCAATATACGCTACATCCCGGTCAGTAGTATCCCGGGTGAGGCCCTTCTTCTCCTCGGTGTTGCGGGGCTTTTCGACCAAGATGTCGAAGAAGGCCTGCACGGTCTCCGCCGGGGGCTCCAGCCAAGTGGGGACGACTCCATGCGAGTCGCACTCGGGCATCACCGCGCGGATGGAACTAAGGGCGGTGTTGTTGCACAGAGGCACCACTCCCCGGGAAGGTTTGAACCACTCCGGGTGATTGGGGTCGTGCTTAAACAGTTCCCGGACCATCCCCTTCAGCTCCAAGACAGTAAAATTGTAGTTCAACCCGGGGCGCAGCCTCATGCGATCCGCCGCGTTGCCAAACTCCCAAGCGGGCCTCTTCCTCTCCTGCAGAGGGGCGATGCGGCGGCGGAGGAAATCGGCCCCAACTTCTCCCACAGTCAGATTGGCGGCCCGGAGACGGAGAATCCTAGTCAAGGCAATCTGAAGCTTGTCGTCCTCCGGGGCCAGTTCGCTCCAGTCCTTGCCGCGCACTAAAGCAGTCTGGCGCGGCGAGGTAAAAGGCTCAGGCTTGTCTTCCAGCACCCAGCACCAATCGGCTCTCCACTCCTCCCACTTGCCGCGAAGCTCTCCTTTCAAGTACGCCTCTTTCTTGTTCAACCTAAAGATCCAGGAGATGCCGCCGGAGAGCGGGGATCCGGACTCTACTCTAGGCGTGAAGAAATGGCGGAAAAGAGCTAAATTTGGGTGGACCCCAACATAGTTTTCGCACAGATGTGTGAAAACAGCCATCGTAAGGACGGCGTTGGGGGTGAAATCTAAGAGATAGAGGCCATAGGTGTTCATTACATTGCAGAAAAACTCCGAGTACGGAGGGCAGAGACCGCAGTGGAAGAATGCAGCAAAGTAAAAGTAACCTCCCGGGAACATGTCGACGGCGACGGCGGGGAGGACTCTGGTGCGGGGATGAGCTTTCGTCTCCCTCGCCCAGAACAAGTAGTACTTGTCTCGCAGCTCCCTTGCGCCGAGCCTCGGCGGGAAGACCACCCTCTTCCTTCGCATGGCTGCCAACTTCGCCGCTTGCTCAGACTTCTCCTTCTTCGCCTTGTCGCTCTTCGCCTTGTCGCTTTTCGGAGCCATGGCGGGGGCGACGAGGAGGAAGGCAGGGAGGTCGACGGCGCCGCAGACGTTGGGGATGGCGGTGGAGGAAGAAGGGGCTTGGCTCTCTGTCGACCTAAGGGGAGGCAGAGAGCGGCGGGGGTTTCTGGAGATTCAAGGCGCAATGAAGAAAATGGAGGGAAACTGCCTCTGCTTCCTCTGCTTTTAAGGAGGAAGTGGGGGACGTTCCGCATTTCCCATTAAAGAACTGGCCATGATCTCTCCCACGACGCCGCAATCGACGCGTGCCGTTAGGGAGGGATGCGGCGGATACAGAGAGGGATACGGCTCGCCGTGGGCCGCGTGTGCCCGTGCACTGTCTTGGGCCTGGCCTAACAGCGCTCGGCACCGTGTGTGGCCCAGGCCCGAGGGCTCCTGTCGGTGTACTAAGGTAGGGGTACCTTAGTACCCCAACTTGTGCACGGGCAGTAGCAGCTTCCCGTGGCAGGGCTTACCACGCGCTTGCCAAGGTCCGCTCTGGTCCCTATGAAGCCACTCAAGGACAAAGTATCCAAGTTAAGAGACAAAACCCCAGCAAGAGGAGCTTGCCGGGAAGGCCGCACCAGGCTCAAGGGCATCTTTTCAGCACAAGACCCTGGCAAGAGGTGCTTGCCAGGAAGGCCAAAGGATAACACCGCAGAAGATACATCGCGACACATCGTGCGCCCCGGCAGGGCCCGGGAAGCGGCAAGCTTCCGGGCCCGGCAAGATAGCAGCCCCGGCAAGGTGCTTGCCGGGGGAAGCTCACACTGTGTGCCTGCGCTCCAGCTCATTCGGCCACGCGTCGCCCTGGGGCCCTTCCAGGGGCACGTGGCAGATGGCTGTGCAGCCTGAGGGACACGCTGGCGAGCCGCGGTGACGAGGCTACCGCCGTGGCGAACGGAGACGCATGGGCAGGCGCTTTTGGGGTCGACGGCGACGGGCATTCAATGCCCTTGTCCCCCACCGTCAAGGTTAGGTGAAGACCACTGTTCATGCACTGTTACAACTACCACCAAAGTTACATTTTTACCCTCCTCTACGTTGACACCTGTCGGTGACCCCTTTAAGCTATAAAAGGAGGCCCATGCACAACGTAGAGGGAGTTAGATCCCAGAAACTCGCTCACTCCCTTGCTCGGTGTAGCTGGTACTGTAGATCTTCAAGCTCCCGAGCCCAAAAACTTAATACAACCAAGGCAGGAGTAGGGTTTTACGCGTCCGCGCGGCCCGAACCTGGGTAAACTGCCGGCGTGTGCTCCTCGATCTGCTCTCCATGCTCCCTCCGCTCCCTTACCGCAACGTAGAAGGGGCTCCGGTCCCATAGGTGTTCGTGGGTGGACAGTTTCCCCCGACAATGATTCTGCTTTAAGGTGTCCCAATGATTCGGAGTTTTTAGATCTTGATGCTAAAATTGGTAAAAGTGGGTGTGAAGAGATTAAAACTTTGCATAGTGATGAACCCACTACTTTGGATTTCAAGGGATTCAATTATGATATTTTCTCTTTGATTGATTGTATTTCCTTGTTGCAATCCGTGCTAAATTCTCCGCATGCTTATAGTCAAAATAAAGCTTTCACTAAACATATAGTTGATGCTTTGATGCAATCTTATGAAGAAAAACTTGAGTTGGAAGTTTCTATACCTAGAAAGCTTTATGATGAGTGGGAACCTACTATAAAAATGAAAATAAAAGATAATGAATGCTATGCTTTGTGTGATTTGGGTGCAAGTGTCTCCACTATCCCAAAAACTTTGTGTGATTTGCTAGGGTTTCATGAGCTTGATGATTGTTCTTTAAATTTTCATTTTGCGGATTCCATTATTAAGAAACCTATGGTAAGAATTAATGATGTTCTTATTATTGCCAATATAAATTATGTGCCTGTAGATTTCATTGTTCTTGATATAGATTGCAATCCTTCATGTCCTATTATTCTTGGTAGACCTTTCCTTAGAACGATTGGTGCAATTATTGATATGAAGGAAGGAAATATTAGATTCCAATTTCCATTAAGGAAAGACATGGAACAATTTCCTAGAAAGAAAATCAAATTACCATATGAATCTATCATGATAGCCACTTATGGATTGCCTTCCAAAGATGGCAATACCTAGATCTATCTTGTATCGTGCCTAGCTAGGGGCGTAAAACGATAGCGCTTGTTGGGAGGCAACCCAATTTTGTGTTTTTTGCTTTTGTTTCTGTTAGGGAATAAATATTGCATCTAGCCTGTGATTATATATGGTTTCATGTTTTGTTTAGTGTTTGTGCCAAGTAGAACCTTTGGTAAGACTTGTGTGAGATTTATTTGATCTTGCTGTGAAAAACAGAATCGTTAGCGCTCACTAAAGTAGACTTCAGATATTACTGGACTGTGATTTTTAGTTGATTCTTTTTGCTGCTGATTGGTAATGAAATTGCGCAAATTTACCAATTTAGTTTGAATTTTTTGGAATTCCAGATGTAGGCGAACCCTGCAGATTACTACAGACTGTTTTGTCTTTGACAGATTCTGTTTTTCGTGTGTTGTTTGCTTATTCCGATGCATCTATGAGTAATACTAGCAAACATGCCCGTGCGTTGCAACGGGAGAATAAAACATATGCATAATAAACAGGACTTATGTCCATGGTATCTATTTTAACATACCGCCTCATCCATGTTATTGCTTATCCTCATTCCTGCCTTCATCAACTATGATCGTGGTGTCCATCTGATCACATTGCGTCCGTACGGGGCCAATCCCAAGATGATGATCTTGGCCACCACCTAAACCCTAAACCCACTCACACTTGCCACCGAACCACACCATCACAAGTGAATTTCTAATAGCTTTAAAACTAATCGGCTACATGGACGTGACGTCCCCGCTTCCCGTTGCAACCTACACCTAGTCACACACTATCCCTCCTACGCCCATGCACTTTAAAATAGTATATTAGTTTTTAAAATGCATCGATATTCTCTTAAAAAAATATAATCTTTTTAAATCACATGGACTTCTTACAACAGAATTGATATTTTTTTAATTACAATTTTTTAAATCATATGGACTTCTTACAAGAGAATGGATATTTTTTAATTACAATTTTTTAAGCATGTGAACACTTTTTAGAATAACAGGAACTTTTTCTTGCAGAAAAGGGTTAACAATTTTAAAATTATATGAATATTAGTTTAACATGTGACAACTTTTCTTACAACTTCACAAAATAAGTAAAAATGCACGAATGATTTCTAATAATTACACATCATTTTTCAGAAGGAAAAAACATTTTAAATGTTAATTTCTGATCTTACTATTTCCTTTTTGTCCCTAGTAAGAACGGAGTTTATTCTTTCCTTCTCCGACATGAGAGTTTTAATCTTTATCTTAATTCCATTCCTTCCAGCCTTATATTATTCCTCTTAATTTCTTTCCTTCCTTAAGGACACACCATATTACTATTCTCGTAATTGCTCGTTTATGGTTTATTATGCACTGTATGAACCGGGATCAGTCGGAGACAATTTATTTCATATGTTACGTTAGTGGATGCGCAAGCATATATGTTTTCGTCTCGTGTGCCTTAACATGTGTATATATGTTAGTGTAACATTATCTAATTCTTCTCCATTTATGTAGGGTGTTTGTTTCTTTTTTTAGTAGCTAGTCATTATGAGTTCATGAGGGACATCAACAGAGGAGAGTGAAGTGAAGTGGCCAGTGTTTGGTTCGGCGAGCGGATTGGGAGGAATATATAAAGGGTCGGACGAGACAGCGTGGGCCGGGTCTGTCGTGGAAGACGCGCTCGGGCACCCCCGTATCCGGTACATATTTAGGCTATATGAGGGTGCTGGCCGGCCCGGGCGTTTGAGACTTGTTTTAGACACCCGTCTGAGTTGAGTTTTCGTGACCTGTCAATGACCAACCGTCCACCTGAACGTTTAACATGGATTGAAGATGTCCGGCCGTAAATGCTCTAACACTTTCGCGTGATGGACTCGAAGATTTTTATCGATGCGTGAAGGGTCCAAAGTATTAATTTCGCAAAGGAAAAAGATCCAAACGACAAAAAGCAGTAATTGTTTTTTTAAATGGCAAAAAGAAAAAAAACAGGAATTGTGACATGTGTGCACGCTAGTCTAAAGATAAAGCTAGCCACACACGTGTTAGTTGATCTAGAAGAAACCAGCAGCCGCGTCGGTAGCGCTCCTTGGACTCGTCGCTCGCAACCTTGCTGATTAATTATCTCCTCGGTTTCTCTTCCGTGATGGCAGTTGTCCTCAACCGGACCTCCCCTGGGTCACACCGCCCCTGCCGCCTACACCCACTGCCGCGCCGCACGCCGCTGGATCTCCACCCCAACCCTCCCAGCTCCACTGGATCCCCGCATGCCCCACCACCCCCGACCATGGGCGCTGGCTACCCGCCCCCTCCCCCATCTTCCAAGGATCCTCGCACTACCCATCCATGGCGATGGCAGCCTCCTCGCCGGGAATCCCCACTTCTTCGGCCATGAAGGGCTTCTCTAGCTCCGGCCGTGCACTCCAGCACCGACAGCCACTCTCGTACTCGTTTAGTTCAACTGCGACCCCACCATCGGATGGGTGGCCATGGCATGCCGACATGCCATCCCGGCACAACTCCTTTTCTCTGTATCTTGACCCCAGACCTTTTTTCCGTATCTTCAAATTGGCTCTCTCCCCTCTCTTTTTTGGATTTCACGCTTCTCTTTCCTCTTCAACTGTTCGTGACCTTCCTCTCAGGTCTGCTTCCGCATTTTTGGTTGGTGAAGCATGCCATCGTTCTTCGTTACAATCCACATCGGACATGGGTCGGTCTCACGCGCAAGAACGACAACCCCTGAGCAACATTTCGATGCTCGCGCTTCCTAGGAACCAGGAGCCCCACTACCGCTTCCTTTCTTCAGCTCGCTGGCGAGCATCTCTAGCCAAGACGTGACGTCGGTGAGCCCTCCCCTTCTTCCTCCATCTCTCTTCTCTCATCTCGTTCTTTTCTCTAAGAGCTCTCTCTGTCTTTTATTTTTCTGCAGAGATATGGCCATGGCCGCTCGATGCCGGAGCGCTGCCGGCCAAGGACCCGCCGGCATCCAGACCCCATCCACGCCATCTCCATCTTGCCGGAGACCTGCACCAAGTCCCATCCACGCCTTCGCCACCCATTGGCCCCCGCCTCGTAGCTCTGCAGCCCGAGCGCTTCAAGCGACTTGTTCCTGAAGCACGGGAGATGAGCTCCCTGCCACGAGCCTCTCCGGCGCTGGTAAACCAGCAGGCTGACCCCGCTTCCTTATTCCTTTTTTTCCGCTGCGACGCATCACCCCTTCATTGTCTCCTACGGCGTGGACGCCGACGGCAAGCGGCGGCCCGTACCTGGCAGTGAAGCAGTTTAAGTAAGGATCGCGGGTAGGATTGTAACTCATGCAGGGTTGTTTTTGTAAAAACGAAGCGTTTTCTGATATACCACTTAAAATAGGATGGCAGGTTGAATTCTAATAAATGGAGGGACTTTTATGCAAAAAAGGCCGATGACGTACGACTAGAAACCCAATTTTCTTTATTATTATTAGGTAGAGATTGGAGGATATGAACCATAGAGAACTTGGAGTAAAGTAGGTTTAACATCAATATAAACAAAGAATGAATTCATTGTTGTACCTTTGAGTGGAGGTTTGCTTTCTCTTACTAACGGAGCTCACGAGAATTTTTGTCTAAGTTTTGTGTTGTGAAGTTTTCAAGTTTTGAGTATTGCTTTGATGGACTATGGAACAAGGAGTAGCAAAGGCCTAAGCTCGGGGATGCCCATGGCACCCCAAGTAAATTCAAGATAATCAAAAGTCTAAGCTTGGGGATGCCCCGGGAAGGCATCCCCTCTTTCGTCTTCATCCATCGGTAACTATACTTGGAGCTATATTTTTATTCGCAACATGCTATGTGTTTTCCTTGGAGCGTCTTGTATAATTTGAGTCTTTGTTGTTAGTTTGCCACAATCATCCTTGCTGGACACACATATTTGAGAGAGTTAAATATGCCCTAGAAATTATTAGAACACTCTATGTGCTTCACTTATATCTTTTGAGTTGAATAGTTTTTGCTCTAACGCTTCACTTATATCTTTTAGAGCACGGTGGTGGTAATATTTTGTAGGAATTGTTGAACTCTCATGCTTCACTGATATCTATTTGAGAGTCTATTAATACAGCACGGTAAAGTGTTTAGGCTAAAGAAACTAGTCTTCACATGATTAACATCCAATGTCAATGTAGTAAAATTTTCACATCAAGCGCATTGAATAGAAAGAGATGTTGGATGCTTGATAATTGTTTTGAGACATGAGGATAGTGATATTAGAGTCATGCTAGTGGATTTATTATGAAATTGAGAAATACTTGTGTTAAGGTTAGTGATTCCCGTAGCATGCACATATGGTGAACCGTTGTGTGACTAAGTTAAAGCATGGGGTATTTGTAGAGTGCCAACCTTTGTATGGAGGTCGGGGGCGCGTGATGGTTAACTCCTACCAACCTCCCCACTAGGAGAATGCGTTGATTTCTTTGTTTTGATGACTCATAAATTTTTACAATAAGTATATGAGTTCTTATGACTAATGTTGAGTCCATGGATTATGCGCACTCTCACCCTTCCACCATTGCTAGCCTCTCTTGTACCGCGCAACTTTCGCCGGTGCCATAAACCCAGTATATATCCTTCCTCAAAACAGCCACCATACCTACCTATCATGGCATTTCCATAGCCATTCCGAGATATATTGCCATGCAACTTTCCACCGTTCTGTTTATATGACACGCATCATATTGTCATATTGCCATGCATGATCTTGTTGTTGACATCGTATTTGTGGCAAGGCCACCATGCATAATTTTCATACATATCACTCTTGTTTCATTGCACATACCGGTACACCGTCGGAGGCATTCATATAGTGTCATACTTTGTTGTTGTAGTATCGAGTTGTAATTTCGTGTTGTAATGAAAGTTTGATGATCATCATTATTAGAGCATTGTCCCATGGGAGGAAAGGTTGAATCTATAAAGCCCCTCCGCAAAAAAAAGAAAAAAAAAAGGAATGGCCAAAGAAAAAAGAAAGGCCCAAAAAAAGGGACAATTGCTAGTATCTTTTTCCACACTTGTGCTTCAAAGTAGCAGCATGTTCTTCATTGTAGAGAGTCTCATGCTTAGTCACTTTCATATGCTAGTGGGAATTTTTTGTTATAGAACTTGGCTTGTATATTCCAACGATGGGCTTCCTCAAATGCCCTAGTCTTCGTGAGCAAGCAAGTTGGATGCACACCCACTAGTTTCCTTTGTTGAGATTTCATTCATATTTAGCTCTAGTGCATTGGTTGCATGGCAATCCCTACTCACTCACATTGATATCTATTGATGGGCATCTCCATAGCCCGTTGATACGCCTAGTCGATGTGAGACTATCTCCCTCCTTTTTGTCTTCTCCACAACCACCTCTATTCCACCCATAGTGCTATATCCATGGCTCACGCTCATCTATTGCGTGAAAGTTGTAAGGTTTGAAAATATATAGTATGAAAACAAATGCTTGGCTGAAATCGAGGTTGTGCATGATATGAATATTTAGTGTGATAACGAGGGAGCATAGCCAACACTATATGATTTTGTAGGGATAACTTTCTTTAGCCATAGTATTTTGAGAAGACATGATTGATTTGTTAGTATGCTTGAGGTATTGTTATTTCTTATGTCAATATAGACTTTTATCTTGAACGTTCAGATCTGAACATTCATGCCACAATTAAGAGAATTTCATTGTAAAACTATATTGGTTAGCATTCCACATCAAAAATTCTTTCTTTATATTTACCTACTCGAGGACGAGCAGGAATTAAGCTTGGGAATGCTTGATACGTCTCCAACGTATCTATAATTTTTTATTGTTCGATGCTATTATTTATGAAGTATTTGATGTTTAACGGGCTTTATCATTCACTTTTATATCATTTTTGGGACTAACCTACTAACCCAGAGGCCCAGTCCAGATTGCTGTTTTTTGCCTATGTCAGGGTTTGGCAGAAAAGGAATATCAAATGGAGTCCAAACGGAATGAAACCTTCACGAGAGATATTTTTGGAGAAAATCACGCACGCGGAGCTTGAGGACCAAGTCAGGAGACATAGAGGTGGCTCTCGAGGGTGGGGGGCGCGCCCCCTTCCCAGGGCGCGCCCCCCTGCCTCGAGGCCCTCTCAAGTGGCCCTCGGTGACCTCCTTCTTCCTATATAAGTCCATGTACCCCAGAAACTCCATACAGAGAGAGAAAACCCTAATTCCACCGCCGTAGCTTCTGTTCCCGTGGAGATCCCATCTTGGAGCCTGTTCCGGAGCTCCATCGGAGGGGGATCCATCACGGAGGCCTTCACCATCATCATCATCGCCCTCACCATGAGTTGTGAGTAGTTTACCACAGACCTTCGGGTCCATAGCTAGTATCTACATGGCTTCTTCTCTCTCTCTGGTTCTCAATACAAAGTTCTCCTCGGTCGTCGAGGAGATCTATTCGATGTAATCTCTTTTTGCGGTGTGTTCATCGAGATCCGATGAATTGTGAGTTTATGATCAAGGTTATCTATGAAAGATATTTGGTTCTTCTCTGAACTTTTCATGTGTGCTCATAATATCCTGGCAAGTCTCTTCGAATTATTGGTTTGGTTTGGCCTACTAGATCTATAGTTCTTGCAATGGGAGAAGTGCTTGGCTTTGGGTTCAATCTTGCGGTGTCCTTTCCCAGTGACAGTAGGGGCAGCAAGGCACGTATTGTATTGTTGCCATCGTGGATAAAAAGATGGGATTTTCATCATATTGCTTGAGTTTATCCCTCTACATCATGTCATCTTGCTTAAGGCGTTACTCTGTTCTTATGAACTCAATACACTAGATGCATGCTAGATAGCGGTCGATGTGTGGAGTAATAGTAGTAGATGCAGGTAGGAGTCGGTCTACTTGTCTCGGACGTGATGCCTATATACAATGATCATGCCTAGATAGTCTCATAATTATTTGCTTTTCTATCAATTGCTCGACAGTAATTTGTTTACCCGCCGTAGAATATCGCTATCATGAGAGAAGCCACTAGAGAAAACTATGGCCCCGGGTCTATTCTCAACATATCAATCTACATCTACTTTACTTTTACCGCTTTTATTTTTTGTTCTTATAAACCAAAAATACTAAAAATATCAACTATCATCTTTATCAGATCTCACTCTCGTAAGTGACCGTAAAGGGATTGACAACCCCTTATCGCGTTGGCTGTGAAGTTCTTATTTGTTTATGCAGGTGCGAGGGACTGGCACGTGGTCTCCTACTGGATTGATACCTTGGTTCTCAAAAACTAAGGGAAATACTTACGCTACTGTGCTGCATCTCCCTTTCCTCTTCGAGGGAATACAACACAAGCTCAAGAGGTAGCAGTCGGCAGCGCCAACCGAGGGTGGGAGAACGTGGGAGCACTTGGCGTCCACTTGTTACTGAAGTTCTCGGCCTTTTTCCCGCCCTTCAAGATCGTGTTGGCCCCATTCGCCGTGACGAAATTGGCACTCCCAGAACAAAGTTTGCCCTTGTTCCCGAGGTAGATGAAGTGGCGAAGCAGCGCTACGGATGGCATCACCCCAACGAATGCCTCTTAGTAGAAGGCGAAGATTGACAGGAGGAGGACCGAATTGGGATGGAGATGAAGGGTGTGCAGCTTATAGTGGCAAGGACGGAGAAAAAGAAATCAGGGAAAGGAGGAACGAGCCCCGCAACAACACTGCTCATAAAGAAGGGATAAAAGGTACTCTTGGAGTCCTCCGGCTCGGCGGAAGCGGCTCAGACCACAGTCTTCCCCTTCTCGTTGCTGTCCTCCGCCGTCATCAGGAGCACGGCGGCATGGCTCGTCTCCGAGACGCTGGGCGCCCACAAGGCCGGCTCGTACCAGGTAGACGAAGCAGCAACCTTCGACTTGCCGGACGCCATCTGCTGCGAGCTCGGAGGGGAGACGGCGAAGATCTAGAGTCTTGTGGAAGAGAGAAGCAAGAAAGGGGATCTGGAGCAGGGCAAGGGCTAGCAATGAAGGCGCAGCAGCACACACGTGCCTTTTGTCAGCCATGCGGTTGCCGAGGCGGCGTGGGGTGTGTAGGCGCCCACGTCCAATCAATCGCGACGTGTCAGTGAAGGCCGCAGGCTTTTGGGGCCCACGACGCTCCGCACTTGGCCCTTGGCTTCGCCGCTAAGCCAAGGCCGAGCACACCTTGGGCGCGGGGGCTACTATCGGCGTTCTGGGAACGGGGGTACCCAGACTTGCCTGTCTGTGGCCCAGGACGTGGCTCATCAGGCGGCCTGGTACGGCCCAACCTCTTCAGCAACCACTCAAGACCCTCGCGAGGGGCCGAGCCTCGTGAGGTGAACGACGCAAGACCTCCCTAGGGGCGACCTCACTTGGCTGGCTCCTAAGGAGCGGATATATCAAGGTAAGGGGCACCTCGCGAGGTCCTCGTGACGTGAGCAGTGACGACCAAAGGCCAGGCGGGCGCCAACGGGCGCTGGGTGCTAGTTTCCTCTTTGGTGCTAAAGGGGCAGGCGCAGGCGAGGAGTCCCGAGGCATCAGGCAAATGTTTCCATATCGGTGCAACAAGGCCAAGACCAGCAGGACGGCAGAGCAGAGGTCATCATGGAGCCCACGACGGCGTCACCACCAGAGCCTTTGGTAGGCGAAGACCACCTTTTGTCTGGATAGCTTGTACTAGATGCCCCCCTTCAAATTTGGCCGTTGTGGGAGCCCTTCCAGCTCAATATTTGGGAAGAGGACCCGGGCCACTATAAATAGGACTAGCCACCACCATTGGGATCATCTTGTCTCCAGTTGATCAGATAAAAGGCCACACACTCCCAAGCTCACTCGAGCATAAGAACACCTCTCCTCAGGAGGCAGTTCTTTCCATGTACTAGTTCTTCCTCGGCCTACAAGGCAATCCACCACACCACACTGGATTAGGGTGTTACACCACAACGGTGGCCTGAACTAGTATAAACCTTGTGTTCCTTGTTCTTCGGATCTGACGAGCTTGGCCTAGGGATCGGCGGGTAGACGAGCTAGGGTAGAAGGAGAGATCTTCGTGCGCACCCCAGAGTTTGAACCACAAGGGTTTTGCCAGAACCCAAGATCCGACAACATCCATGGACCACAACATGATTATGGGGATCCAGTAGGTGTATCATTTTTTTGAGTGCGATTTTTTCTTACCGCTTTGGCGGCGCCTCGGCGACCCATCCAATGGTGGCCAGGCCATCACTTAACTCCCCCACATCTCGTTTTATTCTACGGTCACACCAGCTCCACCGGCCCACCCTGCACCCGAACAAGTCAACCCTTGTATTCCCCTCCGCTTGAGTCTTCCCCAGTTCCGGTCCAAGGTCTCGACACCATCCTCTGTGTTGGTGCACTCGCTGCAGCGCCGCCATATGTCATTCTCAAGATGGTCAACAAACAAGATGAGTCGAGAGATGGCTATACATGGAGAGGATGACAGTCCGGGCCCACCAGGCCCATGGTCTAGGTTTTGTTGTTTAACATGCGCAGCCCATTGTACAGACACAGTTGATCCAGCAGGTTTCAACATTTTTTTGGGTCTAGCACGTATCAAGTGGCCTGTGGGCTGGCCAGCCTATCCTGTTTTATAACATCAACAACCCAATTATATTTGTTTGTTCTAGACAACGCACTACTCAATTCTATTTTTCTATAAGAATGTCAAACTGAACCTATGTTTTCCCATTTATAATAGTATATATATATATATTTATATTATATATAAACAACCTAAGGTTCCCATATGACCTCTCCTTCGTCGAACATTTGTATTTACCTTCCCACTTCCTGTATTTTCTTTTTTATTAATCATATATCTGATTTTTCTCCCACTTTCTTTTTGAGTTTATCTCATTTTTCTCCCACTAGTTTCCCCTAGAACCAACTCAATTGTCCCACGTCTAGCCTAAAGCGTTGGGTTGCAAGATTTGTTGTTTGTGTGCAGGTGTTGTTTACGTCGTAGTGTTGCTTGGTTCTCCTACTGGATTGATAACCTTGGTTTCATAACTAAGGGAAATATTTAACTCTGTTGTGCTGCATCATCCCTCCTCTTTGGGGAAATACCAACGAGGGTCACAAGTAGCATTGTCCACCACCTTGGTGCGCCCGGCGTGGCATAGTCAATGTGGTCAACAAGCGAGACTTGGCGGAAGACGAATGTGCGTGGAGAGGATGACAGTGGTGACTGTTGGGGAACGCAGTATTTCAAAAAAAAAATCTATGATCACGCAAGATCTATCTACTAGATGCACAACAACGTGAGGGGAGAGTGTGTCTACGTACCCTCGTAGACCGGGAGCGGAAGCGTCTAGTGACGCGGTTGATGTAGTTGAACTTCTTCGCGATCCAACCGATCAAGCACCGAACGTACGGAGCCTCCGCGTTCAGCACACGTGCAGCTTGATGACGTCCCACGAACTCTTGATCCAGTAGAACCTCGTGGGAGAGTTTCATCAGCAGAGGTGTGTTTCTGTGGAGGGGGGCACCGCACACAGTTAGGAGAGAACAACTGGACAATTTGTGTGTCTAGAAGTGCCCCTGCCCCCGTATATAAACAAGCAAGGGGGGGGCGGCCGGCCCCTATGGCGCGCCCTAGGAGGGCCACTCCTCCTAGGAATAGGAATAGTAGGAGTCCACCAAGAGGGAGAGGGGAAGGAAGGAGAGGGAGAGGGAGAAGGAAGGGGGCGACACCCCGTCCTTTCCTTTTCCAATTTGGACCAAGGGGGAGGGGCGCGCGGCCCAGCCCTGGCCTGCCATCTCTCTCTCCACTAAGGGCCCAAGTGGCCCATTAGTTCCCCCGGGGGGTACTGATACCCCTCCGGCACTCCGGTTTAATCCAAAACTCATCTAGAACACTTCCGGTGTCCGAATATAGTCGTCCAATATATTAATATTTATGTCTCAGACATTCCGAGACTCCTCCTCATGTCCGTGATCTCATCCGGGCCTTTGAACTACCTTTGGTACATCAAAACTCATAAACTCATGATACCGATCGTCATCAAACGTTAAGCGTGCGGACCCTACGGGTTCGAGAACTATGTAGACATGACCAAGACTCATCTCCGGTCAATAACCAATAGCGGAACCTGGATGCTTATATTGGCTCCTACATATTCTACAAAGATCTTTATTGGTCAAACCACATCACAACATACGTTGTTCCCTTTGTCATCGGTATGTTACTTGCCCGAGATTCGATCGTCGATATCTCAATACTTAGTTCAATCTGGTTACCGGCAAGTCTCTTTACTCGTTCCATAATACATCATCTCGTGACTAACTCATTAGTCATTTGCTTGCAAGGCTTATTATGATGTGTATTACCGAGAGGGCCCAGAGATACCTCTCCGACACTCGGCCAACACCACGAACACTTTCGGAGACACCTGTAGAGCATCTTTATAATAACCCAGTTACGTTGTGATGTTCGATAGCACACAAGGTGTTCCTACGGTATTCGGGAGTTTCATAATCTCATACTCATAGGAACATGTATAAGTCATGAAGAAAGCAATAGCAGTAAAACTAAACGATCATAGTGCTAAGCTAACGGATGGGTCTTGTCCATCACATCATTCTCCTAATGATGTGATCATATTGATCAAATGACAACTCATTTATATGGCTAGGAAACATAACCATCTTTGATCAATGAGGTAGTCTAGTAGAGGCATACTAGGGACATACTGTATTGTCTATGTATTCACACATGTACCAAGTTTCCGGTTAATACAATTCTAGCATGAATAAAAGACAGTTATCATGATATAAGGAAATACAAATAACATCTTTATTATTGCTTCTAGGGCATATTTCCTTCAGTCTCCCACTTGAACTAGAGTCAATAATCTAGATTACAAAGTAATGATTCTAACACCCATGGAGTCTTGGTGCTGATCATGTTTTGCCCCGTGGAAGAGGCTTAGTCAACGGGTGTGCGACATTCAGATCCGTATGCATCTTGCAAATTTCTATGTCTCCCTCCTTGACTTGATCGCGCATGGAATTGAAGCGTCTTTTGATGTGCTTTGTTCTCTTGTGAAACCAAGATTCCTTCGCCAAGGCTAGTGCTCCAGTGTTGTCACAAAAGATTTTCATTGGAACCAATGCACTAGGTATTACACCTAGATCGGATATGAACTCCGTCATCCAGACTCCTTCATTTGCTGTTTCCGAAGAAGCTATGTATCCCGCTTCACACGTAGATCCCGCCACGACGCTCTGCTTGGAACTGCACCAACTGACAGCTCCACCGTTTAATAAAAATACATATCTGGTTTGTGACTTAGAGTCATCCGGATCAGTGTCAAAGCTTGAATCGACGTAACCGTTTACGACGAGCTCTTTGTCACCTCCATACACGAGAAGCATATCCTTTGTCCTTTTCAGGTACTTCAGGATGTTCTTGACCACTGTCCAGTGATCCACTCCTGGATTACTTTTGTACATCCCTGCTAAACTTATAGCAAGGCACACATCAGGTCTGGTACACAGCATTGCGTACATGATAGATCCTATGGCTGAGGCATAGGGAATGACTTTCATTTTCTCTCTATCTTCTGCAGTGGTCGGGCATTGAGTCTTACTCAACTTCACACCTTGTAACACAGGCAAGAACCCTTTCTTTGACTGATCTATCTTGAACTTCTTCAAAACTTTATCAAGGTATGTGCTTTGTGAAAGTCCAATTAAGGGTCTTGATCTATCTCTATTGATCATGATGCCTAATATGTAAGCAGCTTCACTAAGGTCTTTCATTAAAAAATTCTTATTAAAGTATCCTTTTATGCCATCCAGAAATTATATATCATTTCCAATCAACAATATGTCATCCACATATAATATCAGAAATTCTACAGAGCTCCCACTCACTTTCTTGTAAATACAGGCTTCTCCGAAAGTCTGTATAAACCATATGCTTTGATCACCTCATCAAAGCGTATATTCCAACTTCGAGATGCTTGCACCAGTCCGTAGATGGATCGCTGGAGCTTGCACACTTTGTTAGCACCTTTAGGATCGACAAAACCTTCTGGTTACTTCATATACAACTCTTCTTTAAGATATCATTTTAGGAATGCAGTTTTGACATCCATTTGCCAGATTTCATAATCATAAAATGCGGCAATTGCTAACATGATCCGGACAGACTTAAGCATCGCTACGGGTGAGAAAGTCTCATCGTAGTCAACTCCTTGAACTTGTCGAAAACCTTTTGCAATAAGTCGAGCTTTGTAAACAGTAACATTTCCGTCAGCGTTGGTCTTCCTCTTGAAGATCCATTTATTTTCGATGGTTTGCTGATCATCGGGCAAGTCAACCAAAGACCACACTTTGTTCTCATACATGGATCCCATCTCAGATTTCATGGCCTCAAGACATTTTGCGGAATCTGGGCTCATCATCGCTTCCTCATAATTTGTAGGTTCATCATGGTCTAGTAACATGACTTCCAGAACTGGGTTGCCATACCACTCTAGCGCGGAGCGTACTCTGGTTGATCTACGAAGTTCAGCAGTAACTTGATCCGAAGTTTCATGATCATCATCATTAGCTTCCTCACTAATTGGTGTAGGAATCACTGGAACTAGTTTCTGTGATGTACTACTTTCCAATTCGGGAGAAAATATAATTACCTCATTAAGTTCCACTTTCCTCCCACTCACTTCTTTCGAGAGAAACTCCTTCTCTAGAAAGGATCCATTCTTAGCAACGAATATCTTGCCTTCGGAACTTTGATAGAAGGTGTACCCAACAGTCTCCTTTGGGTATCCTATGAAGACACATTTTTCCGACTTGGATTCGAGCTTATCAGGTTCAAGCTTTTTCACATAAGCATCACAGCCCCAAACTTTAAGAAATGACAACTTTGGTTTCTTGCCAAACCATAGTTCATAAGGCGTCGTCTCAACGGATTTAGATGGTGCCCTATTTAACGCGAATGTAGTTGTCTCTAAAGCATAACCCCAAAACGATAGTGGTAAATCGGTAAGAGACATCATAGACCAAACCATATCTAATAAAGTACGGTTACGACATTCGGACACAACATTACGCTGTGGTGTTCCACGTGGCGTGAGTTGTGAAACTATTCCACATTATTTCAAATGAAGACCAAACTCGTAACCCAAATATTCACCTCCACTATCAGATCATAGAAACTTTATTTTCTTGTTACGATGATTCTCTACTTCACTCTGAAATTCTTTGAACTTTTCAAATGTTTCAGACTTGTTCTTCATCAAGTAGATATGCCCATATCTGCTCAAATCACCAGTGAAGGTCAGAAAATAACGATACCCGCCACGAGCTTCAACACTCATCGGTCCACATACATCAGTATGTATGATTTCCAACTAATCTATTGCACACTCCATTGTTCTGGAGAACGGAGTTTTAGTCATTTTGCCCATGAGGCATGGTTCGCAAGCACCAAGTGATTCATAATTAAGTGATTCCAAAAGTCCATCATTTCTTCATGCGCTTCACACCAATATGACCTAAATGGCAGTGCCACAAATAAGTTGCACCATCATTATTAACCTTGCATCTTTTGGTTTCAATATTATGAATATGTGTATCACTATGATCGAGATCCAACAAGAATGGACCACTCTTCAAGGGTGCATGACCATAAAAGATATTACTCATATAAATAGAACAACCATTGTTCTCAGATTTAAATGAATAATCGTCTCGCAATAAACAAGATCCAGATATAATATTCATGCTTAACGTTGGCACCAAATAACAATTATTCAGGTCTAAAACCAATCCCGAAGGTAGATGTAGAGGTAGCGTGCCGACGGCGATCACATCGACTCTGGAACCATTTCCCACGCGCATCGTCACCTCTTCCTTAGCCAATCTTCGTTTAATCCGTAGTCCCTGTTTCGAGTTACAAATATTAGCAACCGAACCGGTATCAAATACCCAGGTGCTACTACGAGCATTAGTAAGGTACACATCAATAACATGTATATCACATATACTTTTGTTCACCTTGCCATCCTTCTTATCCGCCAAATACTTGGGGTAGTTCCGCTTCCAGTGTCCAGTCCCTTTGTAGTAGAAGCACTCAGTTTCAGGCTTGGCTCTAGACTTGGATTTCTTCGTGGAAGTAGCAACTGTCTTGCTATTCTTCTTGAAGTTCCCCTTATTTCCCTTGCCCTTTTTCTTGAAACTAGTGGTCATGTTAACCATCAACACTTGATGCTCCTTTTTAATTTCTACCTCCGCAGCCATGAGCATAGCGAAGAGCTCGGGAATTGACTTTTGCATCCCTTGCATGTTATAGTTCATCACGAAGCCTTTATAGCTCGGTGGCAGTGATTGAAGAACTCTATCAATAACACTATCTTCATCAACTTTGCAACCAAGTTGAGTCATATGATTGTAGTACCCATAATTTCTGAGCAAGTGTTCACTGATAGAACTGTTCTCCTCCATCTTACAGCTATAGAACTTATTGGAATCTCATATTTCTCAATCCGGGCATTTGCTTGAAATATTAACTTCAACTCCTGGAACATCTCATATGCTCCATGACGTTCAAAACGTCGTTGAAGTCCCGGTTCTAAGCCGTAAAGCATGGCACACTGAACTATCGTGTAGTCATCAGACCGCGTTTGCGAGACGTTCAAAGCGTCTACATTAGCAGGAGGGGGATTGTCACCTAGCGGTGCTTCAAGGACATAATTCTTCTGTGCAGCAATGAGGATAATCCTCAAGTTACGGACCTAGTCCGTGTAATGGCTACCATCATCTTTCAACTTAGCTTTCTCTAGGAATGCATTAATATTCAAAGGAGTGGTAGCACGGGCCATTGATCTACAACAACATAGATATGCAAAAACTATCAGGACTAAGTCCATGATAAATTAAAGTTCAATTAATCATATTACTAAAGAACTCCCACTTAGATAGACATCCCTCTGGTCATCTAAGTGATCACGTGATCCAAATCAACTAAAACATGTCCGATCATCACGTGAGATGGAGTAGTTTTCAATGGTGAACATCTTATGTTGATCATATCTACTATATGATTCACGCTCGATGTAATGCCCCAGATGTAACACTTTCCCAATATGGCAATATATAAACTTTGGCTTCACCAATTCCTTTCCGGGCTCTTCTTCATTTCGGGTTTCTTCGTTTTGTCGTGTGCGTGTGTGCATTTCATCCATGTCATGTTGTCATGTGCATTGCATTGCTTTTGTGTTGTCGCTTGCACCCGGTTCCACTCGTCTCTTCCCGTTGTCCGTTTCGAGTTCCGACGCTCACACACGTGCCCGTGGCATCCCCGAGTCATTCTTTCGTGTGTGGCCGTGTAACGTTTCCGGACTAACGTGAGACTTGTCGTGCGATGTTGTTTTGGTACGTGTAGACCGCCTGTCAAGTTTCGTCGCGTTTGGAGTTCGTTGGGTACTCCAACGGTTAACCTAGTGGGCTAAAAGAACCTCTTCTTTTAGGCCCAAGACACCCTCCACAACAGCCCACAAACCCAGCACAACCACTCCCATCATCTCGGTCGTCAAATTGTGATTGCGTGGCCGAAAACCGCTCCTCATTTGGAGTTTCCTAGCTCCCAGAAAGTATAAAACAGTCCCCATCCCCGAAATCCCGGTGCAACCCTAATTTTCGTCCCGCTCCGCGCGCCGGACACGTCCGCGCAGCCGCCGGACACGTCCGACCCGCGGCCACATCACTCCAACCAATTGGAGGCCGCCACGTCACCTCCGCCGCCATGTGGAGACCCCTCATTGGCCGCGCCACCTCATCCCATGTCCACCGCCGCCACCTCACCCGTCGGCCGCCGGACGCCCGCCGGACCACCGCGGCGACCTCGCCGGACTTCGCCGCGCCTCTGCCGGAAAACCGCCGCGCCGCCGGGCCTTCACCATGCGCCGCCACCGCCGGCCTTTACCCCCGCTGCCACGCGCAGCAAGCCCCGCCGCCGGCCACCGCGGGCGCGCCGCCGCCGCCGCCTATCGCGGGCCCTTAAGCCACCGCCGCCGCCGGCCTCAAGCTCCGCCGCCGGCGCCTCCGAGCCGCGCCACCGCCGCCGGCCTCGCCTCCGTCCATCTCCTCGCCGGTGCTCCCTCCGGTCATCTTCTTCCTCCAACTCCGGCGAACCTTCGGATCGGGACGAGATCCACCCGTCCCCGATCCAAACACGCGTCCGCAGCCCGGATCCCTCCGTCCCGGGTCCATCCCGTCCCATGTTGACTTTTCGCGGAGGTGATTTTTCACTAAGTCCCAGATCTGTAACATTTTGTTGCCTCCTTTGCATGCCTGTAACTTTGTGTTCGTAGATCCGTTTTGTGCATATGATATATCAAAATGATCATGGTGATGTGCTCTACATTTTGTTCCATTGTGGCATGCTTGTTTGAGATCATCTAGATGTCTTAATCTTCGTGACAAGAGTGCTACTTGTTATAAACTGTTGTAACTTGTTATTTTCATGCCATGCTTGAGATGTGATAACTTGGTGCATGTTTATCCAAATGAAGCAAATGAGATGTCAAAATGTTCCTTGTGACATGCTCTACATGTTGGTTGCTGTAGCATCCTTGTTAGGGTTATATTGCCATGTTAATATTGGTTACAAAAGTGCATGTGGCTGTTCAGTTATGAAACATGTTATGAGATGCTGATTTGAAGAGCTCGTGGCTATTGATGTGTTTGTCCCCATGTCACATGTTAATATATTTTAGAATCTCCATCATGTGGTCTTTGCTGTGGTGCAAACCATTTCCCATGATATGCCTTGAGGTGACTTAAACATGCTTGTAAACATGCCACGCCAACTTAACTGTTTTATACTTAGTGAAATTTCTACTAAGTCTGGAATCTGTTATATCCTGATGCTATGTTTGCTTGATGCCCTAGGCAAATCCATGTTAGTTTTGGGGTGGCCATTGCTCATTCCTTGTTGTACATGTTGTTGTCTATCCATCCATGCCCTCACTTGCTCATATGGGTTGTTGTAGCTTATTTAATTCTTACTCCCAAGTTGCTATAAAATATAACTGTCAGGTTTTAACGTCATGATTAAAATGTTGTAGCTTGTTGCTATTGATCCATGCCTCCTAAGGAGTTGCTCCAATGGAGTTGTTTGCTGTAGGATATGTCTACTTCATGTCCATGCTTGTTGTCATCATGTTTGGGTGCTATAGCTTATTTATTTCTTGCTCCAAAGTTGCTATGTGGCTGTTAAGTTCAGCTTTGCACTGTTTCTTATTTCGAGTGTATGTGTTGAACCGTTGCTCCGTTTTGAGCGTGCCCTATATGAAACTTCTGTGATTTTGAATGTAGATTCATAATATCATATTTTTTTACATGTTTGGAGTGTGTTTATTTGATGTTTGGGTGCATCTTGCACTGTTGCCATGCTTAACTTGTTTTGCTCATATGTTCTAGACCGTAGCTCCGTTTTAAACAAACTTTATATGAAACTTGACCAGAATTTCGGGTAGATCATCATGGTGCATGTTAACTTGCTGTTTAACAAATTTAACTTAAGGTTTGTTCAGATCTGGACCATTTTCAACATATGCATATGAGGACTTAGCGGATTTGCTTTATGTGGATTCTGGCCTCATTTAATATGTTGTCTTGAGTTGTTCTTGTGTGCTTCCTCCCTTGACATATTTTGCATCATATATGCATCATACGTGCATCATTTTGATTGTGCATTGCACCTTGTTTGATTTCGTGCCTCGTTGTGTTCTTGTGTTGAGTAGAGCCGGAAGCCGAGACCGAGAACGGGAACGAGGTTACTACCGAGGTTGAGTACGAGGAGCCGTCTTAAGATCCCATCGACAACTCGACAGGCAAGATGACCTGACCCAGATATCATTACTATCTTTGCCTATTGCTAGATGTCTCGCTCTTTAGCTTATTGCCTCGATGCCCATGTTTGTTTGTCAGCCTCCTATTGTAACCATGAATCTGTTTAACCACCCAACCTAGCAAACCTTTGTTTGGCTACGTAAGCTTCGCTCAGCCCCTCTTATAGCATTGCTAGTTGCAGGAGAAGATTTGAAGATTCTTGCTTCATGTTGAAGTTATTGTTGGGATATCACACTATATAAACTCTTAAACTAAATCATCTATATATTGGTAATGGGTGGAAGGCTAAGCCTCTTGCTTGGTGATTTGTTCTACTCATGCCACCCTAGGAACCGTATAAACCGGTGTTATGTTCCTTGATTATGCGTTCCTAACACGATTGGGGTTATGGGACCCCCTCGATAACCCGCTTAGCGCTAAACCTTTTCCAGCAAGGCCCAACATTGGTACTCCATTTGCTTAACAAATAAAACTTGTTGAGGGAGTAATTAACCCGAGGATTAATTAATCAACCCCCCTGGGCTAGTGCTCGTTTTGAGTGTTGGTCCAAACTAGAGTCGTGTGCGGTACCCCCCTTGGCAACTTGGGTTTTGGTCACTGTACACTGTGCTCAGCCGGTCGTGGCCTGAGACTAGATACCCGCGGCTACTGTTAGGGTGTCGGCACGCCGGGAGGTCTTGCTGGATAAGTTTTACCTATGTCGGAATATCTTGAGCACGGGATTCCGAGAATACTCGGGCCTTCCCACCTTGGAGTTGCGACTCCGCGGATCGTGAGCTTATAATGGGCTAAGTTGGGACACCCCTGCAGGGTTTTGAACTTTCGAAAGCCGTGCCCACGGTTATGTGGCAGATGTGAATTTGTTAATATCCGGTTGTAGAAAACTTGACACCATGTCAGAACACACTACCAGCGTGAGTAACCGTGACGGTCATTTTTCGAAAGGGGTTCGGGAAGTGAACACAGTGGGGTTATGATTGACGTGCTTAGATAGGATCACTTCGTGATCACCTTGTCGCTCGTGGCACTTCTCTTCTCGCTCTGAACACGTAAGCTAGTGCTAGTGCAGCTGTAACCTTTTATTTCTTCAGCCTTGTTCCACACCCAAGGCTTAGATAGTTTTGCTACTCGGGAACGGGATTGCTGAGTCCTCCGTGGCTCACAGTTTCTACACAACACTAGATGCAGGTACTATGGTGAACTACTCAGGTGACGGCACGGAGCTGTACTGGGAGTTCGATGAAGAATGTAGTCGATACTATGTGCACTATCCCGATGATCAGTAGAGGTTTCTACTAGGGGCGATTCGGACCTTGTGGCTTTATGTATTTGGTATCTTTCATTTGGATCTTCGTCCGTAGTCGGACTGTGATGTTATTTGGATGATGATTTGCTTATGTAATGTACTTGTGTGACGTGGCGAGTGTAAGCCAACTATCCTTTTCCAATTTCATCCCTATTTTTACATGAGTCGTGCAAGGATACCAAACTTGAGATCATTCTAGAACGGAATTATACCTTTAAGTCGTGCCTCGACACGTAGGAGGTATAATCCCATCCTGGGCATTACAAGTTGGTATTCAGAGCCTTCTCCGACCTAGAAGCCCCAACTGATTGATCGAATCGTTGATGGTTGAGTCTAGGCACACACTTGAAAATGTTTTGAGTCCTATATATATATATCGGAGAGTAGGATTTCTTTTGCTCCTCGTCTCTTTTCACTCTGGTGAGGACTCCTGACGATTACTCTTGTCTCTTCTTCTCTCAAAATTCACACACACACAAAAATTAGGATCACGCGGGTATTGTTTGGATTGTTCCGATGTCTTTGTGACGAGAACAGTGTTCTCGATGCCTCTTGTCATTTAGGGGTTGTGGCAGTGTCCCGGGGAGTTGAGCTCTGAGGTGTTGTCGTCACAAATATATCACAGCAGTTCTGGAATACTTAAGGGCCGACATCAAAAACTCTCCTATGCGGTTAGTGTCAAGATAACCCCGACATCACCTAGTACTGGGGAGGTAGTTCGGGAGTATTGCCATAGCTTGTATAGTAGATGCGTTTCGAAGGTCCGAGGTAAACGGTTTCCGGAAATAACTGGTTATGTGTTGAAGGATGGATACAGCTGGATGTAGGATTAGAGTTGAGTGCGCGATGCTTCCCCTGTATACCCAACACCTGATTGCATAACTGGAAACTTTCGGAAATTAATAGGTGAGTTCATCTAGTAGCTCGTAGGCATTCTTCCAATGAACGCATGATATGGAGTTCGGGGTTCTACATTGAGTGAAGTAGTTTTATGGGCGTTGTTCCGATCGGGAGTTGCATCTTAAAGGGTCCTTGGCTATGCTGATCTGGGGATTGCAAAACCCTTTTGTAACACGTTCCATAAGCTTTCAACATGAATTTGTCGAACGAAGCTTCTATCTTGTATTTGTTCTATCTGCTCCTTGTTGTTTTTATTTACCTTTTGTTCTACCAAGTGGCTTCTCGTGAAGATTGTTGTTACTATTAAACTGTGAATTACATTCGTTCATTCTTGTTCGAATGTTCTTGTGAAGACTTATGTTGCAATTTCTAGCCGTTGATCCAGCTTATACATTCTTTCAATCAATGGCTAATAGTTGTCATCTCATTCAGGATGGCTCCTAAAAGGGTTCCCAACGCTAACCCAGAGGGTGAAGAAGTTCCTGATCGTCCTCCTTCCCCTCCTCCTCCGTCTGAGGCCTGGAGAGCAATTATGCAAGCGACGAACCAGAACCCCTAGATGCTTTTGCAAATGATGCAGAACATTCAAGCAAATCAAGGTGGTCATGGGAACCAAGGCCAAGGCAATTTGTTCAACCAACCTCACTTTGCTACACTCAACCAGTTCCTGGCAAACCAACCAAAGGCATTCAGTTACTGTGTGGACCCTCTAGATGCTGAAGACTGGATAACAGATATCAAGAAGCATTTCGAGTGCAGTAACGTGAGGCCTGAGGACTATGTGAATTTTGCCGCCTTCCAACTCAAGGACCAAGCCGTTGATTAGTGGCAGCAGTACAAAGACTCTAGAGAAGGGCATGAAATCTCGTGGGCTGACTTCTGCAAGGATTTTCGCTCTCACCACATTCCAACAAGTGTCATCGAGGGTATGCGTGAGCAATTATGCAACCTGAAGCAAGGCTCAATGACTGTTTATCAATATAATGTCGAGTTTCAGAACCTTGCCCGCTATGCCAAGAAAGACATCCCAGATGCCAAGAGCAAGATTTATCAGTTCCGTGGTGGTCTGAAGGATGAACTCCAACTAGCTCTCACCTTGTTCGTGCCTGATGAATTTGATCAATTCTATAACATGGCACTTAAGCAAGAGGCAGCCCAGCTTCGAAGTCAAGTGCTCCTTATCACCGTCCTCTCTTAGAAGTGGTTTGCAACAAGTGCTCTCAGAAGGGTCATTATGCTAACAAGTGCCCCAACCCAAGGCGCCTTCCGCCTCCTCCACCTGTCAGCACTGCTATTGTCAAGCACAATCCAAAGGTTGCAAGAGTGAATCTGATGAATGCAGCTCAAGCAGAGAATTCTTCTGATGTGATACTTGGTAATCTTCCAGTTAACTCTATTCCCGCAAAAGTATTGTTTGATTCGGGTGCATCGCTTTATTTCATTTCAAGACCATTTGTTGCCAAGCATGAATTCGTCACTCAAGTGTTGCCAAAGCCTTTGAACATTATTTCTCCTGGATTGCAAATGTCCTCTCGGGTGCATGTTCCGGACGTATCTATTCGCATGGGTGATTACCACTTTCTGGCTTCTTCGGTTGTTCTCGGCAACTCCGACATTGATCTTATTCTTGGGATGGATTAGCTTTCTCAGCATGATGCTCACATTGATTGTGCAAATAAGGAAGTCAAGCTTACTCATTCCGACGAAGACATGATTATCTTCGCCTCGCGAGATAACACAATCAGGCTATTCTTTCTCAATGACAAGGGTGAGATTAATGCCATCTCTCAGATTCCGGTGGTCAATGAATATGAAGATGTTTTCCCTGAAGAGCTTCCAGGCATGCCTCCGCATCGTCAAGTTGAATTCGCCATTGAACTCGAGCCCGGTACTGAGCCAGCATGTCGGCGTCCGTACAAGCTCTCCCCTGATGAGTTGAAGGAGCTGAAGAAACAACTCGATGAGCAAGAGCGTATGGGTCTAATCAGGCCTAGCACTTCTCCTTGGGGCTGTGGTGTCTTATTTGTCAAGAAGAAGGATGGCACGGAGCGCCTTTGCATTGATTACCGGCCACTGAACAAGAAGACAATAAAGAACAAGTATCCACTCCCCAACATCAATGAATTGTTCGAGCAGCTCAAAGGAGCAAAAGTGTTCTCAAAGCTTGATCTCCGGATGGGTTATCACCAGATCCGTATCCGAGAAGTAGATATTCACAAGACTACATTTAGAACAAGCTACGGCTCCTATGAATACACAGTCATGTCTTTTGGCCTCGCAAATGCTCCACCCACCTTCTCGAGGATGATGCACTACATATTCAACCCCAACACCAACGAATTTGTGCTCGTCTATCTGGATGACATCTTGGTATTCTCCAAGAATGAAGAGGATCATGAAAAGCACCTCCGTTTGGTTGTCGTCAGACTCCGTGAACATAAGTTCTATGCCAAGTTCTCCAAATGTGAATTCTGGCTCGATAAGGTCTTATATCTTGGCCATATCATCTCTGCTGAGGGTATCTCTGTCAACCCCGAGAAAGTTGAAGCGATTGTCAACTGGGAACCCCCTCAGAACGTCAAGAAACTCCGAAGCTTCCTTGGTCTTGCTAGCTATTGCAGAAGGTTCGTTGAGAACTTCTCCAAGATTTCCAAGCCTCTCTCAAACTTGCTGCAGAAGAATGTCAAGTACAATTGGTCTCCGGATTGTGATGTGGCATTCAAAACTCTCAAAGAAAAGCTCATCTCTGCTCCGGTTCTTACTCCTCCAGATGAGTCCAACCCCTACGAAGTATTCTGTGATGCTTCTCTTCAAGGACTTGGTGGTGTACTAATTCAAGACAAGAAAATTGTGGCATACACTTCTCGTCAATTGAATCCAAGTGAGAAGAACTACCCCACACATGATCTCGAACTAGCAGCTATGGTACACGCCTTGATCACGTAGAGACACCTTCTGTTGGGCAGAAAAGTGGACATCTTCACCGATCACAAGAGCTTGAAGTACATCTTCACACAGCCGAACCTGAACCTTCGCCAGACTCGTTGGGTTGAGATGATCCAAGAGTATGATCCAAGCATCGAATACACACCTGGCAAGGCCAATGTCATTGCAGATGCCTTGAGCAGAAAGGCATATTGCAATAGTCTCCTTATCAAGCCGTTTCAGCCTGAGCTTTGTGAAGCATTCAGGAAGCTCAACCTCCAAGTTGTTCCGCAAGGCTTTCTTGCAAATCTTCAAGTTGCTCCTACCTTGGAAGATCAGATCCGTGAGGCCCAACTCAGTGATGCTATGGTGCAGAAAGTGAAACATGGTATTGCAAAGGGTACTCCCAAATACAAGTGCTATCGCGTTGATGAGAAAGACACCTTTTTCTTTGAGGACAGACTTGTGGTTCCCAAGGGTGATCTCAGGAAGCTCATAATGAATGAAGCACTTGACTCCCTCCTCTCAATTCATCCCGGAAGTTCCAAGATGTACCAAGATCTCAAGCAATCTTACTGGTGGACTCGCATGATAAGGGAGATTGCCCAATTCGTGAATGAATGTGATGTCTGCAGAAGAGTGAAGGCAGAGCATCAACATCCAGCCGGTCTCCTCCAACCTCTTCCTATTCCCGAGTGGAAATTCGACTACATTGAAATGGATTTCGTCACTGGGTTTCCCAAGTCCAAGAAGGGGAATGATTCTATGTTTGTTGTGATTGACAAGCTAACCAAAGTAGCTCACTTTCTTCCAGTTAAAGAATCCATCAATGCAGCTCAGCTGGCAGAGTTGTACACTTCCAGAATTGTGTCGTTACATGGCATTCCTCAAGTTATCTCCTCAGACCGTGGAAGTTTGTTCACATCCAAGTTCCCGGACTCCTTCCAGTTAGCCATGGGCACTAAGATCCGTTTCAGCACTGCGTTTCACCCTTAGACGAGTGGTCAAGTCGAGAGAGTGAACCAGATCCTCGAAGACATGCTCAGAGATTGTGTCATCTCTTTTGGCATGAAGTGGGAAGATTGTCTCCCGTTTGCCGAGTTCTCTTAGAACAACAGCTACCAAGCAAGTGCCGGCAAAGCTCCGTTTGAAATCCTCTATGGCAGAAAGTGCCGTACTCCTCTCAACTGGTCCGAGACTGGTGAACGTCAACTTCTAGGCAATACGTGAGAATCTCAAGGCCGCTCAGTCGTGTCAGAAGAGCTACTATGATGGCAAGCATCGTGATTTGGTTTTCGACATTGGAGAGCATGTCTATCTCCGTGTTTCTCCTATGAAAGGAACCCAAAGATTCGGTATCAAAGGCAAGCTTGCTCCGAGATACATGGGCCCTTTCAAGATCCTTGGCAAAAGAGGCAATCTAGCATATCAAGTCGAGTTTCCATCCAACTTTGCAAATGTTCATGATGTGTTTCACATGTCTCACCTCCGCAAGTGCTTCAAGACACCTGAATGCACCATTCCGTTCAAGGAGATTGATCTTCAACAAGACTTGTCTTACCATGAGCACCCCGTTGCTATTCTTGAAGAAACTGAGCGCAAGACCCGCAACAAGTCAATCAAATTTTTGAAAGTTAAGTGGTCACACCATACCGACCGAGAAGCTACGTGGGAACAAGAAGATCACCTTCGTTCCGAGTACCCTTCCTTCTTCCAGTCCTAGATCTCGGGACGAGATCTTTTCGTAGTAGTGGAGAGTTTGTAATGCCCCAGATGTAACACTTTCCCAATATGGCAATATATAAACTTTGGCTTCACCAATTCCTTTCCGGGCTCTTCTTCATTTCGGGTTTCTTCGTTTTGTCGTGTGCGTGTGTGCATTTCATCCATGTCATGTTGTCATGTGCATTGCATTGCTTTTGTGTTGTCGCTTGCACCCGGTTCCACTCGTCTCTTCCCGTTGTCCGTTTCGAGTTCCGACGCTCACACACGTGCCCGTAGCATCCCCAAGTCCTTCTTTCGTGTGTGGCCGTGTAACGTTCCCGGACTGACGTGAGACTTGTCGTGCGATGTTGTTTTGGAACGTGTAGACCGCCTGTCAAGTTACATTGTGTTTGGAGTTCGTTGGGTACTCCAATGGTTAACCTAGTGGGCTAAAAGAACCTCTTCTTTGAGTCCCAAGACCCCCTACACAACAGCCCACAAACCCAGCACAACCACTCCCATCATCTTGGTCGTCGAATTGTGATCGTGTGGCCGAAAACCGCTCCTCATTTGGAGTTTCCAAGCTCCCAGAAACTATAAAACAGTCCCCATCCCCGAAATCCCGGTGCAATCCTAATTTTCCTCCCGCTCCGCGCGCCGGACATGTTCGACCCGCGACCACATCACTCCAACCAATCGGAGGCCGCCACGTCACATCTGCCGCCACGTGGCGACCCCTCATTGGCCGCGCCACCTCATCCCATCTCCACCGCCGCCACCTCACCCGCCGACCGCCGGACGCCTGCCGGACCACCGCGGCGACCTCGTCGGACCGCCGCGGCGACCTCGCCGGACTTCGCCGCCGCCATCGCCGAGCTCGCCGGACTTCGCCGCGCCTCCGCCGTAAAACCGCCGCGCCACCGGGCCTTCACCACGCGCCCCCACCGCCGGCTTTTACCCCCGCCGCCGCGCGCAGCAAGCCCCGCCGCCGGCCACCGCGGGCGCGCCGCCGCCGGGCGCGGGCCGCCGCCGCCGCCTAGCGCGGGCCCTCAAGCCACAGCCGCCGCCGGCCTCAAGCTCCGCCGCCAGCGCCTCCGAGCCGCGCCACCGCCGCCGGCCTCGCCTCTGTCCATCTCCTCACCGGTGCTCCCTCCGGTCATCTTCTTCCTCCAACTCCGGCGAACCTCCGGATCGGGACGAGATCCACCCGTCCCCGATCCAAACACGCGTCCGCAGCCTGGATCTCTCTGTCCCGTGTCCATCCCGTCCCGCGTTGACTTTTCGCGGAGGTGATTTTTCACTAAGTCCCAGATCTGTACCATTTTGTTGCCTCCTTTGCATGCATGTAACTTTGTGCTCTAGATCCGTTTTGTGCATATGATATATCAAAATGATCGTTGGAACGGGTCCCAGCTGGCCAGATCCGGCCGCCCCGGCCTCCTCCTCCACGGATCCGATGGTTTCCCTCCTAGTTGCCCCGCCGGAGCAACCCAGCACGCCACCGTCGCGCTTCTGCCTCGTCGGGGAGGACGACGAGCGCCCGGGCCGCCCACGTTGACCGTGCGAGGCAGCGTGGGCCTCGGCCTGCTAGTTCCGCTGGCCCGGCCTTCCCCAGCCTCGGCCTTCCAGGCCCTGCCGCACCCCTCCTCACGGCCCGCTCCAGCATGCGCCTCGACCCACCTACCTCCCTCTGGCCCGGCTCGGCCTCCAGGCCCAACTCCAAGCCGGTCTCCTCCTCCTGCCTACTGGGCCAGGCCCAGCTAGCTGAGAACCCACCTATCCCGCGCCTTGTGCGTCTATTAGTATTTTGCGCTCAGCTGTGTTTTTTTTCCTAAGTCCAAAAAAACTGCTAAGTCCTAAATACAATAATTTTGTTGCATCTTCGGGTGGCTCTAATTTGATGTGTGTATGTCCAAATTGTGCAAATAATATGTCAAAATGATCGTGGTGATATGCTCTACACTTTGTTCCATTGTGACATGCTTGTTTGACTTCATCTAGATGCTCTAATCTCTGTTGCAAGAGTGCTACTTGTTATAAACTGCTGATACTTGTTATTTTGTTGCCATGTTTGAGATATGATAACTTGGTGCATGTTTATCCAAATGATGCATATGATATGTCCAAATGTTCATTGTGAAGTGTACTACATGATGGTTACTGTAGCATGCTTGTTTGAGTTCATCTTGCCATGTTAATCTCTGTTGCAAAAGTGCATTTGGCTGTTAAGTTCTGAAACTTGTTATGAGATGCTGATTTCAATTGCTCTTTGCTATTGGTGTGCTTGTCTTCATGCCACATGTCTATATGTTTTAGAAGCACCATTGTATGGTCTTTGCTTTGGTGCATTTATCTTTACATGATATGCCTTGAGGTGACTTAAACATGCTTGTAAACTTGCCATGTTGTTATTGTTGTTTTTATACTTAGTGAAAAACTGCAAAGTCCGAAATCTGTACAACCTGATGCTATGTTTGCTTGATGCCCCACTCAAATCCATGCTTGTTTTGGAGTGGCCAATGATCATGTCTTGTTTTCCATGTTATTGTCTATCCATTCATGCCCTTACTAGCTCATATGACCTGTTGTAGCTTATTTATTTCTTGCTCTCAAGTTGCTATAAATTATATCTGTCAGGATTTTATCAGCATGTTCAATTTGCTGTAGATTGTTGCTATTGATCCATGCCTCCTATGGAGTTGCTCCAATGGAGTTGTTTGATGTAGGATATGTCTACTACATGTCCATGCTCTTTATGTTCTTATTAGAGTTTATATGCATGTAGTTTTGTGCCTCCGAAGGCAGCATCGTGATGATGTTTTTGCCTTCCCAGATTTTGGCTAAGTCTAGATAATTTTATTGCAACTTGCCATGCTTGTTTAAATGTGTTCCAGCAAGCTTTTGGGTGTGTTCTAAGTTCATACTTGTTAAGTAACATGTATACTTCACATCCATGCTTCTTGTTAACATCTTTGAGTGTCGTAGCATATATATATCTTGCTCGAAAGTTGCTACATGGCTGTTAACTTCAGCTTTGCATTGTATCTTGTTTTGCTTGTATCTTTTAGCCCGTTGCTCCGTTTTGAGTGTGCCCTATATGAAACTTGTGTGATTTTTCATGTAGAATCATAATATCATGTTGTTTTCTTGTTTGGAGTGTGTTTGCTTGATGTTTGGGTGCATCTTGCACCGTTGCCATGCTTGTCTTGTTTTGCTCTTATCTTCTAGTCCGTAGCTCCGAATTGAACAAACTTTATATGAAACTTGACTAGAATTTCGTGTAGATCATCTTGGTACATGTTAAATTGCTGTTTAAAAACTTTAACTTAAGGTTTGTTCAGATCTGGACTAATTTCAAATTATGCATATGAGGGCTTACCGGATTTGTTATGTGTTGATTCCGGCCTCATTTAAACTTGTTGGCTTGTGTTGTTCTTGTGTGTTTCCTACCTTGCCATGTATTGCATCCTGTAGACTTGTCTTGCATCATACTTGGTTGAGCATATTGTCATGTTCTTGTGTTGTGTGTTTACCGTATTGCTTGCTTCTTCTCGTTAGTGCTTGTTCCGTTGCGATTGTGAGGATTCGTTCGTCTACATGTGATTCGTCTTCGAGGCTTCTCCTTCGTCTTCTTCTTGGACCCGTTCTTCTTCCTTGCGGGATCGCAGGCAAGATGATCATACCCTTGGATACCTTTACTATCATTGACATGCTTAGTGTCCCGATGCTATCGTTATATGTCGCGCTACCCATCTTTATTGTCAGACCCTCTCCTTGTTGCCATGAAACCTCTAACCTTTGAAACCTTCCTAGCAAACCGTTTTTTGGCTATGTTACCCGCTTGCTCAACCCCTCTTATAGCGTTGTTAGTTGTAGGTGAAGATGAAGATCGTTCCATATTGGAACTTGTTGTTGGAATATCACAATATCTATTATTATTAACACATCTATATACTGGGCATGGGTGGAAGGCTTGGCCTTTTGCTCGGTGTTTTGTTCCACTCATGCCACCTTAGGAGTCTATAAACCGGCATTATGTTCCTCGATTTTGCGTTCCTTACAAGGTTGGGTATATGGGGACCCCTTGACACTTCGTCTTTGAATAAAACTCCTCCAGCAAGGCCCAACATTGGTTTTAATTGGCCTGATAATAACAACTTAATTAATTAATTAAATTTGCATAGGGGGTCGCGCCCTCGGGATTCTATTCTACATAGGAGGGGGGACTAGTGCTGATGGTGTTGGTCCCAAATAGAGCAGCTTGCGGCGTCGCCCCTTGGAAACTTGGGGTATCTGGTCGTTGTAACCATAGCTCATCCGGACGTGGCCTGAGACGAGATACGCACGGCTACTATCAGGGTGTCGGCACGCCGGGAGGTCTTGCTGGACTTGTTTTACCTTTGTCGAAATGTCTTGTGCACCGGGATGCCGAGCCTGATCGGATTTCCCTAAGATAAGGGGTAATAATTATTATTACTTCAGCTGATCGTGAGAGCTTGTGATGGGCTAAGTTGGGACACCCCTGCAGGGTTATGATCTTTTGAAAGCCGTGCCCGCGGTTATGTGGCAGATTGGAATGTGTTAATGTCCGATCGTAGAAAACTTGACAGAGGATCCGAAGTAAAACACACAACTGTGTGAGTAACCGTGACTGTCTCTTTTCACTTTGAGAAGAGAACACGGTGGGGTTATGTTTGACTCGTAGGTAGTTCAGGATCTTTAGCGATCACTACTAGTTTGTGACCGTTTGCGTAGATGCTCATCTTATTCTTGTACTCGTAAGTTAGCCACCATATTTTGCTTAACCGTTGCTGCAACCTCACCACTTTACCTCTTCCTACCCATTAAGCTTTGATAGTCTTGTTACCCATGGTTATGGCATTGCTAGGTCCTCGTGGCTCATAGATACTACAACAACAGTTGCAGGTGCAGGTTTCCGATGTCTTGACATGAGAGCGATGTTCGTTGTGTTGGAGTTCTTTCTTCTTCTTCTTCTTCAGTCTTGGGTTAGGTTCTTGGTCGGCAGCCTGGGATAGCAGATGGATGTCTTTGTGCTTTTCATGTTTGCATCCGTAGTCAGATGCCTTGTATTGATGATGTTGTATTCATGTGACTTGAATGTATTGTTGTATCCCCCATGTATGTATGTAATGGTACGATGTAATGATATCCATCTTGCCTGACAAGTTGGTGTCATGTGATCGGGATAGAATCGCATCTTGGGTCTGACAAGTTGGTATCAGTCTCGAGTGTTCCGAGGCCATGCGTGTACATGCTAGGCTCGTCAAGTTTAACCCGAGTATTCTGCGTGTGCAAAACTGGCTTGTACCCGTTGTATGTGAACGTAGAGCTTAGCACACCCGATCATCACGTGGTGTCTCGGCACGACAAACTTTCACAACGGTGCATACTCAGGGAGAACATTTGTACCTTGAAATTTTCTAAGGGATCATCTTATAATGCTACCGCCGTTCTAAGCAAAAGAAGAAGCATAATAAGATAAACATCACATGCAATCAAAATATGTGACATGATATGGCCATCATCATCTTGTGCTTTTGATCTCCATCTCCAAGGCACCGTCATGATCACCACCGTCACCGACGCGACACCTTGATCTCCATCGTAGCATCATTGTCGTCTCGCCAACTATTGCTTCCATGACTATCGCTACCGCTTAGTGATAAAGTAAAGCAATTACATGGCGATTGTATTTCATACAATAAAGCGACAACCATATGGCTCCTGCCAGTTGCCGGTAACTTTTACGAAACATGATCATCTCATACAATAACGTATAACTCATTATGTCTTGAACATATCACATCACAACATGCCCTGCAAAAACAAGTTAGACGTCCTCTACTTTGTTGCTGCAAGTTTTACGTGGCTGCTACGGGCTTTAGCAAGAACCGTTCTTACCTACGCATACAAAAACCACAATGATTTTTCGTCAAGTATGTGTTGTTTTAACCTTCACAAGGACCGGGCATAGCCACACTTGATTCTACTAAAGTTGGAGAAACTGACACCCGCCAGCCACCTGTGTGTGAAGCACGTCGGTAGAACCAGTCTCGCGTAAGCGTACGCGTAATGTCGGTCCGGGCCGCTTCATCCAACAATACCGCCGAATCAAAGTATGACATGCTGGTAAGCAGTATGACGAGTACCGTCCACAACTCACTTGTGTTCTTCTCGTGCATATCATCTACGCATAGACATGGCTTTGATACCACTGTTGGGGAATGCAGTATTTCAAAAAATTCTACGATCACGCAAGATCTATTTACTAGATGCACAACAATGAGAGGGGAGAGTGTTTCTACGTACCCTCGTAGACCGGGAGCGGAAGCGTCTAATGACGCGGTTGATGTAGTCGAACTTCTTCACGATCCAACCGATCAAGCACCGAACGTACAGAGCCTCCGCGTTCAGCACACGTTCAGCTAGATTACGTCCCACGAGCTCTTGATCCAGTAGAACCTGGTGGGAGAGTTTCGTCAGCACGACAGCGTGGTACCGGAGATGATAAAGTTACCATCGCAGGGCTTCGCCTAAGCGCTGCAATGATATGATCGAGGTGTGTTTCTGTGGAGGGGGGCACCACACACGGTTGGGAGAGATCAACTGATCAACTTGTGTGTCTAGAAGTGCCCTCTGCCCCCGTATATAAAGGAGCAAGGGGGAGGCTGGCCGAACCCTATGGCACGCCCTAGGAGGGCCACTCCTACTAGGAATAGGAATCCTATTCCTAGAAGGAGTCCACCAAGAGGGAGAGGGGAAGGAAGGAGAGGGAGAGGGAGAGGGAGAGGGAAGGGGGCGCCGCCCCCTCCTTTCCTTGTCCAATTCGGACCAAGGGAGAGGGGCGCGCGGCCCAGCCCTGGCCTGCCCTCTCTCTCTCTCCACTAAGGGCCCAAGTGGCCCATTAGTTCCCCCGGGGGTACCGATACCCCTCCGGCACTCCGGTTTAATCCAAAACTCATCTGAAACACTTCCGGTGTCCGAATATAGTCGTCCAATATATCAATATTTATGTCTCAGACATTCCGAGACTCCTCGTCATGTCCGTGATCTCATCTGAGACTCTGAACTACCTTCGGTACATCAAAACTCATAAACTCATAATACAAATCGTCATCGAACGTTAAGCGTGCGGATCCTACAGGTTCGAGAACTATGTAGACATGACCGAGACTCATCTCCGATCAATAACCAATAGCGGAACCTGGATGCTCATATTGGCTCCTACATATTCTATGAAGATCTTTCAAACCGCATAACAACATATGTTGTTCCCTTTGTCATCGGTATGTTACTTGCCCGACATTCGATCTTCAGTATCTCAATACTTAGTTCAATCTCGTTACTGGCAAGTCTTATTACTCATTCCGTAATACATCATCTCATGACCAACTCATTAGTCATTTGCTTGCAAGGCTTATTATGATGTGCCTTACCGAGGGTGTCGGAGATATTGACCACGGGTGTCCTCATCGACCACCCATGGTATTTTAAGACAATTTGGGGCCGTCTGTTACCCCCCAGCCGTCTGCTCGTCAGGCCGCCTCCTAGGACAGCTAAGCCTAGGAGTCGACTGCCAGCAGGCGGCAGGGGCCCAAATAGGCGGCAGCTCCATAGCCAGCAGCTAGCAGACAGTCCTACGCCTCTCCCTCGGGATGCGTGCTGGGGGACCACTGTGCGGCTGAGGCATGGCTACAGTTGAGCACGTCCTTAGAGAATCTATAAGGGCGTGGCTATAGTGAATGTGTACCTTATGGCCGTCTCTTAAGCGGCGAGTCACTGTAGCCACGCTGCAAGTGACCAAGCTTCGGTCAGAGGAAGCCACGATCCCACTACCCACAGACGGCGGGGCCAGCAGGCGGCTGGCCCCCCGGCCAGTGGGTAAGAGAGAAACGAGCCGCTCCTGGCAGGCAGCCAGGGGAGGCCGCCCGCCGGGTAGCAGACGGCGAATCCTGCCCTAGAAGTCTGAACCTCATCAAGATGACAAGACAGGACGTGGTGGCAGTGTACGGCCGGAGACGGCGACACTGTAGCCACTTCCCTCCTGACGGTGCTGCCGTCAGCAGAAGCATGCATACAGTGAAAGTCAATCACGTGGGCCCATAGGCGGCGGGCCCCAGCAGACAGACGGTGAGGCTGGTACCAGAAGACGCTGACGACCGGGGGCCACTCCGCCGAGATTACAATTGTGCCCCTGGGGTGTAGGCCTATATAAACCCCCTAGGGTCCTCCATGAGGAGGGGTTGGAACGTTGGACTCTAGAAGGAAGTGAGACACGTAGAGAGAGAAAGAAACCCTAGCTACCACCCCAATTCCCTAGAGCGAAGGTAAAGAGCTAGCCTTGCCCTTCTTCCTCCTCTAGACGACACAACTCAAGGAGCAACCTTGTAGCTACCCTACTGACATTAGTCATGACGAGGAGTCCCCGCAGAGCAGGACTAGGGGTGTTATCTCCAAGGAGAGCCCCGAACCTGGGTAAGATCCGTAGGCGTCCTAAGTTCCGCCTTATCCCGCTTCCAGGGCCCGACGACGCTCTATTGTCCCCATGCATGATAAGCCATCCGTTGGCATATGTCGCCCCAAAACCCCGACATTTGGCGCCCACCATGGGGCTAGGTGCACCGTCGTCCGGAGACATGTTCTGGACGGGAACTTTGTTCCTCCCTGGCGAGCACAACCAGCCCGGCACGCCCGCAGGCGTGGATGCCGGGATGCTTCGCGGCGCTGAGGCCGCATGCGCCGCGAGCGGACTCGCCGACCTTCTCGGCGGTGTCCACATTCATGACGAGCCCTCTCCGGTGGCTGAGCCAGTAGCTCCGAAGAGCTGCCTCGTTGAGCTCCTCGGCAAGCTCCACATCGTCGACGAGCGCGCCTCTGACGTGGAGTCAGTGGGCTCTTCTGACCCACCAGTAGACATGATCATCGACCTCGATGCAAAGCTTGTCAATTCCTTCCCCGAGCACGTCTCGATCATCGCCGACCCCCTCCCTGCTCTAACGGGCGGCAGCACCGCCAGCACCGTCACGAAGGTGCTCGCCACCAACCACGACGAGCCATCTGGCGGGTCGGGCAAAGACCCGCTCCAGGCCGCCCTACAGAAACTCGCGGCACCTGTTGCGGCGGGGGCAGATGGCGCGACGCTGGAGGCACTCCGCATCTCGCTCCTCGACAGCGCCAACAAGCTGGCCGCTTCCCGACGCCTCACTGAAGCCTACCGCCGCGAGATGGACCGTGCCATAGGCGGCATGCCGGCTGCTCGTGAGCCTAGCCGGGCTGGTGCCGTTCGCGATCGCGGTGGGGTGCTAGCAGACATGCTGGGAGCCCCGCAGCCTGTGTAACTCACTCCGTCGGAGAACCTAAGGGCTGCCCAGGCGGCAATCGATGAGATGGGACACTTGGAGGGAGACGAGCTTCGTTGCATGACTCAGCGCGCCCGCCAGCTCCTTGACGCGGCTGCTGTGCAGCAGGAGGCCCATCGCCGAGCATCAAAGGCCGGCGCGCAGGCTGACAACCGCCTCCTTTGGCTGGAGCAAGGAGCTACGTCCCGCTCTCCAACAGTCGGTGCCCCCAACCGGCGAGACTCAGAGCCGGCTGCTAGCCGCAGCCGACAGACTCGCATCACCATCGAGCGCGACGAAGACGGCCGCCCAAGGGCCGTAGAACGGCGAGAGGAACACCCGTCCCCTCCTAGATGGGAGAGGCCTGTGTCTCCTCCGCCTGTTGACCACCCCTCTCTGGCAGGCCGCCTGGGCTGCCGTGAGGGGGTTGGGGAGAACGGCGCCCGCCACCGCCTTTACGGACTGGCTCGGTCCTAGGCGGTCGAAGAAGAAGATGACCCCGGCCCGGCCTGTTTCGGCCCCCGCATCCGTAACGAGTCTTTCCCCGAGGGCTTCTCACTCCCCAGAGACATCCCCAAGTACAACGGATCAGTGAAGCCAGAGGACTGGCTGGTGGATTACTCCACAGCCGTCAGCATAGAAACCTGCAACAGGCATGTTGGGGTGAAGTATGTGCCGCTGATGCTCCAGGGCATGGCCCGGATGTGGCTGAACAGCCTCAAACCCAACAGCATCAACGGCTGGTTGGACTTCACCGATGCCTTCACTTGCAACTTCACCAGCACCTACAAGCGCCCTCCCAAGCCGCACCAGCTCTCCCTATGTGTTCAAGGCCCAGATGAGTCAGCCCGCGATTATCTGACATGTTGGGCAGAGCTGCGAAACTCTTGCGAGGGAGTGCACGTGGTACAAGCCATCGAGTATTTTACGGCCGGGTGTAGAGAAGGCACCCTGCTCAAGCACAAACTCCTCTGCGACGAGCCTGCCACGCTGGACGAGCTGCTGAGCATAGCAGACAAGTACGCCACCGCTGACTCCTCCATGAAGACCGAGCTGCAAGTAGATGCTTCTGGAAAGATGACTCCTCCAACTCCCAAAACGTCGGCTGGAGAGTCCAGCCGACGCCAGCAGCCGAACGATCACAAACGCAAGACCCACGTGCCAGCTACCAACAGCCGGCTGGTGGCAGCAGTTGATGGCCAGCAGCCAGAGGTGCAAGTAGGACCCAAGCGCCAGAAGGGCGGCAAGCCAGCCTGGCAGCCGGCTTTCTCCTTCAACCAAGCTCTAGATGCCCCATGCAAGTTCCACAGTGGCGCGAAGCCTTTCAATCACACCACACGAAAGTGTCATTGGATCACACGGATTGCCAGAGGAGAAGCTCTGCCACCGCCGCCTGCTGGGCAGGCGGCCCCGCCTCCGAATCCACCGGCTGCTCGCCCGGGCGGCCAAGTCTAGTATGAGTTCCCAGAAGAAAACGGAGCCTACATCGTCTTCACAAGCCAGGCGGACGATAGGAACAGCTGGCGGCAGCAGCGCACAGAAGTCAACACCATTGCCATCGAAGCCCCAGAATTCATGCATTGGTCTGAGAGGCCCGTCAGCTGGAGCCGAGAAGATCACCCGGCTGTCATGCCTTCGCCAGGGGCCTATGCCTTGGTTCTGGATGCGACTCTCTCTACCGATAGGCGGGCCTATCATTTCTCCCGAGTACTGGTAGACGGCGGCAGCAACATCAACATCATATACCGCGACACCATGGAGAAGTTGGGCATCAAAGAAAAACAGCTTCAGCCCACCAGGACTGTGTTCCACGGCATTGTGCCAGGCCTCTCCTGCTCACCAATCGGCAAGGCCAAGATCGATGTCATGTTTGGTGACAAGAAGCATTTCCGGAGGGAACCAGTCTGGTTTGAGGTGGTGAACCTGGAAAGTCCCTATCACGTGATCTTGGGCCGGCCTGCTCTTGCAAAGTTCATGGTAGTACCCCACTATGCCTACCTCAAGATGAAGATGCCGGGCCCCAAGGGAATAATCACCATAGCCGGGGACTACGAGAAGTCCATCGCATGTGCGACTGCCAGCAGCCGTCTGGCCGAGTCCCTTGTCGTGGCTGAAGAGAAGGGTCGCTTGGAATGGCTGGTGGCAATGGCTGGCGAGCAGCCAGCCACACCAGGGAGGCGGGGCCATGGGGCTCGTTCCAGCCGGCCAAGGAGACAAAGAAGATTTCCTTGGACTCGTCTCACCCAGAGTGATTTGTTGTCATAGGGTCAAACCTGGACATCAAATAGGAAAGCGAGCTCGTCGATTTCCTCCGTGAGAACCGGGACATCTTTGCATGGTCCCCCAAAGACATGTCGGGTGTCCCGACGGATTTTGCTGAGCACAATCTACATGTGAGAGAAGATGCAAAGCCTGTCAGATAGCCGCTCTGCCGCCTATCAGAATAGAAAAGAAGAGTTGTTAGGGAAGAGGTTGCCCGCCTGCTAGCAGCCGGCTTCATTATGGAAGTTTTCTACCCAGACTGGCTCGCGAACCCAGTCCTAGTGCTGAAGAAGAAGAACAAATGGCGCATGTGTATTGATTACACCAGCCTCAACAAAGTCTGCCCTAAAGATCCGTTAGCTCTGCCGTGAATAGATCAAGTGATTGACTCCACAGCCGGATGCGAGCTGTTGTCATTCCTTGATGCCTATTCCGGGTACCACCAGATCAAACTCGATCTGGCTGACCGTTTGAAGACCGCCTTCCTCACGCCATTTGGGGCCTTCTGCTACCTGACCATGAATTTCGGCCTTAGAAACGTCGGCGCCACTTTTCAGCGTTGCATGCAGAAGTGTCTCCTCAAGCAACTTGGCAGAAACACCCACGTTTATGTGGATGATATCGTGGTGAAGACGGAGAAGAGGGGAACTCTTTTGGAGGATCTCCAAGAGACATTTGAAAACTTGCGCCACTTTCAGATCAAGCTAAACCCGGAGAAATGCGTCTTCGGGGTACCAACCGGCCAACTCCTTCGTTTCCTGGTATCTGAACGCGGCATCTAGTGCAATCCTGCAAAGATCAAGGCCATTGATAGAATGGAGCGGCCAACTCATGTGCGAGATGTCCAGAAATTCACAGGGTATGAGGCACTCATCCACAGGCTCCGGATGGCAAAACAGATTGGTATCCGCCGAGTGGTGTGCTATGGTGACTCAGACTTGGTTGTCCAGCAGTCACCTGGGGACTGGGACGCCAAGGACGCAAATATTGCAAGTTATCGCTTCCTTGTCCAGCAGATTAGTGGGCATTTTGATGGCTGCGAGTTCCACCATGTGCCACGAGCCGACAACATGCAAGCCGACACCTTGGCACGAATCGGCTCCACCCGCCAAGCAATACCAGCTGGCGTGTCCCTCCAATGCCTGCGCAAGCTGTCTATCAAGCCTTCACGAGAATCAGAGTCAATCTTCATACCAGCTGATCCTGGAGCAGACGGCCCGACAGCTTCAGCAGCCGGCCCAAAGACTGCTCCAGCAGGCGGCCTTGATACTTCAACTCCAGCAGACGGTGCAGCAGTCGTTGCGCCGATTCCTGGCCCGGGGACTGCTCCAGCAGGCAGCCCAGAGGCGCCCGCTCCAGCAGACGGCCCAGGGACTGCCGCGGCCGGCCCAGGGACTTCAACCCAGCCCTCTGCCTCCCAGCCCAACCGCCCTGGTCTCTTTGGTAGAAACAACAGGAGTCTCAGCGCCGTCTTGGGCACAGCCAATCCTCAACTTCCTGCTAAGAAGAGAGCTGCCAGCAGATGAAACTTTCGCACGGCAAGTTCAATGCCGAGCATCATCATACACAATAGTCAACAGAGAGTTTGTCAGAAGATGTGCAACAGGCGTCTTCCAGCGCTGCGTGGAAGCAGAAAAGGGTCTGGCTGTTCTGAAGGACATTCATCAAGGGGAATGTGGCCACCACGCGGCCTCAAGATCTCTCGTCACCAAAGCCTTCCGCCACGGTTTCTTCTGGCTGACTGCTTTGGATGACGCCAAAGACTTGGTAAAAAGTGCAATGGCTGCCAGCGCTTTAGTTCCAAGCAACACTTGCCGGCTTCTGCACTCAAGACCATTTCGATCACTTGGCCATTTGCCGTCTAGGGGCCGGATATGGTGGGCCCCTTCAAGACAGCCCGAGGCGGCTTGACACATTTACTCGTGGCAGTGGACAAATTCACCAAGTGGATCGAAGCAAAGCCGATCAAGAAACTCAATGGCCCAACTGATGTGACATTCATCGCAGACATTACAGTCCAGTATGGCATACCACACAGCATCATCACCGACAACGGCACAAATTTTTCCAAAGGCACATTGGCCCGTTTTTGTGCAACACAGGGCATCCGACTGGACCTAGCATCCGTCGCTCACCCATAGTCCAACGGCCAAGTTGAGCGTGCCAACAGCCTTATCTTGTCTGGCATCAAGCCCCGGCTGGTCGAACCCCTGGAACGATCAGCCGGCTGCTGGATTGAAGAGTTGCCGTCTGTCCTCTGGAGCCTCAAAACAACTCCGAACAAATCGACCAGCTTCACTCCTTTCTTCCTCGTTTATGGGGCTGAGGCCTTCATCCCAACAGATGTTGAGTTTGACTCGCCTCACGTCACCATGTACACAGAATATGAAGCCAAAGAAGCACGAGAAGACGGCATGGACCTGCTGGAGGAGGCCCGGCTGGTAGCACTCAGCCGCTCCACCATCTATCAGCAGGGTCTCGGCCGCTATCACAGCCGGTGAGTCAAGCCACGCTACTTCCGCGAGGGGGACCTTGTGCTCCGGCTGATCCAGCGAACAGCCGGCCAGCACAAGCTCTCGGCTCCTTGGGAAGGGCCGTTCATCATCAGCAAGGTGCTAGGCAACGATGCCTACTACCTCATCGATGCCCAGAAGCCAAGAGCACACAAGAGAGACAACTCCGGCAATGAGTCGGAGCGCCCATGGAACGCAAACCTACTTCGTCGCTTTTATAGCTAAAAGACAGTATGTGTCGCGCTATCTACTTTATTTTGAGAAACAATGGGGCTCCCGAGGAGTTCTCGGAGACTGCCCAACCCTTTATCTATATGATAAGAATTATACCTGTGAATGAGTGTTGTTCATCCCTTGGTCCAGCACCGGAGCCTAGCGGACGGCCCGGGGACTGGCCCCCTAGCCCTATGTTTAAAACTTCTCCTTAAAATAGTCGAACAAGTAATGTGATGGCATCCAATCCCTCTCCCACCTTCAGTCACAGGCTCGCAGAACGCGGCTGTCCGACTGGCAGGAGCCAATGGCAAGAAGCGGAGCCCACATGAAAAATGGCTAAGGAAAATAAACATAGGGCAAGACGGCCCTTCATACAAATTAGCCGGCTGTTACGCAGCCGGCCAGCCAGCTTCTGGTTTAGCTATGCCGACTTCCAGAGGGCGGGATACTTTCCCATCCGAAAAACAGCTAAGTACCTGGCTGTCGGGGTTTTGGGACGACATATGCCAATGGATGGCTTATCATGCATGGGGTCAAAAGAACGTCACCGGGCTCAGGAAGCGGGATAAAGCGAAACTTAGGACACCTACGGATCTTACCCAGGTTCGGGGCTCTCCGAAGATAACACCCCTAGTCCTGCTCTGCGGGGGCTCCGCGTCATGACTGATAGCACTAAGGTAGCTACAAGATTGCTCCTTGAGCTGTGTGGTTCGAAGGAAGGAGATGAACAAGGCTAGATCACCTCCTCTCTCTCTCTACCTAGGGTTTAACCTTGTGATCTTTCAACCCCTCCTCAAGGAGGACCCTGGGGGTTTATATAGGCCTACCCTCCCAGGGGTACAATGGTAATCTCGATCGTGTGGCCCCCAGCCGTCAGTGTCTTCTAGCGCCGGCTTTACCGCCTGTCTGCTGGGGCCCGTTGCCCGCGGGCCCCTTGTGATTGTCTTTCACTGTGGAGGTGCCTCTGCTGACGACAGCCTTGACGAGAAGGAAGTGGCTACAGTACCATCGCCTCCCGCCGTACGCTCCCGCCTCGCCCCGTCCTGTCATCTTGATGAGGCTCGGACTTCTAGGGTGAGGTTTGCCGTCTGTTACCAGGCGGCCGTCTCCCCTGGCCGTCTGCTAGGGGTGGCTTGTTCATGAGTTACCCGCTGACCGATGGGGCCAGCCGCCTGCTGGTCCCGCCGTTTGCGGGTAGTGGAATCGTGGCCTCCTCTGACCGATGCTTGGTCACGAGCTACATGGCTACAGTGACCCGCCGTTTAGGAGATATTCATAAGATACACAGTCACTGTAGCCACGCCCTTATAGATCTTCTAAGGACATGTTCCCCTATAGCCACACCTTCGCCGCGCAGGGGTTCCCCCAGCGTGCTTCCTGGGGAAGGAGTGCGGGGCCGTCTGCTGGCTGGTGGTGTTGGTGTCGCCGCCTGCTGGGTCCCTGCCGCCTGCTGGCAGCGGGCTCCTAGGGCAGGCTACCCTAGGAGGCGGCTCGACGAGCAGACTGCCGCAGCGGACCAGGTGGCTGTCATTTGTCTTAAAATACCAAGGGTAGGCGCCGAGGGTACCCATGGTCAATATCTCCGCCAGTAGTCCCCGAAGCTGGTGGAACTCCGAGGCGGGTGCTGGAGGTGCCGAGGGGTTCTAGCAGCTTCCCCTCTCAGGCAAGCCCAACGTCCTTTACTTGTCTTCCACGGATAATCGTCTGCTGACAGCCGGCCTTGCGCCACTGAAGCCGGCCCCCAGCAGCCGAAACCGTCGTCTCAGAGTCTTCGGCGAGAAGGCGACGCCTGGTCAGCGGGCAGTCGCACAGGCCCACAGACTGTTGGCAGCTCCCACGCGTCACTGTCCCGTCGCGTCGGCCTGCCAGCCCACGCGCGTGACAGGACGTAACAGTGGGCCGGGGCCCGCCACTAAGGACCTCGGGGCCCGCGCGGATCCACAGTGGCAGGGGTAATCGATTACCCTCCCACGCGCATTTAATGCCCGCGTATTAGGCGCGAGAAAATCGGGGGTCGTGCGGGACGTGGGGCGGTTAACCCCACGCCCGCCCCCTCGCCTTCGACGCCCGGGCCTATATATAGGTCGGGGGAGAGGGCTGGCGCCGTTCTCGCGCCCACTCTCCCCCATCCTCCTTCTTCTTGCTCGCCCTTCTCGTCGTCGTCACAGCGAACCGCCGCCCGAGCCATGTCCGGACTAGCACCTCCCCGATATCACGGCTAGTGGGACGGCAGCGAGGTCCTGCAGGAGCATGTGGACGTCCTTCGACGGTCGCGGAAGCTGCTCCCGGCCGACAGGGTCGCCGTGCGCCTGGCGCCGGCGAAGGAAATCAGACCGGCCCCGCGGCAAGGCGAGCGGGTCATCTTCCGCTCGCACTTTCCATGCGGATTCGGCCTGCCGGTGAGCGGCTTCTTCCGCTCCTTCCTCGACTTCTTCCACATCCAACTTCACCACCTCACGCCAAACATGGTGATGACTCTCTCTTCCTTCGTCGTTCTCTGCGAGGCCTACCTCGGCATCCTCCCCACCATCGAGCTCTGGACAGAGCTCTTCTACGTTAAGCTCGGCACCGCCGTCCAGAGCGTGGCCGCTCAGTGCGGGGTGTGCATCGCGGTGAAGCGCACTGGGGCGAAGAACTTCTTCCCGGCGCCGAAGCTCGTGGGGTCGGTGAAGCAATGACAGAAGACGTACTTCTACGTCTCCAATGTCGACCCTGAGCAAGTTTCATCTGCCTGCCGGAGTGGGTGCCGGGGCCGCCTGCCGAGCCTCGGGACTCCTGGAGGAACTAGCCTGCTACGCTCACTGAAGGCGCCTCCATCGCCCTGCGCCATCTCCGGGAGCTGAGAGACGACGAGGGCCTGGACATCGCAGATCTGCTGCTCACGTTTGCTGAGGGCCGGGTGCTGCTGCTGCAGCGCCGCCCCCACCTTATCTGCGACATGAGTGGGCACCGGGATCCCAGCCGGACGTGCACCAAGACCCTGCCCTACGGGGAGGTGGCCCGTCTGGTGAACCATATCTCCAGCTGCAAAGTCTCCGACTCCGGCTGGGCCTTCGGCAAGCCGCCGTACAGCCGCGCCAATCAGCCGCCCGCAGTAAGCTTTTCATCCTTCTGCTTTCTTTCTTCTTTATCCGGCTGCTGTAGCCGTCTGGTCCTAATACTTTGTTCAGATTTTCCAGGCCAGGTGGCACCAGGCTCCAACCAACCGGACCGCCCCGTAGAGCCGGATCGCTCCTAGAGCGATACGAGCGACCCCGGTTTTGGGGCCGCCACCGCCATGGAGCAGGAAGAGGTGACGGGTGGCAGGGACCAGCCATCGGGCGCCCTGCCAGAAGGCGGCCTCGAGAGCTGGCCGGATGATGACGAGTAGATGGAGGAGGCACCCGTCTGCACTAGCCAGTAGGCGGGGCCGTTTGGCATGGCCGGCGGTGGGAAGCGACGGTCCTCGTCAGGGCCGACTGGTGCCCCACCCAAGAAGCTCTGGCTGTCGACCGCCGCGACGAGGCGTCGGGAGGCGGCCGCCAGGGCAAGCGTGCCGAAGAAGCCCAAGGCCAGGCCGGTTGTGTCCGGGTAAGTATTCTTCATTCGTTCTTTGCGTGTTATTCATTTTCCACAGCTGATCCCTTCTTGGCTGACCCTCCGTTTCCTGGGGATATCCATGCAGCGCATCGCTTTCCCTCTCGTGGGTGCCGGCGGGCTCTGTAGTGGAAGGCCCAGATGCCCCCCCTGCGCCCCCTCGCGTGGATCCAGCCGCCGCGCTCCGGGAGGCGACAGAGAGGAATGCCCGCAAGGCGCACGCGGAGCGTGAGCGAGCGGCGGCCGATGCCGCCGCCCAGGCGGAGGCCGAAGCCGCCAACAAGGCCGAGGCAGACGCCGCCCACGTCCGAGAGAGGGGAAAGGGCCTCTAGCAGCCAGCGGGCCACGCCATCCGCCCGGAGTCAGGGTCTCTGGAGCCATCGACCCAGGCGTCGGCTGCTGACGAGCAGCCGGCTCCAGGCGATGGGGGGGACGCATGCGTCATCTTGGAGACGCCGCCACCACCCCCCGCGCCGCCTGCTATGGAGCAGGGCAGCCGGCCAGCTGGGACGGAGGTGCCGCCGGTTGGGGGCGTGCTGGTGACTGGCCCGCAACCGGACCCCCGAGGCCCAGCCCGCTGGCGCCTTGCAAGGGCAGTCTCCATGCCCCAGCAGGTGGAGGTCGGTGGGGCCAGCTCGTCCCCGCCGGAGAACGAGGCGACCAGCGCGGCGCCCTCAAGCTGGAGGTCGGAGGAGGCGGCGCGTGGATCGTCGCGTCGCGGGATGTCCTGGACCGCATGAACTCCTTGGGCACCATCGTGAAGACGGCGGTGCAGGAGTTCGTCGCCACGCGGTCCTCCGTCGGGTATGTGTGCTTCGTTTTCTTCTATTTTTATTCCTTCAATTTCTTTTGTGGGGGCACGTCAGCGCACCCACTGGGTGTAGTCCCCAAGTTCCGAGCCGGCTGCTGAGCAGGCGGCTTGGAACTCCAAAGTATACATCCTGATCTAATCTGGCTTCTTGTTGCAGGAGTACCACAACCTCCGCGTGGCCTCCTACTACACTCATCGCCAGGAGCTGGTGTAGCTGCAGGATGCCTTGGCAGACGGCCCAGGTGAGTGCCTCCTCTTCTCCTTGCGGGGGCGCGTCAGCGCACCCGCTGGGTGTAGTCCCCGAGTTCAGAGCCGGCTGCTAAGCAGGCGGCTTGGAACTACAAGGTTATATTTTCTACTACTGACCTTCATTCTTTTCTTTCTCCCTTGCTGGTGGTCGCAGCCGATCTCCGCAACCAGCTGGGCGAGGCCCAGACGGAGCTGGCCGCTAAGTAGCGGGAGCGTGGTCTCGCCGCTCAGGAGCGCGACCGCCTGGCCAAGGAGCTGGCGGACCAGGCGGCGGCTCACAAAGCTGAGCTTGGCAAGATGTCTGACGCTGAGTCACTTCTGCGGGCCGAATTCGAGACTGAGCGCTCGAATTGGGCCGAGAAGGAGGCAGCTCTCCAAGACGGCTATGTAGCCATTGGAGACATCGTCGACGGAGAGACGTCTTCCCTTTTGTCTTGTCTTCGCCGTTTGCAGCAGTTATTTTTTTTGCTTCTAATCCTTCCTCTAGTCTTGGTAGAGTTCTTCCCGGGCTATTCTGTGGCCGCTACCCAGGCCATCGAGGCCGAGCGTGCTGCGAGGCGCCAGGCGGGCCGTGTGATCGCACCCAACGCGCCCAGGACCCCGGCCGAGGAGCTTCTTGCCATTCGGGTGCGTCTTCTGCCAGTCCGCCATCTTCTTCGCCGGCTGCAGCGTGCTGGCGCCCAGGTCCTGGCCGCCCTCTGTCCAGGTGTCCCAACAGTCCGCACCCCCAGCCGAACGGCCGCCTGGCTGGAGGCGGCCGGCCAGCGCTTCGAGGCCTGGAAGGGCTCCGCAGCAACGGCTGGCGCGCGGACCGCCCTGGAGTTCGCCAAGAGCTGGTATCCTGGCCTGAGCCTTGCGCAGCTGGAGACCTTCCGTGCGGAGGCCCAGCCTGAGCTGGCCGTGGAGCAGAAGGAGCTCGTCCAACGTGCCGCCACCCTCACTGAATACGCCGACATCTCCATTTTCATCCCGGAGTTGGATGGCATGGGCCATGTGGTGCCGCCTGGCAACTTCAGGCTGGACTTGGCGGCGTCGGAGGAGCCTGACGAGGAGATCGCCTCCAGCGAAGGTGATGAAGAGGAGGAAGGCAGCGACGAGGAGACTAGTTCCCAGGAGGCGGACCCGGCAGCCACTCGCCAGCCTGACCAATCCTCAACAAGCGGACCAGGAGTGATGGCCCCGCGTGCTGCAGGATCCGGCCAGACCGAGACCCACCAGGCGGCCTCCCCAGAAGCCGGCTCCGTCGTGCCACCTGCCCAGCCTGCTGCACCTTCGTTTGTATCTTCTGCCTCCCTGTAAGACTTGTAGGGTTAATCTGAACAATTCCACCCGCTGGGTGTATCAGTAAGTTGTTACTGCAAGGCGGCTCTTGAGTCCTTTTGGATGTAAATATTCTTTTTAATGCTGCATCGTTTTTATGCAATTGTGCCGAGTCCTAGGATTAGCCTTGCCCTAGTTTCCTTGTGGCGGTTTTCTTCTTGTCGTCTCCTTGAACTGCCGCCCTGCCAGCCAGACAGCCACTCTGTGGTTCCGTGGCTGGGTCAGGGACTTGGCTGTTTTCGGGGTGGGCAAGTATCTCTCCTTCTGGAAGGCGGTCTGGCCAAACCTAGAACCGGCAGGCCGGCTGCTTGGTAGCCGGCGGTTCGTGTGAGGGGCCGGCTGGCCCTATGTCTTTCTTCCTTAGCCATTTTTCATGCGGGCACCATTTCTTGCCTTTGCCTCCTGCCGGCCAGACAGCCGCGTTCTGCGAGTCTGTGACTTGATGCAGGAGAGGGCTTGGATGCCATCACATTACTTGTCTGACTTTCTAAGGAGAATTTCCTAGACATAGGGCTAGGTGGCCAGTCCCCGGGCCGTCTGCTAGGCTCCGGTGCCGGACAAAGGAGTGAACAACAATCATTCACAGGCATAATTCTTATCATATAGATAAAGGGTTGGGCAGTCCCCAAGAACTCCTCAGGGTTCCCACTGATTCTCAAAATAACTTTAGATAGCAGGACACATACTGTCTTTCAGCTATAAAAGCAACGAAGAAGGTTTGCGTTCCATGGGCGCTCCGATTCCTTGCCTGAGTCGTCTCTCTTGCACGCTCTTGGCTTTTGGGCGTCGATGAGGTAGTAGGCATCGTTGCCTAGTACCTTGCTCACGATGAACGGTCCTTCCCAAGGAGCCGAGAGCTTGTGCTGGCTGGCTGTTCACTGGATCAGCCGGAGCACAAGGTCTCCCTCGCGGAAGGAGCGTGGGTTGACTCGTCGGCTGTGATAGCGGCGGAGACCCTGCTAGTAGATGGTGGAGCGGCTGAGTGCTACCAGCCGGGCCTCCTGCAGCAAGTCCACGCCGTCTTCGCGTGCTTCTTTGGCTTTAGCTTCCGTATACATGGTGACGCGAGGCGAGTCAAATTCAACGTCCGTTGGGATGACGGCCTCGGCCCCATAGACAAGGAAGAAAGGGGTGAAGCCAGTGTTTTTGTTCGGAGTGGTTCTGAGGCTCAACAGGACAGACGGCAGTTCTTCGATCCAGCAGCCGGCCGACCGCTCCAAAGGTTCGACCAGCCGGGGCTTGATGCCGGACAGGATGAGGCCATTGGCGCGCTCGACTTGGCCGTTAGACTATGGGTGGGCAACGGACGCTAGGTCCAATCGGATGACCTGGGTTGCACAGAAACGGGCAAGTGCGCCTTTGGCAAAATTTGTGTCGTTGTCGGTGATGATGCTGTGCGGTATACCATACCGGACTGTGATGTCTGCAATGAATGTCACAACGGTTGGGCCATTGAGTTTCTTGATTGGTTTGGCCTCAATCCACTTGGTGAATTTATCTATTGCCACGAGCAAGTGTGTCAGGCCTCCTCTGGTAGTCTTCAAAGGTCCTACCATATCCAGACCCCAGACGGCAAATGGCCAAGTGATCGGAATAGTCTTGAGTGCAGAAGCCGGCAAGTGTTGTTTGGAGCTGAAGCGTTGGCAGCCGTTGCATTTTCTCACCAAATCTTTGGCATCGTCCAAAGCAGTCGGCCAGAAGAAGCCGTGGCGGAAAGCTTTGGCCATGAGAGACCTTGAGGCCGCGTGGTGGCCGCATTCCCCTTGGTGAATGTCCTTCAGGATAGCCAGCCCTTTTGTTGCTTCTACACAGCACTGGAAGACGCCCGTCGCACTTCTTCTGACGAGCTCTTTATTGACTATGGTGTACGCTGAGGCTCGGCGTTGAATTTGTCGTGCCGAAGTTTCTTCTGCTAGCAGCTCTCCTTTGAGCAGGAATGTGAGGATTGGCTGTGCCCAAGACGGCGCTAAGACTCCAGTTGCTTCGGCCAGAGAGACCAGGGTGGTTGGGCTGGGAGGTGGAGGGCTGGGCTGAGCCGCCTGCTGTGTACCCGAAGTTCCCGAGCCGTCTGCTGGAGCCGGCGCCTCCTGGCCGTCTGCTGGAGCAGTCCCCGGGCCTGGAGCTGGCGCGGCTGTAGGTGGTCCGTCTGTTGGAGTTGGAGTGTCATGGCCGCCTGCTGGGGCAGTCTCTGGGCCAGCAGCCGAAACCGCGAGGCCGCCTGCCCCGGGGTCGGCCGGTATGAAGATTGACTCCGACTCTTGTGAAGGCTTGATAGATGGTTTGCACAGGCATTGGAGAGATACGCCGGCTGGTATTGCTTGGCGGGTAGAGCCGATTCGTGCCAAGGTGCCCGCTTGCATGTTATCAGCTCGTGGTACGTGGAGGAACTCGCAGCCATCAAAGTGTCCACTGATCTGCTGGACAAGGAAGTGATAGCTTGCCATGTTTGCGTCCTTGGCGTCCTAGTCCCCAGACGACTGCTGGACAACCAAGTATGAGTCACCGTAGCACAGCACTCGGCGGATGCCAATCTCCTTGGCCATCCGGAGCTCGTGAATAAGTGCCTCGTATTCGGCCATGTTGTTGGAGGCGGCAAAGTGGATCATCAGGGTATACTTGAGCTTGTCGCCTTTGGGGAAGGTGAGGACGACGCCGGCTCCCAGGCCGGTGCGCATCTTTGACCCGTCAAAGTGCATCCGCCAATGGGTTGAGTCTGGCACAGGCGGCAGGTACTGGGTTTCGGCCCAGTCGACGAGGAAGTCGGCCAATGCTTGCGACTTGATGGTGGCGCATGGCTGGTAGAAGATGGTGAAGAGGGTCAGCTCAATGGCCCACTTGGCCACTCTTCCTGAGGCATCTCTGTTCCCCATGATTTCAGCAAGCGGGGCCGTGCAGACGACCGTGACAGAATGCTCTTGGAAGTACTGCTTGAGCTTCTTGGCGGTGAAATACACGCCGTAGCACATCTTCTGGTAATGGGGGTAGTTCTGCTTGGACGCTGACAGCACTTCGCTCAAGTAGTAGATGGGCCTCTGGATGGGCAAGGCTCTGCCGTCCTCTGGGCGCTCGACCACAATGACAGTGCTGACCACCCGGCTAGTGGCGGCTATGTAAAGGAACATGGGTTCCTTGTCTGTTGACACCGCCAGGACAGGCGGGGTGGACAGCAGTCGCTTGAGCTGCTGGAAAGCTTCGTCTGCCTGGTCATTCCACTCGAAGCACATGGTCTTCTTCATCAGTTGGTACAGGGGGAGTGCCTTTTCTCCCAGCCGGCTGATGAAACGGCTGAGAGATGCCAGGCACCCCGTGAACCTCTGGACGTCCCGCACACGGGTTGGTCGTTCCATCCTCTCAATGGCCTTGATCTTTGCGGGGTTGCACTCAATGCCACGTTCGGATACCAGGAAGCCAAGGAGCTGGCCGGCCGGTACCCCGAAGACGCATTTCTCCGGGTTTAGCTTAATCCGAAAGCGGCGCACGTTCTCAAATGTTTCCTGGAGATCCTCCAAAAGGGTTCCTTTCTTCTCCGTCTTCACCACAATATCGTCCACGTAAACGTGGGCGTTCCTGCCAAGCTGCTTGAGGAGACACTTCTGCATGCAACGCTGAAAGGTGGCGCCGGCATTTCTCAAGCCGAACGTCATGGTCAGGTAGCAGAAGGCCCCAAACGGCGTGAGGAAGGCTGTCTTCAGACGGTCGGCAGGATCAAGCTTGATTTGATGGTACCCCGAATAAGCATCAAGAAAAGACAGCAGCTCACATCCGGCTGTGGAGTCGATCACTTGATCTATTCGTGGCAGAGCAAACGGGTCTTTAGGGCAAGCTTTGTTTAGGCTGGTGTAATCAATGCACATGCGCCATTTGTTGTTCTTCTTCAGCACCAGGACTGGATTTGCTAGCCACTCGGGATAAAAGACTTCCATGATGAAGCCGGCTGCTAGCAGGCAGGCGACTTCTTTCCCAACGACTCTTCTCTTCTCTTCTGACAGGCGGCGCAGCGGCTGTCTGACAGGCTTTGCATCTTCTCTTACATGCAACTTGTGCTCGGCGAAATCCGTCGGGACACCCGGCATGTCCTTGGGGGACCATGCAAAGATGTCCCGATTCTCACGGAGGAAATCGACGAGCTCGCTTTCCTATTTGCTGTCTAGGCTTGACCCTATGACAGCAAATCGCTTCGGGTGAGACGGGTCCAAGGCAATCTTCTTTGTGTCCTTGGCTGGCTGGAACGAGCCTTGCGACTCCGCCTCCCTGGGATCGGCTGGTATGGCCGGCTGCTCGCCAGCCATTGCCACCAGCCGCTCCATACGGTGCCTTTCCTCAGCCACGACAAGGGTTTCTGCCAGGCGACTGCTGGCTGTTGCGCATGCAATGGACTTCTCGTAGTCCCCGGCTATGGTGATTATTCCCTTGGGACCAGGCATCTTCATCTTGAGGTAGGCATAGTGGGGGATTGGCATGAACTTTGCAAGAGCTGGCCGGCCCAAGATCACGTGATAGGGACTTTCCAGGTTCACCACTTCAAACCAGACTGGCTCCCTCCGGAAATGCATCTTGTCACCAAACAGGACATCGACCCTGGCCTTGCCGATTGGTGAGCAAGAGAGGCCTGGCACAATGACATGGAACACGGTCCTGGTAGGTTGAAGCTGCTTCTCTCTGATGCCCAACTTCTCCATGGTGTCCCGGTACATGATGTTGATGCTGCTGCCGCCGTCTACCAGGGCCCGGGAGAAACGACAGGCCCGCATGTCAGTGGAGAGAGTGGCGTCCAGGACCAAGGCATAGGCCCCTGGCGATGGCATGACTGTCGGGTGATCCTCTCGGCTCCAGCTGACAGGCCTTCCAGACCAATGCATGAATTCTGGGTTCTTGACGGCAATAGTGTTGACTTCTCTGCGCCGCTGGCGCCGGCTGTGCCTATCATCTGTCTGGCTGGTGAAGACAACATAGGCTCCATTTTCCTCTGGGAATTCGCCTGGACCTGGTCGCCGGGACGGGCAGCCGGCGGATTAGGAGGCGGGGCCGGCTGTCCAGCAGGCGGCGGTGGCAGAGCTTCTCCCCTCGCAATTCTTGTGAGCCAATGACACTTTCGTGTGGTGTGGTTGAAAGGCTTTGCGCCACTGTGGAACTTGCAGGGGGCATCCAAGGCTTGATCAAAGGAGAAGGCCGGTTGCCACACCGGTTTGCCGCCCTTCTGGCCCTTGGGTCCTGCTTGAGCTTCTGGCTGTTGTCCGTCGACCGCTGCCACCAGCCGGCTGTTGGCAGCCAGCGCATGGGCCTTGTGCTTCTGGTCGCTTGTCTGCTGGCGCCGGCTGGACTCTCCTGCCGGCGTCTTGGAAGTTGGAGGGGTCATCTTGCCAGAAGCATCCACTTGCAGCTCGGTCTTCATGGAGGAGTCAGTGGTGGCGTACTTGTCTGCTATGCTCAGTGGTTCATCCAACGTGGCCGGTTCGTCGCACAGGAGCCGGTGTTTGAGTAAGGTGCCTTCTCTGCACCTGGCCGTGAAATACTCGATGGCTTGTACCTCGTGCACTCCTTCACAAAAGTTTCGCAGCTCTGCCCAGCGCGTCAGGTAATCGTGGGCCAACTCGTCTGGGCCTTGTACACACAGGGAGATCTGACGGGGCTTGGGAGGACGCTTGTAGATGCTGGTGAATTTGCGAGTGAAGGCGTCGGTGAAGTCCAACCAGCCGTTGATGCTGTTGGGCTTAAGGCTGTTCAGCCACATCCGAGTCGTGCCCTGGAGCATGAGGGGCACGTACTTCACCGCGACACGCCTGTTGCCGGTGGCGATTATGACAGCCATGGAGTAATCCACCAGCCAGTCCTCTGGTTTCACTGATCCATTGTACTTGGGGGTGTCTCTGGGGATCGAGAAGCCCTTGGGAAAAGGCTCGTTGCGGATGCGAGGGCCAAAGCAGGCCGGACCGAGGTCATCTTCTTCTTCAACCGCCTAGGAACGAGCCAGACGGTCCAGGCGGTGGCGGGCGTCGTTCTCCCCAACCCCCTCGCGATGGCCCAAGCGGCCTGCCAAAGAGGGATGGTCAACAGGCGGAGGAGACACGCGCCTCTCCCGCCGGGGAGGAGGCGGATGCTCCCCTCGTCGTTCTACATCCCTTGGGCGGCCGTCTTCGTCGCGCTCGATGGTGACACGAGTCTACCGGCTGCGGCTGGCAGCGGGCTCTGAGTCTCGCCGGTTGGTGGTGCCAACTGTTGGAGAGCGAGATGTGGATCCTTGCTCCCGCCGAAAAGGGTGGTTGTCGGTGTGCGCGCCCGCCTCTGATACCCGGCGACGGGCCTCCTGCTGTGTAGCAGCAGCGTCGAGGAGCTGGCGGGCACGCTGGGTCATGCAACGGATCTCGTCTCCCTCTAAGTGGCCCATCTCATCGACTGCCGTCTGGGCAGCCCTTAGGTTTTCCGACGGAGTGAGGTACACAGGCCGCGGGGCCCCCAACATGTCTGCTAGCAGCCCGCCGTGATCGCGGACTGCGCCGGCTCGGCTAGGCTCGCCAGCAGCCGGCGTACCACAAATGGCGCGGTCCATTTCGCGGCGGTAAGCTTCAGTGAGGCGTCGGGTGTTGGGGAACGTAGTATTTTAAAATTTTCCTACGATCACGCAAGATCTATCTACCAGATAGCAACGAGAGGGGAGAGTGTGTCTACGTACCCTCGTAGACCGGGAGCGGAAGCGTCAAGTGACGCGGTTGATGTTGTCGAACTTCTTCGCGATCCAACCGATCAAGCCTCGAACGTACGGCACCTCCGCGTTCAGCACACGTTCAGCTTGATGACGTCCCACGAGCTCTTGATCCAGTTGAGCTTCACGGGAGAGTTTCGTCAGCACGACGGCGTGGTGACGGATATGATGTGTTCACCGGCGCAGGGCTTCGCCTAAGCTCCGCGACGGTATGACCGAGGTGTGATTATGTGGAGGGGGGCACCGCACACGGCTAAAACAATTCAACTTGTGTGTCTTTGGGTGCCCCCCTGCCCCCGTATATAAAGGAGCAGGGGAGGGAGGCCGGCCAACCTCTCCTGGTGCGGCTAGGGAAGGAGTCCTACTAGGAATAGGATTGCAATCCTATTCCTAGTAGGATTCACCGAAAGGAAGAAGGGGGAAAGGAATAGGAGAGGTGGCGCCCCCCCAATCCTAGTCCAACTAGGATTCCTAGGTGGGGGCGCCGGCCAGCCCTATGGGCTGCCTCTCTCTCACCCTTTAGGCCCACTATGGGCCATCCCCTCTCGTAGGGGGTTCCGGTAACCCCCTCCGGCATTCCCGATAAATCCGAAACTTTTCCGGTATACTTCCGGTGTCCGAATATAGCCGTCCAATATATCAATCTTTATGTCTCGGACATTCCGAGACTCCTCGTCATGTCCGTGATCTCATCCGGGACTCCGAACTACCTTCGGTACATTAATACTCAAAAACTCATAATACCGATCGTCATCAAGCGTTAAGCGTGCGGACCCTACGGGTTCGAGAACTATGTAGACATGACCGAGACTCATCTCTGGTCAATAACCAATAGCGGAACCTGGATGTTCATATTGGCTCCGACATTTTCTACGAAGATCTTTTATCGGTCAGAACCGCATAACAACATACGTTGTTCCTTTTGTCAAACGGTATGTTACTTGCCCGAGATTCGATCGTCGGTATCTTTATACCTAGTTCAATCTCGTTGCCGGCAAGTCTCTTTACTCGTTCCGTACCACATCATCTCGTGACTAACTCATTAGTCTTTTGCTTGCAAGGCTTATTGTGATGTGTGTTACCGAGAGGGCCCAGAGATACCTCTCCGACACTCGGAGTGACAAATCCTAATCTTGATCTATGCCAACACCACGAATACTTTCGGAGACACCTGTAGAGCATCTTTATGATCACCCAGTTACGTTGTGACGTTTGATAGCACACAAGGTGTTCCTACGGTATTCGGGAGTTGCATAATCTCATAGTCATAGGAACATGTATAAGTCATGAAGAAAGCAATAGCAGTTAAACTAAACGATCATAGTGCTATGCTAACGGATGGGTCTTGTCCATCACATCATTCTCCTAATGATGTGATCCCGTTGATCAAATGACAACGCATGTCTATGGCTAGGAAACATAACCATCTTTGATCAATGAGCTAGTCTAGTAGAGGCATACTAGGGACATACTGTTTTGTCTATGTATCCACACATGTACTAAGTTTCCGGTTAATACAATTCTAGCATGAATAAAAGACATTTATCATGATATAAGGAAATACAAATAACATCTTTATTATTGCCTCTAGGGCATATTTCCTTCAGTCTCCCACTTGAACTAGAGTCAATAATCTAGATTACAAAGTGATGATCCTCACACCCATGGAGTCTTGGTGCTGATCATGTTTTGCCCGTGGAAGAGGCTTAGTCAACGGGTCTGCAACATTCAGATCCGTATTTATTTTGCAAATCTCTATGTCTCCCTCCTTGACTAGATCACGGATGGAATTGAAGCGTCTTTTGATGTGCTTTGTTCTCTTGTGAAACCTGGATTCCTTCGCCAAGGCTATGGCTCCAGTGTTGTCGCAAAAGATTTTCATTGGACCCGATGTACTAGGTACTACACCTAGATCAGATATGAACTCCTTCATCCAGACTCCTTCATTTGCTGCTTCCGAAGCAGCTATATATTCCGCTTCACACGTAGATCCCGCCACGACGCTCTGCTTGGAACTGCACCAGCTGACAGCTCCACCGTTCAATAAAAATACATATCCGGTTTGTGACTTTGAGTCATCCGGATCAGTGTCAAAGCTAGAATCGACGTAACCGTTTACGACGAGCTCTTTGTCACCTCCATATACGAGAAACATATCCTTTGTTCTTTTCAGATACTTTAGGATGTTTTTGACCGCTGTCCAGTGATCCTCTCCTGGATTACTTTGGTACCTCCCTGCTAGACTTATAGCAAGGCACACATCAGGTCTGATACACAGCATTGCATACATGATAGATCCTATGGCTGAGGCATAGGGAATGACTTTCATTTTCTCTCTATCTTCTGCAGTGGTCGGGCATTGAGTCTTACTCAACTTAATACCTTGTAAAACAGGCAAGAATCCTTTCTTTGACTGATCCATTTTGAACCTTTTCAAAATCTTATCAAGGTATGTGCTTTGTGAAAGTCCAATTAAGCATCTTGATCTATCTCTATAGATCTTGATGCCTAATATGTAAGCAGCTTCTCCGAGGTCTTTCATTGAAAAACTTTTATTCAAGTATCCTTTTATGCTATCCAGAAATTCTATATCATTTCCAATTAACAATATGTCATCTACATATAATATTAGAAATGCTACAGAGCTCCCACTCACTTTCTTGTAAATACAGGCTTCTCCAAAAGTCTGTATAAAACCATATGCTTTGATCACTTCATCAAAGCGTATATTCCAACTCCGAGATGCTTGCACCAGTCCATAGATGGATCGCTGGAGTTTGCATACTTTGTTAGCACCTTTTGGATCGACAAAACCTTCTGGTTGCATCATATACAACTCTTCTTTGAGATATCCATTTAGGAATGCAGTTTTTGGCATCCATTTGCCAGATTTCATAATCATAAAATGCGGCAATTGCTAACATGATTCGGACAGACTTAAGCATCGCTACAGGTGAGAAAGTCTCATCGTAGTCAACTCCTTGAACTTGTCGAAAACCATTCGCAACAAGTCGAGCTTTGTAAACAGTAATATTACTGTCTGCGTTGGTCTTCCTCTTGAAGATCCATTTATTTTCGATGGCCTGCCGATCATCAGGCAAGTCAACCAAAGTCCACACTTTGTTCTCATACATGGATCCCATCTCAGATTTCATGGCTTCAAGCCATTTTGCGGAATCTGGGCTCATCATCGCTTCCTCATAGTTCGTAGGTTCATCATGGTCTAGTAACATGATTTCCAGAACTGGGTTGCCGTACCACTCTGGTGCGTAACGTACTCTGGTTGATCTACGACGTTCAGCAGAAACTTGATCCGAAGTTTCATGATCATTATCATCAACTTCCTCACTAATTGGTGTAGGAATCACTGGAACAATTTCTTGTGATGTACTACTTTCCAATATGGGAGAAGGTACAATTACCTCATCAAGTTCTACTTTCCTCCCACTCACTTCTTTCGAGAGAAACTCTTTTTCTAGAAAGGATCCGTTCTTAGCAACGAAAATTTTGCCTTCGGATCTGTGATAGAAGGTGTACCCAACAGTCTCTTTTGGGTATCCTATGAAGACATATTTTTCCGACTTCGGATCGAGCTTATCAGGTTGAAGTGTTTTCACATAAGCATCGCAACCCCAAATTTTAAGAAACGACAACTTTGGTTTCTTGCCAAACCATAGTTCATAAGGCGTCGTATCAATGGATTTAGATGGTGCCCTATTTAACGTGAATGCAGCTGTCTCTAAAGCATAACCCCAAAACGATAGTGGTAAATCGGTAAGAGACATCATAGATCGCACCATATCCAATAAAGTACGGTTACGACGTTCGGACACACCATTACGCTGTGGTGTTCCAGGTGGCGTGAGTTGTGAAACTATTCCACATTGTTTCAAATGAAGACCAAACTCGTAACTCAAATATTCTCCTCCACGATCAGATCGTAGGAACTTTATTTTCTTGTTACGATGATTCTCTACTTCACTCTGAAATTCTTTGAACTTTTCAAATGTTTCAGACTTGTGTTTCATTAAGTAGATATACCCATATCTGCTCAAATCATCAGTGAAGGTCAGAAAATAACGATACCCACCGCGAGCATCAACACTCATTGGTCCACATACATCAGTATGTATGATTTCCAACAAATCTGTTGCTCGCTCCATAGTTCCGGAGAACGGAGTTTTAGTCATCTTGCCCATGAGGCATGGTTCGCAAGCACCAAGTGATTCATAATCAAGTGATTCCAAAAGTCCATCTTTATGGAGTTTGTTCATGCGTTTTACACCAATATGACCTAAACGGCAGTGCCACAAATAAGTTGCACTATCATTATTAACCTTGCATCTTTTGGTTTCAATATTATGAATATGTGTATCACTACAATCGAGATCCAGTAAGAATAGACCACTCTTTAAGGGTGCATGACCATAAAAGATATTATTCATCAAAATGGAACAACCATTATTCTCTGATTTAAATGAATAACCGTCTCGCAATAAACAAGATCCAGATATAATGTTCATGCTCAACGCTGGCACCAAATAACAATTATTTAGGTCTAAAACTAATCCCGAAGGTAGATGTAGAGGTAGCGTGCCGACGGCGATCACATCGACTTTGGAACCGTTTCCCACGTGCATTGTCACCTCGTCCTTAGCTAATCTTCGTTTAATCCGTAGTCCCTGCTTCGAGTTACAAATATTAGCAACCGAACCGGTATCAAATACCTAGGTACTACTACGAGCATTAGTAAGGTACACATCAATAACATGTATATCACATATACCTTTGTTCATCTTGCCATCCTTCTTATCCGCCAAATACTTGGGGCAGTTCCGCTTCCAGTGTCCAGTACCCTTGCAGTAGAAGCACTCAGTTTCAGGCTTGGCTCCAGATTTGAGTTTCTTCATTGAAGTAGCAACTGACTTGCTATTCCTTTTGAAGTTCCCTTTCTTTCCCTTGCCCTTTTTCTTGAAACTAGTGGTCTTGTTAACCATCAACACTTGATGCTCCTTTTTGATTTCTACCTCCGCAGCTTTGAGCATAGCGAAGAGCTCGGGAATTGTCTTTTGCATCCCTTGCATGTTATAGTTCATCACGAAGCCTTTATAGCTTGGTGGCAGTGATTGAAGAACTCTATCAATAACACTATCCTCGTCAACTTTGCAACCAAGTTGAGTCATATGATTGTAGTACCCAGACATTCTGAGCAAGTGTTCACTGAAAGAACTATTCTCCTCCATTTTGCAGCTGTAGAACTTATTGGAAATCTCATATTTCTCAATTCGGGCATTTGCTTGAAATATTAACTTCAACTCCTGGAACATTTCATATGCTCCATGACGTTCAAAACGTCGTTGAAGTCCCGGTTCTAAGCCGTAAAGCATGGCACACTGAACTATCGTGTAGTCATCAGACCGCGACTGCCAGACGTTCAAAGCGTCTGCATCAGCGGAAGGGGGCTTGTCACCTAGCGGTGCTTCAAGGACATAATTCTTCTGTGCAGCAATGAGGATAATCCTCAGGTTACGGACCCAGTCCGTGTAATTGCTACCATCATCTTTCAACTTAGCTTTCTCTAGGAATGCATTAAAATTCAAAGGAACGGTAGCACGGGCCATTGATCTACAACGACATAGATATGCAAAACTATGAGGACTAAGTTCATGATAAATTAAAGTTCAATTTAATCATATTAATTTAAAGAACTCCCACTTAGATAGACATCCCTCTGGTCATCTAAATGATCACGTGATCCAAATCAACTAAACCATGTCCGATCATCACGTGAGATGGAGTAGTTTTCAGTGGTGAACATCTTATGTTGATCATATCTGCTATATGATTCACGCTCGACCTTTCGGTCTCCAGTGTTCCGAGGCCATATCTGTATATGCTAGGCTCGTCAAGTTTAACCCGAGTATTCTGCGTGTGCAAAACTGGCTTACACCCGTTGTATTTGAACGTAGAGCTTATCACACCCGATCATCACGTGGTGTCTCGGCACGACGAACTTTCGCAACGGTGCATACTCAGGGAGAACACTTATACCTTGAAATTTAGTAAGGGATCATCTTATAATGCTACCGTCGTTCTAAGCAAAATAAGAAGCATAATAAGATAAACATCACATGCAATCAAAATATGTGACATGATATGGCCATCATCATCTTGTGCTTTTGATCTCCATCTTCAAAGCACCGTCATGATCACCTTCGTCACCGGCTTGACACCTTGATCTTCATCGTAGTATCGTTGTCGTCTCGCCAACTATTGCTTCCACGACTATCGCTACCGCTTAGTGATAAAGTAAAGCAATTACATGGCGATTGCATTTCATACAATAAAGCGACAACCATATGGCTCCTGCCAGTTGCCGATAACTTTACAAAACATGATCATCTCATACAAAATCGTATAACTCATCATGTCTTGACCATATCACATCACAACATGCCCTGCAAAAACAAGTTAGACGTCCTCTACTTTGTTTGTTGCAAGTTTTACGTGGCTGCTATGGGCTTAGCAAGAACCGTTCTTACCTACGCATACAAAACCACAACGATGTTTCGTCAAGTATGTGATGTTTTAACCTTCACAAGGACCGGGCGTAGCCACACTTGATTCAGCTAAAGTGAGAGAGACAGACACCCGCCAGTCACCTTTAAGCAACGAGTGCTCGTAACGGTGAAACCAGTCTCGCGTAAGCGTACGCGTAATGTCGGTCCGGGCCGCTTCATCTCACAATACCGCCGAAGCAAAGTATGACATGCTGGTAAGCAGTATGACTAGTATCGTCCACAATCTCATTGTGTTCTACTCGTGCATATCATCTACGCATAGACCTGGCTCATGATGCCACTGTTGGGGAACGTAGTATTTTAAAATTTTCCTACGATCACGCAAGATCTATCTACCAGATGCATAGCAATGAGAGGGGAGAGTGTGTCTACGTACCCTCGTAGACCGGGAGCGGAAGCGTCAAGTGACGCGGTTGATGTTGTCGAACTTCTTCGCGATCCAACCGATCAAGCACCGAACGTACGGCACCTCCGCGTTCAGCACACGTTCAGCTTGATGACGTCCCACGAGCTCTTGATCCAGTTGAGCTTCACGGGAGAGTTTTGTCAGCACGACGGCGTGGTGACGGATATGATGTGTTCACCGGCGCAGGGCTTCGCCTAAGCTCCGCGACGGTATGACCGAGGTGTGATTCTATGGAGGGGGGCACCGCACACGGCTAAAACAATTCAACTTGTGTGTCTTTGGGTGCCCCTCTGCCCCCGTATATAAAGGAGCAGGGGAAGGAGGCCGGCCAACCTCTCCTGGTGCGGCTAGGGAGGGAGTCCTACTAGGAATAGGATTGCAATCCTATTCCTAGTAGGATTCACCGAAAGGAAGAAGGGGGAAAGGAATAGGAGAGGTGGCGCCCCCCCAATCCTAGTCCAACTAGGATTCCTAGGTGGGGGCGCCGGCCAGCCCTATGGGCTGCCTCTCTCTCACCCTTTAGGCCCACTATGGACCATCCCCTCTCGTAGGGGGTTCCGGTAACCCCCTCCGGCATTCCCGATAAATCCGAAACTTTTCCGGTATACTTCCGGTGTCCGAATATAGCCGTCCAATATATCAATCTTTATGTCTCGGACATTCCGAGACTCCTCGTCATGTCCGTGATCTCATCCGGGACTCCGAACTACCTTCGGTACATCAATACTCAAAAACTCATAATACCGATCGTCATCAAACGTTAAGCGTGCGGACCCTACGGGTTCGAGAACTATGTAGACA
>LR738709.1:517238835-517341587 GCA_902687465.1 Secale cereale
GGTATGTTACTTGCCCGAGATTCGATCGTCGGTATCTTTATACCTAGTTCAATCTCGTTGCCGGCAAGTCTCTTTACTCGTTCCGTAACACATCATCTCGTGACTAACTCATTAGTCTTTTGCTTGCATGGCTTATTGTGATGTGTGTTACCGAGAGGGCCCAGAGATACCTCTCCGACACTCGGAGTGACAAATCCTAATCTTGATCTATGCCAACACCACGAATACTTTCGGAGACACCTGTAGAGCATCTTTATGATCACCCAGTTACGTTGTGACGTTTGATAGCACACAAGGTGTTCCTACGGTATTCGGGAGTTGCATAATCTCATAGTCATAGGAACATGTATAAGTCATGAAGAAAGCAATAGCAGTTAAACTAAACGATCATAGTGCTATGCTAACGGATGGGTCTTGTCCATCACAACATTCTCCTAATGATGTGATCCCATTGATCAAATGACAACTCATGTCTATGGCTAGGAAACATAACCATCTTTGATCAATGAGCTAGTCTAGTAGAGGCATACTAGGGACATACTGTTTTGTCTATGTATCCACACATGTACTAAGTTTCCGGTTAATACAATTCTAGCATGAATAAAAGACATTTATCATGATATAAGGAAATACAAATAACATCTTTATTATTGCCTCTAGGGCATATTTCCGTCATCGGGAGGCAGCCAATTTGTTGGCGCTGTCGAGGAGCGAGACGCGGAGCGCCTCCAACGCCGCGCCGTCTGCCCCCGCCGCGACGGGGGCGGCGAGGTGCTGCAGAGCGGCCTCGAGCGGGTCTGGGCCCATCCTGCACGAAGGTTCGCCATGGTCGGTGACGAGCACCTCCGTGACGGTGCTGATGGTGCAGCTGATCGGAAGAACGGGGAGGGGGTCGTTGATGATCTCCACGTGCTCGGGGAAGGAGTCGGCCGGCCCTGCGTCGAGGTCAACGATCATGTCTGCGGTGGGTCAGAACAGCCCACTGACTCCACATCAGAGGCGCGCTCATCGACGATGTGGAGCTTGTCGAGGAGCTCGACGAGGAAGCTCTCCGGCCCCACTGGCTCGGCCGCCGGAGAGGGTTCGTCGTGGATGCGGACGGCGCTGAGAAGATCGGCGAGCCCGCTCATGGCGCATGCAGCCTCAGCGCCGCGAAGCATCCCGGTCTCCACGCCAGCGGGCGTGCCGGGCTGGCTACTCTCGCCAGGAAAGAACAAGGTTCCCGTCCAGAACATATCTCCGGACGACGGTGCACCTAGCCCCACGGTGGGCGCCAAATGTCGGGGTTTTGGGACGACATATGCCAACGGATGGCTTATCATGCATGGGGTCAAAAGAATGTCGCCGGGCTCGGGAAGCGGGATAAAGCGAAACTTAGGACGCCTACGGATCTTACCCAGGTTCGGGGCTCTCTGAGGAGATAACACCCCTAGTCCTGCTATGCGGGGGCTCCGCATCATGACTGATAGCGCTAAGGTAGCTACAAGATTGCTCCTTGAGCTGTGTGGTTCAACGGAAGGAGATGAACAAGGCTAGCTCACCTCCTCTCTCTCTCTCTCTACCTAGGGTTTAACCTTGTGATCTTCCAACCCCTCCTCAAGGAGGACCCTGGGGGGTTTATATAGGCCTACCCCCCAGGGGTACAATGGTAATCTCGATGGTGTGGCCCCCAGCCGTCAGTGTCTTCTAGAGCCGGCTTTACCGCATGTCTGCTGGGGCCCGCCGCCCGCGGTCCCCTCGTGATTGTCTTTCATAGTGGAGGTACCTCTGCTGATGACAGCCTTGACGAGAAGGAAGTGGCTACAGTACCATCGCCTCCCACCGTACGCTGCCGCCTCACCCCGTCCTGTCATCTTGATGAGGCTCAGACTTCTAGGGTGAGGTTTGCCGTCTGTTACCAGGCAGCCGTCTCCCCTGGCCGTCTGCCTGGGGCGGCTTGTTCATGAGTTACCCGCTGACCGATGGGGCCAGCCGCCTGCTGGCCCCGCCGTTTGCGGGTAGTGGAATCGTGGCCTCCTCTGACCGATGCTTGGTCACGAGCTACGTGGCTACAGTGACCCGCCGTTTAGGAGATATTCATAAGATACACGGTCACTGTAGCCACGCCCTTATAGATCTTCTAAGGACATGTTCCCCTGTAGCCACGCCTCCGCCGCGCAGGGGTTCCCCCAGTGTGCTTCCTGGGGAAGGAGTGCGGGGCCGTCTGCTGGCTGGTGGTGTTGGTGTCACCGCCTGCTGGGTCCCTGCCGCCTGCTGGCAGCCGGCTCCTAGGGCAGGCTACCCTAGGAGGCGGCTCGATGAGCAGACGGCCGCAGCGGACTAGGCGGCTGTCATTTGTCTTAAAATACCAAGGGTAGGCGCCGAGGGTACCCATGGTCAATATCTCCGACACTGACCCAGCCACAAAACTACAGAGTGGTTGTCTGGCTGGTAGGACGGCAGTTGAAGGAGACAACAAAGGAAAATCGCCCTAAGGAACAAAGGACGGTGCTAAACCCAGAGCCCGGCCAAATTGCATAAACACATGCAGCATTAAGAATATTTACATCCAAAAGGCCTCAAGGGCCGGCTTCCAGCAGTATCTTAATGATACACCCAGCGGGTGGAATTGTTCGGACTAATCCTACCAAGTCTTACGAAGAAACAGGAATCAAACGATACAAGAATAACGACTAAGGCGCAGCAGGCGGAGCGGGTGACACAACGGAGCCGGCTGCTAGGGGATCTGCCTGACGGGTCTCGGCCTGGCTGCCTCCTGCAGCAGGCGGCGCCGCCTCGCCAGGTCCGCTTGTTGAGGCTTGGTCAGGCTGTTGGCCAGCAGACGGACCCGCCTCCTGGGAGCTAGCCTCCTCGTCGCTATCTCCCTCCTCCTCGCCTTAATCGCTGGAGGCGATCTCTTCATCCAGCTCGTCTGACGCTGCCAAGTCCAGGCCGAAGTGGCTGGGTGGCACCACATGACCATTCTCATCCAGCTCTGGGACGAGAATGGCGGTGTCAGCATACTCAGCAAGGGCAGCGGTGCGTCTGGCGAGATCTCCTTGCACTGCGGCTAGCTCAGGCTCAGCCTCCACGCGGAAGGTCTTCAACTGGTCGAGACTCAGGTCCGGGTACCAGCCCTTGGCAAACTCCAGGGCGATCCGCGCACCAGTCCTTGCTGCGGCGCCCTTCCAGGCCTCGGAGCGGTGGACGGCCGCCTCCAGCCAGTCGGCAGTCCGGCTGGGAGTGCGGAGTTCTGGAGCACCTGGCCAGAGGGCGGCCAGCACTTGAGCACCAGCACGTTGCAGAGGACGAAGCAGGCGGTGGGCCAGCTGGAGGCGCGCCTTGACAGCAAGAAGTTGTTCCACCGGAGTCCTTGGGGCGTTGGGCGCAATCACCCGACCCGCCTTGCGCCTCTCGTCATGTTGGGCCTTAATGGCCTGGCTGGCGGCCACAAAGTGGCCCGGGAAGAACTCTGCAAGAGCTAGATAAAGAATCAGAAGAAAGAAAACCGGTTGTAACAGACGGCAAGCACAAGAAGAAGGGGCAGGCATCGTACCATCGACCATGTCTGCAATGGCCCCATAGCCGTCTTGCAGAGCTGCCTCCTTCTCGGCACAGTTCGAGCGCTCGGTCTCGAACTCTGCCCGAAGGAGCATGTCGGCGTCTTCCAACTTCCCGAGCTCCGCCTTGTGCGCTGCCGCCTGGTCCGCCAACTCCTTGGCCAGGCGGTCACGGTCCTGGGCGGCAAGATCACGCTCCCGCTCCTTGGCAGCGAGCTGTGACTGGGCCTCGCACAGCTGGTTGCGGAGGTTGGCTGTGACCGCTGGCAAGGGAAGAAGAAGAAGAATATCAACATCAGCACAAAGATAACCTTGGAGTTCCAAGCCGCCTGCTCAGGAGCCGGCTCGGAACTAGGGTACTACACCCAGCGGGTGCGCTGACGCGCCCCCGCAAGGAGGAGAGGAACACTCACCCTGACTGTCTGCCAAGGCAGCCCGTAGTTGCGCTAGCTCCTGGCGCTGGGTGTTGAAGGAGGCCACCCGAAGGTTGTGGCAGTCCTCCAGCAAGACACAAGTTAGCCCGCAAGGTACTCTTTGGAGTTCCAAGTCGCCTGCTTAGCAGCCGGCTCGGAACTCGGGGACGACAACGAGTGGGTGCGCTGACGCGCCCCCACAGAAGAAATTGAAGGAATAAAAGCAAAAAATACATATATGGAGTAATCGTACCCGAACAGAAGTTCGCGTAGCAATGAACTCCCGCATCATTGTCTGCACGACATCGCTCAGGGAGTTGAAGCGTTCCAGGACGTCCCGCGATGCGACAATCAGCGCACCGCCGCCTCCGGGCCTCCAGCCTGGTGGCGCCATGCTCGTGTGAAAGTGCAACTAATCCCCGGGTGGTTTTGGTAATTAATAACAACATATATATCATTGAACTAATACTCTCTTGAGAATCATTTCAGAAAAGTTCGATGATATGGGTATGGAAATGTCTGAAGAAGTGGACCCCTCAAAATGCTAAGACAAGCATTGGCAAAAGCTCAAGACTCCATTTTTGGTTTAGTGATCAAAGATCACATTGAGTCCATAGGAAAAGCCAATACTATTAAAAGGGGATGAGGTTGTGTTAATGTTCTTGTTGCTCAAGTGCTTGGTGATCTAACTCCCTCAACTATCAGCACTATTCACTACTTAACACACACCCATAAGTAATCTCGGTCAAACCAACTCTGTCTCACCGAGATGAAGTTATCTCTACAAACCCTAACATCTCGGTCACACCGATTTATCCAACTCAGTCCCACCGAGATGAACCACTTCAGTTGTTTCTCCAAACCCTAGCTTCTCGGTCAAACCGATTCTGAGTTTCGGTCTCACCGAAAAAGGGCTGCCAACCTTCTGTGATCAGTTGACATCAATTCGGAATATCCGAGTTTATATTTTCGGTCTCACCGAAATGGCAAACCCTAACCTTTGACTCACTTCGGTCTCACCGAGATGGTATTTTCGGTCCCACCGAAAATCCCAACGTTCACTATATTTGAACTTTCGGTCTGACCGAGTTTTCACTTCGGTCTCACCGAGATTGGTCAAATGTGTGTGTAACGGTTGGATTTTGTGTGGAGGCTATATATACCCCTCCACCCCCTCCTCATTCGTGGGGAGAGCCATCAGAAAGTACTACCACTTCTACCATACACTTTCTGAGAAGTGAACCACCTACCCTTGTGTTGAGATCAAGCCATTCCATTCCTACCATATGAAACTTGATTTCTAGTCTTCCCAAGTTGCCTTCCACTCAAACCTTTCTTCCACCACAGCCATATCAGTGAGGAGAGTTGAGTGTTGGGGAGATTATCATTTGAAGCACAAGAGCAAGGAGTTCATCACCATCAACACCGTCTATTACCTTTTGGGGGGTGGTGCCTCCTAGATTGGTTAGGTGTCGCTTGGGAGCCTCCGTCTTGATGATGTGGAGTTGAACCAAGAAGTTTGTAAGGGCAAGGAGATCGCCTACTTCGTGAAGATCTACCCCGAGTAAGGCTAGTCCTCCGTGGGCGTAGGCCGTGATGGAATAGACAAGGTTGCTTCTTCGTGGACCCTTCGTGGGTGGAGCCCTCCGTGGACTCGCGCAGCCGTTACCCTCCGTGGGTTGAAGTCTCCATCAACGTGGATGTACGATAGCACCACCTATCGGAACCACGACAAAAATCTCCGTGTCACCAAACTGCGTTTGATCTTCTCCACCTCTCTTTTACATGTGCAATTTACTTTCCGCTGCATATACTCTAGAATTGCATGTGTAGGGTGTTACTTGAACTGATCTTGTTTGTGAAACTGCCAAAAACATTGCATGATCTAAAGGCAGATTTTTTATATTGTCAAGTAGTCTAATCACCCCCCCTCTAGACCTACTTTCGATCCTACAACATATATATCATTGAACTAATATTATCTTGAGAATCATTTCAGAAAAGTTCGATGATATGGGTATGGAAATGTCTGAAGAAGTGGACCCCTCAAAATGCTAAGACAAGCATTGGCAAAAGCTCAAGACTCTATTTTTGGTTTAGTGATCAAAGATCACATTGAGTCCATAGGAAAAGCCAATACTATTAAAAGGGGATGAGGTTGTGTTAATGTTCTTGTTGCTCAAGTGCTTGGTGATCTAACTCCCTCAACTATCAGCACTATTCACTACTTAACACACACCCATAAGTAATCTCGGTCACACCGATTTCTCCAACTCAGTCCCACCGAGATGAACCACTTCAGTTGTTTCTCCAAACCCTAGCTTCTCGGTCAAACCGATTCTGAGTTTCGGTCTCACCGAAAAAGGGCTGCCAACCTTCTGTGATCAGTTGACATCAATTCGGAATATCCGAGTTTATATTTTCGGTCTCACCAAAATGGCAAACCCTAACCTTTGACTCACTTCGGTCTCACCGAGATGGTATTTTCGGTCCCACCGAAAATCCCAACGTTCACTATATTTGAACTTTCGGTCTGACCGAGTTTTAACTTCGGTCTCACCGAGATTGGTCAAATGTGTGTGTAACGGTTGGATTTTGTGTGGAGGCTATATATACCCCTCCACCCCCTCCTCGTTCGTGAGGAGAGCCATCAGAAAGTACCACCACTTCTACCATACACTTTCTGAGAAGTGAACCACCTACCCTTGTGTTGAGATCAAGCCATTCCATTCCTACCATATGAAACTTGATCTCTAGCCTTCCCAAGTTGCTTTCCACTCAAATCTTTCTTCCACCACAGCCATATCAGTGAGGAGAGTTGAGTGTTGGGGAGTTTATCACTTGAAGCACAAGAGCAAGGAGTTCATCATCATCAACACCGTCTATTACCTTTTGGGGGGTGGTGCCTCCTAGATTGGTTAGGTGTCGCTTGGGAGCCTCCGTCTTGATGATGTGGAGTTGAACCAAGAAGTTTGTAAGGGCAAGGAGATCGCCTACTTCGTGAAGATCTACCCCGAGTAAGGCTAGTCCTCCGTGGGCGTAGGCCGTGATGGAATAGACAAGGTTGCTTCTTCGTGGACCCTTCGTGGGTGGAGCCCTCCGTGGACTCGCGCAGCCGTTACCCTCCGTGGGTTGAAGTCTCCATCAACGTGGATGTACGATAGCACCACCTATCGGAACCACGACAAAAATCTCCGTGTCACCAAACTGCGTTTGATCTTCTCCACCTCCTTTTTACATGTGCAATTTACTTTCCGCTGCATATACTCTAGAATTGCATGTGTAGGGTGTTACTTGAATTGATCTTGTTTGTGAAACTGCCAAAAACTTTGCATGATCTAAAGGCAGATTTTTTATATTGTCAAGTAGTCTAATCACCCCCCCTTTAGACCTACTTCGATCCTACAAGTGGTATCAGAGCTTTGGTCTCCATTGCCTTGGTTTCCATTGCATTGGACTCCATAAGCTTGGTTTCACAACCTAGGAGAGTATGGCGTCTAGTGAGGGTAATTATCGTAGAGGTCCTTACTTTGATGGTACAAATTTTGCTAGTTGGAAGCATAAAATGAAAATGCATATTCTTGGTCATAACCCTACCGCATGGGGCATTATTTGTGTTGGCATGCAAGGTGACTTCTTTGAAGAAGGAAAAGTTCCGGATCGCGAAGCTACACCCGAAGAGTTGCGGATGTTGCAAAACAATGCTCAAGCTTGTGACATTCTCTTCAATGCTTTGTGTCCCGAAGAGTTCAACAAAATCAGTCGTCTTGAGAATGCTAAGGAGATTTGGGATACTTTGGTTGAAATGCACGAAGGTACTGAATCTGTGAAGGAATCAAAGCTAGATATTCTTCAAGGTCAACTTGACAAGTTCAAGATGAAGGATGGTGAAGGAGTCGCTGAAATGTACTCTAGGCTTGCTCTCATCACAAATGAGATTGCAGGCTTAGGAAGCGAAGAAATGACCGACCGATTCATCATTAAGAAGATTCTCAGAGCTTTGGATGGAAAGTATGACACCGTGTGCACTTTGATCCAAATGATGCCAAACTACAAGACTCTCAAGCCAACTGAAGTCATTGGAAGAATTGTTGCCCATGAAATGACACTTAAGGATAAGGAAGAACTTCACAACAAGTCAAGTGGTGCTTACAAAGCTACAAGTGATGCTCCTACTACCTCAAGTGACAAGCTAGTTTCCAATGAAGAGATAAGCCTAATGGTCAAGAACTTCAACAAGTTCTACAAGAATAGAGGCAAAGAAAGAAGCTCAAAGTCTAGATCATATGATGGAAAGAGATCTTCTAGTCGTGATCGAAACTGCTACAATTGTGGAAGACCCGGACACTTCTCAAATGAGTGTACGGCTCCCCACAAGAGAAGAGAAGAATCTCCAAGAAGAAGAGCAAGAGATGAGTCACCTCGGAGAGAGAGAAGGAGTAGAGATGATCGTTATGAACGAAGACCCTCTCGGAGAAGCAAGGATTCGGAGAGGAAAGACAAGTCATCAAGGAGCTACACAAGAAGAAGACATCAAGCTCATGTTGGTGAATGGGTCTCCGGCTTCGACTCTGACAGTCAATCCGATGGAAGCTATCACTCCGACTCTGACTATAGTCAAGATGAAGGTGTTGCCGGACTTGCACTCGTATCCTCCAACTCCAACTCCTACGACTTATTTGATTCACCAAATGAGGGAATTGGAAGATGCTTCATGGCTAAAGGTCCCAAGGTAACACACCCTGAATTCATTGACTTTGATAGTGATGAGGATGACTTACTTGGTGAAGATGAGCTCTTGCATGATAAATCTAGTGAGCTTAGTAATGATGAAAATGCTAGTAGTCTTTATAGTCGAGAAGAGTCAAATGACAATGCTATGAAGGAGATTGAGCGTCTAACTAAAGAACTAAACACTCTTAAGTTAGCTCATGAAACAACTCAAGAAGATCATAGAGAGCTCCTAAGATCTCATGAGAAGCTACGCTTCGAGAAGCTCACTCTAGAGCAAGAACATGAGTTTCTAAAAGCAATCAATGACGATCTTCGAAAGAAGAGTTCTTCATATCTTGCCAAACGACTTCTCTTGTCTAATTTCTTGCCACCTATTAAGACTAAGCATAACAAGCATAAGAAAAATTCTTCCTCTAGTAGTAACAATAACAATGTTAAATCCAATATTGTTGCTTCTAGTAGTTCTCTTGATTCCACTAACAATGTTTCAAGCCAAGTTACACTTGAGCAAGAAAATAGCTTATTGAAGGAAATCATAGAGAAAGGTGTCTACAAGAGTCTTGCCGGAAGCAAGAACTTTGAGGAGATTGTTCGCAAACAAGGAAGACACCGGAAGAATCAAGGGATTGGTTTTGAGCGAAAGTTCAACGCCAAAGGTGTTGAGTGGGAAGAAGGTCAATACCCTACTCCACAGTTTGTCTCACAAAAGGAGAAGTATGATCCTACTTCTTCCAATGTGGAACAAGCTCAAGATGACCTTCCACCACAAGACCACAAGCTAAAGGCCAAGGACAAGCTTCAAGAGGAGATTGATGCATTCATTGAAGCACCTCAAGCCATGGTCAAGTGGGTTCCCAAGGACACATCAATTTCTACTTCGTCAAGCTCAACTACAACACCAAGGATTCCCATCAAGATGATGTGGATCCCAAAGAAGAAGAACTAGTAGGTTCTTGAGGGTGACTCCGCCAACAAACTTCACTCATATTCGTTTTGGCAAAAACTTGTGCAATCAACTTCCACATCATGCACTAGTTCATGGAGTCACAAACCCTCTTGTTGGTAAGTCAAGGGACAAGGTAATCATTGCTTTCATGGACATCATCTCTTGTGTACTTCACTCTATGTCCATGGATATTCTTGTTTGTTCCTTGTGGGACTAACCCATGTAGGTATTGAAAGTGCCCTAATCCAAGGATAGCTCTCAACTCTTGATGATCTACATCAACATTGAGCATCCACATCTTCAACATCTACATGAAGTCTTCTACGACAACCCAAGGTTAGTTTGACCCTTTAAAAGGGGTTCTCACATCTAGGGGGAGCTTTGCTCTAAAAATTGAGCTAAAACATCTCCAAATGATGTGAACACATAAATGCTTTATGTAAAAGTGGTAACCCCACTTGTGCTTAAACGATGAGTATGACCTATGATCAAATGTTCTCATTTGGCTCCTAAGTCAATATACTCATATATAGATGACCTAGTCATCGACAATTTGTGTGCTAGTAGCTAGAGTTTTGATTGTGCATGTTTGACACATATTTCAGTTGCTATCTTATTGTGTGAGCATGTTGAATGCATGATTCTATTCATTCAAGGACATCCATTTGTGGTTTTGATTGTTTTGGTTTCTTTTTCTGGCCAAATGGATGGACAAGAATGCCTAAGCACCTTCCCTAGCTATCTATGCTATCTTGTCTCAAATTCTATTCATGCTTATATCACAACTTTGAACAAGTCTTTTTCGGACAGTCCGAGTGAGGAGCACTCGGAACCACCGATTCGTCTAAGGCTGACTTCCAAAACCTTCTAAGTCCATTTCGGTCTGACCGGCTTCCCAATCTCGGTCCAACCGAAACACTTAGATTGATCTAGGTTTCATCTCGGTGAAACCGAGTTCAAAATCTCGGTCTGACCGATATGCGTAACTGCACTGCAATTATGCATCTCGGTGACACCGAGTTTTTCAACTCGGTCCCACCGACAGCACGGGGTTATATATACTGAGGGCTGCGCGCGATCTATTCCTTTCAAACGTTCGCCCTCCAAGACCCCTGCTGCCGTCGCCCTGATCTAAGGATCGTCGCCGTCGTCGCCTGTGTGCCCTCGCCGCAGGTCTCCGCCGCCGTCAACGGTAATCTTCTCCGCCGTTGCCGCCGTAGAGGGACACCACCAAGTTAGGGTGTGTCCCGATCCCTTTCATGCTCCACTTCTGATTCTTGCATGATAGGACTGCCCTGATTCAATCCACGTTTGATATGATCCCAATACATTGTTCAGATCTTCTAGTTTCGAGGAAAATTCTTAGGTTTAGCTTTCCACGGAATGCATCTCGGTGAAGCCGATTCCTGAAACTCGGACTGACCGATTTGGTCTCTGACCATTGCACCACATAGTTCGGTCTGACCGAGTTGTGGAAATCGGAATGTCCGAATTGAAGTTTCTGCGAAACCCTAAGTTTTCGGTAGGACCGAAACCCATTTCGGTCTGACCGAAAGTGGTGTGTAGGTTCTGTTGAACACTTCGGTTACACCGAAACTTGAAATCGGTTTGACCGAAATACATTCTGTGAAAACTCAAAACTAAGTTTTTAACTCATTTTTCTTTGCAAAAACTTCTGCAGTTGTGATAACTCTTCTACTCTGCCTACACCTTATCTTTTCACAGGTTTTTCAGCCATGTCAGATGTCAGTGACAGCCAAAACAGGTCTGAATCACCGCTTGCTGAAATTCCAGAGGCAGATACAAGTCCTGCTAGCAGCTCTAGTGATGATGGTGAGAGGAGCACCCCTAGTGGTTTGCCTCCCGCAGCTACGAGAACCAGGAAGAAGAGAACTTCGGATGATGAGGACTCCGACTTTGTTGCTGAGGAAGTTACCTCCAAGCCCAAGAGGAATGTGGTTGCCAAAGAGCACCAAGGGCAGCAGCCAAAGAAAGGTACAAGCAAGGTAAAACAGTCTGCAGTTGCTAAGAAGCTCAACTTGGAAGAGCCTGCTCCAAGCAAGGTGAAGAAGACTTCCAAGAGGAAGAGAGTTGTATATGCTGAACCTCAAGATGTTGCTGAAGAAGAAGAAGAAGAAGAAGAAGCACCCCAGCCTCCTCCTCAGAAAGCTAAGTTCATGGGTGATGCCATTCGGGCTCAAGCCTCCTCCAAGCCCAAGAAGCCTGCTCAAGCTAAGGCAGCTCCAGCGAAGCCCAAGAGGACAACCAGAAGCATTCCAGCTTCTGAGAAGAACAAAGGTGAGATGCCACCTTCTGAGTCAGATGAAGAGCATGTGTTGCTCAAGCTCCGTCCCAAGTTGCCACTCCACAATGATGCTCATCCTCAAGCTGAGGACATGAAGGCAAGGAAGGACAAAGGTCTCAGGCTATGGAGACAGTCTGATCCATATGCCGTAAGAAGAAGGACTGCTGTGGACCCCAGATTCCACACCAAAGAGCAGCAGGATTTCTATGAGACCGTGCTAATGGATAAGAAGCCCATTGTTGCTGACACCAGGTATGTTGACTGGAAGTATATTGAAAGTAGAGAGCATCGGGACTTCTTTCCCCATGTGCATGAGAGCTTTACTGCATGTGGAGTTGCTGATTTTGTGGGTCAAGAACTGACAGCATGGAATGACGAGATGATCATGCAGTTCTATGCCACAGCCCACTTCTATCCTGATGGCAAGATCACCTGGATGACTGAAGGTCAAAGGTTTTCTTCGACTGTTGCAGAATGGGCAGATCTTCTGAACGCTCCAGTGCAGAGAGAGGACGACATTGATGTCTATGGGATTCCTAAGAAGAGTCATGATTCCATGAAGAATATGTACAAGGAGATCCCAGCTGCTGATTTGGAGGGATGGAAGCTCGGCTCAGTGTATTATCTCCAGGCAGGTCTGACCACCACTAACACCATTCTGAGGCATACTTTGATGCCTAAGTCAGGTGACCACCGGATGATACGAGGCTATTCTATCAACATGCTGCACATTCTCGATGAAAAGGCACCTTTTAAGGTGATGGACTTGATGGTAGAAACCATTAAGAGGACTGCAGCTGACCAGAAGAGGTCGTGTGGGTTTGCTCCGCAGATACAGATGCTCATCAACGCCAAGTTTGGCACGGGCAAATTCATGTTGGATAGGAAGCACTTGCCACTGCAGCCAGAGCATGAGGACAACGTAGTTGTGATGGATGAAGAGGATCCCACCTCAGTTGAAGGGCAAGCCAAGATCGAAGCTGCAAAGAAAGCCAAAGCTGACAAAGAGGCAGCAGCAGCAGCAGCTAAGCCAAAGAGCTTTGGAGAACAGATTCTTGAAGCAACCCAGAGAATTGAACAACGCCTGGCCAGCATTGAGCAATCTCAGGAGAGCCTTGAGAGGATTGTCGAGGACAAGATCCACGCTCTAGACGTGAAGCTGACTGAGATTCAGGTGTCTGTCAACAAGCTTGAGGCAGACATGGAGGAGACTAGGCAGGAGAGAGCAGAGCTTATGCAGGATGATATAGTCCAGGACTCTCATCGCCAGACTGCTCCGGTTCCCAGAGGATCCAGATCTGCAGCTATCCCAGTGACAGACTCCAGGGCTACCACTTCAGCACCAGCTACAGCTCCAGCAGTTCCTACAGCTCCAGCATCCACTCCTCCACCGCAGACATCAGCAGAGGTCTTCGCAGATGCAGCTATCTCTACACCGACATCGACCCAGACGGGAGCAGCCAGCCGAGCCCGCAGTGACGTTTAGCTCTATACCTTTTCGAACTTTTTGGTAACTTGTTGCCAAAGGGGGAGAAATTGTTATAGATCATAGGGCTTCGAGAGAGAGAGTGCTCTTTCGGTTTTCGTTCTTTTGCCGGTTTTCCCTGTGATACATTGGTTTCTTTTGGTTCCAGATACTTTAAGTGTGCTTGCTACTACGTTTGATGCTACCTTAATGAGTGCTTAGCCATACTATGCTTTAATGTGTGCTTATTGCTTATCATATGCTATTCCTTATTGTATGGCTATTTACTTTTGTCTTGGTGATTAAGTGCATATTATTCATTCTTATCATTTTGTGCGCTCCACCAAGATGTATGTGACATAGAAGAGTGACCCATAATCCTAATCGATTGTGCATTTGCATTCAAACGCAAATTTTAAATAATGCACAAATTTAGGGGGAGCTCTTGTTTATCACATACTTCTCAAAGCGACGATATTATTCATTGATTATATCTTTTGTCGAAGCTTTGATCTATATGTTGTCATCAATTACCAAAAAGGGGGAGATTGATAGTGCAACTAATCCCCGGGTGGTTTTGGTAATTAATAACAACATATATATCATTGAACTAATACTCTCTTGAGAATCATTTCAGAAAAGTTCGATGATAAGGGTATGGAAATGTCTGAAGAAGTGGACCCCTCAAAATGCTAAGACAAGCATTGGCAAAAGCTCAAGACTCCATTTTTGGTTTAGTGATCAAAGATCACATTGAGTCCATAGGAAAAGCCAATACTATTAAAAGGGGATGAGGTTGTGTTAATGTTCTTGTTGCTCAAGTGCTTGGTGATCTAACTCCCTCAACTATCAGCACTATTCACTACTTAACACACACCCATAAGTAATCTCGGTCAAACCAACTCTGTCTCACCGAGATGAAGTTATCTCTACAAACCCTAACATCTCGGTCACACCGATTTATCCAACTCAGTCCCACCGAGATGAACCACTTCAGTTGTTTCTCCAAACCCTAGCTTCTCGGTCAAACCGATTCTGAGTTTCGGTCTCACCGAAAAAGGGCTGCCAACCTTCTGTGATCAGTTGACATCAATTCGGAATATCCGAGTTTATATTTTCGGTCTCACCGAAATGGCAAACCCTAACCTTTGACTCACTTCGGTCTCACCGAGATGGTATTTTCGGTCCCACCGAAAATCCCAACGTTCACTATATTTGAACTTTCGGTCTGACCGAGTTTTCACTTCGGTCTCACCGAGATTGGTCAAATGTGTGTGTAACGGTTGGATTTTGTGTGGAGGCTATATATACCCCTCCACCCCCTCCTCATTCGTGGGGAGAGCCATCAGAAAGTACTACCACTTCTACCATACACTTTCTGAGAAGTGAACCACCTACCCTTGTGTTGAGATCAAGCCATTCCATTCCTACCATATGAAACTTGATTTCTAGTCTTCCCAAGTTGCCTTCCACTCAAACCTTTCTTCCACCACAGCCATATCAGTGAGGAGAGTTGAGTCTTGGGGAGATTATCATTTGAAGCACAAGAGCAAGGAGTTCATCACCATCAACACCGTCTATTACCTTTTGGGGGGTGGTGCCTCCTAGATTGGTTAGGTGTCGCTTGGGAGCCTCCGTCTTGATGATGTGGAGTTGAACCAAGAAGTTTGTAAGGGCAAGGAGATCGCCTACTTCGTGAAGATCTACCCCGAGTAAGGCTAGTCCTCCGTGGGCGTAGGCCGTGATGGAATAGACAAGGTTGCTTCTTCGTGGACCCTTCGTGGGTGGAGCCCTCCGTGGACTCGCGCAGCCGTTACCCTTCGTGGGTTGAAGTCTCCATCAACGTGGATGTACGATAGCACCACCTATCGGAACCACGACAAAAATCTCCGTGTCACCAAACTGCGTTTGATCTTCTCCACCTCCTTTTTACATGTGCAATTTACTTTCCGCTGCATATACTCTAGAATTGCATGTGTAGGGTGTTACTTGAATTGATCTTGTTTGTGAAACTGCCAAAAACTTTGCATGATCTAAAGGCAGATTTTTTATATTGTCAAGTAGTCTAATCACCCCCCCTCTAGACCTACTTCGATCCTACATCATGGCATCACTATCCAGCGTGGACGAGCTGGCACCGCCGGCCTCTACCCGCCAAGGCGCGGAGACTGCCCTCACACGGCGAGGGCGGGAAGGAGCTTGGGGGCCGGCTGCGGGCCTGTCACCAGCACTCCCTCAGCTGGCGGCACCTCCGCTCCCACAGGCCGGCTGCCCTGCATCCCAGCAGGCAGCGAGGGAGGCGGCGTTTCTGTCTCCATGGCAACGCGGCCGTCCCCCTCGTGGATTAAAGTCGGCTTCTCGTCGGCAGCCGGCACTTGGGCAGACGGCTCCAGAGAGCCCGCCTATTGGGGGATGGTGCGGCCCGCTGGCTGCTGGGAGCCCGCCTCCTGCTCCTGGGCTCGGGCGGCGGCGTCCGCCTGAGCCTTAGTGGCCGCCTTGGCCTCCGCCATGGCGGCAGTATCAGCCACCGCTCGCTCACGGTCCGCGGCCTCCTACTCCTCGCGCGCCTCACGGGCGTTTCTCTCTGTTGCCTCCCAAAGAGCGGCGGCGGGATCCTCGTGGCGGGGCGCAGGGGGGACGTCTGTGCTCCCCACAATGGAGCCCACGGGCGCCCGCGAGAGAGAGTGGTGCGCTGTGTGGGCATCCCAAGGAAGATAGAAAATCAGCCAAATTGGAAATGGCAGAATGAGATAAACATCAAAGAAAAAGAAGAAAACAAGGTAATTACCCGGATACGACCGGCCTGGGCTTGGGGAGCTTAGGAAGGACCGCCTTGGTGGCCGCCTCCCGGCGCTTGGTGGCGGCGGCTGACAGCCGGAGCCTCTTGGGCTGGGTGCCAGACGGCCCCGTGGAGGACCGGCGCTTCACGCCGCCGGCTATGGGTGACAGCCCCGCCTGTTGGCTGCCGCGACCTGGCGGATCCGCCTCTCGGACGTGGATCGGCGCCTCCTCCTCCTCCTCCTCCTCGTCCGGCCAGCTCTCGACGCCGCCTTCTGGCAGGCCGCCTGCTGGCTGGCCCCCGCCGCCTATCACTTCTGCCTCCTCCATGGCGGTGGCCCCAAGATCGGGGTCGCTCATGTCGCTCTGGGAGCGATTTGGTTCCAGAGGGCGGCCCGGCTGGTCAGAACCCGGCGCCGGCTGGCCGGGGAAGATCTGCAGATGGCACCAAGATCAGACGGCTGTGGTAGACAGAAAGAGAAGAAACAAGAATTAAGAAAGAAGAAAAGCTCACCACAGGCAGCTGGTTGTTGCGGTTGTACGGGGGCTTGCCAAAGGCCCAACCGGAGTCGGAGACCTTGCAGTTGGATACTTAGTTCACCAAGTATGCCACCTCCTTTTATGGCATTAACTTGGTGCACGTCCGACTGGGGTCCCGGTGCCTGCTCATGTCACAAATCAAGTGAGGGCGGCGCTACAGCGGCAGTACCTGGCGCTCCGCGAACGTGAGCAAGAGGTCCATGAAAACCAAGCCCTCACTGTCCCTCAGCTCCCGGAGACGCCGCACGGCAATGGAGGCGCCTTCTGTGAGGGAGGTGGGCCGAGTCTTCCAGGAGGCGCGGGGCTCGGCAGGGGGGTCGGGTGCCTAGTTCGGCAGGCCGATGAAATCATGGGCGGGATCGACATTGGAGACATAGAAATATGTCTTCTGCCACAACTTCACCGACGCCATGAGCTGCGGTGCCGGGAAATAGTTTCTTGCCCCGCTGCGCTTCACCGCAATACACCCGCCACACTGGGCGGCCACGCTCTGGACCGCGGTACCGAGCTTCATGTAGAAAAGCTCGGTCCACAACTCCATTGTGGGGAGGATGCCGAATTACGCCTCACACAGGACGACGAAGGCAAACAACGTCACCACCGTGTTCGGCGTGAGGTGGTGGGATCGAATGTTGAAGAACTCCAAGAAGGACCGGAAGAAGCCACTCGCGGGGAGGCCGAAGCCGCATGGGAAGTGCGAGCGGAAGATGACCCACTCGCCGAACCGCGGGGCCGGCCTGATCTCCGCCGCCAGCGCTAGGCGCACGGCGACCTTGTCGGCGGGAGGCAGCTTTCGCGCTCGGCGGAGGTAGTGGATGTGTCCCTCGAGGACGCCCCTGCCGTCCCACTCGCCGTGGTGGCGGACTGGCGCTGCGGCGGCCATGGCTCGGGGCAGCGGCTCACTGCGGAGTTGGCGAGAGGAGCGGACGGGAGCGAGGAAGAAAAAGGAGAATGGAGAGGGGCGGGCGCGAGAACGGCGCTAACCTCTCTCCCCCGGCCTACTTATAGGCTCGGGGCGGCGAAGCCAGGGGGGGCATGGGATTAACTGCTCCACGCCCCGCATGACCCCCGCCTTTTGCGCGCCTAATCCGCGCGCAGTAAATGCGTGTGGGGAGGGCAATCGATTGAACCTGCCACACCGGATCCGCGCGCAGACCGAGGCCCTGTAGTGGCGGCCCCCGGCCCACTGCAACGTCCCGTCATGCGCGTGGGCTGACTGGCTGACGCGACGAGGCGACGATGTGTGGAGAGCCGCCAACGGTCGGCAGACCTGCTCAGCTGCCTGCTGACCAGGCGGTGTCTTCCCCTCGAAGATTTGAAGACGGAGGTCCGGTTGCCAGGAGCAGGCCCCCTCTATAGAGGTCCGGCTGCTAGCAGACGGATCTTTTCGGAAGATGGACGAAGGATGCTGGTTCTGCTTAAGGGGGGAAGCTGCTGGAACCCCGCAGCCCTCAAACACAAACCGCCGAGTTCCACCAGCTTCGGGGACTACTGTCGGAGATATTGACCACGGGTGTCCTCATCGACCACCCATGGTATTTTAAGACAATTTGGGGCCGCCTGTTACCCCCCAGCCGTCTGCTCGTCAGGCCGCCTCCTAGGACAGCTTAGCCTAGGAGCCGGCTGCCAGCAGGAGGCAGGGGCCCAAATAGGTGGCAGCTCCATAGCCAGCAGCTAGCAAACGGTCCTACACCTCTCCCTCGGGATGCATGCTGGGGGACCACCGTGTGGCTGAGGCATGGCTACAGTTGAGCACGTCCTTAGAGAATCTATAAGGGTGTGGCTACAGTTACTGTGTACCTTATGGCCGTCTCTTAAGCGGCGAGTCACTGTAGCCACGCTGCCAGTGACCAAGCTTCGGTCAGAGGAAGCCACGATCCCACTACCCACAGACGGCTGGGCCAGTAGGTGGCTGGCCCCACCGGCTAGTGGGTAAGAGAGAAACGAGTCGCCCCTGGCAGGCGGCCAAGGGAGGCGGCCCGCCTGGTAGCAGACGATGAATCCTGCTCTAGAATTCTGAACCTCATCAAGATGACAAGACAGGACGTGGTGGCAGTGTACGGCCGGAGACGGCGACACTGTAGCCACTTCCCTCCTGACGGTGCTGCCGTCAGCAGAACCACACCTACAGTGAAAGGCAATCATGTGGGCCCGCATGTGGTGGGCCCCAGCAGACAGACGGTGAGGCCGGCACCAGAAGACGCTGACGGCCTGGGGCCACTCCGCCAAGATTACAATTGTGCCCCTGGGGGGTAGGCCTATATAAACCCCCCCCCCCAGGGTCCTCCATGAGGAGGGGTTGGAACGTTGAACTCTATAAGGAAGAGAGACACGTAGAGAGAGAAAGAAACCCTAGCTACCACCCCAATTCCCTAGAGCGAAGGTAGAGAGCTAGCCTTGCTCTTCTTCCTCCTCTAGACAACACAGCTCAAGGAGCAACCTTGTAGCTACCCTATTGACATGAGTCATGACGCGGAGTCCCCGCAGAGCAGGACTAGTGGTGTTATCTCCATGGAGAGCCCCGAACCTAGGTAAGATCCGTAGGCGTCCTAAGATCCGCCTTATCCCGCTTCCAGGGCCAAGCGATGCTCTATTGTCCCCATGCATGATAAGCCATCCGTTGGCATATGTCGCCCCAAAACCTCGACATTTGGCGCCCACCATGCGAGAGGGGGAAGGAAGGAGAGGGAGAGGGAGAAGGAAGGGGGCACCGCTCCCTCCTTTCCTTGTCCAATTCGGACCAAGGGGGAGGGGCGCGCGGCCCAGCCCTGTCCTGCCCTCTCTCTCTCCACTAAGGCCCAAGTGGCCGATTAGTTCCCCCAGGGGGTACCGATACCCCTCCGGCACTCCGGTTTAATCTGAAACTCATCTAGAACACTTCTGGTGTCCGAATATAGTCATCCAATATATTAATATTTATGTCTCGGACATTTCAAGACTCCTCGTCATGTCCTTGATATCATCCGGGCCTCTGAACTACCTTTGGTACATCAAAACTCATAAACTCATAATACCGATCGTCATCAAACGTTAAGCGTGCGGACCCTACGGGTTCGAGAACTATGTAGACATGACCAAGACTCATCTCCGGTCAATAACCAATAGCGGAACCTGGATGCTCATATTGGCTCCTACATATTCTACGAAGATGTTTATTGGTCAAACCGCATAACAACATACGTTGTTACCTTTGTCATCGGTATGTTACTTGCCCGAGATTCAATCGTCGGTATCTCAATACTTAGTTCAATCTCGTTACCGGCAAGTCTCTTTACTCCTTCCATAATACATCATCTCGTGATTAACTCATTAGTCATTTGCTTGCAAGGCTTATTATGATGTGTATTACCGAGAGGGCCCAGAGATACCTCTCCGACACTCGGAGTGACAAATCCTATTCTTGATCTATGCCAGCACCACGAACACTTTCGGAGACACATGTAGAGCATCTTTATAATCACCCAGTTACGTTGTGACGTTTGATAGCACACAAGGTGTTCCTACGGTATTCGGGAGTTGCACAATCTCATAGTCATAGGAACATGTATAAGTCATGAAGAAAGCAATAGCAGTAAAACTAAACGATCATAGTGCTAAGCTAATGGATGGGTCTTATCCATCACATCATTCTCCTAATGATGTGATCTCAGTGATCAAATGACAACTCATGTATATGGCTAGGAAACATAACCATCTTTGATCAATGAGCTAGTCTAGTAGAGGCATACTAGGGACATACTGTATTGTCTATGTATTCACACATGTACCAAGTTTCCGGTTAATACAATTCTAGCATGAATAAAAGACATTTATCATGATATAAGGGAATACAAATAACATCTTTATTATTGCCTTTAGGGCATATTTCCTTCAATGACACTTCGCTCCCATGGACGCACCATGCAACTGCCTCCTTTTACATGGAAAAATAAATTTTCCTCCCCATGACAGCTGGGACCCACCATCTATATCTTCGCACTCAAGGTAGGGTGTCCTTATTACACGCAAGAAATGATTCCTCCCCCTGACAGCTGTGACCCACCAGCTATATCTTCACATGGAAGGAACTGCCTCCATATCTCCCCTGACAGTCGGGACCCACCAGGTCGAAATGTATGTAGAGTTATGTGTCTGGTCGCAAACATGTATGTACATACTGGTCGACCAGTCTCTTTTCGATGATGAACAGTGGCTGAGCAAGGAACACCGCTTGTCGTAGTAGAGCCCCGACATAGCAGTTCAGGTAGTCCTATCTAAGTTGTGTACACGGCGACGCTGCAAGAAGGTAAATACGGCCACATATGTACATATGGGCGGGGTCTCGAACACGTACAACAACATCGCCATGTTCATCTGCAACCAACCGACTGGGTCAGAATGGAGTTAACAACGTCCTACTCATCAGTAGGCAATCGATTGGGTCGTAATGGGTCATGTTCATCGGGAGCCAACCGGTGTCGGATTCAGGGCTCCGTAGACCCAAGAAGATTTGAACTCTGGGCGTTAACGAAGATCTCTGCTTCACCTAAGCACTATACCAGCCATGCTCAAAGCTCATGCTCGCCGCTTGGGATGGTCCGAAGGGGGAAAGGAACATGGAGATTTACCTAGGTTTGGGCCACCTTGCGGTGTAAAACCCTACTCCTGCTTTGGTGGATTTCCCTCACGAGGCTAGTGGAGTATGAACTTGTACAGTGGGTGAGCTGCTTCGCGAGGGCTTGAATGATGTGTGTCGGTCTGATCCCCTTCTACAATGGGCACTAGTCCCTATTTATAGCGGCATCGGTCCTCTTCACGCATCACTTGGGTGGGAAGGGATCCCACAACGGCCAATTTTGAAGGGGGGCAAGCGGTACATATTATCCTGACGAAAGGTGGTCTTCGCCTGCAAAGTCTCAAGCCGTGACACAATGGTGGTCTCGATGATGACATCCATCCTGCCGAGCTCATGGTCTTGGTCTTGTTGTGCTAGAATGGAAACATTTGGGGGATTCCTCGGGAACAAGCGTATGTCTTTGCCTCCTTAGCACCAAAGAGGAAATTGTCTTCTTTGCACCCACTGGCGCCCGCCTGGCCTTGGTCATCATGTCTTGCGTCACCCCTGCCTCGGGAGGAGGGACACTTGCATAGGAATCTCTGCTCCTTGGGAGGCAGCTTGAGGAGCCGCTCTCCGGGAGGTCTTAGCGCAGCTCGCCTCGCGAGGGCAAGGGCCCCTCGCGAGGGTTCTCCTTAAGCAGTCTCGAACCTAGGCCCTGGTGGGCCATTGATGGGCCCACATCTCGAGCCATAGGCGGGCATCTCTGGGTACCCCCAATCCCAGAACACCGACAATAGTCCCCGGGACCAAGGCGCGCTCAAGGTGGCTCCGAGGCGAACCCAATGGGCTAGGGTGAAGCTCAGCGGGGCCCAACCGGCTACGGGTCAGGGCAGATGCGTGGTGTGCGCCAGGTCATAGGCATCTCCACTTCTCCATGTTGCCTTGGCAACTGCACGACTGACAAAAAGCCTGGCGCCGGCCGTGAGACAATTATCACCCTTCTCCCTTTCGCCTTGCTCCTCCTGCTCTGATCCCATTTCCTTCATGAGAATCTCCTGCACATCCAAGCGCAACATCGCTCTTCCTTCTCTACAAGAATCCTCCAGATGGCTCTCGCCGGGAAACCGAAGCCTGAGGAGCAGGCCACGGCCTCAACATCTCTTCCTCCGGCGCTCGAGGCATCCACCAGTGCCAAGGCAGTAGACCTTAATCTGGCACTTCTGTTGACCACGGACGACACCAACGAGGCGGGCTCGACCCTGATCTGGTGCGGCTCGGCGGAGCAGGGTCCCTAGCGAAGAAGGTTTATCCATTCTTCCTCCACAACATCTTCTCAGGGCTTGTTCCACCCTTCTCGGTGTTCTGCACCGCCATTCTCCAGCACTACCAGATCCAGGTGCTCCATCTGCAACCCATCTCCTTCTTGCTTCTCTCCGTCTTTGATAACCCACAAGTGTAGGGGATCGTTTGTAGCCTCTTTCGATAAGTAAGAGTGTCGAACCCAATGGGGAGCTAAAGGTAGAACAAATATTCCCTTAAGTTCTATCGACCACCGATACAACTCTATGCACACTTAATGTTTGCTTTGTCTAAAACAAGGATAAATGTAGAAGTACTTTGCGGGAATAAAACTTGAAATAAATTGCAAGACAATAAATAAAGTAGTGTACTAGCAAGCTTTTTGTAACACGAGTGAATGATTTGTCCCTAGGCAATTGATAACTAGACCGGTAATCATTCTTGCAATTTTATATGAGGGAGAGGCATGAGCTAACACACTTTCCGTACTTGGATCATACGCACTTATGATTGGAACTGTAGCAAGCATCTGCAACTACTAAAGATCATTAAGGTCATGAAACCCAACCATAACATTAAGTATCAAGTCCTCTTTACTCCCATACATCTGATGACCCACAAGTATAGGGGATCTATCGTAGTCCTTTCGATAAGTAAGAGTGTCGAACCCAACGACGAGCAGAAGGAAAGGACAAGCACTTTTCAGCAAGGTATTCTCTGCATGCACTGGAATTATCGGTAACAGGTAGTTCCCTCTGGTACTTTCTTCGCCCAATATTTTTTATATATTCCAAAATAATTCTCCATGAAGTTTCGGGACTATTGGAGTTGTGCAAAATAGGTCTATCAGATTTGCTCCTTTCCGGTCCAGAATTCTAGCCGCCGGTATTCTCCCTCTTTGTGCAAACCTTATAAAATAAGAGAGAAAGGTATAAGTATTGTGCCATAATGTGTTATAACAGCCCATAATGCAATAACTATCAACATCAAAGCATGATGCAAAATGGACAACTTATGTCAAATAACTTCTTCTCACCGGCAAGTTTGAAATCATAGTTGAACTCTTTGATAGCCCAATAAGCCTTATGTTCTAATTCAAGAGGTAAGTGATACGTCTCCAATGTATCTACAATTTTTTATTGTTCCATGATGTTATATTATCATTCTTGGATGTTTTACAATCATTTTATAGTCATTTATATCATTTCTTTAGTACTAACCTATTGACATAGTGCCAAGTGCTAGTTGTTGTTTTCTGCATGTTTTTTTACATTGAAGGAAATCAATATCAAACAGAGACCAAACACCGCAGAACTTTTTGGAGAATTTTTATGGGCTAGAAGACACCTGATTGACCAGAGCTCCACCTTGGGGGTGCCCCGAGGGGGTCACAACCCACCAGGGCACGCTAGCCCCCCTGGCGCGCCCAGGTGGGTTATGCCCACCTCGGTGGCCTCCCGAATACTCAGATATTTCAGAAACCCTAGAGGAGTCGACAAAATTCTATTCCCTATGTCGCAAAGTCCAGAATCACCAGATCCAATCTAGACACCATCACGGAGGGGTTCACCATCTCCATTGGTGCCTCTCCGATGATGTGTGAGTAGTTCCTTGTAGACCTACAGGCCCGTAGTCAGTAGCTAGATGGCTTCCTCTCTCTCTCTCTCTCTTTTGATTATCAATACAATGGTCTCTTGGAGATCCATATGATGTAACTCTTTTTGCAGCGTGTTTGTTGGGATCCGATGAACTTTGAGTTTATGATCAGATCTATCTTTTTATATCCATGAAAGTTATTTGAGTCTTCTTTGATCTCTAATATGCATGATTGCTTATAGCCTCGTATTTCTTCTCCGATATTTGGGTTTTGTTTGGCTAACTTGATCTATTTATCTTGCGATGGGAAGAGGTGCTTTGTAGTAAGTTCGATCTTACGGTGCTTGATCCGAGTGACAGAAAGGGAACTAACACGTATGTATCGTTGCTACTAAGGATAAAACGATGGGATCTATTTCTACATAAATAGATCTTGTCTACATCATGTCATCGTTCTTATTGCATTACTTCGTTTTTCCATGAACTTAATACACTAGATGCATGCTGGATAGCGGTCGATGTGCGGAGTAATAATAGTAGATGCAGGTAGGAGTCGGTCTACTAATCTTGGACATGATGCCTATGTAATGATCATTGCCTGGATATCGTCATAATTATTTCAAGTTCTATCAATTGCCCAACGGTAATTGTTTTCCCACCGTTTGCTATTTTCTCGAGAGAAGCCACTAGTGAAATCTACGGCCCCCGGGTCTCTTTCTCATATTGTTTGCCTTTGTGATCTATTTTCCTTTGCTTTTATTTTCAGATATATTAAACCAAAACCCCAAAAATACCATGCTGCAATTTATCTTATTTATCATCCGATCTATCAATATTTACAACTCTATCACATCCGTTACCCGAAAGGGATTGACAACCCCTTTTACACATCGGGTTGCGAGTATTTGTTACTTGTGTGCAGGTGGTGTCTACATTGTGTTGCTTGGTTCTCCTACTGGTTCGATGACCTTGGTTTCATCACCGAGGGAAATACCTACCGCTGCTATACTGCATCATCAATTCCTCTTCGGGGAAAAACCGACGTAGTCCTAGCAGTCATCAGTAAGTGACATGCTTTCACATAAACCATTTTGTATGGAGACATGCCCATAGGGTTTTTATAAGCAGTTCTATAAGCCCATAATGTATCATCAAGTTTCTTAGACCAGTTCTTTCTAGATCTATTAATAGTTTCTTGCAAAATCAATTTAGTCTCTCTATTGCTCAATTCTACTTGACCACTAGACTAAGGATGATAAGGGGATGCACTTCTATGGTTGACATCATATTTAGCAAGAATTTTAAGGAAAGCGCCATAAATAAAATGTGAACCATCATCGGTCATTAAATATCTAGGGACTCCAAACCTCGAAAAAATAACGTATTTAAGCATCTTAATAGAAGTGTTATGATGATCACTACTAGTTGGTATAGCTTCTACCCACTTAGTAACGTAAACAACAGCAACCAAAATATGTGTATACCCGTTAGAGGAAGGAAAATGTCCCATATAATCAAAGCCCCAAACATCAAATGGTTCAATAACAAGTGAATAATTCATAGAAATTTCTTGATGTCTACTAACATTGCCAATTCTCTAGCATTCATCACAAGATAAGACAAACTTACGAGCATCCTTGAAGAGAGTAGGCCAATAAAAACCAGATTGTAATACCTTGTGTGCAGTTCTATCTCCAGCATGGTGTCCTCTGTAGGCCTCGGAGTGACACTTGCGTAGGATATGTTCATGTTCATGTTCATCCTCAGGTACACAACATCTAATAACACCATCTACTCCTTCTTTATAAAGATGTGGGCCATGCCAAAAGTATTATCTTAAATCATAGAAAGACTTTTCCTTTTGCTGGTATGTGAAATTAGGTGGTATAAATTTAGCTACAATGTAATTAGCATAGTTAACATACCAAGGAGCATTACGAGAAGCATTTATGATAGCCAATTGCTCATCGGGGAAGCTATCATCAATAGGCAGTGGGTCGTCAAGAACATTTTCTAACCTAAACAAGTTGTGTGCAACAGTGTTCTCAGCTCCCTTTCTATCATTAATATGCAAATCAATTCTTATAACAAGAGAACCCATCTAATAAGTCTAGGTTTATCATCTTTCTTTTCCATAAGATATTTAATAGCAGCATGATAAGTATGAACAGTTGCTTTGGAATCAACAATATAAGATCTGAACTTATCAGAAGCAAAAACAACTTGTAAGAATTCTTTTTCAGTAGTAGCATAATTTCTCTTGGCGATGTCTAGAGTTTTATAGGCATAATGAATAACATTCAATTTCTTAACAACTCTCTGACCTAGGACAGCACCAACATCATAATCACTAGCATCACACATGATTTCAAAGGGTAAATTCCAATCAGGTGGTTGAACAATAGGTGCAGAAATCAAGGTTTTCTTAAGTATTTCAAATGCTTCTACATAGTCATCATCAAAAACAAAAGGAACATCTTCTTGCAAGAGATTAGTGAGCGGCCTAGAAATTTTAGAGAAGTCTTTAATAAACCTCCTATGGAAACCATCATCACAAAGGAAACTTCTTATAGCTTTCATATCTTTAGGACATGGCATCTTTTGAATAGCATCAACTTTAGCTTTATCAACATCAATACCTCTTTCAGAAATTTTATGCCCCAAGACAATACCTTCATTAACCATAAAGTGACACTTCTCCCAATTCAAGACGAAATTAGTTTCTTCACATATCTATAAAACTCGGTCAAGGTTGCTCAAGCAATCATCAAAAGAAGTTTCGTAAACGGAGAAATCATCCATGAAAACCGCAACAATATTTTCACAAAAGTCAGAGAACATAGCAGTCATGCATCTTTGAAAGGTAGCAGGTGCATTGCATAAACCAAAAGGCATACGTCTATAAGAAAAAGTACCGAAAGGGCAAGTAAAAGTGGTTTTTTCTTGATCCTATTTTAACTCAGGTATTTGAGAAAACCAGAATAACCGTCTAGAAAGCAAAAAATGTGTGTGTTTGGATAGTCTTTCTAGCATTTGATCAACAAAGGATAGAGGGTAACGATACTTTCTAGTAGCTTAATTTAATTTGCGAAAATCAATGACCATTATATAACCTGTAACAATTCTTTGAGGGTTCAATTCATTCTTATCATCAGGAACAACAGTAATACCACCCTTCTTATCGACACAATGAATGGGACTTACCCATCTACTATCAACAATATGATAAATTATACCTGCCTCCAAAAGATTTAATATTTCATTTCTTACCACTTCTTTCATTTTAGGACTCAACCGTCGTTGATGATCAACAACCGGTTTAGCATTGATGTCTACTATGCAACCTTCTTCTTGTAGATGTTGTTGGGCCTCCAAGTGCAGAGGTTTGTAGGATAGTATAGCAAATTACCCTCAAGTGGATGACCTAAGGTTTATCAATCTGTGGGAGGCGTAGGATGAAGATGGTCTCTCTCAAACAACCCTGCAACCAAATAAAAAAGAGTCTCTTATGTCCCCAACACACCCAATACAATTGTAAATTGTATAGGTGCACTAGTTCGGCAAAGAGATGGTGATACACATGCAATATGGATGGTAGATATAGGTTTTTGTAATCTGAAAATATAAAAATAGCAAGGTAACTAAAGATAAAAGTGAGCGTAAATGGTATTGCAATGCTAGGAAACAAGACCTAGGGGTCATACTTTCACTAGTGCAAGTTCTCTCAACAATAATAACATAACTGGATCATATAACTATCCCTCAACATGCAACAAAGAGTCACTCCAAAGTCACTAATAGTGGAGAACAAACGAAGAGATTATTGTAGGGTACGAAACCACCTCAAAGTTATTCTTTCTGATCGATCTATTCAAGAGTCCGTAGTAAAATAACACGAATCTATTCTTTCCGTTCAATCTATCCTAGAGTTAGTACTAGAATAACACCTTAAGACACACATCAACCAAAACCCTAATGTCACCTAGATACTCCATTGTCACCTCAAGTATCCGTGGGTATGATTATACGATATGCATCACAGAATCTCAAATTCATCTATTCAACCAAGACAAAGAACTTCAAAGAGTGCCCCAAAGTTTCTATCGGAGAGTCAAGACGAAAACGTGTGCCAACCCCTATGCATAGATTCCCAAGGTCATGGAACCCGCAAGTAGATCACCAAAGCATACATCAAGTGAATCGATAAAATACCCCATTGTCACCACGGGTATCCCACGCAAGAGATACATCAAGTGTTCTCAAATCCTTAAAGACTCAATCCGATAAGATAACTTCAAATGGAAAATTCAATCAATTACAAGAGAGTAGAGGGGCAGAAAGATCATAAGATCCAACTATAATAGAAAATCTCACGATACATCAAGATCGTGCCATCTCAATAACACGAGAGAGAGAGAGAGAGAGAGAGAGAGACATCAAACACATAGCTACTGGTACATACCCTCAGCCCCGAGGGTGAACTACTCCCTCCTTGTCATGGAGAGCGCCGAGATGATGAAGATGGCCACTGGAGAGAGATTCCCCCACCGGCAGGGTGCCGGAACTGGTCTAGATTGGTTTTTGGTGGCAACAGAGGCTTTCGGCGGTGGAACTCCCGATCTAGGTTATTTTCCGGAGGTTTCTGTATATATAGGAGGTGTTGGAGTCGGCGGCAAGTAAATGGGTCCTCTGGGCTATCCACGAGGCAGGGGGCGCACCCAGGGGGCGCGCCCCTACCCTCGTGGGCAGCCCGGGAACCTTCTGGTCCCCCTCCGACACTTCCTGGGCTTCTTCTAGTCCAAAAATAACCTCCGTCGAGTTTCAGGTCAATTTGGCTCTGTTTGATATTCCTTTTCTGCGATACTCTAAAACAAGAGTAAAACAAAAACTGGCACTGGGCTCTAGGTTAATAGGTTAGTCCCAAAAATCATATAAAAGTGTATATAAAAGCCCATAAAACATCCTAGAAGGATAATATAATAGCATGGAACAATAAAAAATTATAGATACGTTGGAGAAGTATCAAGCATCAGGCTCCATATTAATTTGTGCTGACATAGAGTGGGACTAATGCCCTTAAGATCATCAAGAGTGTATCCAATAGTGGCACGGTGCTTCTTCAGAGTTTTCAATAATTTCTTTTCTTCATGCTCTCAAAGGTTAGCACTAATAATAACAGGATATATCTTCTTCACATCAATATAAGCATATTTCAAGGTGCCAGGTAATTTTTTAAGCTCAAACACGGGATCACCCTTGGGTGGAGGAGGGTCCCCAAGGATTTGAACAAGAAAAATGTTATTCAAAATAGGCCCTTGATTAAAGAATATTTCATCTAGTTCCCTTCGTTCATTCATAAACATATCATTTTTATGGTCCAGCAAATATTGTTCTAAAGGATCAGTAGGAGGCATGGCAATAGAAGCAAGACCAATAAATGCATCCTTACTGGGCAATTCAGTATCACGGGGTTGTCTACTTAATTTAGAGAAATTAAAATCATGAGACACATCCCCAAAACCAACAGTAACAATATCTTTCTTGCAGTCTATCTTAGCATTAACAGTATTCAAGAAAGGTCTACCAAATATAATGGGACAAAAGTCATGTTGTGGGGAACCAAGAACAAGAAAATCAGTAGGGTATTTTATTTTCTCACACAAGACTTCAACATCTCTAACAATCCCAATTGGTGATATAGTATCTCTGTTGGTAAGCTTAATAGTAACATCAATTTCTTGTATCTCAGCAGGTGCAATATCATTAACAATTTCTTTATATAAAGTAAAAGGAATTGCACTCACACCAGCCCCAACAGCACGTAAGCCATGATAATAATGATATCCTACTTTAACAGAAACAACAGACCAATAATTAACATGCCCATCAATATTATCAGCCAAGAGATCTTTAACCATAGCAATATTAGGTTCAACTTTAATTTGTTCAAGTGGTCTAGGTGCTCTAATATTACTTTTATTAACCACAGTTGAAGCTTTAGCATGATCCTTTATTCTAACAGAAGGTGGTTTCTCAATATAAGCAGTAGGAATAACATGATCAACATTATAAGTAATAATTTCTTCTTCAACTTTAATTGGTTCAACTACTTTAACTTCAATGAGAGGATGATATTTAAAGCACTTCTCCTTAGGGAGGTCAACATGAGTATCAAATGGTTCACAGAAAGAAGCTACTATCTCAGAGTCAAGTCCATATTTAGTGCTAAATGCATGAAAAGCATCGGTATCCACAATATAATTCTGGTCACGATGAACTAGATGCATAGGATAAAACTTCTACTGAAATTCCAATTTCACTCGGTTGCATTTCCAAATCCCAATATCATTGCATAGCCTGTACCATGTCAATGCCTTTCCCTTCAAATATAAATTGAATACCTTCTTATTGACATCACCCTCGGGCAAACCTGGAAGCTTAAAGAATCCACAAACTTCATCCACATACATTAGATGCATATCAGGATGTAATATTCCATCTCCGGCATAAGGATTGGCTATCAGTTTCTCTATCATACCATAAGGAATTTCATAATAAATATTTTCAGTAGGTGCAGTAGGTTGAGGAGCAACTCTTTGTTCTTCCAGTCAGGGTTAAGAAACCTCGAACAAGCCCCTCAAAGTATTATTTTCCATAGTGACAAGTGACAGTAAATTTCAGCACGTAATATAAAATTTTCCTTACCAAATTCCACTCACCAAAAGCGCTTCAATCCCCGGCAACGGCGCTAGAAAAGAGTCTTTATGACCCACAAGTATAGGGATCTATCATAGTCCTTTATATAAGTAAGAGTGTTGAACACAACGAGGAGCAGAAGGAAATGACAAGCGGTTTTCAGCAAGGTATTATCTGCAAGCACTGAAATTATCGGTAACAGATAGTTGTGTGATAAGATAATTCGTAACGGGTAACAAGTAGCAAAAGTAACTAAGGTGCAGCAAGGTGTCCCAATCCTTTTTCTAACAAAGGAAAAGCCTGGACAAACTCTTATACAAAGCAAAGTGCTCCCAAGAACACATGGGAATTGTTATCAAGTTAGTTTTCTTCATGCTCATATGATTCGCATTCGTTACTTTAATAATTTGATATGTGGGTGGACCGGCGCTTGGGTGCTGCCCTTACTTGGACAAGCCTCCCACTTATGATTAACCCCTCTCACAAGCATCCACAACTATGAAAGAAGAATTAAGATTAATCTAACCATAGCACGAAACATATGGATCCAAATCAGCCCCTTACAAAGCAACGCATAAACTAGGGTTTAAGCTTCTGTCACTCTAGCAACCCATCATCTACTTATTACTTCCCCATGCCTTCCCCTAGGCCGAAACAACGGTGAAGTGTCATGTAGTCGACGTTCACATAGCACCACTAGAGGAAAGACAACATACATCTCATCAAAATATCGAACGAATACCAAATTCACATGATTACTTATAACAAGACTTCTCCCATGTCCTCAGGAACAAACGTAACTACTCACAAGCATATTCACGTTCATAATCATAGGGGTATTGAATAGCATTAATGATCTGAACATATGATCTTCCACCGAATAAACCAACTTGTATCAACTACAAGAAGTAATCAACACTACTAGCAACCCACATGTACCAATCTGAGGTTTTGAGACAAAGATCGAATACAAGGGATGAACTAGGGTTTGAGAGGAGATGGTGCTGGTGAAAATGTCAATGGAGATTGACCCCCTCTCGATTAGAGGATTGTTGGTGATGACGATGGCTTTGATTTCCCCCTCCCGGAGGGAAGTTTCCCCGGTAGAACAGCTCCGCCGGAGCCCTAGACTGGTTCTACTCAAGTTCCGCCTCAAGACGGCGACGCTTCATCCCGAAAGCTTCCTCCTTATTTTTTATAGCTAAAAACCCTTAATATAGCCAAAGATGGGCACCGGGGGCCTGTCATGCTGGTGGCAAGGCAGGGGGCGTGCCCAGGGGGTAGGGCGCGCCCCCGCCCTTGTAGATGCCTGGTGGGTCCCCTCTGGTGCTTACTTTGCCTGATATTTTTTTATATATTCCAAAATAATTTTCCGTGAAGTTTTAGGACTTTTGGAGTTGTGCAGAATAGGTCTCTCAGATTTGCTCCTTTCCGGTCCAGGATTCTAGCTGTCGGCATTCTCCCTCTTTGTGTAAACCTTGTAAAATAAGAGAGAAAGGTATAAGTATTGTGCCATAATGTGTTATAATAGCCCATAATGAAATAAATATCAACATAAAAGCATGATGCAAAATGGACGTATCAACGTCATACCCCCCTTACTCGGGTTTAAGCTTCTGTCATTCTAGCAACTGACCATAAGCGAACCATGAACATATTGCAAAAACCTACAGCGGGGACCCCTCACGTTTGCGCGAGATGGAGGGCACCGTAGGAAAACACCAAAATAAAATATACAATCACACCAACCGAGATCACGATTATTCCATAGGACAAAATAGATCTACTCAAACATCATAGGGTAACCACATATCATTGGGAAATAATATATAGTGTTGAGCACCATGTTTAAGTTGAGAATTACAGCGAGAATAGAGAGGTTACACCGCTTCATTGAGGGGGATAAAGTTAGTGTTGACGGTAGCAAGATTGTTGATGTAGATCGTCGTCGCGATCCTAGCCCTGGCGGCACTCCAGCGCCACCGGTGAGAGGGGGAGAGAGCCCCCCTCCTCCTTCTTCTTACTTGTCCTCCTCCCAAGGTGGGAGGAGGGTTCCCCCTCTGGTCCATAGCCTCCATGGCGGCGGAGGGGCAAGAGCCCCTCCGAGATTGGATATGTCTCTCTGTTCTCTTCTGTTTCGCGTTCCCCAGATCTGGCCCTTCACCGTTTGTTAAATTCCTGGAGATTCGTAACTCCGATTGTGCTCAAATTTCAACACGATTTTCTCTCTCTAGAAATTAGGTTTCTTGCGTCCAAAGAAGGGCCCCAACCAACGTTCGAGGAGGGCACAAGATACCTGGGCACGCTAGGGGGTGCCCAGCGCGCCCTGGTGGGTTGTGGTCACTACGGGCCCCCGTTTGCGTTGATTCCAAGTCTCAAAAATGACATATATTCCAAAATAATTCTCCGTAAATTTTTATCGCGTTTGGACTTCGTTTGATATGGATTTTGTGCGGAAAAAAACATGCAACAAACAAGAACTGGCACTGGGCACTGGATCAATAGGTTAGTCCAAATAAATCATATAAATTGTTACCAAAAGTATGTAAAAGTTGCATCATGTTAGCATGGAACAATCAAAAATTATAGATACGACGGAGACGTATCAGCATCCCCAAGCTTAATTCATGCTCGTCCTCGGGTAGGTAAATGATAAAAACATAATTTTGATGTGGAATGCTCCCTAGAATAACCTTGATCATATATCTAATCATGGCATGAATATTAAGACATGAGTGATTCAAAGCAATAGTCTATAATTTGACATAAAGATATCAATACTCGGGCATCCCAACAAACAATCATGTCTTTCAAAATATCAAATGATAAAGAACGTTATCCCTACAGAATCATATAGCCTTTTCATGCTCTGTCTTCTTAACACAAAGTATAAATCATGTACTACCCCGGTGTCAGTCAAGCAATTGGTTCATACTTTTTAACGCGCTTCTAAATTTTCAACTCTCATGCAACACATGAGCGCAAGCCATGGATATAGCAATATAGGTGGAATAGAATGTGGTGGTAGTAGACAAAAGAAGGGAGAAATTCTCGCATCAACTAGGCAATTTAATGGGCTATGTAGATGTCCATCAATAGATATCAATGCGAGGAGTAGGGATTGACATGCAACGAATGCACTAAGAGCTATAAGTGTATGAAAGCTCAATATAAAACTAAGTGGGTATGTATCAAAATACTATGAAAAATTCCCACTAGTATAAGAAAGAAAAAGCATAGGAGACTCTCTACATGAAAAACATGGTGCTACTTTGAAGCACAAGTGTGGAATCAACATGCCCCTTCTCTCTTTTTCTCTTTTTTCTCTTTTTTATTTTCTTTCTTTCTTTCTTTTTCTTTTTGTCCGGAGTCTCATCCCAACTCGTGGGGGAATCATGGTCTCCATCATCCTTTACTCACTAGGGCAATGCTCTAATAATGAATAATGATGATCATCATACTTCTTTTACTTATAACTTATAGAAGAAATAAAAATTACAACTCGATCTAGAACATAGTATGACTCTATATGAATGCCTCTGGTAGTGTACCAGGATGTGTAATGATCTAGCATAGCAAAGATATAAAAAAACGGACAAGCCATGAAAATATTGTGCTAGCTGTCTTACGATCATGCAAAGCAATATGAAAATTAATGCTCAAGTCATATATATGATGGAAGTGCATGGCAATGTATCTCGGAATGGCCATGGAAATGCCATAATAGGTAGGTATGGTGGCTGTTTTGAGAAAGGTATAAGAAAGTTTATGCACCGGCTAAAGTTGTGCGGCACAAGAGAGGCTACCAATGGTGGAAGGGTGAGAGTGTGTATAACCCATGAACTCACATTAGTCATAAAGAACACACATACTTATTGCAAAAATTTATTAGCCCTCGAAGCAAAGTAATGCTACGCATGCTCCTAGGGGGAGGTTGGTAGGAGTTAACCATCGCGCGTCCCCGACCTTCACACAATGATAGACAATCAAGGATAAATTGTGCTCCAACTTCCCGGCATAACGAGAGACTATACGTGCATGCTTCGGGAATCACAAACCTTAACACCAATATCTTACTAAACACGATCATCTACAAGTACCTCCCACATATTATCATCTCTATATCGTAAAACTATTGCAAGGAATCAAACATATCATATTCAGTGATCCATAAGTCTAATGTAGAATTTTCTGACTAACCATGCAATTGACCAATTCATGTTGACTCTCTAAATAGATATAAGTGATGCGTGAGAGTTTAATTCTTTCTAAAAAATATCATGCTCTAACAAATATAAGTGAAGCAAAAGAGCATTCTATGAACATCGGTTTTCTATGTGAAGAGAAACAGGCAATCCAAACTTCAATGATATAAGTGAAGAATATGAAGCATTTTATAAAGCCATACTCAAAAGATATAAGTGAAGTGCAATGAGCATTCTATAAATCAACCATGGACTATCTCATACCAGCATGGTGCATAAAAGAGAAGTGAAAAATAAACACAAAAGATGCTCCAAGACTTTACGTATATTATGTGAAAGAAACGAATCCGAAAACATACTGATACTTGTTGAAGAAAGATGGGATGCCTTCCGGGGCATACCCAAGCTTAGACGCTTGAGTCTCCTTGAATATTTACTCGGGGTGCCTTGGGAATCCCCAAGCTTGATCTCTTGCCTCTCCTCCTTCTCTTCACATCGAGACCTCCACGATCTTCGAACACTTCATCCACACAAAACATAATTGAACTTTTAGTGTCGGGGTTAGTGAATATGGCAATCAAATCCCATCATGTACTATTGTAACATTATTGAATAATTATAAACAAACATTACTCACTGTATGCTATCACAATTCTATGGCCCCAAGTCAAAGGAGGCTCAACAACATTTCAAACATACGCAAGTAATGAAGCTATAACAGCAATCTATGAAAACATAATAGTCTGTAAATATTTGAACATTCACCATACTTTTGTATCTCTCAAAATTCTGAAAAAATCAGGAAAAAATAAACAATTTTTATATCAATATTGTGCAACAGTTTCAGAAAAGTCTGACGTTCCAGTAAAAAATGAAAATTCACGCACTACAGCCAAAGTTTCTGTTTTTACACCGCACATACCAACAAGCAATCTAATCAACCTAAAGGCAAATCTTGGGACATTATTTTCATAATACAATTGTAGCGACCACGATCCGAATGGACTGAAGTCTCTGTGTTTCTGTGTCATCCCTGGATCGGTAATGCTGACACACACAGTACTTGAAGGATTTATAACAGAGTGGCAATCACGCACTTATTACAATGAATGTCACAAAAGAGAACTTATTACAAAACAATGTGGCATAAGGCCATCTAACATGATAACAACGGAAGGCTTGGAAGATAAGTGAGTCCATCAACTCCAACGGCATAGCTGAGTGCATGACAAATGACCTAGCGCACCTTACTCTTCTTCTGAAAAGTCTACAACGTAACATGTTGCAGTCCAAAACGGGTCAGCACATGAAATATGCTAGCAAGATAACACAGTAGAGAAAGTAACAGAATAAAGGCTAACACTATATGCATATTTGGCTGGTGGAGGCTCTAAGGTTAAGGTTTTTGCATAAAGGCAATTTTTTCCTACAACAAAGGAATAACTTTTATTTTAACTATCATGGTAGTTGAAACATCATTGAGAAGGTACCTCCAACTCAATCCCAATTACAGTAGTCATTAACAACCTAGCAAATTAGTTTTACAGTGATTAGATCAACCAATAATTCAAGTACCAGATACTCAAGATGTCCATAACCGGGGACACGGCTAATCATGATTAGTTTGTACACTCTACAGAGGTTTGCGCACTTTTCCCCCACAAGACTCGATCTCCTCGGTTGGTTTTCTCGCACTGCATGGTTTTTGAGAAACGGATGACCAAGACACAGTCTTTCAGAAGCATTTACTCTTTACCCCGGGTGGACCCATACACCTACTTTCCCCTACATCTGCTAGTCCACCACTGAAAGAGCTCACATAGCATACTCAACTATGCCAGAGCCCATAATGGCATTATGGCTCCACACGGAAGTTTCTAGCATGAATCGTTTTATGATCCCTTTGAGCCTAGGTGGCATTCCATAGGAAAAGTCACACGGTAACCCCGGGATTTCCTAGGACAACACTGGATTCTCCAGGTGCCCTGCAACCAATCCACCCAGATGTGTATTAAAGTAGCCACCTTAAGTTGAACCTTAATTAACAAACTCACATCTGTCATGGATACTCTCAAACCCAAGCCACATCTACGAGCATAGCATGGCAACCTAAGCATAACGTAGAAGTAACTCCCAAGGGTATGAAAATAATGCAGGTAATAGGTTCTACCACAATCTACTTCCCAGACCCACAAGTTAAGAGATCCTACTCATGCAATGTGTGAAGGTTTGATCTAATGAATAAAAACTGGGTATTAAAGGGTTACTTGCCTTGCTGATGATTCGCAAAACCTAGGGACTCGTAGTAGCACGCTTCGCACTCCGGGAATTCTATCGCAATCAAACAATAGCATACATAAGCAACCAAGCAAAGATGCAAAGATAAAACTCCAAATAAGAAGATCTAACCAGAAAGTTCAACTGATGAACTCCGGTTTGAAAAAAGAATCAAATCAAACGGAGCAACGAAACTCAAACTACGAAAGAAACAAGATCCATTTACTTGATTGAACTAAAGTCAAATTTTACAGTACCAGAACCTTGTTCAAGTTGGTTGAACAAAAAGAGGGTTTTGAGACGAAGACCTAGGCAATCCAATCACCTGATTCCGAGTTACGAGCGAAAACAAAAACTAAAACAAAGATCAGGGCAGAAATCGTGATCGAAAATAATCACGGAAAAACCCTCAAAAAGAAAAACGGACGAACAGGCTAACGAACGAACGTTCATTGTCTGTAACTAAAAGACGAAAAGCGTTTGTTAAAACGAACGAACGAGCGAACGTCCGCTATTTAACTAAACCGACGGAAAAACAGAACCGATCTAATAAAAAAACAGATCTAGGGTTTACGAAATAAAATCGAACGGTTTTAAAAAAACGGCGGCCACCTCGTGGGTCGAGACGGTGGCGTCGGCGTACCCCGACGGCGGGGCTCCTCCAGTGGTGGCTGGCGACGGGGCGGCGGCGCGGCGGCAAGCGGCGGCGGCACGATTTCCGAGACGGGCGGTGGCGGCTAGTGTTTGGCGGCGCGGCGCGGCTGGGGTGGGCTGGGCGGTCGGGCCTCGGCCTTTAAAGGGGCCGGCTGGGGGGAGTCCTAGTCGGACACGGCCCGACTAGGTCGGTGCACTCTTTTTTCTTTTTCTTTTTTATAAAACAGTCCTGACGCGGTAAAACAGGCGAAAAAAATACTAAGCGGACTCGAAAATTTCCGAAATAAATTTTCACTGTCCTCTAATAATATTTAGGACAAAGTGAACATTTTTTCCGGACCTAAATGCAATTTTGAAAAATGCGTACTTTTCCTATTCAAATAAAATTGCAAATAAATCCAAATAAAATACCAAAAGTGATTTTAATATTTTTCCTCCAATATTTCTTTTATATTGGAGAAGTCATATTATATCCGCTCATATATTTTATTGAGAAATATTTTTGGAGAGAAAAATAATTAAAACCAAAGTGATCCTCGTACCGGTATTTGAGAAAACTCAAATACGAAAACGATAAAATCCCCAACTCTCTCTATGGGTCCTTGAGTAGCTTAGAATTTCGAGGATCGCAACACACAAATGCAAATAAATATGATATGCAATATGATCTATGTATAATATTCCAAATTAAAAATTTGGGATGTTACAAACCTACCCCCCTTAGAATGAATCTCGCCCTCGAGATTCAGGTTGGCTACAAAATAGGTGTGGGTGGTCCTTGCGTAGATCATCCTCTCGGTCCCAGGTGGCTACATCCTCGGTATGGTGACTCCACTGAACTTTGCCAAATTTGATAACCTTGTTGTGGGTGACTTTGTTTGCAAACTCGAGGATCTTGACTGGTTTCTCCTTGTAAGTTAGATCACTATCCAACTGAATTGCCTCCAGGGGCACTGTATCTCTCAGAGGAATATCAGCCATCTCAACATGGCACTTCTTAAGCTGGGAAACGTGAAACACGTCATGAACTCCTGACAATCCTTCGGGTAACTCTGACTTGTAGGCAACCTCTCCCATGCGTTCCAAAACACGGCATGGTCCCACAAATCTCGAGGCTAACTGTCCCTTAACTCCGAAACGTTTAACTCCTCGCAGAGGTGACACTCTCAGGTACGCTCTGTCTTCGATTTTATAGACTACTTCCTTGCGTTTCGAGTCTGCATAACTCTTCTGTCTGGACTGACCTACCTTTAGTCTATCTCTAATTAGCTTAACCTTCTCTTCTGACTCTTTGATCAGATCCGGTCCAAATAACTGACGGTCTCCGACTTCATCCCATATCAATGGCGTTCGACATCTCCTCCCGTACAATGCTTCGAACGATGCCATCTTCAAACTGGCCTGGTAACTGTTGTTGTACAAGAACTCGGCATAGTGCAAGTTGTCATCCTAACTAAATCCATAATCTAGCACGCAAGCTCTCAACATGTCCTCCAGAATCTGATTGACTCTCTCGGTCTATCCATCAGTCTGCGGATGATAAGTTGTACTAAATTCTAGCCTGGTTTCCAAAGTCTGGTGTAGCTGATGCCAAAACTTTGAAGTAAACTGTGTTCCTCTGTCTGATACGATGGTCCTTGGAACTCCGTGTAGACATACGATCCTGTTCATGTATATCTTGGCCAACTTCGCACTGGTATACGTGGTTTTCACGGGGATAAGTGGGCTACTTTGGTCAAACGATCCACTACTACCCAGATTGAGTCATATCCCGATCGGGTCCTGGGTAATCCGGTGATAAAGTCCATGCCAAGCTTATCCCATTTCCATTCGGGTATCGTCATAGGCTGCAATAATCATGTTGGCTTCTGATGTTCTGCCTTCACTCTCTGACATACATCACATACTGCTACATACTCGGCAATGTCCTTCTTCATTCCCGTCCACCAGAAACGTTCCTTCAAATACAAATACATCTTAGTGTTTCCGGGGTGTATCGAGTATGGTGAATCATGTGCTTCCTGTAGTATCAACTTCCTGATCTCGGCGTTGTTGGCCACATAGATTCGGTCCTCAAACCACAAGGTGTCGTGTTCGTCATCACGAAAACCCTTGGCTTTTCCTTCACTCATCTTCTCCTTTTTCTCGGCAATCTCTTTGTCATCTTTCTGGGCTTCTCGTATCTTTCCCAATAGTGTTGACTGAACCTCCAGGGTTGCAACAAATCCTCTAGGAACTATCTCCAAACTAAGCTCCCTGAGATCTTCTGCTAAATCCTTTGGTAATCCTCCATTTACTAGGGTATTGGCATAACTCTTCCGGCTCAAAGCGTCTGCAACGACATTGGCCTTGCCTGGATGATAGTGCAGCTTCATATCATAATCCTTTATGAGCTCCAACCATCTCCTCTGTCTGAGGTTTAGCTCCTTCTGGGTGAAAATGTACTTCAAACTCTTGTGATCCATGTACACATCACAACGATTTCCAATAAGGAAATGCGTCCAGGTTTTGAGCGCATGCACCACTGCTGCTAACTCCAAATCATGCGTAGCATAATTCAACTCGTGCTGTCAAAGTTGACGAGATGCATAAGAAACAACTCTTCCATCCTGCATCCTAAGCGTGATGCATCACAATACACATGGAAATCCTTGCGTATATCTGGCAAGATCAGTACTGGGGTTGTCGTCAAACGTTTCTTCAACTCCTGGAAACTTTCTTCGCACTCTTCAGTCCAATAAAACTTGATGTCCTTCTTCAACAGTGCCGGCATAGGCTTTGCAATCTTGGAGAAATTCTTTATGAATCTCCGGTAATATCCCGCGAGTCCAAGAAAACTGCGGATTTCTCCAACTGAGGTGGGTGCCAACCACTCAGTGACTACGTGCACCTTGACAGGATCCACTGCTATACCTTCTCCTGATATAACATGTCCTAAGAATCCAACTTCCTTCAACCAAAACTCACATTTGCTGAACTTGGCACATAACTGATGTTCTCTGAGCTTCTCAAGAACCAAACACAAATGCTCCCTGTCTTCCTCTTCGTTCTTCGAGTACACCAAAATATCATCAATGAATACCACGGCAAACTTATCCAAGAACTCCATGAAGACCTTATTCATCATACTCATGAAATAGGCTGGGGCGTTAGTCAATCTAAATGACATAACCGTATACTCATATAGCCCATACCTTGTGGTGAAGGCTGTCTTAGGTATATCATTCTCTCGGATCTTCAACTGGTGGTATCCTAATCGTAGATCGATCTTGGAGAATACTTTAGCTCCTTGAAGTTGGTCGAACAAATCATTGATCATCTGCAGCGGGTACTTATTCTTAATTGTCACTTTGTTCAGTGCCTGATAATCAACGACCATCCTTAAGGATCCATCCTTCTTCTCGACCAAAAGCACAGGGGCTCCTGAAGGTGATGAACTTCGTCGAATAAATCCTTTCTCCAATAACTCCTTAATCTGCTTCTTGATCTCCTCCAGATCATTCACTCGCATCCAGTTTGGTCTCTTCGATATTGGTCCGGTTCCTGGCAATAGCTCTATCAAAAACTCAATATCCCTATCCGGCGGCATGCCTGGTAGCTCATCTGGAAATACATCCGGGTAATCCTTTACTACAAGCACTTCCTCCTGAACAACTCCCGAGAGAGAATTTACTTGTGTCCTCCTAGGCGCATGCCTAGATACATACTTGATCCTTTTTCCCTCCAGGGTGGTAAGTAAAATCGACTTAATGGCACAATCGATGTTCCCTCTATACATCGATAGCCAATCCATACCTAGTATCACATCCAATCCTTGTGACTCCAAAACTACCAGGTCCGAGGGGAAAACATGGCGTCCAATGGTCAATGGTGATACGTCTCCAACGTATCTACTTTTCCAAACACTTTTGCCCTTGTTTTGGACTCTAACTTGCATGCTTTGAATGGAACTATCCCGCACTGACGCTGTTTTCAGCATAATTGCTATGGTGTTGTTTTTGTGCAGAAATAAAAAGTTCTCGGAATGACCTAAAAATTTATGGAGAATTATTTTGGAAAATATAAAAAATACCTGCAAGAAGATCTAGACCAGGGGGGCCACACCCTGTCCACGAGGGTGGGGGCGCGCCCCCTCCCCTAGGGCACGCCCCCTGCCTCGTGGGCCCCCTGGTGCTCCACCAACGTATCCCCAGATCCTATATATTCACTTTCGGGGAGAAAAAATGAGGGAGAAAGAATTATCGCGTTTTACGATACGGAGCCGCCGCCAAGCCCTAATCTCTCTCGAGAGGGCTGATTTGGAGTCCGTTCGGGGCACCGGAGAGTGGAGATCGTCATCATCAACCTTCCTCCATCACTAATTTCATGATGCTCACCGCCGTGCGTGAGTAATTCAATCGTAGGCTTGCTGGACGGTGATGGGTTGGATGAGATCTATCATGTAATCTAGTTAGTTTTGTTAGGGTTTGATCCCTAGTATCCATTATGTTCTGAGATTGATGTTGCTATAACTTTGCTATGCTTAATGCTTGTCACTAGGGCCCGAGTGCCATGATTTCAGATCTGAACCTATTATGTTTTCATGAATATATGTGTGTTCTTGATCCTATCTTGCAAGTCTATAGTCACCTACTATGTGTTATGATCCGGCAACCCCGAAGTGACAATAATCGGGACCACTCCCGGTGATGACCGTAGTTTGACGAGTTCATGTATTCACTATGTGTTAATGCTTTGGTCCGGTACTCTATTAAAAGGAGGCCTTAATATCCCTTAGTTTCCAATAGGACCCCGCTGCCACGGGAGGGTAGGATAAAATATGTCATGCAAGTTCTTTTCCATAAGCATGTATGACTATATTCGGAATACATGCCTACATTATATTGATGAACTGGAGCTAATTCTGTGTCACCCTAGGTTATAACTTCTACATGATGAATTGGATCCGACATAATTCCCCATCATCAATCCAATGCCTACGATCTTTTCACATATTGCGTGTTGCTTATTTACTTTTCCGCTGCTACTATTCCAAAAACTACAAAAACATTACTGTTACTTTTATTGTTGTTACCACTATCTGCATATTACTTTGCTACTAAACTACCTTGCTGCAGATATTAAGTTTCCAGGTGTGGTTGAATTGACAACTCAGCTGCTAATACTTAAGAGTATTCTTTGGCTCCCCTTGTGTCGAATCAATAAATTTGGGTTGAATACTTTACCCTCGAAAACTATTGTGATCCCCTACACTTGTGAGTTATCAAGACTATTTTCTGGCACCGTTGCCGGGGAGCATAGCTCTATTCTTTAAGTCACTTGGGATTTATATCTGTTGATCACTATGAAGAATTTGAAGGACTCAAAAACCAAGATCTTACCCTCAACTACGAGGGGAGGTAAGGAACTGTCATCTAGCTCTGTACTTGATTCACCATCTGTTATGGGTAAATTTACGCACCTACTCCTGCTATTGAATCTGATATGTCGTATGTTCTTGATGATGCCACTTCTACTATGTATGATGAAACTACTTCTATGCCTGATAATACTGTGCCACTAGGTGAATTTCTAGATAAACAAATTGCTAAGTTTAGGTAGAATGCAAATATTGAAACTGATAATATTTATGAAAGTGATGATGAAACTTCTCCCAATAGATATGAATTGCCTGTTGTTCCTGAGGGTTATGTCATGGATGAAGAAACTACTAGAAACTTTCTTGCTTGCAACGATAGATATGATCTTAAGAAATTATTAGCTAAGCTGAAAGAAAAGTCCTTGAATGCTAGAATGAAACATGACCCTGCTTTCGCTACTTCACCTATCTTTGTTATTGATAAGGATTATGAATTCTCTGTTGATCTTGAGTTAATTACTTTGGTTGAATCTGATCCTTTCCATGGCTATGAGTCTGAAACTGTTGTGGCACATCTTACTAAGTTGAATGATATAGCCACCCTGTTCACCAATGATGAAAAGATTCGTTATTACTATATCCTTAAGTTATTTCCTTTCTCGCTAAAGGGTGATGCTAAGACATGGTTTAATTCTCTTGATCCTGGTTGTGTGCGTAGTCCCCAGGATATGATGTATTACTTCTCTTCTAAATATTTTCCCGCTCATAAGGAACAAGCTGCCTTACGGGAAATTTATAACTTTGTGCAAATTGAAGAAGAGAGTCTCCCACAAGCTTGGGGGAGGCTTCTCCAATTACTTAATGCTTTGCCTGATCATCCTCTTGAGAGGAACGATATACTTAATGTATTTTATAATGCACTAACTGATGCTTCCAGAGACCACCTGGATAGTTGTGCTGGTTGTGTTTTCAAGGAAAGAACAGTTGATTGAGCTGAATTACTATTGAATAATATGCTGGCCAATGAAAATAATTGTACACTTCCTGAACCAGCCCCTAAGCCAACTCCGAAGAAAAGAGGTGTTCTATTTCTCAGTCCTGAAGATATGCAAGAGGCAAAGAAATCTATGAAAGAAAAAGGTATTAAAGCTAAAGATGTTAAGAATTTACCACCTATTGAAGAAATACATGGTCTTGATAACCCGACACAGGTAGTAAAGGTAAATTCTCTTTATAGATTTGATGAAGGTGATATTCCTCGTTATAAGTCTGCTAGCCAATGCTTAGATGAGTTTGACAATTTTATTGTGAAACAAGAAAACTTCAATGCTTATGTTGGTAGAAAATTGCAACACAATGCTTATATGATTGAATGCTTGAGTGATTATCTGTATAGAGTTAAAGGTCAACTGAAACTCATTAGTATACATGCTTCTATGGTTACCACTCAAGTAGAACAAGTACTTAAGGCTCAGAATGATTTGCTCAGTGAATTAAATAGTAAGAATAATGACTATGCCGTTAGAGTTGCAACTGGGGTGGTAAAATGACTCAGGAACCCTTGTATCTCGAGGGCCATCCTAAGAGAATTGAGCAAGATTCTCAGAGAGCTAATCTAGATGCACCTAGTTCTTCTAAGAAGAAGAAAAAGAAAAATGATAAGACCTTGCATGCTTCTAGTGAACCTGTAGCTGACACACCTGAGAATCCCAATGATATATCTGTTTCTGATGCTGAGACACAATCTGGTAATGAACATGAACCTAGTGATAATATTAACGATGATGTTCATGATGATGCTCAACCTAGTAATGATAATGATGTAGAGATAGAACCTGTTGTTGATCTTGATAACCCACAATCAAAGAATCAACATTATGATAAGAGAGACTTTGTTGCTAGGAAGCACAGTAGGGAAAGAGAACCATGGGTTCAGAAACCCATGCCATTTCCTCCAAAACCCTCCAAGAAAAAGGATGATGAGGATTTTGAGCGCTTTGCTGAAATGATTAGACATATCTTTTTGCGTATGCGTTTGACTGATGTGCTCAAAACAAATCCTTATGCTAAGTATATGAAAGATATTATTACTAATAAAAGAAAGATACCTGAAGTAGAAATTTCCACCATGCGTGCCAATTACACTTTCAAAGGTGGAATACCTAAGAAACTAGGAGATCCAGGAGTACCTACTATAACTTGCTCCATTAAAAGAAACTATGTTAAAACTGCTTTATGTGATCTTGGAGCCGGTGTTAGTGTTATGCCTCTCTCTTTATATCGTAGACTTGACTTGAGTAAGTTGACACCTACTGAAATATCTTAGCAAATGGCTGATAAATCGACTGCCATACCTATCGGTATTTGTGAGGATGTGCTTGTTGTGGTTGCAAATGTTACTATTCTAACGGACTTTGTTATACTTGATATTCCCGAGGACGATAGTATGTTTATTATCCTTGGTAGACCCTTTTTGAATACTGCAGGGGATGTTATTGATTACAACAAAGCCAATGTCATTTTTCATGTCAATGGTAATGACCGTATGATACATTTTCCGAGGAAACAACCTCAGGTCCACAGTATCAATTATATTGGAAAAGTTTCAACTATTACTATTGGAGGTTTTGAATTTCATCTTCCTATTATCAAGAAGACATATGACATTCTTATTGTTGGGGACATACATATCCCCATTGAGGTAACCTAGTGTTATTCGAAAATTCTCCGTTTTCATGTTATTCGGAAATAGTTTATTAACAAGACCAGATCAACCTTGTTAATGGATTCCTTTTGATGAGCATGGGATAGGTGAATCTAGATAGCACAACCTTCTGTATCCCCCTTTTACTTTTTGTTATTTAGAATAAATAAAGCAAAAATTATTACTTTATGTCTGTCTCCAGACTTATCCGTGCAATAAAAAAATACCCCGAAAATAAAAGTTCTCCAAATGCCCTGAAAATTTAATATGATTTTTTCTGGAATATTTGAGAATATTAGGCACATAACACACAGCGAGGGGAGCCAGCACCTGGCCACGAGGGTCCAGGGCGCGCCCACCCTCACAGGGCATGCCCCCTGCCTCGTGGGCCCCACGTGGCCCCCCTCCACTTATTCCTGCACCCATACTTTTCTTCTTCCTCCCAAAAAAATCACCAACCAGCTCAAGCACGAGTTTTAGCTCATCTTGCTGCCATTTTCGATCTCCTTGCACAAAGCACCATTCACCAAACTATGTGGGGAGATTGTTCCTTGGTATGTGACTCCTCCATTGGTCCAATTGGTTTTTGTTCTAGTGCTTTATTTATTGCAAATTTTTGCTGCTGAGGTGACCTTGTTCTTGAGCTTGCATGTCAAATTTCCTTGGTCCCAAGTAGTTCTAATGCATGATATAGTCTCTAGGCACTAGTAGGAGTTGTTGCTATCAATCTTGTTGAGTTTGGTTAACTTTTATTTTGAGTTACTAAAAATTTCAGAAATTTTCAGAAAGGAAAATGATAAAGAGATTGTTGAGGGGCTCCTCCAGTAAGAGTTCAGAGGAGGAGAAGAAGGAAGAAAATAAGAAGCCCAAATATAATCTTCCTCGCATGGCGGAAGTTCGGCCATGTGAATGGCCTTGTAATGATTTCATGATGGCCGCCGGGATTTACGAAGACTTTTATTGGTTGGCAAATAATGCAGGCCTCACCGACTTCCTCCACGACTAGCATGAACAGTATCTCTTACTTACTAATATTTTCACACAAAATTTTCATTTTCATGCTAAGAAAACACCACCTACAGTGGAGTTTCGTTTATATGATGAGGTTAAGGAGATATCACTCTTAGAATTTTGTGAAGTATGCAAGATACACTTTGAAGGTAGACTTGATGAACCACGTCGTGAAGTTGTTGAAGGGTTTATTGACATGATAGTTGTAGGGGAAACTAGACAAGTCTCAGGCGCAAGAATTACTAGTATACATTTCCCTGTTCTGTGCTACTTTTGTTTATTTGCTAGTAGATGTTTAATTGGTCGCGGGAACAATAGGAATCTTAGTGCCCTTGATATTGTCATTTTACGCCATGCTTTGTTTCAAGACACAACTTTTAGCTTGGGTGTCGTTGTTGCCAAACGACTGAGTCTGAACCGCTCAAAGGGCCCCGTCTTTGGAGGCATATTTGCTTCTCGCCCTTCTGAACATTTTAGAATACCTATTAGGCATCATGGGAAGGAAGAAAAATTGCTTGCCCCTGTTTATCTAGACTTTAAGAGTATGGTAGCACGTGATTTTATTGTTAAAGACAAGGATAGGTTGCTTAATTATAAATTAAGGTTTGATGAAAAATATTGTGAGATTGTTACCTTGCCTGCACCATCTCTGTTTGATCAGTCTACAGGCATATATCTCGTTACATCAGATGCCTTCTACAAGTACCAGGGCCAGGCACAAGCTTCAGAGCCTGAGCCGGAGCCACCACTCGATCCTTACCGTCAGTCTGTTAATGGGTGGGACTTGGATGAGCTTGCCAACCAGTGGCACCCAGAGGACACATCTCAGTACACTGGAGGAAGTAGCTTCGATCTGTTGCCATAGACCAACTTAGGCCAAAAGCCTAAGCTTGGGGGAGTACGTGTTTCTCACCGACTTTACATTCTTGTTCACACACTTATTCTAGTTGTCGGTGCTCACACTCTTTCATTGTACCATCCATGTTTAGTTTCAATTCTTTTTATTAGTCTTTTTTCTCGTGTGCTAGAAAAACCTTAAGAAAAACAAAAAAATATTAGTTGTAGCTTCTAGCTAGTTTACTTTCCTTGCTTGTAGTAGTAGAAATTAAAAGAAAACCCAAAAAAGATTTCTCGTTCTTCTTTTGCTTGTTGGGAGCTTTCCCGTGTAAATAATTTCTTTCCTTTTCTTTGGGGGTCAACAGTAGAAGACCATGATTAAAATGCTTAGTGGCTCTCATATGCTTTATTGTTGATTTAACCTTGAGCCATATTACCTTGTCTTCTGTCTTGTATTGAATGCTCGCAGATTCCAGCTTAGTCCAATGCACGTGCAATATTATTATTATCCACACCGTTCGGTCGTGCGAGTGAAAGGCAATAAGGATGATATATGATGAACTAATTGAGATGAGTAAAGCTGGTATGAACTCAACCTCTCTTGTTTTTGTAAATATGATAGTTCATCGTTCCTGGTTCAGCTTGTTATGAATGAAACATGCTTGCAATTACAATTAGAGATCATAGCTGCTTATGACATGCTTAATTAGCTGAGAGTTTATAATGGTCTATCTTGCGTGCCAACATGATAATTAAAATGTTTGTGATGTGGTATGATGGGGTGGTATCCTCCTTTGAACGATTCAAGTGGTTTGACTTGGCACATGTTCACGCATGTAGTTAAAACAAATCAACATAACCTCCACGATATTTATGTTCATGGTGATTTATATCCTACTCATGCTTGCATTCATTGTTAGTTAATTTTAATGCATGTTCATGACCATTGTTGCTCTCTAGCTGGTCGCTTCCCAGTCTTCTTCTAGCTTTCACCGTACTAAGCGGGAATACTGCTTGTGCATCCACTTCCATAAACCCCAAAGTTTTTCCACATGAGTCCACCATACCTTCCTATATGCGGTATTTACTTGCCGTTCCAAGTAAATTTGTATGTGCCAAACTCTAATCCTTCAAATGAAATTCTATTTTGTATGCTCGAACAGCTCATGTATCAACTAGGGTTGTCTATATCTTCCATGCTAGGTGGGTTATTATCATGATGAGTGGACTCCGCTCATCATTCATGAGAAAATGGCTGGTAACCGGGATGCCTAGTCCCATGCTCAAATCATAATAATTAAAAAAAACTTCCCCGGGGTTGTTGCTAGTTTGGACGGTACCCGTTGTTTCGGGCTAGCCGTGAGTGAGCTTGTTGGTGGTTGGGGGAGTATAAACTTTACCATTCTGTTTGGGAACCGCCTATAATGTGCGTAGCATGGAAGATATCAAGATTCTTGGTTGTTATGTTGACAATGAAAGTATACCGCTCAAAATGTTATTCAATCTCTATTTAAAAATCGAGCTTTGGCACCTCTACAAATCCCTACTTCCCTCTGCGAAGGGCCTATCTATTTACTTTTATGCAGAGTCATCATCCTCGTATAAAAGAGCACCAGTAGGAGAGCACCTCTGTCATTTGCATGTATTACTATTAATTTGCGTTGAGTATGATCATGACTGGGATCTCTTTTACCATGAATTACAATGTCTAGCCAGTCCTTGATCCTTAAAGGTGCTCTGCATTTATGTTTTGCGGTCTCAGAAAGAGCTAGCGAGATATCATCTTGTAATATCATATCATGATTGTTTTGAGAAAGTGTTGTCATCCGAGGTTTATTATTATTGCTCGCTAGTTGATTATGCCATTGATGTGAGTAGACATGAGACCTGAAAGTTATTATGAATGTGGTTAGTTCATGATCATTGCTGAAAACCTGAATGATGGCTTACATATTTACAACAACAAGAGCAAACAGAGTTTGTCAAAGTTTTTCTTTATCACTTTCAGTTTATCAACTGAATTTCTTGAGGACAAGCAAAGGTTTAAGCTTGGGGGAGTTGATACATCTCCAACGTATCTACTTTTCCAAACACGTTCGCCCTTGTTTTGGACTCTAACTTGCATGATTTGAATGGAACTAACCCGGACTGACGCTGTTTTCAGCAGAATTGCCATGGTGTTGTTTTTGTCCAAAAAATAAAAAGTTCTCGGAATGACCTCGAAATTTACAGAGAATTATTTTGGAAAATATAAAAAATACCTGCAAGAAGATCCGGACCAGGGGGCCCACACCCTGTCCAGGAGGGTGGGGGCGCGCCCCTGCCTCATGGGCCCCTTGGTGCTCCACCGACGTATCCCCAGATCCTATATATTCACTTTCGAGAAGAAAAAAATCAGGGAGAAAGAATTATCGCGTTTTCCGATATGGAGCCGCCGCCAAGCCCTAATCTCTCTCGGGAGAGCTGATCTGGAGTCTGTTCGGGGCTCCTGAGAGTGGAGATCATCGCCATCGTCATCATCAACCTTCCTCCATCACCAATTTCATGATGCTCACTGTCGTGCGTGAGTAATTCCATCATAGGCTTGCTGGACGGTGATGGGTTGGATGAGATCTATCATGTAATCGAGTTAGTTTTGTTAGGGTTTGATCCCTAGTATCCATTATGTTCTGAGATTGATGTTGCTATGACTTTGTTATGCTTAATGCTTTTCACTAGGGCCCGATTTCCATGATTTCAGATCTGAAACTATTATGTTTTCATGAATATATGTGTGTTCTTGATCCTATGTTGCAAGTCTATAGTCACCTACTATGTGTTATGATCCGGCAACCCCGAAGTGACAATAATCGGGACCACTCCCGGTGATGACCGTAGTTTGAGGAGTTCATGTATTCACTATGTCTTAATGCTTTGTTCCGGTACTCTATTAAAAGGAGGCCTTAATATCCCTTAGTTTCCAATAGGACCCCGCTGCCACGGGAGGGTAGGACAAAAGATGTCATGCAAGTTCTTTTCCATAAGCACGTATGACTACATTCGGAATACATGCCAACATTATATTGATGAACTGGAGCTAGTTCTGTGTCACCCTAGGTTATAACTTCTACATGATGAATTGGATCCGACATAATTCCCCATCACCAATCCAATGCCTACGAGCTTTTCACATATTGCTTGTTGCTTATTTACTTTTCCGATGTTACTATTCCAAAAACTACAAAAACATTACCGTTACTTTTATTGCTATTACCGCTATCTCCATATTACTTTGCTACTAAACTACCTTGATGCAGATATTAAGTTTCCAGGTGTGGTTGAATTGAAAACTCAGCTGCTAATACTTAAGAGTATTCTTTGGCTCCCCTTGTATCGAAACAATAAATTTGGGTTGAATACTTTACCCTCAAAAACTGTTGCGATCCCCTATACTTGTGGGTTATCAAATGGCATCTGAAAACATCCTTGATTTGCCATATACTCAGCTCCCGGTGAGCTTACTAACATGGGGGTCATAAGTACTTTGGTGGGCAACTTATATCTATTTACGGATCCCCTTGAAATGTATGAATGCCATGCACCAATATCGAAAAGAACTACTGCGGTAAATGACTTAACCAAAAACTTACCGACAACTGCATCGGGCTGCTCTTCAACCTCCTCCACGTTCACGTGGTTCACTTGTCCTTTGTTGAAAGGGTTGGGCTTCTTCCTAGCGCTTCCATTGTTGTTCCCATTCTTCGCTTTAGGGCACTCTCTGGCATAGTGTCCAGTATTCCCGCACTTGAAACAGGTAATGTGACTTAAATCCGTCTTGGCAGGTGTGGATGGAGTAGAGCGGTTCTGATTTTTGCTTGCTCCATTCCCATTCCCTTTCTTGGAGCCATTGTGGTTGTGAGAACTCCCTCCATTATGGGTGTGGCTTCCATGGTTATGGGTGTATCCTCCCGAGTTCGGGGTGAAACGGGGCTTCAGCTGGGCTCCATAATTATTCTTTCCTTGTCCATACTTCCTCTTGCGGCTCTCAATCTGCTGCTGCTTCCCTTCAATCATAAGAGCCTTATCTACCAACTCCTGGTAGTTGTTGAAAGTTGCCACCATCAACTGTATGCTCATCTCATCATTCAGCCCTTCCATAAACTTCTCCTGCTTCGCGGCATCTGTGGCTACATCGTCAGGGGCATAGCGAGATAGAGTACTAAACTCATCTACGTACTGAGCCACAGTACGATTTCCTTGGCGCAAGTTGCGAAAATCACGCCTCTTCATGCTCATGGCTCCAATTGAGACATGGGCGGTGCAAAAAGCTTGCTGAAACTGATGCCAAGTTATATTGGCTACAGGGAAAGTGGCTGTGTAATTCTCCCACCATGCTGCTGCTGGTCCAGCCAATTGATGTGCGGCAAAACGCACCTTCTCAACATCCGTGCAATTCGTGGTGGTCAACTCCCTTCCAATCTTGCGTAGCCAGTCATCAGCAACTATTGGCTCAATGCTACTAGAAAACACCGGTGGTTGCAACCTTAGAAAACAGGTCAGGTTGTCCACTGGTGATGGTGGTGGAGGGTTGTTGTTGTTGTTGTTGTTGTTCTGATTGTTCTGGTTGTTCTGGACAAGAAGTTGCATCAAAGTGTTCTGCTGCTGGATCAACTGAGTGAGCTCAGGGGGAAACTGAAATCCGGGCTCACATCTCGAAGGCATCTGATGGGTTTAGAGGGAAGAGATTAGATTAGAATTGAGGTCTAGGGGGAAATTCACTACCCATATGCACATGAGACAAACACAATCATATCACCCCAAACAATTTCAAGCAAGGGCATACAAAGATTCTAACTAACGTTACAAAACTGTTCTAAATTCTACTATATGGGGGAAAACTACTAGTCATAGGGTGGTCATCTAGAAATTTTGATCGGTCGAAGATTCCATGATATCTGCTCTAGCTTCATCTTCATAGTCATCATCACTATCATCAGGGTCTGAGTCGGTGTCGTCGATGATGATGAAATCCTCAGAACGAATCTCCTGGGGTTCTTCTTCTTCTCCTCCTCCTGGCGCTGGATCTCCCATGAATATTCCTAGCTTCCTTGTCAGGTCGTCATTCTTCTCCACGAGTATTGTCATTTCCTCCTCGTATCCGTCATGTATAGACTTGAGTTCCTCTTCTAGCTCCAAGTTTTGGGTTAACGCCTTCTTCAAGTCTATCATGCCTGCGCACATCTGGTGCTCCAGTCGACGAATGTGCTGGTTTAACTCCTGGATGAACGCTGCAATGGACTTGTCCTTCCGGGTGCTGATCATATCCCATTGCTCATCTCGGTGTCCACACATCTGGGGGATAGTGTCCTTTAGCTCCTGCTTGTAGACTTCTCCAATTCGTCCCATGGTAATGTGGGCTGCCATACTCTTACCTAGGCTCCAGGTTGGTGCATCAAAGGAAAACTCTATAGGCTCAGTGGATGCTGCGAATGTCCTCCTGGGAATTTGAACTTGAATATTCCATCGCTCCTCTTCCGGTAAAGTGGCGGTGTAGGTCCCGGTGAAGCTTGGTATCCCGATGTTCAGGTATCTAGTGACTTCCTTCAAATGTCGTCCAAAAGGTGTGTCTTCATCCGGTTGAGTGAACTTGTTCCTTGGGTCCACCATCCTAAAGAGTAGAAAATGGAGAGGAGTCAAAAATGACTAGAGAAGAGTGACCTAGGGTTTATCTTAGTGGTCGTGTCCTACATTCAGCGTGTGCTCTAATACCATCTTGTAGCGACCACGATCCGAATGGATCGAAGTCTCTCTGTTTCTGTGTCATCCCTGGATCGGTAATGCTGACACACACAGTACTTGAAGGATTTATAACAGAGTCGCAATCACACACTTATTACAATGAATGTCTCAAAAGAGAACTTATTACAAAATAATGTGGCATAAGGCCATCTAACACGATAACAGCGGAAGGCTTGGAAGATAAGTGAGGCCATCAACTCCAACGACATAGCTGAGTGCATGACAAACGACCTAGCACACCTTACTCTTCTTCTGAAAAGTCTGTAACGTAACATGTTGGAGCCTGAAACGGGTCAGCACATGGAATATGCTGGCAAGATAACATAGTAGAGCAAGTAACAGAATAAAGGCTAACACTATATGCATATTTGGCTGGTGGAGTGATACGTCCAAAACGTATCTATAATTTCTGCTTGCTCCATGCTTCTTTTGTGTGATATTGCTATGATATTGATGCACTTCCATACACTTTTGATCATATTTGGACTAACCTATTAACTCAGTGCACCACAGTGCCAGTTCCTGTTTTCTGCTGTTTTTCTATTTCAGGTTTCCACCATATTAAAAGTGCTCCAAAAATTCCAGGAAAAATACAGGAAAAATCAGCGTACAGGAAGCTTCGCGAAGAACCAAAGATGGGCCAGAGGGGAGCTAGGGGAGGCCTAGGCGGCCACCTGGTGCGGCCCCACCCCTGGCCGCGCCAGGGGGGCGCCTGGGGCCCCTGCTCCGCCTCTGGCTGCCCCCCTTCGCATATATATCCCTCTCGTCCCGAAACCCTCGAGGACAGAACCCTTTTTCGCGATCTCACCTCTGTTCCGCCACCGCAGCGCTTCCAAGATCGGGAGCGTCAGGAGAACTCTTCCCGGCACCCTGCCGGAGGGGAGAACCACCACCGGGAGCTTCTCCACCACCATGGACGCTTCCCGGATGAGTCGTGAGTAGTCCACCTTGGACCATGGGTCCATGATCAGTAGCTATGTGATGTTCTCCTCCCCTCTTTGCTCTTCATGGTTTAGACGTCGTGAGCTGCCCTACATGATCGAGGCACATATGTAATCTTTCTGCTGTTGCTTTGCTGAGTTTGCTGGGATCTGATGGATTATGAGACTATGTTCAGATTGTGTTTGAGTAATATATTTGATTCACCTCTTTTATATCTTTGTTCTTGAGTAATTCTTGCATGTTCTCCGTTGCTGTTTATTGCTTTGACCAAGTAGTAGGTAGTAACTCCAAGAGGGAGCGTTATGCTTGATTGTGGGTTCATGCCCCCGATGACTAGCTTGAGTGACAGAAACATGAGTCTAGGGGATGTGCTGTTGCCACAAGGGAGAAAACAACGGTGCTTTTACTTGCGGGTGCAAGGATTGTTTACTTTACGCAAAGTTCTTTTAATACAGTTGTCTGTTGCTTTGAGTTTACACTTTGGGTGGGATTCGCAACTTAATACCAGCGAGATGTTCTGGATAGATATCTCAAGGTGGATGATTAGTAGTAGATGCAGATGGATTTCGGTCTACTTGCCTTGGTGTACCGCCCATGCTTTTGAGCCTCTACCTTTCTTTGCAGCATAGTTAGCATTGGTTTGTGCACATACTCCTGTCAATTGCCCAGCTGTAATTTGTTTACCTCGCTTTGCTGTTTTATCGTCTTTTGGGAGAGAGACATCACTAGTGAACATCATGGGACCCCGGTCCATATTACCACCGCTGATCACACCTTCTATTTACTTCCTGTTTTTATTTCCTAGTTGCAGTCATAGCTATCATTATTATCTCTTGTGTTTGATCCTTTGTAAACAACAAGGCCGGAGGGATTGACAACCTCTCTCTACTCGTTGGGAGCAAAGTTATCTGCATCTGTGTGCAGGTCCCGTCTACCGCTAAGTTTCTGGCGCCGTTGACACCTACTTGTCGACCCTCGGAGTCTCACGGGATTCGATCCTTGGTACCTTTGCCAAGGGAAATTTGCCGCTACGCTACATCTCAACCTTCCACTTGGGGTAACCAACGAGGGGCGAGAAGCCATCAAGCAAGTTTCTGGCGCCGTTGCTGGGGACTCCACTCTTCAAGATAGGGGAGTTGCACGCTATCTTTTATCTTTGCTTTTTAGTCTTGTTAGTTTACCTTTCAGTTTTTGCTTTAGTGTCCCTTACCAAAAATCACAAAAATAGTTATCTTGCTTGCTGCTGCTATGGGTTCCACCGAGAACACCAAGTTGTGTGACTTCACTAGTCATAACAACAATGACTTTATCTGCACGCCTATTGCTACACCTTCCACTTCAGCACCTTCTTATGAGATTAAACCTGCTTTACTGAACCTAGTTATGAAAGATCAATTCTCCGGTGCTGGAGATGATGCTGCTTTGAAATTAAATAATTTTGTTGAGCTCTGTGATATGCAAAAGTACAAAGAAGTAGATGGTGATATTGTTAAGCTTAAGCTTTTTCCTTTCTCCTTGAGAGGAGGAGCTAAAATCTGGTTTCAATCCTTGCCTAGGAATAGTATAGATTCTTGGGACAAGTGCAAGGATGCCTTTATTGGGAAGTACTATCCCCCTGCTAAAATTATCCAATTAAGAAGTAACATAATGAATTTTAAACAATTGGATAATGAACATGTTGCCCAAGCTTGGGAACGCATGAAATCTCTTGTCAAGAGCTGCGCTACTCATGGATTGACTACTTGGATGGTTATCCAAACTTTTTATGCAGGCTTGAATTTTACCTCGCGGAACTTGTTAGATTCGGCCACGGGAGGAACCTTTATGTCAACTACACTTGGTGCTGCCACGAAGCTTCTCGACGAGATGATGACCAATTATTCCCAATGGCACACCGAACGCGCTCCAACGGGTAGGAAGGTAAACTCTGTCGAGGAGATTTCCTCCCTAAATGAAAAAGTTGACTTGATCATGTCTCTACTTTCCAAGCAATCTTCTATTGATCCTCATGATGTTCCTTTAAATTCTTTGATTGCTCAAGATCAAGTAGATGTGAACTTTATCTCGAGAAACAATTTCAATAACAATGCTTATAGGAGTAATTTTGGTAGCAACCCTAGACTGTTCCCCTCTAATTCCTATGGGAACAACAATACTTATCCTAGCACCAAGAACTCCACCCCTAGAGATAGAGACATGCCTAGTTATGAGAAACTTCTAGAAATAGAGAATGCCACTAAGAACTACATGTGCACCCAATATGAACAAAACAAGACCTTCTCGAGGCAATTAGATGAGCATACTGCTATCTTACAAGACATTGGTAGACAACTGGAGAGCCTAAATATTGAGATTTCTAACCTCCAGACTAGGCTCACCATCACTGAGACCCAAGTTTCCAATATGTCCCACACACAAGCCACTTTGATAAACCAAATGGCAGCTAAACCTGAAGTGGTTGCACCCCTGAAGGAGGAAGAAGATAGAATTAAGAGCCTTCCTACCCACCACACTATTGCTACTATTCAAGTTGTTGAGGATATCCAAACTCTTAGCACCCAATGCACTCCTAGTCCCATTGGACCTATTAATGGTGATGCTATGACCTCAACCGTAGAAGAAGAAACTCCTATGACCATAGAAGCTACCAAATAAGTGAGCCTAAAGGACACCACTACCACTTTACTTGATAGTAGTGACCTTGATTTTGATAATTGCACCCTTTCTGGAGTTATTGGTTTTCTTCACAAGATGTCTAGAGATCCCCACACTAGCACACTTAATCTTGCCGTCACGGAGCATATCACTAATGCTCTCATCAAAGCTAGGGAGGAGAAGCTTAGGGTAGAAGCCTCCATATCTAGAAAGCTAGAAGATAGTTGGGATCCTATGATTAAAATTAAGTTGAATAACTTCTCTTGCTATGCTTTATGTGATGTTGGAGCTAGTACCTCCGTTATGCCCAAAAGAATGTATGGTATGTTTGAATTGAAACCTTTTGATCCTTGTTCTTTTGGTGTTCGTCTTGTTGATTCTTCTGTAAAGAAACCTTTGGGGAAGATCGACGATATTCTTATCATTGTCAATGACAATTATGTTCCCGTTGATTTTACCATTATGGATATTGAATGTGAACCTTCATGTCCAATTATTTTGGGACGTCCTTTTCTTCGCACCGTTGGTGCTATCATTGACATGAAAGAGGGGAATATAAAATTCCAATTCCCTCTCAAGAAAGGGATGGAACACTTCCCTAGAAAGAAGATTAAGTTGCCTTTTGAGTCCGTTACACGGGCTAGCTATTCTCTTACTCTTGATAAAACTTGATCTTCCCTTTTTGCACATGCCTAGCTTAAAGGCATAAAAAAAGCGCTTTTGGGAGGCAGCCCACAACGAATTAGGTTTTATTTTGCTTTTGTTGTGTCTTGATTTTTGTTACTACAGTAGCATCATCATTGTATCTTTTCTTTTCAACTGTGTGCCAAGTTTAGCCTCCGATTGCAAGAAAGTTCAAAAGTTGTGACGTGTTGTCTAGAAAACAGATTCTGTCCTTGGACAGAAAAATTCAAATAAAATCACCAGATCATCTTTTTGATCTGAATTTTTTTGACAGCGTGCTCTATACAATTGGCTTTCGAGCGTGTGTTCTGAGTTTTTGATTTGAGTTGCAGAAGTGCCCCGAAAAAATTATTTCACCCGTGGTCTGTTTTTCACAGATTCTGTCATGTTTTGCCTTTTCTTCGTTTTGCGAACCTTGAGCTTGCTTTTTCTTTGCAAAAACCTTTTGGCAATCTTGAGAAACAGTAGCTCTTCAAGATTATCTTTATTTCCAGTAGGGAAAAATTATTTTATTGTGGGTACTAACCTCGCTAATCAGATTATGATGAGTTATGTATGAAGGGAGTTTTCAAGTGTGCGAGGGAAGATGATAAAAGAAGATTCAGGAGGGTCAAACGCTCAAGCTTGGGGATGCCCCCGTGCACACCCAAGAAATATTCAAGAAGACTCAACCGTCTAAGCTTGGGGATGCCCCCATGCATCCCCTTCTCCATCAACAATTTTCAGTTCGTCTTTCGTTCCACTATATTCTATCACTTCATGCGTTATGTGCTATGCTTGGAGCGTCTTGCTCTTAGTTTCTTTTTTTAGTTTTCTTTAGCTTTGCTTGCTGTTCATAACAAGTTAGAACCCAGCTTTCTTTGTGTGGGAGAGAAACACGCTCCACTTTAACCTAGAACACAACATATGATTTTCATGCTTATCTTTGCTGTGTGTGTTCTTTGTCTTTCCATAGCTGTTGTCATGTTTAGCTCTTAGTTTTCATGCTTTTCTTTTTAAAGAGCTTTTATTTAGTTGGTTGCTGAACTCTCTTGAGTTTTCATGTTTATCTTGTTAAGAGAGTTTGCCTGTTGCACTGAGTTGTGTGTCTTAACTGAAAGTAGGTAATTGACGTTGCTATTTAATTTTAGTAGTAACTTGCAATAGTTTTGAGGTATTGCCATGAGTAATGTCTGAACTTTTGGTGTCAAGAGCTTTAGCCTATTAGTGATAGATGTCGTATTTTGGGCAATCCGTGTTTATTTTCGAAAACCTACAAAATAGTTGATAACTTTAGCTACTAGATGGATCACTAATCTTTGGAGGGATCGGATATTAGAGTACACTCACGTACCATGAGTCGAGGATGCGCAAGGATAACCAAACCCCCATACACTCCTCCTCGGGGTACTTGTCTCTTTGTGAACCTCCTAATTAGATTGAGAGTTACCGATAATAAGTGCATGAGTTCTTCGGACTAATGTGAGTATTCGAAAGTTGACACTTCCACCTAGTCATATTTTTCTAGCCTCTTCGGTACCGTGCATTGCCCTTTCTCACCTCGAGAGTTGGCGCATACTTCGCCGGTGCATCCAAATCCTTGGCACGATACGCTCTGTCATCATAAGCCTCATTATGTCCTTCCTCAAAACAGCCACCATACCTACCTATCAAGGCATTTCCATAGCCTTTCCGAGATACATTGCCATGCAACATCCATCTTCTCATGACTTGATCTTCATGTCATACATGCTTTTTGCTTGATCGATGAGCCGCATGCTAGTTGGGCCTTGCCCTAATCATTGCTACATGACGCGCTAGTATCATTGCATATCCTGCTACACTGGCAGAGGCGTACATTTGCATACATCATGATAGTTTCATTTTCTTTATGTTGAGTACTTTTGTAAAGTGTGAAAGATCTTCTATACTTCTTGTAATATATAGAGTGTTGCCCCTAAAGTGAGGAAAAGATCCCAAAGAGGACAAAATCAAAAGATCCCAAAGAGGACAAATGAGAGTTAAATAGAAAGAGCCATTGAGGCCACAAAAAAATAAAAAAGAGAAAAAATAGAAAAAGAAATAAAAAAGAGAGAAGGGGGCACACTACTATTCCTTTTGAGAGATCCACACTCGTACTTCATCTTATACCTTGTACTCCATAGAGATTATCATTCATGCATATAGCTATGTGGGGACCTTCACACTATAGAACTTGGCTTGTATATTCCAATGATGAGCCTCCTCAAAAGAGCTCTAGGTCTTCTTGAGCGAGCAAGTTGGATGCACCCCCACTAGTTCCATTGGAGAGCTTACCTTAGCTCATATGTGCATCCGTTGCATGGCAATCCCTACTCCTCACATCATATCTATCATTTGGCTTTCCCTCGCCTATGATTGTCCTCATTGATGTGAGCCTTTCACACCTTTTTTGTCTTCCCCCTTCATCATTTTTCTCTCTTTGCCATCCTAAGTGTCAACTTTCTTGCTTACGCTCATCCATTGCATGAGTGCTCAAAATATCGAAAGGGAGTGGATCATTTTGACTTGTACCTGGCTAGTGGTCTGGGGATGAGTCAAGATAAGATTCCAAAGAAGACCAAGTGTGAAACTTTAGTAGATTAAGTTCTCAACAATACAAAAATTATGTTTTACTCTCTCATATATCCCTATCCCCTTTCTTGCACGCAAACACCATTTGGAGACATTCGAGTCACGGATAGCGAGAGCTCTTGCACCTTTATGTTCTTATGTTGCGTGTTACAATGCTAATATAGACTCTTGCTTGTTACGACTTGAATTGAATTACATGCCTTGATTGCTTTACTTAAAAAGTTCTTATATGGTTGGTAGCATGTCACCACAGAAATTATGCTTGTTATCATTTACCTACTCGAGGACGAGCAGGAATTAAGCTTGGGGATGTTGATACGTCCAAAACGTATCTATAATTTCTGCTTGCTCCATGCTTCTTTTGTGTGATATTGCTATGATATTGATGCACTTCCATACACTTTTGATCATTTGGACTAACCTATTAACTCAGTGCACCACAGTGCCAGTTCCTGTTTTCTGCTGTTTTTCTATTTCAGGTTTCCCCCATATTAAAAGTGCTCCAAAAATTCCAGGAAAAATACAGGAAAAATCAGCGTACAGGAAGCTTCGTGAAGAACCAAAGATGGGCCAGAGGGGAGCCAGGTGTCGGTGTACTAAAGTAGGGGTACCTTAGTATCCCGACTTGTGCACGGGCAGTAGCAGCGTCCCGTGGCTGGGCTTGCCACGCGCCCGCCAAGGCCCGCTTTGGTTCCTTTGGAGCCATTCAAGAACAAAGCATTCAAGTTAATGAGACAAGACCCCGGCAAGAGGAGCTTGCCGGGAAGGCCGTTCCAGGCTCAAGACCACCCCTTTAGCACAAGGCCCTGGCAGGGGGAGCCTGCCAGGAAGGCCAAAGCATGGCATTTCAGAAGACTTGCCGTGGTGCATCGCGCGCCCCGGCAAGGCCCGGAGAGCGACAAGCTTCCGGCCGCGGCAAGGTAGCGACCGCGGCAAGGCGCTCGCCGTGGCAAGCTTTCACTGTGTGCCTGCGCTCCAGCTCATCTGGCCACGCGTCGCCCTGGGGCCCTTCCAGGGCCACGTGGCGGATGGCTGTGCAGCCTGGGGTACACGGTGGCAAGCCACGGTGATGAGGCCACCATCGTGGCGAACGGAGACGCCCGGACGGACGCTTTTTGCACTGTTTGGGGCGACGGTGACGGGCATTCAATGCCCTTGTCCCCCACCGTAAGGGTTAGGTATAGACCACTGTGCATACACTGTACATACACTGTCACAACTACCACCACTTTTATGTTTTTACCCTCACCTACATTGCCACCTGTCGGTGACTCCTTTGACCTATAAAAGGAGGCCCATGCACAACGTAGAAGGGGTTCCGATCCTCGATCACTCTCACGCTCGGTGTAGCTAGCAACCAGCACTGTAGATCTTCTTGCTCCCGAGCCAAGAACTCAATAATAAACCAAGGCAGGAGTAGGGTTTTACGCATCCGTGCGGCCCGAACCTGGGTAAACTGCTCGTGTGCGCGCCTCGATCCGCTCTTTGTGCTCCCTCCGCTCCCTTGCCGTACCGAAAAGGGGCTCCGGTCCCATAGGTGTTCGTGGGCGATCAGTTTCCCCGACATCTTTGGCGCGCCAGGTAGGGGGCGTCGAGGTTGTGCGAACCTGATCCGGCGTTCACGCGGGCGCAATCTTCAGCAACTTCATCAACTTCGTTAGCTTCATCGACATGCCGCCGAAGAAGAAAGCTTCGGAGGTAGGAGGCCCGTCCGTGTCGATCCCGCCGCCACCAGAACCAACGGTTGGTGGGGTAGACGCTGGCGGAAGGACGGACGCCGGTGAGGAAACTCACGGCGCCGCCAAATCCAAGGACAAGACGGACGACCGAGCGCACTCCAAGACCTCGGTGTCCGTGCACGCACCGCGCCCCTCTCAGGAGGTGCCGGAACGGCAGCGGCGTGGTACGCAGGGTACCATCCGCTTGCTAGGCCAAGGCCAAGATGGCGGGTCGCGGGACGCTCAAGGCCAACGCGCTGGCACGAGCAAGGCGCGGTCGCCGGGGCGAGACCCTGCTCCTTCTAACGCTGTTAGAAGTCCGAGCATATCTCGCTCCTCGCACCGCTCGCCACCGCTCCCCTCCACTCCAGCAGAAGCTCTAGCTAGAGCTCAGCTGCTCCTCGACCTCCCTCCAGCTGCAGACAAGGCCGAAGACTGGAGGGCCACCATCCAAAGCCTCATCGCCTTCGCCAACAACGACACGCCGCAGCAGCCGGCAACGTCACGGCCGTGGCAAGTCAGCCAGGCACGGGCTGATGGAGACAAGACCGCCGGGGGTGCAACTACCATGCACTCCCCGCCGCGGAAGCAGAAATCGCCGACTCGCCGGATCAACGTCGACGACGACTCCATGGCATCGTCGGATCCGCGAGCTCGTCGCGATCAACGCCAAGTCCTCGACGACAGGCGACAAGAAGACGCTCAAACTTGCATCAAGCGTCGAAGAGAAGCGCGACGATAGTCCGATCAACGTGCTGGGACCGCTGTCGACTTGCACGCGCCCGGAGAACCAGGCGATTTGCCGTACGCGGCGGGTTGTCCTGCGTTCACCCGTGAGCTGCGGCAAGTCCAGTGGCCCAGCATGAAAAACTTCAAGCCCGACGTACCCGAGAAGTACGACGGCAAGACCCATCCCTCAGAGTTCCTTAGCATGTACACCATTGCGGTGCAGGCTGCCAGGGGACGGGATGAGAAGATATTAGAAAACTACTTCCCGCTCATGCTTAAGCCAAACGTCAGATCTTGGCTTATGCACTTGCCGGAAAACTCCATCTCTTCTTGGGCCGATCTGTGCCACCAGTTTGTCGGCGCCTTCACGGGCGGCCACAAGCCCCATGGCCAGGAAAGTGATCTCCACATACTTGCCCAGAAGGAAGGAGAGTCCCTGCGAAAGTACATCTAGAGATTCAGCCGCGTCCAGCACAACATCCCGGACGTCCACCCTGCCGCAGTTATTAGCGCGTTCCACCAGAACGTGCGTAACCGCCGGATGAGGGAGGAAATGGCGATGTGCAAGATACGAGACATCAGCGAGCTTTATGCTCTGGCTGACAAGTGCGCGCGCGCTGAAGAGGGGAGGAGACTCCCCGGAGAGGATGTTGGAGCAGGAGGAACGGACAGTGAGGATGCCGCCTCGGCAGGGAAAAACCGGCGGCGGAACAACAAGAAAAAGAAGAACAAGGAAGTGCTGGCTGTGGAGCAGTCCGGCAAGGAGGCTGGCGCCAAGAAAGCTCTGGCTGGTGGCTCTGGCAAGGAAGCTACCACTGTAGCCGCCGCCGACAAGCAGGACGGCTCCGACAAGCAGTACTGCAAGATCCACCGCACCAAGGGCCACGATCTCCAGAATTGCAAGAGGGTCGAATACCTCGTCGAGCAGCAGAAGGCTGAGTACGAGCGACGCGACAAGGAGAAGGCCCAAGGGGGCGGAGGAGAGTCCGGCAAGAAGCGGCCATTCAATGGTCGGGGAGGATGCCGCGGCAAGGCTATGCAGCGGCAAGGAGATAGGCCTCCCCGCGGCCGCGACAAGGACGAAGACGAAGACGACGATGAGGACATGGATGACGGAGACAACAGCGAGCAGGAGTTCCAGAAGGCCACAGAAGTTCTGTGCGTCGATGGAGGTGCCTCTCTGCATACTTCCCACCGCCAACTCAAACAATGGGTGCGGGAAGTAAATGCAGCTGAGCCACCCGTCGAGTCGCGCAAGCTGCTGAAGTGGTCCAGCACGCCCATCATCTTCGACATTGAGGATCTCCCTGACCGCACAACGGCGGTCGGGTGCTTGCCGATGTTGGTTTCACCAACCATTCGCAACCTCAAGGTCACCAAGATGCTGGTTGACGGCGGGGCCGGCCTGAACTTGATCTCCTCTGCTGTGATCCGGAAGCTGCAGATCCCCGACAGCGAGCTCGAGGACACCGGAACTTTCCAAGGGATTAACCCGGGAAGGAGCAAGCCGATGGGGAAGGTTACACTGCCAGTAACCTTTGGCGGAGAGCTGAACTTCAGGACTGAGAGGATCACCTTCGACGATGCTGATATCCCATTGCCATACAATGGGATACTTGGCCGTCCGTCGCTCGCCAAGTTCATGGCAGCCTCTCACTATGCCTACAACATGCTCAAGATGCGAGGGCCGATAAGCGTCATCTCTGTCCCCGGCGACAAGAAGGACGCACTTATCTGCGCCGACAAGATCTACCGGGACGCAGCAGCCGCAGCAGATAGCAAAACACTTGCCGCTAAAGCTCCCGGGGGGAAGAACAAGACCAAGTCCGGCAAGAGCTCTGGGGCCCACTCCGGCAAACGCACCTCATCAGAGTGCTGCGCTGCCGTCGAGGACACACCATCGAGCTCCACCGGCAAGTGCAAGAAGGGAATGGCACCTCCACCTGCAACCAAGAAGGTGTCCGCCAAGGAGGACGACACTGGTGGTACTTTCACCATCAGTGCCACGCTTGATTCTAAATAGGAAAGCGCGCTCATTGCTTTCCTGCGGGCGAATGTCGACGTGTTCGCATGGCAACCGTCTGACATCCCCGGTGTTCCCAGGAAAGTGATTGAGCACAAGCTTGTCGTTTGTCCTCACGCGCGGCCCATCAAGCAGAAGGTTAGGAAGCGGGCAGTGGAGCGCCAAGAGTTTATTGCCGAGGAAATCAAGAAGCTAGAAGCAGCAGGCCTTGTTAGAGGGATACTTCATCCCACGTGGCTGGCCAACCCTGTTGTCGTGCGCAAGGCTAATGGGAAGTGGAGGCTTTGTATAGACTTCACTGATGTGAATAAAGCTTGTCCTAAAGATCCCTTTCCCCTGCTGCGCATTGACTAGATCGTTGACTCCACGGCTGGATGCGAGTTGCTTTCATTCCTTGATGCATACTCCGGATACCACCAAATATTCATGGCTGAAGAGGATGAAGAGAAGACCTCATTCATTACTCCATGTGGCACTTATTGCTTTATACGCATGCCCTTTGGATTGAAGAATGCGGGTTCAACATTTGCAAGGGTAGTCCACACTGCTTTTGAGCCACAGATGCACAGGAATGTAGAAGCATACATGGATGATATAGTGGTCAAGAGCAAGGACAAGGATACCCTGATCCAAGACCTAGATGAAACTTTTGCGAATCTGCGCAAGATACAACTCAAGCTCAACCCCGAGAAGTGCGTGTTCGGAGTCCCCTCTGGCAAACTTCTCGGGTTCTTTGTGTCCCAGAGAGGGATTGAAGCCAATCCTGACAAGATTAAGGCCATTGAGCAGATCGAAGCTCCGAAGCGAGTCAAGGATGTACGGAGGCTTGCTGGTTGTGTGGCTGCCCTCAGCAGGTTCATTTCTAAGTCTGCAGAGCGCGCCCTGCCATTTTTCAAAATCTTGAAAAAGGCAGGTCCAATGAAATGGACTCCGGAAGCGGAGGCAGCGCTGCAAGACTTGAAAGGGTACCTGTCATCCACCCCAATACTTGTCGCACCTAAGCCACACGAGAAGTTGCTGCTGTACTTAGCAGCGACCAATCAAGTGGTTAGTGCTGCATTGGTAGCGGAAAGGGAGGCAGAGGAGGAGTCCACAGCCCCGGCAAGCACGTCCAGCGACAAGCAGGGGGCTTCCCCGACAAGCTCTGACCCCGACAAGGATGAGTCTGCGCAGATGCAAGGAGAGGTGCGAAAGAAGATGGTGCAGCGCCCAGTTTATTTTGTCAGCACCCTCTTGCAGGGGGCTAGGTCAAGATACTCTGGGGTGCAGAAGCTGCTTTTCGGCCTCCTCATGGCCTCGAGAAAGCTGTGCCACTACTTCCAAGCACACGAGATCACAGTGGTCACTCGCTTTCCGCTAAAAAGGATATTGCAAAATCCAGAAGCAACAGGAAGGATTGTCGAGTGGGCACTGGAGCTGTCAAGCTTTGGTCTTAAGTTTGAAAGTACTTCAACTATCCAGAGCAGAGCATTGGCGGAACTCATAGCAGAATGGACACCAACGTCGGATGAAGAAGTTCCAGAGACAAGCATCCCGTCAAGGAAGCAAGCAAAGAATGGATAATGTACTTCGATGGTGCCTTCTCGCTGTAAGGCGTCGGTGCTGGTGTGCTACTTGTCGCACCCATCGGAGAACACCTCAAGTACGTTTAACAACTGCACTTTCCCAAGGAGCAAGCAACAAACAATACTGCAGAGTATGAAGGTTTGCTTGCCAGCCTCAGGATTGCGGCTGAACTTGGGATCAAGAAGTTGATTGTGCGGGGAGATTCCCAGTTGGTTGTCCGACAAGTGAACAAGAGCTACCAGAGCCCATTGATGGAAGCTTACGTCGACGAAGTGAGAAAGCTTGAAGAACACTTTGAGGGCCTGCAGATGGAGCACGTTCCAAGAGCTCAAAATGATATCGCAGACGGCATGTCAAAGTGTGCTGCACTAAAGCTACCTGTGGAACCAGGGATCTTCGTGCTCAAGCTAACTCAACCATCCGTTACACCATCAGCTGGGCAAAGCAAGAAGAGAAAGTTGGTCTCCGGTGACTACCTACCGGCAGAGCTTCCCGAAGCCTCCGCCAATAAGGTCCCCAAGATCGACGACAGAGTCGCTGAGGAACAGTCTGCTCCTGCAGACCCTAGGGTTTGTACAGTTGAAGCAGACGTTCCCGACAAGTTTTGCTCCGGCAAGCTTGCCGGGGAGCGTCTAGCTCTGGCAGAGCCACAAGTCCTTGCCGTAGAAGCTGATGTTCCAGCAGCAGCATTGATGCCTTTAGTCCTTGTTGTTGAGCCTCAGGCTCCAGCATGGGCACAGCAAATTGTCTGTTTTCTTCAAACTGGAGAACTTCCCGAAGATCCAGAAGAGATAGAGAGAATAACCAGACAGTCAAGTATGTACCAGTTCGTCGGCAATGAACTGTACAGAAGAAGGCTCAATGGTATCAGATTGAAGTGCATTTCCCGGGAAGATGGACAGAAGCTGTTGGCGGAAGTACATGGAGGCATATGTGGCCACCACATTGGCGCAAGAGCACTTGCCGGGAAGGCGTTCCGGCAAGGTTTCTTTTGGCCAGAAGCCCTCCAAGATGCAACTGCACAAGTAACCAAGTGTGAAGCGTGCCAGTTCCATGCCAAGCAAATACATCAGCCAGCTCAAGCTCTCCAGACGATCCCTTTGTCCTGGCCCTTTTCGGTCTGGGGGCTCGACATCCTCGGCCCCTTTCCCCGCGCAGTCGGGGGCTTTGAGTACTTGTATGTCGCCATCGACAAGTTCACAAAGTGGCCGGAAGTGGAACCAGTGAGAAAGGTGACCGCACAGTCTGCAGTCAAGTTCTTCAGGTCAATTGTTTGCCGTTTCGGAATCCCTAACAGGATCATCACCGACAACGGCACACAGTTCACAAGCCGCACCTTCATGCGGTACGTCCAAGACTTTAGCGCCAAGCTCTGCTTCGCTTCTGTTGCTCACCCGAGGAGCAACGGTCAAGCGGAGAGGGCAAACGCTGAAGTGCTGCGCAGACTCAAGACAAGAACTTTTGACAGGCTGCAGAAGTGCGGAAAGAATTGGATTGAGGAGTTGCCGGCGGCTCTTTGGTCAATCAGGACGACACCAAATCGAGCCACCGGGCAGACACCCTTTGATCTTGTCTATGGAGCAGAGGCAGTTCTCCCCACGGAACTCGTATATGGGTCTCCTCGAGTGCTCGCTTACGATGAGCTCGAGCAAGAGCAGCTGCGGCAAGATGATGCACTGCTCCTCGAGGAGAACCGTCTTCAGGCTGCTGTACGAGCTGCTCGATACCAGCAAGCTTTGCGCCGCTACCATAGCCGCAAAGTTAGAGCCAGAAGTCTCGAGGAAGGCGACCTTGTTCTTCGGCGCATTTAGTCCGCCAAGAATTCCAACAAGTTGACGCCGAAGTGGGAAGGCCCTTATCGGGTGAGACAAGTCACAAGGCCCGGCGCTGTCCGCCTTCAGACCGAAGAAGGATTACCGGTGAGCAACTCCTGGAACATAGAGCATCTTCGCAAGTTTCACCCATAAGGCGCGGTTGCCGTGATCCGCTCCGGCAACCACCTTTTGTACAAGTCTTGCCGCTGTTGCATGTAAACCTTTGTACAAAGCCGGGCGCAGACCCCGTGCATCAGTAAACTTTTGTGCTTTGCACGGCTTGTCGTTTCATGCATTCTTGTTTTCATTGCATGTATTATCTGACACTTTGTGCAGCACACACCCCCGGTAAGCAATAACGAGCCGCAGGGCTCCATATCTATGTTTCGTTCCTCTTCTTTCTTTTCTCAAGCAGAAAAAGTTGTTCCTCGCGCACAAGTTTGCCGAGGGAGAAGGAGACAATGGTATGGTCCAAGTGCCGTCGTTCATCAAGAAAGCCTCGCCTTGCCGGGAAGCAAACAACACAAAAGCTAAGTTGCCAAAGTTTGAGCTTTCAAATTTTTAAATTTTAGAGTTATCTTCCTTGAACGACAACGCTTTGTATGGAAAACATGTGCGCGGAGGAACCTACCTGTGGCTAGCCGCACCCTTACTTTGTTTCGAGCACGCTCAACGGCTTAAGTGAGCTGCGCAAAGTGTCGCGCCCTTATTTCGTTTTCGAGTTTGCTCAACAACCTAAGTGTGTTGCGACTAGCTGCGGCAAGGTTTCTTGCCGGCGAAGGGCACTGCCGGCAGGCTGCTGAAGTTCCACACTCAGCGCTCGCGGCAAGGGCCCCTTCGCTGGCAAGTTCCCTAAAAGCGTAGGGTAAAAGCGTACAAAGTAAAGGAGTCGAGCGAGGGAAATAACACTGCATTAACCACCCAAAATAAAGTTATATTACAAGATGACTTGCCGCTGTTCTAATAAGCTACTGTCCATAACTTGATTGACGGCGACAAGGGAAGCAGAAAGAAGATAGCCTAGTCTACGCGGTCGCTGTCAACTCTCCTAATCTTGCCCACCTTGGCCACGATGTGGGCGACACGAGCCTTCAGCGCTTCCTGGTCAGCGTCGGGCGGCAAGGTCCGGAGAACGTTGTCAAGATTGATACCGGGGTTGCGGTAGACTATCTTCGTCAGCACTCGCTCCACAGTACCCGTGCACAGCCTGCGCGCCTTGTTTGCCAGCTGCGTGGGGATCCCTTCCCGGAGCTGCACGAGGGCCGGCGCTATTCCCCTGAAGAATAAGCTCAGCTTGACGCTGTGAGGTAGGTTCGCGTCGGGGGAGTACACGAGGTGCTCCGTCCCCAGCGCCGCCATCTCCCTGTCGATGTCGGCGGCGGCGGCGACGAGCTCCTCGGTCCACTGCTCCACCGTCTGCCTGAAGTTATTTTGCGTGACGGCGGCGCTGTCCAGCAATGCTCTCTCAGCACGGAGGTCCTCCTTCAGCTTTGTCTCACGGTTCCGGGCGCCGTCAAGTGACTCAGTGAGGGTGGACAGCTTCAGCTCCAAGTCTGCAATAGAATCCTTGGCGTCGTTGAGCTCCTTGCCCTTGTCGGAGAGACGGACCTGCAGCTCCGAGTGGCTGTGGGCGTCTTTCTCCTTCTCAAGTGTGAGCGCGGCAACCTTCTTCTCGCTCGTCTTCAAGTTGAGCTCCAACTGCGCCACCCTCACCTCCAAGTCTCTCTTGGCGGTCTCTGCAGCTGCAGCGGCATCCCTCGCTTCCTGCAGAGCCCCGCCAAGGGACTGCTCGCGCGCGGTAAGGTCGTCCTCGTGGCTATTGAGGTCGACCTTCCGCTGCCTCAGCTCTCCTTCCCGCCGGGACAGATCCTCGGCGGCTAGTCGTTGCTGTTCCTCAACCTCGGCCTTCTCGAGGATGAACGCCTGGTGCGCCCCGGCGAGCTCCTCACGCTCCTCCGCCAAGTTCCGGAGAGCCGCTTGGTTGGCGGCGCGGAGCTCCTCGGTGCGCTTCTCCAGATCGACGCCTGCCTTGGCAGCCAGAGCCTCTCGGGACTCCAGCTTGGCCTGCCTGGCGCGGTACAGAGCCAGGAGTTTCTGCAGGAGCTGCTCCTCTTCGGGCTCGCTGCTGCTGCCGGGCGCGTCGACAAGCCTCAGCCCGGCGGAGGCCAGGACTTCCCCATCGAAGACCTCCCCCTCCGCGGGCGCTCTCGACGTAGAAGCCGACGGGACTTGGATAAAGACCCCGTTGGCGGCCTCCAGATAGACGCCCGGCTCGGTCGCGGCAGCAGGAGGGTCGGCGGCCGGCGCAGCATCCGGCGCTCGTGCGGCCTCAGGGCCGTCAGTGCGGTCGCCGGTCCCCCCCTCAGCTCCCGCGTCAGTGGCCGCGGCGGTCTCATCAACGGTGGCCTCCGTCTCCATCGGTTCCAGGGCGGATGAGTCTGAAGACAAGAAAAGAAGAAAGAAAGAAGAATTGTCAAGCAAATATCCAAAAAGGAAAATTCAAGAAGAGAAAAGCACGAGGGTTACCTGCGCGAGCCTCTTCTTCGACGGGGTTCCTCGCCGGGGGGTTCTCCCTCGGCGGCGTGGTGGTAGCCCCCACCGGTGGAGGGCCGCTGGTACCTTCCCTTGGCGAGGTGCTCGCCCTTGGCGGAGTACTCGCCCTTGGCGGGGTACTCGCCCTTGGCGGAGTGCTCGCCCTTGGCGGGGTATTCTCCCTCGCCGGGGAGCTCCTCCTTGGCGGGGAGGCTGAGATGAGCAGCTCCTCGGGAGCAGTCTCCTGAATCTCCTGAGGCTGCGGCTCTACATCTGCACAAATCAGCAAACAAGCAAGACATTAGCAAGGATAAGAAGCCCACGCACGCCCAACAAGCGAAGAAGTAAACAAGGGACTTACGCTGGGGGCTGCGCTGGGGGCAGCTGGCTGGTCCGGCAAGCTCGTCGCCGGCGCATCCCCTGCCGCTGCGACGGGCTCGTCCTCGAGGTCGACCACCGGGATCTTGGCCCTCTTCGCCACCCTCTGCGCCAAGGTCCTGGAAGGCAGGCATCGAACAAAATCAGACAAGGAAGATTCAAGACAAGAACAGCAAACTGAAGAAAAACAAGAGTTGCTCCACTTGCTCTTCCTCCTCCTCGTCGGAGCTGAGGACGGAGAAGTCAAAATCCGCCTCGCACGCTCCGGCGCGAGGAGCTGGAGGAGAAGGCTCCCTCGGGCGCTTGGCGGGCATTGGGTCGGTGGTCTGCGAGGACCCCGCTCCGGTCGTCGCCGACGCCCGGGGGGCGGAAGGAGCCGTGGAGCCGGAGCGCGAAGACCCTCCTCCGGCTGTTGCAAAGGCGCGGGGCGCTCCCTTGACGGCCTTGCCCGCCGCGGTGGCGCGCGTCGGGCGGCGCTGCGGCCGCGGGGCCGCCGGACGCTCCGCCACGACTGCAGCTTTGCGGGGACGCCTCCTCGCTGGAGCTGGGGGACTTGGCGGCGGCGGAGAGCTCCCCGAGGATGAAGACGAACCCAAGTTCAGCGACCCGCCCGAGTCTTCATCAGAATCGCCTGATTCTTCGCCCTCCTCGGCGGGCTCGCTGGACTCTGTGCCTTGCCCGGCAGCCTCGCTCGTCTCGGCAGGTTGCCCGGCAGGCCTTAGCAGCTTGAGGACCTCTTCCTCCTCGGCCTGGCTCACCGCATCCGCTGCATCCGCCTCGTCCAAGGAGTACCCAAACTCGCCCGCGGCATCGGCTACGGCTGCATCCTCCATCCTGGTGGCGATATACGCCAAATCCCGGTCGGTGGTGTCGCGGGTGAGACCCTTCTTCTCATCGAGATTGATCGGCAACTCAACCAAGTTGTCGAAGAAAGTTTGTGCAGTTTTGTCAGAAGGCGCCAGCCAAGTGGGATCCACCCCGTGGGAGTCGCACAGCGGCATTGCCGCACGGATAGCACTAAGTGACGAGTTGTTACATAGTGGAACTACTCCCCGCGACGGGGCAAACCACTCCGGGTGCTTGGGGTCATGCTTGAATAGCTCCCGGATCATCCCCTTGAGCTCCAGGACAGTGAAGTTGTAGTTGAGGCCGGGGCGTAGCCTCATGCAGTCTGCCGCGTTGCCGAAATCCCAAGCAGCCCTTTTCCTCTCCTGCAAGGGGGCAATGCGGCGACGAAGGAAATCTGCCCCGACCTCACCTACAGTAAGATTGGCTTGCCGGAGGCGAAGGATCCTAGTGAGGGCTATCTTCAGCTTCTCGTCCTCCGGGGCCAGATCACTCCAATCCTTGCCGCGCGCTATTGCAGCTCGGCGCGGGAAAGTAAACTGCTGGGGTCCCTCCTCCATGATCCAGCACCAGTCAGCCCTCCACTCTTCCCACTTGCCGCGGAGCTCTCCAATCAAGTACGCCTCTTTCTTATTGAGCCTGAAGAACCAAGAGATCTCGCCGGACAGGGGAGACCCAGACTCTACCCGAGGTGTGAAAAAATGGCGGAAGAGAGCTACGTTGGGGGTGACTCCGACAAAGTTTTCGCACAGATGTGCGAAAACGGCCATGGTTAAGACTGCGTTCGGGGTGAAATCTAGGAGGTGGAATCCATACGTATTCATGACATCGCAGAAGAACTCAGAGTATGGAGGGCAGAGACCGCAATGGAAGAACAAAGCAAAGTAAGGATAACCTCCCGGAAACATGTCGCAGGCTTCGTCGGGGAGGACCCTGGTGCGCGGGTGAGCTTTCGTTTCCCTCGACCAGAAGAGATAGTACTTGTCCTTCAGCTCCCTCGCGGCAAGCCTCGGCGGGAAGACCACCATCTTCTTCCGCATTGCTGCTAGCTTCGCCGCCCGGTCGGTCTTCGCGGTTTTCGCCTTGTCGCTCTTCGGGGCCATGGCGGGGACGGCGAGGGAGGCCGGCGGCGCTGGGGAGGTTGGCGGTGGCGGAAGGAGGGTGGAGCTCAGCTCTCTTTCGACCTTTGGGGAGGAGGAGAGTGGCGGGGGTTTCTGGAGGTTGAAGACGCAGTGAAGCAATGGGGGAAACTGCCCCTGTTTCCTCTGCTTTTAAGGGGGAGTGGGGGACGTTCCGCATTTTCCCATTAAAGAAACAGGCCACAATCTCTCCCACGACGCCGCAATCGACGCGTGCCGTTAGGGAGGGATGCGGCGGATACGGAGTGGGATGCGGCGCGCCGTGGGCCGCGTGTGCCCGTGCACTGTTTTGGGCCTGGCCCAACAGCGTTCGGCACCGTGTGTGGCCCAGGCCTGGGGGCTCCTGTCGGTGTACTAAAGTAGGGGTACCTTAGTATCCCGACTTGTGCACGGGCAGTAGCAGCGTCCCGTGGCTGGGCTTGCCACGCGCCCGCCAAGGCCCGCTTTGGTTCCTTTGGAGCCATTCAAGAACAAAGTATTCAAGTTAATGAGACAAGACCCCGGCAAGAGGAGCTTGCAGGGAAGGCCGTTCCAGGCTCAAGACCACCCCTTTAGCACAAGGCCGTGGCAGGGGGAGCCTGCCAGGAAGGCCAAAGCATGGCATTTCAGAAGACTTGTCGTGGTGCATCGCGCGCCCCGGCAAGGCCCGGAGAGCGACAAGCTTCCGGGCGCGGCAAGGTAGCGACCGCGGCAAGGCGCTCGCCGCGGCAAGCTTTCACTGTGTGCCTGCGCTCCAGCTCATCTGGCCACGCGTCGCCCTGGGGCCCTTCCAGGGGCACGTGGCGGATGGCTGTGCAGCCTAGGGTACACGGTGGCAAGCCACGGTGACGAGGCCACCATCGTGGCGAACGGAGACGCTCGGACGGACGCTTTTTGCACTGTTTGGGGCGACGGTGACGGGCATTCAATGCCCTTGTCCCCCACCGTCAGGGTTAGGTATAGACCACTGTGCATACACTGTACATACACTGTCACAACTACCACCACTTTTACGTTTTTACCCTCACCTACGTTGCCACCTGTCGGTGACCCCTTTGACCTATAAAAGGAGGCCCATGCACAACGTAGAAGGGGTTCCGATCCTCAATCACTCTCACGCTCGGTGTAGCTAGCAACCAGCACTGTAGATCTTCTTGCTCCCGAGCCAAGAACTCAATAATAAACCAAGGCAGGAGTAGGGTTTTACGCATCCGTGCGGCCCAAACCTGGGTAAACTGCTCGCGTGCGCGCCTCGATCCGCTCTTTGTGCTCCCTCCGCTCCCTTGCCGTACCGAAAAGGGGCTCCGGTCCCATAGGTGTTCGTGGGCGATCAGTTGCCCCCGGACTCATCTCCATCGACGTTGCTTCCTCCCTCCATGATGCGGGAGTAGTTCCTCCTCGGGGCTGAGGTTTCTACCAGTAGCTATGTGGTCAATTCTCTCTCCCATGATGTGATCTTCGTTGTGATCATAGGCTATGTTAATCTAGGGTGATCCCATGATATTTCCCCTTCCTCTATGTATTGGATTGATGTACTCACTTGTCTTTATCTAGTATAATCCCCGAGACCAAGGTGACAGCGGTCTATTGGACATGGATTAGAAGAATATTTTCATGAGTGATTTCCTCTTTTGTGTGTTGATTGAAGATTGAGAGTCTCTTGGTGCTTGTCTTTGACTATCCTTGAGATATGTTGTGGTGATTGTGGTACTCTCTTTGGATGGCCGCGGTGACATAGGGAAATCCATAGATTGAAAACTATGAACTTAGAGGTGTGCTTTTGTAGCCCTACATAATTCTCGTCCTCTCTTGACCACAAAGGAATGACCTCCGAGTGCATGTTTTATGGGAAATGTCATGTGATTCGATTATGTTAATGTTGTTGGGAGTTTCCACTAGTGAAAGTATGAAGCCTAGGCCTTGTTTCCACCATTGCAATACCATTTGTGCTCACGTTTACCACTTGTTTGCTTGCTGCACTTTTTATTACAGATTTATATTACTTTGCTTTGACACTCCTATCATCCATATTTTACCATCTCTTCGGTGAACTAGTGCACCTATACAACTCCTAGTTGTATTAGGTGTGTTGGGGACACAAGAGACTTCTTGTATCTTCATTGCAGGGTTGCTTGAAAGGGGTACGTTCAACCTCCACTTCCCTGAGTTCGATAAACCTTGGGTTACTCACTTAAGGGAGATTTGCTGTTGTCCTACAAACCTCTGCTCTTGGAGGCCCAACACTGTCTACAGGAATAGAAGCGTGTAGTAGACATCAAGCTATTTCTGGCGCCGTTGCCGGGGAAGTGAGGTAAGTGAAGGTACCTTCTCTAGATCTTGCAATTAAATCTTTTTGTTTCTTGTTTTTATTTTCACTAGTTTTGCTTAATGGAAAACAACAAAAATATGAGAGAGCTTTATAAGCTCTACCTTGCTTTGGGACATGATGTGTTTGATGAGAAAATTAAAAAACCTATGGAACTTTATTATTTGCATAACAATCATGATGGTGGTGATGTTATTAGTATGCTTTCTTTGAATATCAATATTGCTAATGACATGGAAAGCTCTAAGCTTGGGGATGATAGGATTGCAAATCCTTTACCCACTAGTGATGTGATAATTGATAATTCTTTTGCTAGTAAGAATAAAGACAACATGTTTACATATATAGTTGCTAGCAATGATAACGCTCTTCTCTACTATGATGATGTTATAACTCCAATCTATAGTGATTATAAAGGTACCTATGACATAAGGAGAAATTATCCTTATGAAACTTGTCATAATCATGGAGGGAATTACTCCCTTGTTGAACACCATCTTCCAAATACACAATTAATCTATAGTGTTCAAGTTGTTTATGATAGTCCTACTCCCACTATTACCAATGAGAAAGATTATGCTTATGTGGAGAGTAAGAGTACCTTTTTGCATGTGGATCATGGTAACAATGCTTTATGTGATGCTTATATTGTTGAGTTTATTCGTGATCCCACTGAAAATTATTATGAGAAGGGAACATATGCTTATATATATTTCAATAATATCAAGTTCCCTATCTTTATGTTGAAGGTTTTGAAGCTGCACTTGTTTTGTCTTCCTATGCTTATTGCTTTGTGCTTCAATGAATTATTCTATTGCAATATTCCTATGCATAGGAAGCATGTTAGGCTTAAATGTGTTTGGTATTTGCTTCTTGATGCTCTCTTTTGTTCTTCAACTCTTATTCCTACGAGAGCATCATTAAAGTCTTAAGCCTATCTTTATGGCTATAAAGAAAGAGCTCTAGGGAGACAACCCTTGTTATCTTTGCTTTCAGTTTGTTCTTTCAGTTTTTAGTGGTCTTGATGTTTGTTACTACTGTAGCAACATCATTGTATCTTTATTTTTCAGCTTTGTGCCAAGTTTAGCCTCCGATTGCAAGAAAGTTCAAAAGTTGTGACGTGCTGTCCAGAAAACAGATTCTGTCCTTGGACAGAAAAATTCGTATAAAATCACCAGGTAATCTTTTTGATCTGAATTTTTTTGAAAGCGTGCTCTATACAATTGGCTTTCGGGCGTCTGTTCTGAGTTTTTTTATTTGAGTTGCAGAAGTGCCCCGAAAAAATTATTTACTACCTACTGGTCTGTTTTTCACAGATTCTGTCCTGTTTTGCCTTTTCTTCGTTTTGCAAACCTTGAGCTTGCTTTTTCTTTGCAAAAACCTTTTGGCAATCTTGAGAAACAGTAGCTCTTCAAGATTATCTTTATTTCCAGTAGGGAAAAATTATTTTATTTTGGGTACTAACCTCGCTAATCAGAATATGATGAGTTGTGTATGAAGGGAGTTTTCAAGTGTGCGAGGGAAGATGATAAAAGAAGATTCAGGAGGGTCAAACGCTCAAGCTTGGGGATGCCCCCGTGCACCCCCAAGAAATATTCAAGAAGACTCAAGCGTCTAAGCTTGGGGATGCCCCCATGCATCCCCTTCTCCATCAACAATTATCAGTTCGTCTTTCGTTCCACTATATTTTAATCACTTCATGCGTTATGTGCTATGCTTGGAGCGTCTTGCTCTTTCCTTTTTAGTTTATTTAGTTTTACTTGATGTTCTTAAACAAGTTGGATCCTAGCCTTCATTGTTTGGGAGAGAAACACGCTCCACTCCACTGTAGAACACAACATAGGCTTGTATGTGTATCTTCTTGTGTGTGTTCTTTATCTTTTCATAGCTGCTGTTATGCTTAGCTCTTAGTTTTCATGCTTATCTTTTTAAGAGCTTTTGTTTAGGTTGTTGCTTCTGGAACTCTCTTGAGTTATCATGCTTATCTTGTTAAGAGAGTTGGCTTCTGTGGGACTGGTTGATATGTCTTTGATAAAAATGCTATGTGCATAATGGTGCTTAGTAGTTCATGTTTTCTTATGGTTAGTCTCAAATAGCTGGGGGTTCTTAATGTGTTATTGAAGTACCAGCATGATTTGTTTGCCTATGATGTGGTATGGTTTAGTGATATCTTCCTCCAAGAATTTATTTTGATTGACTTGGCATATGCTCACGCATATTTAAGACTGTAAAGAAAGTCTATCAAGCCTTGATGATCTTTAATTTCTGAGTAGTGATATAACTTCCATGCCCGATTCAATGTTGCTTTGTCGCTTTGCATGATTATGGCCGTCATTGCTCTCTTAGTTGGTCGCTCCGAGTCTTTTGCTAGCCTTCACCTGTACTAAGCGGTCTCACTGCTTGTGCATCCAAAATCCTTGAAACCAGTTATGCCATATGAGTCCACCATACCTTCCTATATATGGTATTTACTTGCCACTCCTAACGAAGACTTTCTTGTACCATCTCAAAATTATTCAAAAGCATTTCTATTTTGTGCCTCTGTTTTAGCTCATGAGGAAGTAGTAGGTAATTCATGGTCTTCTTATGTTGGACAAATGTTACCCCGGGATTGCATGTCTAATCTGCAAACCCCTAAAACGAGGAGGAACTGGCATGAGTGTGCCCGGCTCATAAAAGATAATACAACAAACAAACCCTCCTTCACGCTTTGTTCATGAGAAATCAGAAAACTTTTGGCAGTGATAAACAAAAGAGATTAAGGGGATGTGATCGTCCCCGTGCGGGAGCCGTTCCTCGAAACTTGTCCAGTTCGAGAAGTGATTGGGTTGTCTACTAACATTCGTTGACGAAATATGCACCTCCCAAAATCATTTTTACCTCTGTTTTCAAAACCAAGAGCTCTGGTACATGTTTAGTCTTTGCTTCCAGCCACGGGTTTTCAACCTTGCCATCAAAATCCACGGTTCAAGAGTCTCCACCTTCTTTCTCCAAAGCACCAACTATTGAGAGCATGATTGTCATTCTGAGTGCAATGTGCATTGTCCCAAAGTACCATTGTCTTCTGAAATTATTGTATCTAGTCGTCACTTAAACTTCGGAGGTGCTCCTGCATTTATGTTTTACTTCACTAAAGGGGGCAAGCGAGGTATCACTTTGTCATGTTTGCACACCATGCTCACTACAAATCTATTGGGTGTTTCAGTATCATATTGTAAACTTTCAGTTCTTTGTGATATTCTCATGAGGTAACTTAATTACTAAAGATTCATTATCTCAATAAGCATTTGTCATGTGATTGTGAAAGACTCTTTGGTAGCATGTCACCACAGAAATTATGCTTGTTATCATTTACCTACTCGAGGGCGAGCAGGAATTAAGCTTGGGGATGTTGATACGTCCAAAACGTATCTATAATTTCTGCTTGCTCCATGCCTCTTTTGTGTGATATTGCTATGATATTTATGCACTTCCATACACTTTTGATCATATTTGGACTAACCTATTAACTCAGTGCACCACAGTGCCAGTTCCTGTTTTCTGCTGTTTTTCTATTTCAGGTTTCCCCCATATTAAAAGTGCCCTAAAAATTCCGGGAAAATACAGGAAAAATCAGCGTATCGAGAGCTTCAAGAAAAACCAAAGCAAGGCCAGAGGGGAGCCTAGGGTGGCCCAGGCGGCCACCCGGCGCGGCCCCACCGCTGGCCGCACCAGGGGGGCGCCTGGGCCCCACCTCCGCCTCTGGTGACCCCCTTTTGCATATATATTGCTCGCGTCCCGAAACCCTCGAGGACGGAACCCTTTTCTCCAGAAGCTATTCCGATCTCCGCCGCCATCGCCACCAAGTTTCGGGGGACCATAATTCCTGTGCCGGCATCCTGCCGGGACGGGGAAGTGCCCCCGGATTCATCACCATCGACGTTGCTTCCTCCCTCCATGATGCGGGAGTAGTTCCTCCTTGGGGCTGAGGTTTCTACCAGTAGCTATGTGGTCAATTCTCTCTCCCATGATGTGATCTTCGTTGTGATCATAGGCTATGTTAATCTAGGGTGATCCCATGATATTTCCCCTTCCTCTATGTATTGGATTGATGTACTCACTTGTCTTTATCTAGTATAATCCTCGAGACCAAGGTGACAGCGGTCTATTGGACATGGATTAGAAGAATATTTTCATGAGTGATTTCCTCTTTTGTGTGTTGATTGAAGATTGAGAGTCTCTTGGTGCTTGTCTTTCACTATCCTTGAGATATGTTGTGGTGATTGTGGTACTCTCTTTGGATCGCCGCGGTGACATTGGGAAATCCATAGATTGAGAACTACGAACTTAGAGGTGTGCTTTTGTAGCCCTACATAATTCTCGTCCTCTCTTGACCACAAAGGAATGACCTCCGAGTGCATGTTTTATGGGAAATATCATGTGATTCGATTATGTTAATGTTGTTGGGAGTTGCCACTAGTGAAAGTATGAAGCCTAGGCCTTGTTTCCACCATTGCAATACCATTTGTGCTCACGTTTACCACTTGTTTGCTTGTTGCACTTTTTATTACAGATTTATATTACTTTGCTTTGCCACTCCTATCGTCCATATTTTACCATCTCTTCGCCGAACTAGTGCACCTATACAACTCCTAGTTGTATTAGGTGTGTTGGGGACACAAGAGACTTCTTGTATCTTGATTGCAGGGTTGCTTGAAAGGGGTACGTTCAACCTCCACTTCCCTGAGTTCGATAAACCTTGGGTTACTCACTTAAGGGAAATTTGCTGCTGTCCTACAAACCTCTGCTCTTGGAGGCCCAACACTGTCTACAGGAATAGAAGCGTGTAGTAGACATCAACCTCCAACTCAATCCCAATTAAAGTAATCATTAACAACCCAGCAAATTAGTTTTAGAGTGATAAGATCAACCAATAATTCAAGTACCAGATACTCAAGATGTCCATAACTGGGGACACGACTAATCATGATTAGTTTGTACACTCTGCAGAGCTTTGCGTACTTTTCCCCCACAAGACTTGATCTCCTCCGTTGGTTTTCTCGCACTGCATGGTGTTTGAGAAACGGATGACCGAGACACAGTCTGTCAGAAGCATTTACTCTTTACCCCGGGTGGACCCGTACACCTACTTTCCCCTACATCTGCTAGTCCACCACTGAAAGAGCTCACACAACATACTCAACTATGCCAGAGCCCATAACGGCATTGTGTCTGCACACGGAAGTTTCTAGCATGAATAGTTTTATGATCCCTTTGAGCCTGGGTGGCATTCCATAGGAAAAATCACATGGTAACCCCGGGATTTCCTAGGACAATACTGGATTCTCCAGGTGCCCTGCAACCAATCCACCCAGATGTGTATTAAAGTAGCCACCTTAAGTTGAACCTTAATTAACAAACTCACATCTGTCATGGATACTCTCAAACCCAATCCACGTCTACGAGCATAGCATGGCAACCTAAGCATAACGTAGAAGTAACTGCCAAGGGTATGAAAATAATGGAGGTAATAGGTTCTACCACAATCTACTTCCCAGACCCACACGTTAAGAGATCCTACTCATGCAATGTGTGAGGATTTGATCTAATGCATAAAAACTGGGTATTAAAGGGTGTGATCAAAGTGTTACTTGCCTTGCTGATGATTCACAAAACCTAGGGACTCATAGTAGCACGCTTCGCACTCCAGGAATTCTATCGCAATCAAACAATAGCATACATAAGCAACCAAGCAAAGATGCACAGATAAAACTCCAAATAAGAAGATCTAACCAGAAAGTTCAACTGAAGAACTCCGGTTTGCAAAAAGAATCAAATCAAACGGAGCAACGAAACTCAAACTACGAAAGAAACAAGATCCCTTTACTAGACTGAACAAAAGTCAAATTTTACAGCATCAAAATCTTGTTCAAGTTGGCTAAACGGAAAGAGGGCTTCGAGACGAAGACCTAGGGGCTTGAATCGCCTGTTTCCGAGTTATGAGCGAAAAGAAAAACTAAAACGAAGATCAGGGCGGAAATCACGATCGAAAATAATCACGGGAAAACCCTAAAAAAGAAAACGGACGAACAGGCGAACGAACGAAGCTTCGCTATCTGTAACTAAAAAATGACAAGCGTTTGTTAAAACGAACGAACGAACGAACATCCGCTATTTAACTAAACCAACGGAAAAACCGAACCGATCTAATAAAAAACAGATCTAGGGTTTACGAAATAAAACCGATCGGTTTAAAAAAACGGTGGCTACCACGTGGATCGAGACGGCGGCGGCGGCGGCGTACTCCGGCGGCGGGGCGGCAGCTGGTGGCGGGGTGGCTCGCGGTGGGGGCGAAAAGCAGCGGCGCCGGTGCGCTTTCTGAGGCAGGCGACGGCGGCAACGGTTTGGCGGCGGGGCGCGGCTGGGTTGGGCTAGGCGGTCGGGCCTCGGCCTTTAAAGGGGCCGGCTGGGCGGAGTCCTAGTCGGACACGACCCGACTAGGTCGGTGCACTTTTTTACTTTTTCTTTTTTTATAAAACAGTCCTGACGCAGTACAACAGGCGAAAAAAATACTAAACGGACTCGAAAAATTCCGAAATAAATTTTCGCTGTCCTCTAATAATATTTAGGACAACGTGAACATTTTTCCCGGACCTAAATGCAGTTTTGAAAAACGCATACTTTTCCTATGCAAATAAAATTGCAAATAAATCCAAATAAAATACCAAAAGTGATTTTAATATTTTTTTCCTCCAATATTTCTTTTATTTTGGAGAAGTCATATTATGTCCGCTCATATATTTTATTAAGAAATATTTTTGGAGAGAAAATAATTAAAACCAAAGTGATCCTCGTACCGGTATTTGAGAAAACTCAAATACGAAAACGGTAAAATCCCCAACTCTCTGAGTGGGTCCTTGAGTTGCTTAGAATTTTGAGGATCGCAACACACAAATGCATATAAATATGATATGCAATATGATCTATGTATAACATTCCAAACTAAAAATTTGGGATGTTACAACAATGGATTTGTTCAAGGGGGTAATTATTATTTTTTTAATTTTTTCTGTAATTGTGATTCACAAAGTTTCCATGGGCATGAACAAAGGTCAAGGAGCTCCCCCACTTCAACGGTGCTGGTCTTTCTTACTTTCACTTTTCTGTTTGAAATATTTTAGGTTCCCCACTTTATTTTTTGTTGTTAAACTTTTTAAAAGCACTCAACGGAAAGAAATGACTTTCTAAAGCTTCCGGGTTGTCTCCTGACAGCGCTTTCTTTAAAGCCATTAAGCTAGGCATAAAGTGCTCAAGTAATGGATCCACCGGGATCCCAAGGTATATCAAAGCCAATTTTAATTATCAATGAGTTGCAATTTAGTAGTGAGCCCAAAGTGATGTGTTTCATGTAACAATGAAGTCTAAATCTCTTCATATGCATCGGCATGTCATAAAAGAACAATTCATGCACATCAAGTAAAGGCCAATGCATAGTATAAGCAATTTCTTGCAATTTTGTTGCGTTTGAAACATAGAGAGGCAGAGATGTAGTTCCTCTCTCATAATAATTGCAAGTAGGAGCAGCAATCACATGCATATTATATTCATCAAAATCATCATGTGCAACGGTAAAAGGCAACCCATCAATGTAATCCTTAATAAGTGCAAACTTCTCCGATATAGTGTAGTTTGGAGAATTCAAAAAGATAATAAGACTATCATGTGTGGGTGCAATAGCAAATATCTCATGTTTAACATAAGGAACTATAGCAAGTTCATCTCCATAAGCATAATTCATATTGGCATCATGGCCACAAGCACAGCAATCATCAAATTCATCAAAAATGGATATTTCAAACGAATCAATGGGATCATAGCAATCAGCATAGTATTCATCCTTCGGTAAGCTCGAAGGGACATTAAATAATGTATGGGATAAAGTGTTACTCTCATTAGAAGGTGGGCATGGGTGATCAATCCGCTCTTCCTCCTTTTGTTCTTCGCTCTCCTGCTCATCTTTTTCATCCAATGGGCTCACAATATCATCAATTTCTTCATCCATAGACTCCTGCAAAATATTAGTCTCTTCTTGGACAGCGGAGACTCTCTCAATAAATGAATCAATATCGTAATTGTATTTATAATTATCATAGCAATATTGAAGGATAGCAAATTTTTCAAAGTCTATAGCAAGCATCATCATAATCTTCATACTTTTCAAACAAAGATTCAATATCATAAGCACCCCTAAAAGCAACAAATTCTTTTATTCGTTCCACATCATAGTAATCATATATACCTTTAGCATAAGAAGCTAAGGTTTAATTATCACTAAATTCACATGAAAAGGGGAGGTGTGGAGCCTTCATCCTAGAGCAACAAGTATAATCACATCTCAAGCATATATTCCAAGCATACCTATGCAAAAAATGAATTTGATCCCATAAAAGTTTCCCTTTTTGTGTCAAGCGATATTCCCTAAATTACTCACGTTGATCCAACGTTACTCCCATTATCAAGTTGAATGGTGTTTTCTCAGGATTGCCAAAGTAGTTTTTAATACTTTTCACATAACTAGCATCGAGGGTTTCCAGATGCTATATTGGGTCGGGATTCAAATTTTACCACACCCATCCTCCACAATCAATACTCTCCAAGTAACTCTGGCCCCCCAGACATATGTGACTTAATGTACGTGCAGCGGCAACCCCAGGAGACGGTCCATCACTTCTGGGCCAGGTTCCTATTTGTTAAAAATAAGAGTAAAGACTGTTGCGACGACGACGCGGTTTCGATCTTTCACCGCAATTGCACGGACGAGGGAGTCTTGAACACCCTCAATCATCGTCGTGTACAGAGTTTCACAGAGTTGTCGCACTTAGTACGAAAGTATTGTGCAACAGAAAGTATCTGGAAGGCCCAAAAAACTCATCTGGAACAGTCCGTCTTCGGACTGTATGCCGCTGAAGCAAAACGGACATACCCTAGCGGGGCATCCGGTCATAAGCTCGTCGGCAAGAAAAATAAACCCTCCGCGGGACACAGGTTCGTTCTTGATGAACTCCTGGACAAATCCTGCCCGATACATGCGATCCCTGGCATGACCCCAAAGCACAGCCTTCGAGCGTGCTGGGTACTCCAACAGGTAGCTAAAAGTGACGAGGCCATCCTCGCCACCGCAACCCAAGAGGAGGACAATTTTAATGTCCTCACAGTCTTCGAGACCTTCTCTTCAAATAATCGGTGCAAGAGAGCACTTTTCAAACTCGCCGAGGTCCACCAGATAGCCACAGTGAGCCCATGGAACGACGCAGCAATTACCTTCACTGCTGACAACAAACCACGACCCCGATCAGTCCAAGCACCAGCCGCTCTTGTATTAAACCCAATTATATACGGCTCTCGCCTTATCAAAGTGCTCCTCGACGGCGGTAGTGGGCTTAACCTCATATACGAGGACACGCTCGAAAAAATGCAGGTTGATAAAACTCGCATTGAGCAAAGTAATACAACCTTTCAAGGAATCATCCCTAGTCGGGAAGCCCGATGTTCGGGAAGTATCAAATTCGAAGTAGTATTCGGCACGCCCAAGAACTACAGGTCGGAAGAGTTGCTCTTTCACATTGTCCCCTTCGACAGTGGATACCACGCCTGATATGTCTATTTTGCATCATGCTTATATGTTGATATTTATTGCATTATGGGCTGTTCTTACATGGTTTGTCACAATACTTATGTCTTTTCTCTCTTATTTTACAAGGTTTAGATGAAGAGGGAGAATGCCGGCTGCTGGAATTCTGGGCTGGAAAAGGAGCAAACTCTGGAAACCTATTCTGCACAACTCCAAAGGCCCTGAAACTCAACAGAACATCATTTCGGAAAATATAAAAAATATCTGGCGAAAGAAATCCACGAGGGGGGCCACCGGCTGTCCACGAGGGTGGGGGGCGCGCCCCCCTTCCTAGGGCACGCCCCCTGCCTCGTGGGCCAGTCGGCAGGCCCCCGATGCCCATGTTCTCCTATATGAGGTGTTTTGACCTGGAAAAAATCATAAGGAGGCTTTCGGGGCCAGACGCCACCGTCTCGAGGTGGAACCGAGGCGGAAACCAATCTAGGGCTCCGGCAGAGCTGTTCTGTCGGGGATACTTCCCTCCGGGAGGGGGAAATCGTCACCGCCGTCATCACCAACAACTCTCCCATCTTGGGGAGGGATATCTTCATCAACATCTTCACCAGCACCATCTCCTCTCAAACCCTAGTTCATATCTTGTATCCAATCTTTGTACCCAAACCTCAGATTGGTACCTGTGGGTTGCTAGTAGTGTTGATTACTCCTTGTAGCTGATGCTAGTTGGCTTATTTGGTGGAAGATCATATGTTCAGATCCATTATGCATATAAATACCCCTCTGATCATGAACAATATTATGTCTTGTGAGTAGTTACTTTGGTTCCTGAGGACATGGGAGAAGTCTTGTTATTAGTATTCATGTGAGTTTGGTCTTCGTTCGATATTTTGATGAGATGTATGTTGTCTCTCCTCTAGTGGTGTCATGTGAACGTCAACTACATGACACTTCACCATTATTTAGGCCTAGAGGAAGGCTTTGGGAAGTAATAAGTAGATGATGGGTTGCTAGAGTGACAGAAGCTTAAACCCTAGTTTATGCGTTGCTTCGTAAGGGGCTCATTTGGATCCATATGTTTCAGGTTGTGGTTAGGTTTACCTTAATACTTACTTTGTAGTTGCGGATGCTTGCATTAGAGGTTAATCATAAGTGGGAGGCTTGTCCAAGTAAGGGTAGCACCCAAGCACCGGTCCACCCACATACCAAATTATCAAAGTACCGAACGCGAATCAAATGATCGTGATGAAAACTAGCTTGACGATAATTCCCATGTGTCCTCAGGGGCGCTTTCCTTTATATAAGAGTTTGTCTAGGCTTGTCCTTTGCTACAAAAAGGATTGGGCCACCATGTTTCACCTTATTTACTTTTACCTTTTGTCACTTGCTACCAATTACCTTATCACAAAACTATCTGTTACCTATAATTTCAGTGCTTGCAGAAAATACCTTACTGAAAACTGCATATCATTTCCTTCTGCTCCTCGTTGGGTTCGACACTCTTTGTAATGCCCAGGATGGAGTTATACCTCCTACGTGTCGAGGCGCGACTTAAAGGCATAAATCCATCCTAGAATGATCTCAAGTTCGGTAATCTTTGCACAACTCATGTAAAAGAGGGGATAGTAAACTGAAAATAGTTGGCTTACACTCGCCACGTCACAGAATTACAGTACAAGTCTCAAACATCATACATTAAGAACATCACAACCCTCTAAGGGCAAAAGCCAAATGTCAAAGTACCGAACTCAGATAAATAAACCACAGGCGGATCGAATCCTAGTAAGAGACTCCACTACTGATCGTCCGGGTAGCGCACGTAGTACCGACTACGCTCCTCGTCGTACTCCCAATCCAGCTCGGTGCCATCACCTAGATAGCTCACAGCTGGACCTGCATCTGGTGTGTGAAGTAACTGTGAGCCACAGAGGACTCAGCAATCCCGTTCCCGGGTAACAGAACTATTTAAGCCTTTAGGTGAGGGAAAGGCTGAAGAAAAGAATAAGTCTGCAGCAGCAACTAGCATCTAGCTTACGCAAGTGAGAGCGAGAAGAGAAGGCCTCGGCGAGAAGTGATCACGAAGTGATCCTAGCTACAAGCTCCACAATCATAACCCCTCCGTGTTCAACTCCCGAATCCCTATTCGGAAATTGACAGTCACGGAACACACGCTGGTAGTGTATTAGTAACATTGTGTCAAGTTATCTACAACCGGAATTAACAAGCTCCCATCTGCCACATAACCGCGGGCACGGCTTTCGAAAGTTCAAACCCTGCAGGGGTGTTCCAACTTGACCCATTACAAGCCCACGATCCGCGGAGTCGCAACTCCAAAGTGGGAAGACCCGAGTATCCTCGGAATCCCGTGCTCAAGATATACCAAGCTAAGGTAAGGCTAATCCAGCAAATCCTCCCGGCGTGTCGACACCCTGATAGTAGCCGCGCGTATCTAAGTCTCAGGACACGACCGGATGGGCGAAGCTACGGGTGGATGCCAGATACCTCGAGTTGCCTCAAGGCGGCCCCGCAGGCTCCCCGTTTCGGACCAACACTCATGTGGAGCACTGGCCCGGGGTTGTTGATTAAGAAAGAGGGTTAATTACTCCCTATGCAAGTTTAGTTTGTTAGTAGGCAAATAGTACCAATGTTGGGATTTGCTGGAAAAGACTTAGCACTTAGCGGTTTATCGAGGGGGTCCCATACACCCCAACCGTGTTAGGAACGCATAATCAAGGAACATAATACCGGCTTATACGGATCCTAACGGCATGAGTGGAACAAATCACCAAGCAAAAGGCTTAGCCTTCCACCCTTGCCAATATATAGATGATTTCATTTTAAGCATTTATATAGTGTGATATAACCCAACCAAACTTCAACATGGAGCAAGCATCTTCACTTCACCTGCAACTAGCAACGCTATAAGAAGGGCTGAGCGAAGCGTACTTAGCCAAGCAACGGTTTGCATGGGTAGGTTGGTTAAACATGGCAATTGGTTACAAGTAGGAGGCTGACAAGAAGATCATGGGCATCGAGGCAAAACTATAGATCGAGACTACTAGCAATAGGCAAAGATAGTAATGTTATCGGGGTTCGGTCATCTTGCCTGAAGAGAAGTCGTTCGGATCGTAAGAAGGGTCCTCGTGCTCAACCTCGTTGGAAACCTCGTGCTCAACTTCGTACCCGGTCTCAGCTTCCGGCTCTAAACAAAACAATCACACCAAGCACCAATCAACAAGATGCAATGCGCACTCGAAAAACATGAATGCATGATGGATGCACTAAAGGATGCACACGGAGCACGTAAAACATCACTCAAGCAAAACACCTCAAAACAAGATAACAAGCTGATATTATTAATCTACACGAAAAAACAATCAAGTTTGATAAGATTCACTGAAATCGGAGTTACGGGCTAAAAGTTATGCCCGAAACAAGATTTGAGCGAAAGCTGAAAATTACAGCAACATAGCATCTTTGGAGCTCAAAATAATTGAGCTACAGCATCCAAAAAGCATGGCAAAGGACTTGAACACAAACTAGACATATAGTACAGCAACTATGTCCAAAGTGCACCCCCAACGGAGTCACGGATCAATAGCAATGATCTTGGACATATTGAACTTGACAATAAAATTCTGGCAGCAGAATTTTATTGAAACTTTGAAGCAAAAGATAAACATGCTACATCCACTCAAATGGACATGTGAGGACATGAATGGAAAGACAGCAATATATACTACAAGGAACAATCAAAAACCACTCCAAAACTAACATGCTTTGTCCTAGAACATCACACGAACATGGCATCGGAACGTTACAGATTTCAGACTTAGTGAAAAATCACTAAGTCCTAAAACAGCAATAACATCATAGCACCTAAAAGAGCATGTTTAAGTCACCTCGAAACTAAACATGGCAAAGGGTAAGCACCTCATCAAAGTGCACATGAAGGGGATCCCGAAACACACAAGCATGCTTCATAGAGGTGAACACAACGATTGCAACGAGCTCAACAAGATGGCATTTCATAACAAGTGAAAACACATCATATGAACATGGCACTTTGCAACGATGATAACAAGGCAATAATAAATCTACCATGCAACCTATCACATACAACACGTAGTTCGTGGCGAGACGAACACGTGGACATGTCATTTGCATCAAACGGACCAACGAGCTAAAAGATATCACATGACAAAGGTGGCATGAAAATAACACATAGCAGCAGTTTATATCATGATGCACTCTTGAAACAGCAAAACAAGTGCCTAGATGACATCTAACATGCATGACAACAACAGGTAAAACGTAGAGCACATCTCCACGAACGTCTGGACATATTACACGCGCAAAACGGAGCACCACAGTAAAAGTTAGGGCAGGTCAAACTTAGCATCTCAGAACAGAATTAAAAGGGACTTAGGAGTGGGGAAAACAACCTAGCCAGATCCAGATCTGCAAAAAAAAGAAGACGGGCCCGGCGGCTGCGGATCTGGCCCGGCGGAGGAACTGGGCCGGCGGCGGCGAAGCGGAAGGCGGCCCACCCGGTGGCGCGGCCCACAGAGGCGAGGCCCAGCCGGGGCGGCGCGGCTGGTGCGGCTCGGGAACGGGCGAGGGACGCGGAGGCCCGCGGGGAACTGGCGACTGCCGGGATGCGGCCCGGCGGCCCAGGCGCGGAAGGGCATCGAAGTGGGGACCCCGCGGGGTGGAGGCGGCATACGGGCCGGCGCCTGGATCGGCCCAGCCGGCTCGGCCGACGGGGGAAGCAGCGGTCGAGGGCGCAGCTGGCCCGCTGCGGTCGATGGAGAAATCGATGCGCGTTGACCTCGGGCTCGAGGCCAGATCGGATCGCGGCGATCGTGGCGACGGCGGCTCCTCGGTCGCTGCGGGAGGAAAAATTTTGGGGATGGATCTGAGAAGAGAAAAGGGGAAAAGAAAAAAAATAGAGGTGGAGATGGGGAAGGAAACTAGAGATGCTAAAATAGACTAGGGTCTATATATAGCAGTTTTTAGGGTTAGGGAGAGTTTAGGGGTGCTAGGAGCCCTCCGATCGCGATCCGACGGATCCGATCGCGGGGATAGTTTTAGAAGGCCTAGGAGAGACAGAAGACTGCAGTAGGGGTGTTTCCGGGACACGAAGTAAAGGCACATCGGACCCACATGAACAACGGATGGAAAAGTCAACGGAGTCCAAACGAGACGAGATTTGAGAGGCGGGTTGCACACAACAAAACAACAACACAGACAACAACCTCGCGGCACACCGGTAACGTTAAACGCCCGAACAACAAAGTAGGCCTACGGGACGTCACGGACACGTGAGGGAGCTCCGGAACGCGAAACGGACAACGGGAAGAAACACGACCAACCGGATGCAACCGACAACACAAATGCAATGCAATGCACATGTCTACATGATATGAATGAATGCCACACACTCACACCACAAAACGACGAAAACCCGAAAGACAAAGAACCCGGAATGGAAATAGATGAAGCCGGAGATATATTATATACCCAAAAGGGAAAGTATTACATCCCGGGCATTACAAACTCTCCTCTACTACAAAAAGATCTCGTCCCGAGATCTAGGACTGGAAAAAGGAAGGGTACTCAGAACGAAGATGATCTTCTCGTTCCCAGGTAGCTTCTCGGTCTGTGTGATGTGACCACTTGACTTTCAGAAACTTGATGGACTTGTTGCGGGTCTTGCGTTCTGTTTCTTCGAGAATTGCAACTGGATGCTCTCGGTAGGAAAGGTCTTGTTGGAGATCAATCTCCTCAAATGGAATCATGCGCTCAGGTGCCTTGAAGCATTTGCGAAGCTGAGACACATGGAAGACATCATGAACATTTGCAAAGTTGGAAGGGAGCTCGAGCTGATAGGCTAGATCGCCTCTTTTGCCAAGAATCTTGAAAGGCCCGACGTATCTAGGAGCCAGTTTTCCTTTGATACCGAATCTTTGGGTTCCTTTCATCGGAGAAACTCGGAGATAGACATGATCACCGATGTCGAAAGCCAAATCACGATGCTTGCCGTCATAGTAGCTCTTCTGACGCGACTGAGCGGCCTTGAGATTCTCACGTATGACTTTGCACATTTCTTCGGCTTCTGAGATCAAGTCATTGCCAAGAAGTTGGCGTTCGCCTGTTTCAGACCAGTTGAGAGGTGTACGGCACTTTCTGCCATAGAGAATTTCAAATGGTGCTTTGCCTGCACTTGCTTGAAAGCTGTTGTTGTAAGAGAACTCGGCAAATGGAAGACAGTCTTCCCATTTCATGCCGAAGGAGATGACACAGGCTCTGAGCATGTCTTCTAGAATCTGATTCACACGCTCGACTTGACCACTAGTCTGAGGGTGAAAGGCAGTGCTGAACCTGATCTTCGTGCCCATGGCGGACTGAAAGGAGTCCCAGAACCTTGATGTGAACAAGCTGCCACGGTCTGAGGATATCACTTGAGGAATGCCATGTAGGGACACAATTCTGGAAGTGTACAGCTCTGCAAGTTGAGCTGCATTGATTGATTCTTTGACTGGAAGAAAGTGAGCGACTTTGGTAAGCTTGTCAATCACCACAAACATAGCATCATTGCCTCGCTTGGATTTAGGAAAACCAGTGACGAAGTCCATTTCAATGTGGTCGAACTTCCACTCGGGGATAGGAAGAGGTTGGAGAAGACCGGCTGGACGTTGATGTTCTGCTTTCACTCTTCTGCATACATCACATTCGTTCACGAATTGGGCAATTTCCCTTTTCATGCGTGTCCACCAGTAAGACTGCTTGAGGTCTTGATACATCTTGGAACTGCCAGGATGAATGGAAAGGAGAGAATCGTGAGCTTCTTCCATTATGAGCTTCCTGAGATCACCTTTGGGAACAACGAGTCTGTCCTCGAAGAACAAGGTATCTCTCTCATCAACACGGAAGCACTTATATTTTGGAGTGCCCTTTGCAATCCCATGTTTCACCTTCTTCACCATGGTATCACTGAGCTGGGCCTCACGGACTTGATCTTCCAAGGTAGGAGCAATTTGGAGATTTGCAAGAAAACCCTGCGGAACAACTTGGAGGTTGAGCTTCCTGAAAGCTTCACAAAGATCAGGCTGGTACGGCTTGATAAGAAGGCTTTTGCAATATGCCTTTCTGCTCAAAGCATCTGCAATCACATTCGCCTTGCGTGGAGTGTATTCAATGCTGGGGTTGTACTCTTGGATCATTTCGACCCAACGAGTCTGCCGGAGGTTCAGATGCGGCTGTGTGAAGATGTACTTCAAGCTCTTGTGATCAGTGAAGATGTCGACCTTTCTGCCCAACAACAGATGTCTCCACGTAATCAGAGCATGTACCACAGCTGCTAGCTCGAGATCATGTGTGGGATAGTTCTTCTCACTTGGCTTGAGCTGCCGAGAAGTATATGCCACAATTCTCTTATCTTGCATAAGCACACCACCAAGACCTTGAAGAGAAGCATCGCAGAATACTTCATAGGGCTTGGTTTCATCCGGAGGAGTCAGAACTGGAGCAGAGACAAGCTTCTCTTTGAGGGTTTTGAATGCCACTTCACACTCTGGAGACCAAAAGTATTTGACATTCTTCTGAAGCAGGTTGGAAAGAGGCTTGGCAATCTTGGAGAAGTTTTCAACAAACCTTCTGCAATAGCTGGCAAGACCCAGAAAACTGCGGAGCTGCTTGACGTTCTGAGGAGCTTCCCAGTTGACAATTGCTTCAACTTTCTCGGGATTAACCGCAATACCGTCAGCTGAGATAATGTGGCCCAGGTACAAAACCTTATCGAGCCAAAACTCGCACTTGGAGAACTTGGCATAGAATTTATGCTCTCGGAGTCGATCAAGAACCAGTCGTAAGTGCTTTTCGTGATCTTCTTCATTCTTGGAAAACACCAGAATATCATCCAGATACACAAGCACAAACTCGCCAGTATAGGGGTTGAAGATGTAATGCATCATCCTTGAAAAGGTAGGAGGAGCATTGGCGAGACCGAAGGACATGACGGTATACTCGTATGAACCGTAGCTCGTTCTGAAGGCCGTCTTGGGAATGTCTTCCTCGCGAATGCGAATTTGATGATAGCCCATTCGGAGGTCAAGCTTAGAGAATACTTTAGCTCCTTTGAGCTGCTCAAAGAGTTCGTTGATGTTGGGGAGCGGATATTTGTTCTTAATCGTCTTCTTGTTCAATGGCCGGTAGTCAACACAGAGACGCTCCGTGCCATCTTTCTTCTTGACAAATAAGACACCACAGCCCCATGGAGATGTACTCGGTCTGATGAGACCCATACTCTCCTGCTTATCAAGCTGCTTCTTCAATTCCTTCAATTCATCCGGAGAGAGCTTGTATGGACGCCGGCACGCAGGCTCAGTGCCCGGCTCGAGTTCAATGACAAACTCCACCTGACGGTGTGGAGGCATGCCTGGAAGTTCTTCTGGAAAGACGCCTTGATATTCATTCACCATTGGAATTTGATCTATGGCATTAATTTCGCCCTTATCATTGAGAGAGAAAAGCCGGATAGTATTATCCCTGGAGGCGAAGATAATCACATCTTCATCAGAATGAGTCAACTTGACTTCCTTTTGAGCACAATCAATGTGAGCATCGTGCTGAGAAAGCCAATCCATTCCGAGAATGAGGTCAATATCAGAATGACCAAGAATCACCGGTTTAGCCAGAAAACGATAATCTCCCATGCGAATGGAAACATCCGGAGCATAGACAGTAGAAGACATACGTTTCCCTGGAGAAATGACTTGCAACCTCTGAGGCAAATTTGAAGTGGCAATATTGTGCTTGGATGCAAATGGTTGAGACATGAAAGAGCATGATGCACCCGAATCAAATAACACTTTAGCTGGAAAAGAGTTCACTGGAAGGTTACCCAAAATGACATCAGAAGAAGCCTCCGCTTGTGCTGCATTCATCAGATTTACCCTTGCAGCCTTTGGATCATGCCTGACAATAGCTGAACTCACAGGTGGAGGAGGAGGAAGACGCTTCGGATTCGGACATCTGTTGGCATAATGACCCTTCTGGCCACACTTGTTGCACACCACTTCAGAGAGAGGACGGAAATGAGAGCCACTGGACTTGGAGCCTTGAGACTGAAACTGCTTCTTCGACTGGTTGCTCGGGTTGGGTGGGTGGGAGAAACCACGACCACTAGAGTTCTTGTTGTTGGAGTTGTTGTATGGAGCTCGAATCACTGGAGGAGGAGGAAGCCAGAATTTCTGTTGTTTCGCAGCCAACTGAGACGATGAGGAAGAGTGAACAGCATCTCGAATTCTCTTCTTAGAAGCCTCCATCTTAAGCTGAGCTGCTTCTTGTTTCAAAGCCATGTTATAGAACTTATCGAATTCATCTGGCTCGAACAAAGTGAGAGCAAGCTGAAGTTCATCTTTGAGACCTCCACGGAACTGATAGATTTTACTCTTTGCATCAGGAATGTCTTGCTTTGCATAGCGAGCGAGGTTTTGGAACTTGACATTATACTGATAGACTGACATGGAGCCCTGCTTGAGGTTGCGGAATTGCTCAAGCATACCCTCGATAACACTTGTAGGAATGTGGTGCGAGCGGAAATCCTTGCAGAAATTCTCCCAAGAGATCACTTGACCCGGCCTTGAGTCTTTGTACTGCTGCCACCAGTCAGCTGCTTGATCTTTCAGTTGGAAGGCTGCAAACTTCACATAGTCATCTTCTTTCACGTTACTGCACTCAAAATGCTTCTTTATGTCGGTCAACCAATCCTCAGCATCAAGAGGGTCGACACAGTAACTGAAAGCTTTAGGATTGTTGGCCAAGAACTGGTTGAGAGTAGCATGGTGCTGCTGGAAGAAGTTGCCTTGATTCCCTGGAACACCCTGATTAGCTTGATTAGCTTGCATAGCTTGCATTTGCTGCATCATCTGCATCATCAACTGAGTGTTCTGAGCAGTAGTCTGCATAATTGCTCTCCAAGCCTCAGGCGGAGGAGGAGGGGAAGGAGGACGTTCTGGAACCTCTTCACCCTCTGGGTTAGCGTTCGGAACCTTTTTCGGAGCCATCCTGTAAGAGATGACCACGAATCAGCAATTGATTGACAAAAGGAATAAGCTGAATCAATGGAATGAATTGCACCAAGTCTTCACTATAATCATTCAAACAATAAGAACGAATGAAATCATCCGAACAAGAGGAACGAATGATATTCTTAGTTAATGGATAACATCAGTCTTCACGAGAAGCCACATAGGGAACAAAAGAATAAAATAAGAAACAACAAGGTATGGACGGGAACAAACACAAGAGAGGAGTTTCGTTCTAACATCTTTGTGCTGAAAGCATATGAACGCGTTACGAAAAGGTTTTGCAATCCCCGGATCAGCATAGCCAAGGACCCTTTAAGATGCAACTCCTGATAGTAACCTCGGTCATATAACCCCTTCACTCAATGTCGAACCCCGAACTCACTAACCTGCATTCGTTGGAAGAATGCCTACGATCTACTGGATAAAACCCACCTATAGATTTTCGAAAGATTCCAGTTATGCAATCAGGTGTTGGGGATACACGGGAAGCACCGCGCAATCAACTCTAACCTACATCCAGGTGTATCCATCCTTCAACACATAACCAGTCTTTCTCGGAAACTGTGTACCTCGGACCTTCGAAAAGCATCCACTATAACAAGCTATGGCAATACTCCCGAACTACCTCCCCAGTACTGGGTGATGTCGGGGTTATCTTGCCACTGGCCGTATAGGGGAGATTTTCGATGTCGGCCGTCTTAAGTATTTAGTACTGCCGCGATATGCTTGTTACAATGATACCCCGAAGCTCAACTCCTCGGTAACAGGAGGCATCGGGAACAATATCCTTGTCACAAGAACATCGAAACAATCCCAGAATACTCGCGGGATTCCTAAAAAAAAAATTTGTGCAAATTTTGAAGATAGGAGAGACAAGAGTAGACATCAGGAGTCCTCACCAGAGAGAAAGGGGATGAGAAGCAAAGAAATCCTACTCTCCGATATAATATAGGACTCAAAAAGTTTTCAGTGTATGCCTAGACTCAACCGTCAACGGTTCGATCAAACAGTGGGGGCTCCTAGGTCGGAGAAGGCTCTGAATACCAACTTGTAATGCCCAGGATGGAGTTATACCTCCTACGTGTCGAGGCACGACTTAAAGGCATAAATCCATCCTAGAATGATCTCAAGTTCGGTAATCTTTGCACAACTCATGTAAAAGAGGGGATAGTAAACTGAAAATAGTTGGCTTACACTTGCCACGTCACAGAATTACAGTACAAGTCTCAAACATCATACATTAAGAACATCACAACCCTCTAAGGGCAAAAGCCAAATGTCAAAGTATCGAACTCAGATAAATAAACCACAGGCGGATCGAATCCTAGTAAGAGACTCCACTACTGATCGTCCGGGTAGCGCACGTAGTACCGACTACGCTCCTCGTCGTACTCCCAATCCAGCTCGGTGCCATCACCTGGATAGCTCACAGCTGGACCTGCATCTGGTGTGTGAAGTAACTGTGAGCCACAGAGGACTCAGCAATCCCGTTCCCGGGTACACTACTGGAATCTGAGTCTTTGCCATCTGCCAGCTCTTTGCCGTCTGCCAGCTGATGGCAAAGAGGCTGTTTGCCGTCTGTCTTGTCAAAGCAGACGGCAAAGAACCAGCTGATGGCAAAGAGGGTCTTTGCCATCTGCCAGATCTTTGCCGTCTGCTGGCAGACGGCAAAGAGGTCTTTGCCATCTGCCAGCAGACGGCAAAGACCAAAGTGGGCCCCATGGGGGTACTGCACTGGCTAGGTCACACCGGCCACTTCTTTGCCGTCTGCTGGCAGACGGCAAAGATTTCTTTGCCATCTGTCAGCAGACAGCAAAGAGGTAAGAGGGGCCCATAGTGTCACGGCGTGGGCGGGCTAACGGTGAGCCTCTTTGCCGTCTGCTGGCAGACGGCAAAGAATTCTTTGCCGTCTGCCCGCAGACGGCAAAGAGAAAAAAAAAAGAAGAAAAAAGCAGACGGCAAAGAGAAAAAAAAATGATTGGCGCACACCCTCCACGCACGGGTCGCATACAGAACCGAGCCAGCCCACTCGACCAGTTCTTGCTCCTCTGCTCCCTCCTCGAACCCTCGCCGCCGCCGCCCGTCGCGCCGCCGCCGCCCGCTGCACCCCGTCGCCGGCCGGATCCCCTCCTCCGCGTATAGATCCGCCCACCCCGGCCTCCTTCTCGCCGGATCCCCTGCTCAGGGGCGCTCGTCCCCGCGCGCCCAACGACCGCCGCCCCGGCGGCCCTGCACCGCGGCTCGACCGGAGCCCCGTCGCTCGCCTCGCCCGTCTCTGCCGCACCCGCATTTGTTCGGCGACAGGAAAAAGGGTACCATATATACACAGGGAAACTAACCCGTCCGCTCCGCACGAGCGAGGGGCGGCTTCGTCGCGCAACCGGTCGCCAGCGTCGCGCCGGTCACGGGCAGCGGCAGGGCCAGCCGATGGCTGCGGGTCAAGCCGACCACGGCAACGGCTTATCTTTGGGAGAGGAGGAGAGGGGAGAAGGAGGAGAGGTTTGGCGGCGGCTGAGGAGGTGCTACGCGCCGCCAGATCTCCACCTCCACCTCGACGCGCCGCCAGATCTCCACCTCGACGTGCCGCCGGTCCTCTGCATCCACGCGCCGCTGGAAACTCCGCCTTGAACTTCAGGTTTTGTGGTATGGATCCCTTCCCCTCTCCACCAAATCTTGCTATGGGCCTTGCCTGCCGCCTCTCAAGTAACGCATAGCATTGCCCTGCTGGGTATGTGGTGCTCACATGCTCCTCTGTCGCACGGCGCTGTCCTCATCCCCGTCGCCTCTCCGGCCCAATCGCAGGTGTTTCCCTCCAGCTCGTCATGAACCACCGAAGGACGCACGGGAGCAGCATCTGGCATTCAGAGCCTCACAGGTTTCATGGTTGCACACAAGCGATGGATCAAAGGAGCCTGCGAACTATGTAACTGAGTGTTGTTTCTTTCCGCCAAATCATCTATTCTTAATTTCCTCATTTCATATTATGAGAAATCATCCTCTGTTGTTGATTGCAAATAGAAACATGTTTTACAGTCTTTTAGATTTCGGTCAACAGAGGGAATTTTCATTCTTTCTCTATCACCACACATGGAAATGTATGTCAGTGCTAATTGAAAATGTGTAGGAAAATTGAGTTTTCTTTTATCTGTACTGCATTATCATCTACGGCAGCGCGTCATGGTGAAGCGAAGTTTAACCGAGATTTCATAATTTTGTGGCCTTCGTTAAATTAAAAAAAAGGTGATTCTATTTCTTGAAACTCCCGACTGCTCATGTACTATTTCACATTGCCATCTTGTTACTCATCGCTTACTTGACAGAGATACAAAAGATGGAAACAGAACACATACTGCCCAGCACATACTAATAATGTCGTCTCTAGCGTAAAGTCATACAAACTTTCTGGACAGTTATGCTAAGCAAACCTTATTTGATGAATTTATTAGGTAATATTCAGTTATGGATCCATTCTATGGGTGGAATTAGAGACTCCATGTGTGCGTGTATGTTTATTCTTGCTTGAATCTGGCGCTGAAGGTGTAAACACGTGAGTCCTGCTTACAAGTTTGTCTAAAGAATAGTGGTCTCTGATGTATTAGCCCTCCTAGCTAGCTTGTTTCCTTTTAGATTTTTGAGGTTTACATGGGTATGTGTATGTATGTTTGCCTCAAGGGCTGAGTGACTGATTTTTGTGAGCATGTGCACATGGGTGCAGAAGGTGTTAGCTTTCAGATAAACATTAATTGCTATCTTCTCATGGAGGAAATGTGCAGGAAGACGATCCCGTTGGAGGAGATCATTGAAATATTAGCTTGGTTTTTCCTAGAAAATTTGGGTTAAGCAACTAGCAAACTATGAATGGAATAATTCTAAAAAGAAAGCTATTCCAAAACATGATGAGAAGAGCCTCAAGGATCTAAACAGTGAAATACTAACCTGAATGCAGTCATAGAATGTACGGACCATAGCACGGCCAGAGCCTTCTTTCGAATCTCCTTGTCTTCTTAAGTTTCGCTACCTGCAAGTGTTGCGATACTGTCTAAGACAACTAGCTAGAAATTTTGGGTATGCTAGATAATATGTGCCTTCAGTTCAGTTTGTAAGATAAGGTCTCTCTGGTTCTGGCAGAGCTTAGCCACTCTACATATATATTCTTGCAATATGCTCTTAGTAGGCCTTTTTTCATGTGATGCATTGTATCTTTTTGGTTGATGAATATGATGGTCGTAGCCCATAAAAAAATATGATAGTCAATTGACTCTTCATTAAAAGTATAGTGGCTGGAAAGCTTACATGGTCTTCCATTTCTATTTTTTTATAGAAGACAGTCCTAGAGATGTTAGTTTTATTGGAATATTCGTCTTGCTGCTGAGCACACTACAATTGATTATATCTCTTATTGAAAAGTGAAACATCTTCCATGGTTATTATAAGGTAGAAGTATGGGAGACGGCACACACGTTTGCATAGTACTGATTGAACCAGATAGTTATCTGAAACCATTACAATTTCGCTCACGGTAACACAGAGAATCCTACAACATTCGTGGTGTGAGATATTTTGTAAGTGTTATATTGATGTGCATTTTGTAGGTTTGTAGTTTTGTGACTTCATTTGGTTTTATAAGGGTGATTCACCAATACAATTTGAATGTGAATTGCTTGCAGTTTTATCATTTTGAGTTTTATCATTTTGAGTTTTTGCGTAAGAGATGGTACCATCAACAATCAGGCATAATATAATATGGATAGCTTCAAACATGTAGCTATCCCATGGGCTTGAGTTATATTACTAAAGCGGGGATCTGTATGTATAAGTGTAAAGATGTCTGGATATGTGCGCATGATGCTTTCACTCCCAACATCGGACCAACTTCTTTTAATTTCAGGTAGGAAACTATCATGGTTATAATTTTACTCTATGGATGTTGCACAAATGCCTAAACAATTTCCTTTTAGATTTCAGTGTAGTGGTTGCAAAAGTGTTAATGTAAATGGCTTATTGAGTTGCCAATTTTGAATTGCAGGGACTGGTGAAGCACAAACATGCGACATATGGCTTGGAGTAGACACCAACTCCATGGTTCCAATCCGCAAGATGTGGCTTGGATTAAAGTGCTGCTGAGAAGAACCAACAGCGGTCGCGCTTGGTTTTTAAATTGGGAAGGTTTAATTCAAGATTTTTATATCTTCCCCCTGTTTTTGTATGGACAATGTGTGTGCCGTTTATAAAATGTTTAGTTATGTTTGGCAGATGAGTATAAACTCTTTTCTCGGCATGTTTACCATGAAGGATGAAACACACATTAGTTGGCTCACTTGAGTTCGTGTGCTAACTGATAATCCCATGCGGCCTCTTATTCTGTATGCTATACATTTTTGTTTTAGCGTCCTACTGACTAGCATTTAAATAATGTCAGACCATGTCAAATGATGGGGTTGTGTGAAGCGGAGGTTAATTACTTTTATTTTATTACGTCACATGTGAAGCTTATGCAAGGACATACCATTTTAGGTACTCCCTCCGTTCCTAAATATAAGTCTTTCTAGAGATTTTAACAAGTGACTACATACAGAGTAAACTGAGTGAATCTATACTCTAAAATATGTCTACATACATCCGTATGTTGTAGTCCATTTAAAATGTCTAAGAAGACTTATATTTAGGAAAGGAGGGAGTACTTTGCATCGGGAATTTCGTAAGTCTACTACAGAGCTTACATGACCAAAGAAAGAAAACTACACTTACGATTTAATTTCGATACTCTTTGACAAGTTTGTGAAGTACCGAGTTAAATTTCTAGAGTACATGTAAGATCACAATTATCAATATGTGGATTGGAACAAAGAACTTCTAGAGTACATGTAAGATCACAATTAACAGCTAGGTATTTGGCTTATGATCTTATGATTATATATTTGCCAATGACTTGTGGTTTATTGCTTAAAAGTCTCTGCTTTTATTTATGCAGCTGGGAGTGAATTCTAAGTTCATGGAAAAAGCAGCAATGCGGGTACGCGACCACAAGAAAGCTGTGGAGGTAATAGTCTTGGTAGTTAAGTCTAGGATACTTGCTTGCTGCTATGAGAACATTGAAACTTATTTAGCATTTCGTTTCTTATATGCTTCATGCAAATGAAACTGCAGTAAACATACATACTAAGATTTTACTTGGCCTATGTATGCATGTCCTGAATGTGAGTCTTTTTATGCATACAATTACTGGAAGCTTTTACATGTCCTGGAACTGAGCTTTTGCATGCCCTTTGTATTCTGAAGCTTAGTCTTTTGTTATTGGGCAATACTTGAGACAGAGTCATTGGTCTTCCTGCCATAGAACCATTTATGAAGAGCATAGGTGCTGCCTTCTCTTGTATTCTTTTTTCTGTGTAAAAAATGGTTGACCGAGCATTACACTGTTTAGTACTTTGTAAACAGTAGGAATCTTGCTATAGATACACACTGAAAGTTGAAAATTATGCTAGTAGAAATAGGTGTTCTGTCAGCTATGTATCTATTTTGAAACATGGTATGCCTACTTGCTTTGGAATAGTTATTTCTTGATATTATCTGATCCTATCTCCTCATTCTGGTTCATGGCGCTACTGTGTTAAGGTATTCCTTTATGAGCTTCTGCCTTGTGCAAATGATATGATTATTGAGCAGCTTGGTTTCATGCCTTCAGATCTTATGTGAATAAACTATATTTCGAATTGTTTGCTGTTCTTTGCTTTGGAATAGTTACTAGTATTCACATTTATGTTGCATCATGCTAACGAGACATTGGAAATGATCTTTGGTGTAGAATACTTCCCGACAAGCATCAACCGATCCTTCTCGGTCTGCCCTTGGTGGAACCCCGACCGGCCCTTCACCTCAGTCTGGCACTGACGCAGCCTCGACCGGTCCTTCACCTCCGTGATAACGGTATTTTTCTTCTTATTTAGCCTAGTTAGTCCATTTATGACATAATTTAGCCTATTTAGTCCACAAATGACATAATAAGATGAAGAAAATCAAGGAATAGGAAGAAAAGAAGGAATAGGAAGAGAAGAAGAAGAAGAAGAAGAAGAAGAAGAAAAGAACTTCTTCTTCTTTTCTTATTCTTCTTCTTCTTCTTCTTCTTCTTCTTCTTCTTTTCCTCCTCTTATTTAGCCTTTTTAGTCCATTTATGACATAATTTAGCCTATTTAGTCCACAAATGACATAATAAGATGAAGAAAATCAAGGAATAGGAAGAAAAGAAGGAATAGGAAGAGAAGAAGAAGAAGAAGAAGAAGAAGAAGAATAATAAGAAAAGAAGAAGAACAACAAGAAGAAGAAGAACAAGAAGAAGAATAAGAAAAGAATAAGAAAAGAAGAAGAACAACAAGAAGAAGAAGAACAAGAAGAAGAATAAGAAAACAATAAGAAAAGAAGATTCTTCTTCTTCTTCTTTTCTTATTCTTCTTCTTCTTC
>LR738709.1:517343644-517385149 GCA_902687465.1 Secale cereale
AGCAGTCGGCAAAGAATGCCACGTGGCAGCTCCCTGTTCAACCTGGGAACACTGGTTGCCTATTTGGGCATTTTGCCGACTGCCGGCAGACGGCAAAAAAGGCCACGTGGCAGCTTCCCAGTGACTCCTATTTGGCCTCTTTGCCGTCTGCCAGCAGACGGCAAAGACCTTAGCCTCTTTGCCGTCTGCCGGCTGACGGCAAACCACGCCGTTAACCCCTAACGGCTCCCACCTCACCTCACTGCCGTCTACGCTCTTTGCCGTCTGCTGGCCGCAAATGGCTGACGGCAAAGAGCTTTGCCGACTGCTTCTATGAAGCAGACGGCAAAGAAGGCCTTTACCGGCGTTAATTCAGCCGGACTGTTTGCCGACTGCTAGCAGTCGGCAAAGAGCTTTGCCGACTGCCATTCATGCCTTTGCCGACTGCCATGGCAGTCGGCAAAGAAGCTGATTCCTGTAGTGGTAACAGAACTATTTAAGCCTTTGAGTGAGGGAAAGGCTGAAGAAAAGAATAAGTCTGCAGCAGCAACTAGCATCTAGCTTACGCAAGTGAGAGCGAGAAGAGAAGGCCTCGGCGAGAAGTGATCACGAAGTGATCCTAGCTACAAGCTCCACAATCATAACCCCTCCGTGTTCAACTCCCGAATCTCTATTCGGAAATTGACAGTCACGGAACACACGCTGGTAGTGTATTAGTAACATTGTGTCAAGTTATCTACAACCGGAATTAACAAGCTCCCATCTGCCACATAACCGCGGGCACGGCTTTCGAAAGTTCAAACCCTGCAGGGGTGTTCCAACTTGACCCATTACAAGCCCACGATCCGCGGAGTCGCAACTCCAAAGTGGGAAGACCCGAGTATCCTCGGAATCCCGTGCTCAAGATATACCAAGCTAAGGTAAGCCTAATCCAGCAAATCCTCCCGGCGTGTTGACACCCTGATAGTAGCCGCGCGTATTTAAGTCTCAGGACACGACCGGATGGGTGAAGCTACGGGTGGATGCCAGATACCTCGAGTTGCCTCAAGGCGGCCCCGCAGGCTCCCCGTTTCGGACCAACACTCATGTGGAGCACTGGCCCGGGGTTGTTGATTAAGAAAGAGGGTTAATTACTCCCTATGCAAGTTTAGTTTGTTATTAGGCAAATAGTACCAATGTTGGGATTTGCTGGAAAAGACTTAGCACTTAGCGGTTTATCGAGGGGGTCCCATACACCCCAACCGTGTTAGGAACGCATAATCAAGGAACATAATACCGGCTTATACGGATCCTAACGGCATGAGTGGAACAAATCACCAAGCAAAAGGCTTAGCCTTCCACCCTTGCCAATATATAGATGATTTCATTTTAAGCATTTATATAGTGTGATATAACCCAACCAAACTTCAACATGGAGCAAGCATCTTCACTTCACCTGCAACTAGCAACGCTATAAGAAGGGCTGAGCGAAGCGTACTTAGCCAAGCAATGGTTTGCATAGGTAGGTTGGTTAAACATGGCAATTGGTTACAAGTAGGAGGCTGACAAGAAGATCATGGGCATCGAGGCAAAACTATAGATCGAGACTACTAGCAATAGGCAAAGATAGTAATGTTATCGGGGTTCGGTCATCTTGCCTGAAGAGAAGTCGTTCGGATCGTAAGAAGGGTCCTCGTGCTCAACCTCGTTGGAAACCTCGTGCTCAACTTCGTACCCGGTCTCAGCTTCCGGCTCTAAACAAAACAATCACACCAAGCACCAATCAACAAGATGCAATGCGCACTCGAAAAACATGAATGCATGATGGATGCACTAAAGGATGCACACGGAGCACGTAAAACATCACTCAAGCAAAACACCTCAAAACAAGATAACAAGCTGATATTATTAATCTACACGAAAAAACAATCAAGTTTGATAAGATTCGCTGAAATCGAAGTTACGGGCTAAAAGTTATGCCCGAAACAAGATTTGAGCGAAAGCTGAAAATTACAGCAACATAGCATCTTTGGAGCTCAAAATAATTGAGCTACAGCATCCAAAAAGCATGGCAAAGGACTTGAACACAAACTAGACATATAGTACAGCAACTATGTCCAAAGTGCACCCCCAACGGAGTCACGGATCAATAGCAATGATCTTGGACATATTGAACTTGACAATAAAATTCTGGCAGCAGAATTTTATTGAAACTTTGAAGCAAAAGATAAACATGCTACAGCCACTCAAATGGACATGTGAGGACATGAATGGAAAGACAGCAATATATACTACAAGGAACAATCAAAAACCACTCCAAAACTAACATGCTTTGTCCTAGAACATCACACGAACATGGCATCGGAACGTTACAGATTTCAGACTTAGTGAAAAATCACGAAGTCCTAAAACAGCAATAACATCATAGCAACTAAAAGAGCATGTTTAAGTCACCTCGAAACTAAACATGGCAAAGGGTAAGCACCTCATCAAAGTGCACATGAAGGGGATTCCGAAACACACAAGCATGCTTCATAGAGGTGAACACAACGATTGCAACGAGCTCAACAAGATGGCATTTCATAACAAGTGAAAACACATCATATGAACATGGCACTTTGCAACGATGATAACAAGGCAATAATAAATCTACCATGCAACCTATCACATACAACACGTAGTTCGTGGCGAGACGAACACGTGGACATGTCATTTGCATCAAACGGACCAACGAGCTAAAAGATATCACATGACAAAGGTGGCATGAAAATAACACATAGCAGCAGTTTATATCATGATGCACTCTTGCAACAGCAAAACAAGTGCCTAGATGACATCTAACATGCATGACAACAACAGGTAAAACGTAGAGCACATCTCCACGAACGTCTGGACATATTACACGCGCAAAACGGAGCACCATAGTAAAAGTTAGGGCAGGTCAAACTTAGCATCTCAGAACAGAATTAAAAGGGACTTAGGAGTGGGGAAAACAACCTAGCCAGATCCAGATCTGGAAAAAAAAGAAGACGGGCCCGGCGGCTGCGGATCTGGCCCGGCGGAGGAACTGGGCCGGCGGCGGCGAAGCGGAAGGCGGCCCACCCGGTGGCGCGGCTGGCGGAGCCCGGGGCGGCGGCGCGGCCCACAGAGGCGAGGCCCAGCCGGGGCGGCACGGCTGGTGCGGCTCGGGAACGGGCGAGGGACGCGGAGGCCCGCGGGGAACTGGCGACTGCCGGGATGCGGCCCGGCGGCCCAGGCGCGAAAGGGCGTCGAAGTGGGGACCCCGCGGGGTGGAGGCGGCGTACGGGCCGGCGCCTGGATCGGCCCAGCCGGCTCGGCCGATGGGGGAAGCAGCGGTCGAGGGCGCAGCTGGCCCGCTGCGGTCGATGGAGAAATCGATGCGCGTTGACCTCGGGCTCGAGGCCAGATCGGATCGCGGCGATCGCGGCGACGGCGGCTCCTCGGTCGCTGCGGGAGGAAAAATTTTGGGGATGGATCTGAGAAGGGAAAAGGGGAAAAGAAAAAAAATAGAGGTGGAGATGGGGAAGGAAACTAGAGATGCTAAAATAGACTAGGGTCTATATATAGCAGTTTTTAGGGTTAGGGAGAGTTTAGGGGTGCTAGGAGCCCTCCGATCGCGATCCGACGGATCCGATCGCGGGGATAGTTTTAGAAGGCCTAGGAGAGACAGAAGACTGCAGTAGGGGTGTTTCCTGGACACGAAGTAAAGGCACATCGGACCCACATGAACAACGGATGGAAAAGTCAACGGAGTCCAAACGAGACGAGATTTGAGAGGCGGGTTGCACACAACAAAACAACAACACAGACAACAACCTCGCGGCACACCGGTAATGTTAAACGCCCGAACAACAAAGTAGGCCTACGGGACGTCACGGACACGTGAGGGAGCTCCGGAACGCGAAACGGACAACGGGAAGAAACACGACGAACCGGATGCAACCGACAACACAAATGCAATGCAATGCACATGTCTACATGATATGAATGAATGCCACACACTCACACCACAAAACGACGAAAACCCGAAAGACAAAGAACCCGGAATGGAAATAGATGAAGCCAGAGATAGATTATATACCCAAAAGGGAAAGTATTACATCCGGGGCATTACACTCTTACTTATCAAAAGGACTGCGATAGATCCCCTACACTTGTGGGTCATCAAGACTCTTTTCTGGCTCCGTTGCCGGGGAGTGAAGAGCCTTTGGTAAGTGGAATTTGGTAAGGAAAAATTTGTATAGTGTGCTGAAATTTATTATCACTTGTTACTATGGCTCTAAATCCTTTGAGGGGCTTGTTCTGGGTATCTTCACCCCGAACGGAACAGCAAAGGGTTGCTCCTCAACCTACTGCCATTATTGAAAATGTTTGCTTTGAAATTCCTTCGGGTATGATAGACAAAATGCTGGAAAATCCCTTTACAGGAGATGGAACACTGAATCCCGATTTATATCTAATCTATGTGGATGAAGTTTGTGGATTGTTTAAGCTTGCAGGTATGCCCGAGGATGTTATCAAGAAGAAGGACTTCCCTTTATCTTTGAAGGGAGATGCATTGACATGGTTTAGGCTATGCGATGATATGGGATCATGGAACTATAATCGTCTGAAGTTGGAATTTCATCAGAAGTTCTACCATATGCACCAGGTTCATCGTGATCGTAATTATATTTATAATTTATGGCCTCGTGAAGGAGAAAGCATCGCTCAAGCTTGGGGGAGGCTTAAGTCAATGTTATATTCATGCCCCAATCATGAGCTCTCAAGAGAAATGATCATTCAAATTTTTCATGCTCGGCTTTCTCATAATAATCGCTCCATGCTCGATACTTCTTGTTTTGGCTCTTATATGATGAAGACTATTGACTTCAAATGGGATTTATTGGAAAGAATTAAACGCAACTCTGAAGATTGGGATCTCGACGAAGGTAAGAAGTCAGGTATGACCCCTAAGTTTGATTGTGTTAAAGCTTTTATGGATACCGATGTTTTCCGTGAGTTTAGCACTAAATATGGACTTGACTCTGAGATAGTAGCTTCTTTCTGTGAATCCTTTGCTACTCATGTTGATCTCCCCAAGGAGAAGTGGTTTAAATACCATCCTCCTATTGAAGAAAAAGTAGTTGAACCTATTAAAGTTGTAGAAAAGACTATCACTTATAATGTTGATCCTGTTATACCTATCGCTTATATTGAGAAACCACCTTTCCCTGTTAGGATAAATGATCATGCTCAAGCTTCAACTATAGTTCGTAAGAGTAATACTAGAACACCTACACCCTCTGAGCAAATTAAAGTTGAACCTAGTGTTGCTATGGTTAATGATCTCTTGGTATAAGATTTAGATGGACCTGTTATTTACCTCCAAGAAGAGTCTGCTAGAATAGCTAAACCCAATGCTAGGAATAAACATAAACTTGTTGTAGGCTTGCATGTTATCTCTATTAAGATAGGGGATCATTGTTATCATGGTTTATGTGATGTGGGTGCTAGTGCGAGTATTATCCCTTTTGATCTGTATAACGAAATTATGCTTGATATAGCACCTGTTGAGTTAGAAGGGATTGATGTTATTATTAAGCTTTCTAATAGAGATACTATTTCACCAGTTGGGATTGTTAGAGACGTTGAAGTCTTGTGTGGGAAGGTTAAATACCCTGCTGATTTCCTTATTCTCAGTTCCCCACAAAATGAATTATGTCCCATTATATTTGGTAGACCCTTCTTGAATACTGTTAATGCCAAGATAGACTGCGTAAAAGACATTGTCACTGTTTGATTAGGAGATATGTCTCATGATTTTAACTTTGCGAAATTCCGTAGACAACCCCTTGAAAAGGCACCACCAAGTAAGGATGAAATTATTGGTCTTGCTTCTATTGCCGTGCCACCTAAGGATCCTTTAGAACAATACCTGCTAGGCCACGAAAATGATATGCATATGAATGAGAGAAGGGAAATAGATGAAATATTCCTTACACACGGACCCGTATTGAAAAACAACTTGCATGTTGAAATCCCAGGGGATCCTCCTCCACCCAAGGGTGATCCCGTGTTTGAACTTAAACATTTGCTTGATAATCTTAAGTATGTTTATCTTAATGAAAAGAAGATATATCCTATTATTATTAGTGCTAACCTTTCAGAGCAGGAAGAAGAAAAATTATTGAAAACTCTGAAGAAGCATCATGCTGCTATTGGATATACTCTGGATGATCTTAAGGGCATTAGTCCCACTATATGCCAACACAAGATAAAATTGGAAGAAAATGCTAAACCAGTTATTGATCATCAGCGACGGTTAAATCCTAAGATGAAAGAAGTGGTAAGAAAGGAAATACTAAAGCTTCTAGAGGTAGGTATTATCTATCCAGTTGCTGATAGCCAGTGGGTAAGTCCTGTCCATTGTGTCCCAAAGAAAGGAGGTAGGACAGTCGTTCCTAATGATAAAGATGAATTGATTCCGCAAAGAATAGTTAGAGGTTATAGGATGGTAATTTATTTCCGTAAGTTAAATAAATCTACTAAGAAAGATCATTACCCCTTGCCATTTATTGATCAAATCCTAGAAAGGTTATCCAAACATACTCATTTCTGCTTTCTAGATGGTTATTCTGGTTTCTCTCAAATACCTGTGTCAAAAGGGGAACAAGAAGAGACCACTTTTACTTGTCCATTAGGTACCTTTGCTTATAGGCGTATGCCTTTTGGTTTATGTAATGCACCTGCTACCTTTCAAAGATGTATGATGGCTATATTCTCTGATTTTTGTGAAAAGACTGTTGAGGTTTTCATGGATGATTTCTCCGTTTACGGAACTTCTTTTGATGATTGCTTAAGCAACCTTGATCGAGTTTTGCAGAGATGTGAAGACACTAACCTTGTCTTGAATTGGGAGAAGTGCCACTTTATGGTTAATGAAGGCATTGTCTTGGGACATAAAATTTATGAAAGAGGTATTGAAGTTGACAAAACTAAAGTAGATGCTATTGAAAAGATGCCATGCCCTAAGGACATCAAAGGTATACGAAGTTTCCTTGATCATGCCGGGTTTTATAGGAGGTTCATTAAGGACTTCTCCAAAATCTCCAGGCCTCTGACTAATCTCTTACAAAAAGATATTCCTTTTGCCTTTGATGATGATTGTCTAGAAGCATTTGAAATTCTTAAGAAAGCATTGATCTCTGCACCTATTGTCCAGCCTCCTGACTAGAATTTACCCTTTGAGATTATGTGCGATGCTAGTGATTATGATGTAGGAGCTGTTCTAGGGCAAAGAGTTGATAAGAAATTGAATGATATCCAGTATGCTAGTAAAACTCTAGATAGTGCCCAAAGAAATTATGCCACTACTGAGAAAGAATTTTTAGCAGTTGTATTTGCTTGTGATAAGTTTAGACCCTATATCATTGATTCTAAAGTAACTATTCACACTGATCATGCTGCTATCAAATACCTTATGGAAAAGAAAGATGCTAAACCTAGACTTATTAGATGGGTTCTCTTGCTGCAAGAATTTGACTTGCATATTATTGATAGAAAGGGAGGTGAGAACCCTGTGGCAGATAACTTGTTTAGGTTAGAGAATAGACTTGATGACCCACAGCCTATTGATGATAGCTTTCCTGATGAACAACTAGCTGTCATAAATACTTCTTGTACTGCTCCATTGTATGCTGATTATGCTAATTATATTGTTGCTAAGTTTATACCTCCTAGCTTCACATACCAGCAAAAGAAAAAGTTCTTCTATGATTTGAGAGATTACTTCTGGGATGACCCACGTCTTTATAAAGAAGGAGTAGATGGTATTATTAGACGTTGTGTACCTGAGCATGAACAGGAACAAATTCTATGCAAGTGCCACTCCGAAGCTTATGGAGGACACCATGCGGGAGATAGAACTGCACACAAGGTATTGCAATCCGGTTTTTATTGGCCTACTCTCTTCAAGGATGCCCGTAAGTTTGTCTTATCTTGAGATGAATGTCAAAGAATTGGTAATATTAGTAGACGTCAAGAAATGCCCATGAATTATTCACTTGTTATTGAACCATTTGATGTTTGGGACTTTGATTATATGGGACCTTTTCCTGCCTCTAATGGGTACACACATATTTTAGTTGATGTTGATTATGTTACTAAGTGGGTAGAAGCAATTCCAACTAGTAGTGCTGATCATAACACTTCTATTAAGATGCTTATAGAATTTATATTTCCGAGGTTTGGAGTCCCTAGATATCTAATGACCGATGGTGGTTCACACTTTATTCATGGTGCTTTTCCGTAAGATGCATGCTAAGTATGATGTCAACCATAGAATTGCATCCCGTTATCACCCACAGACTAGTGGTCAAGTAGAACTAAGTAATAGGGAGTTGAAACTAATCTTACAAAAGACAGTTAATAGGTCTAGGAAGAATTGGTCCAAGAAACTAGATGATGCATTATGGGCCTATAGAACTGCATACAAAAATCCTATGGGTATGTCTCCATATAAGATGGTATATGGAAAAGCTTGTCACTTACCTCTCGAGCTAGAACATAAGACATATTGGGCTATAAAAGAGCTCAATTATGATTTCAAACTTGTTGGTGAGAAGAGGCTATTTGACATTAGCTATCTCGATGAGTGGAGAACCCAGGCCTATGAAAATGCCAAACTGTTTAAAGAGAAAGTTAAAAGATGGCATGACAAAAGAATACAAAAACGTGAGTTTAACGTAGGTGATTATGTCTTGCTATACAACTCTCGTTTAAGATTTTTTGCAGGAAAACTTCTCTCCAAGTGGGAAGGACCTTACGTTATTGAGGAGGTCTATCGTTCCGGTGCCATAAAAATCAACAACTTCGAAAGCACAAATCTGGAGGTGGTGAATGGTCAAAGAATTAAACATTATATCTCAGGTAAACCTATAAATGTTGAGACTAATGTTATTGAAACCATAACCCCGGAGGAATACATAAGGGACACTTTCCAGAACGATTCAGCCTCTGAAAAGGAAGAGGTACGTGATATGATAAGTAAACCGACTCCAAAACGGTTCTAAAGGCGATTTTTCTCTATTTTGGAATATTTAGAAAAATAGAAAAATAAACCGCAGTCCGGAAGAAACACGAGGCGTCCACGAGGGTGGAGGGCGCGCCCCCTTCCCAGGGCGCGCCCCCTACCTCGTGGACACCCCGTGTATCTCCCGGACTCCGTTTTCTTGTGGGTTACTCCTTTTGGTCGGTAAAAAATTCATTATATATACTCCCGAAGGTTTTGACCTCTATATCACGCAAAAATCCTCTGTTTCCGTTTCGAGCTACTGTTTTTGAAAGATCTAGATCATCATGGCGTCCTCCAACACCCCCAAGGACAAGTTCTTCGAGAAGGTCATCAACCCCTACCTTGCGGAGGTGTTGCAACACCCTAAAACCATGCAGTTGCATGAGGGGGTGCTACACATCCATGATGTTGAGGGGCCAAGGAGGACCGGAAGCGTGGAGACAAGGCTCGAAGCAATGGAGCAGCAAGTTTTCAAGTGCCAAGGTATGGTGGAACAAGGACTCGACGCCAACCACATGATGATCTCAGAGCTTGCCAACAACCTCAAGCTGGACTCAAGGATCTTTGGGGAAGCCATCTCCAATCTTCAAGAGAAGATCGATCACCTCCAAGCCCAGATCTATGACCTGCAAAACCAAAACTGTGAGTATGAATATAGATTCAAGAAGATGAGTTTGGCTGCAGATTTGACTCTACCGGAGACTCGATCATCCTTCTATGATGGTGAACCTATGCCTTGGAAGGTGGACAACAAGCCTACATCATCAACAACTCCACCATCACCGCCCCTGAAGAAGAAGACATAATCATATGGGTATGGGCACTCCCCTTGGCAACTGTCAAGCTTGGGGGAGTGACCCCGGTATCGTATCACCATCACTCCTATCTTTGCCGTTTTACTTAGTTCGATCCTTTTGGTAGTATCTTGATCTAGTAGAATAAAGTTAGCATGATCTAGTTGTGAGCTTTTGCTTTGTGAGCTTTATCCTTTGTAATCTAGTCCGTGAGCTATATAATAAAGATTAGTGTTGAGTCAAGGGCTTGATTTCCTCACTTGGGTCATGATAAAAAGAAAGAAAACATAAAGAATATCAAAGAGATCATATTGATCTTATGGGAAGTAATGACTTCACATACAAGAGTATGATAAATAAAAGTTGTTGGGAGGTGACAAACATAGTTTTGGTCATCGTTGCAATTAATAGGAAGTAATAAAATAAGAGAGGCTTCACATACAAATATACTATCCTGGACATCTTTTATGATTGTGAGCACTCATTAAAGTATGACATGCTAAAGAGTTGATGTTGGACAAGGAAGACAACATAATTGGTTATGTCTTCTTATATCCGAAATAAAGTATATTGTCATGGATCATCCAACATGTTGAGCTTGCCTTTCCCCCTCATGCTAGCCAAAACTCCTCACACCAAGTAGAGATACTACTTGTGCTTCCATATATCCTTAAACCCAGTTTTGCCATGAGAGTCCACCATACCTACCTATGGATTGAGAAAGATCCTTCCATGTAAGTTGTCATGTTGCAAAATCGCTAAAATATGTATGATTTATTAGTGTGGGAGAAATTAGCTTTATACAATCTTGTGATATGGAAGTAATAAAAGCGACGGATTGCATAATAAAGGTCCTTATCACAGGTGGCAATATAAAAGCGAAGTTCTTCTATGCTAAGACTCCGTGCATCCAACCATAAAAACACATGACAACCTCTGCTTCCCTCTGCGAAGGGCCTATCTATTATTCTTGCCTTATAAGTGTCAAGGTGAAACTCGCCTTTCCTTTTTACATTTTATCCTTTGGCAAGCACATTGTGTTGGAAAGATCCTGACATATATACCCACTTGGATGTAAGTTTTCATGATCTATTACTGTTGACATTACCCTTGAGGTAAAAGGTTGGGAGGCAACACCATAAGCCCCTATCTTTCTCTGTGTCCGGTTAAAACTCCATAAACATAAGTATTGCGTGAGTGTGAGTAATTGTGAAAGATTATATGATAGTTGAGTATGTAGGCTTGCTGAAAAGCTCTTATTGACTCTTTCCGATATTATGATAAATTGCAATTGCTTCAATGACCAAGACCAAAGTTTGTTAGTTTCCAATGAAGTTTATGATGCATACTTGATATTGTGGATGAATAGTTACTTTAGCATAAGAATCATATGACTATATTTATATAAGTTGTTGTTATGATAATGATCAAGATGCCCTCATGTCCGTATTTTGTTTTTATCGACACCTCTATCTCTAAACATGTGGACATATTTTCGATATCGGCTTTCGCTTGATGACAAGCGAGGTCTAAGCTTGGGGGAGTTGATACGTCCATTTTGCATCATGCTTATATGTTGATATTTATTGCATTATGGGCTGTTCTTACATGTTTTGTCACAATACTTATGCCTTTTCTCTTTTATTTTACAAGGTTTACATGAAGAGGGAGAATGCCGGCAGCTGGAATTCTGGGCTGGAAAAAGAGCAAACTCCATAAACCTATTCTACACAACTCCAAAAGCTGAAACTCAATAGAACATCGTTTCGGAAAATATAAAAAATATCTGGCGAAATAAATCCACGAGGGGGGCCACCGACTGTCCACGAGGGTGGGGGCGCGCCCCCCTTCCCAGGCCGCGCCCCCTGCCTCATGGGCCAGCCGGCAGGCCCCTGATGCCCATCTTCTCCTATATGAGGTGTTTTGACCTGGAAAAAATCATAAGGAGGCTTTCGGGACCAGACGCCGCCGTCTCGAGGCAGAACCGAGGCAGAAACCAATCTAGGGCTCCGGCAGAGCTGATCTGCCCGGGATACTTCCCTCCGGGAGGGGGAAATCGTCATCACCAACAACTCTCCCATCTTGGGGAGGGCTATCTTCATAAACATCTTCACCAGCACCATCTCCTCTCAAACCCTAGTTCATCTCTTGTATCCAATCTTTGTACCCAAACCTCAGATTGGTACCTGTGGGTTGCTAGTAGTGTTGATTACTCCTTGTAGTTGATGCTAGTTGGTTTATTTGCTGGAAGATCATATGTTCAGATCCATTATGCATATTAATATCCCTCTGATCATGAAAAATATTATGTCTTGTGAGTAATTACTTTGGTTCCTGAGGACATGGGAGAAGTCTTTCTATTAGTATTCATGTGAGTTTGGTCTTCGTTCGATATTTTGATGAGATGTATGTTGTCTCTCCTCTAGTGGTGTCATGTTAACGTCGACTACATGACACTTCACCATTATTTGGGCCTAGACGAAGGCATTGGGAAGTAATAAGTATATGATGGGTTGCTAGAGTGACAGAAGCTTAAACCCTAGTTTATGTGTTGCTTCGTAAGGGGCTGATTTGGATCCATATGTTTCAGGCTATGGATAGGTTTACCTTAATACTTATTTTGTAGTTGCGGATGCTTGCATTAGAGGTTAATCATAAGTGGGAGGCTTGTCCAAGTAAGGGCAGCACCCAAGCACCGCTCCACCCACATACCAAATTATCAAAGTACCGAACGTGAATCAGATGATCGTGATGAAAACTAGCTTGACGATAATTACAATGTGTCCTCGGGAGCGATTTCCTTTATATAAGAGTTTGTCCAGGCTTGTCCTTTGCTACAAAAAGGATTGGGACACCTTGCTGCACCTTATTTACTTTTACCTTTCGTCACTTGCTACCAATTACCTTATCACAAAACTATTTGTTACCTATAATTTCAGTGCTTGCAGAAAATACCTTACTGAAAACTGCTTGTCATTTCCTTCTACTCCTCGTTGGGTTCGACACTCTTACTTATCAAAAGGACTACGATAGACCCCTACACTTGTGGGTCATCAACGCCCTCCTAGGGCGAGATGCTTTCTCACGCTTTCAAGCCATACCCCATTAGGGGTACATGAAGCTTAAAATGCCCGGGCCCAATGGAATAATCACAGTCACAAGTGATCCGGACAAGCACTCCACGCCGAAAACAAAACCGTATCCTTGGCCCTCGAGGCACTATCTGAAGCCTATCTGGCCGAAGAATTAACCACCTTACGATCCACGGTGGACAAGGATGACGTGATCTGATGTCTACTACACAACTTGTTCTTGTAGACTCGTGTTGGGCCTCCAAGCGCAGAGTTTTGTAGGACAGTAGAAAATTTTCGTCAACTGGATGACCTAAGGTTAATCAATCTGTGGGAGGTGTAGGATGAAGATGGTCTCTCTCAAAAAACCCTACAACCAAATAATAAAAAGTCTCTTGTGTCCCCAACACACCAAATACAAAGGCAAATTGTATAGGTGCACTAGTTCGGTGAAGAGATGGTGATACAAGTGTAGTAATGCTAGTAGATATTGATTTTTCTAATAGGAGCAATAAAAACAGCAAGGTAGCAAGTAACAAAAGTGAGCACAAACAGTATTGCGATGCTTGAATATGAGGCCTCGTGTCCGTACTTTCGCTAGTGCAATCTCTCAACAATACTAATATAATTGGATCATATAACAATCCCTCAACATGCAATGAAGAATCACTCCAAAGTTCCTATCTAGCGGAGAACATAATAAGGAAATGTTTGTATCTATTCTTTCCGATCTACGTATTCAAGTGTTTGTACTAAAATAACACCAAGTTATTCTTTCTGATCGATCTATCAAGAGTTCGTACTAAAATAACACAAGTTATTCTTTTCGATCGATCTATCAAGAGTTCGTACTATGATACCACCAAAGCATATTCAAATTCATAATACTCAATCCAACACAAAGAACCTCAAAGAGTGCCCCAAGATTTCTACCGGAGTAACAAAGACAAGAACGTGCATCAACCCCTATGCATAGGTTACTCCAATGTCACCTCGGGAATCCGCGAATTGACTGCCAAAACGCACATCAAGTGAATCAATATGATACCCCATTGTTACCATGGGTATTTATAGCAAGACATACATCAAGTGTTCTCAAATCAATAAAAGTATTCAATCCAAAGAAATCTCAAAGGGAAAACTCAATTCATCACAACAAGATAGAGAGGGGAAAACACCATATGATCCGACTATATTAACAAAGCCAGTGATACATCAAGATTGTGCATCTAAAGAACACGAGAGAGAGAGAGAGAGAGAGAGAGAGACTAACACATAGCTACTGGTACAAACCCTCAGCCCCGAGGGTGGACTACGCCCTCCTCATCATGGTGGCCGCCGGGATGATGAAGATGGCCACAGGTGATGGTTTCCCCCTCCGACGGAGTGCCGGAAAGGGCTCTAGATTGGATCTTGTGGATACAGAAGCAAAGAGGCGGTGTGGAAGGCCACCCAGGTGGGTAGAACCCACCTGGGCGCGCCTGGGGGCCCAGGCACGCCCTGGTGGGTTGTGCCCCCCTAGGGGCACCCCCCAGGTGCTTCTCTGGCCCATGTGGTGCCTTCTGGTCCATAAAAAATCCCCATAAAGTTTCACTGCATTTGGACTCCGTTTGATATTGATTTTTTGCGATGTAAAAAACAAGCAGAAAACAACAACTCGCACTTGGCACTATGTCAATAGGTTATTCCCAATAAATGATGTAAAACAATTATAAAACATCCAAGAATGATAATATAACAGCATGGAGCAATCAAACATTATAGATAGGTTGGAGACATATCAGCATCCCCAAGCTTAATTCATGCTCGTCCTCGAGTAGGTAAATGATAAAAACAGAATTTTTGATGTGGAATGCTACCTATCATGTTCATCACATATTATTTTCTTTATAGCATGGACAATTGGACTTTTATATGGTTTCTAGTTTTGACATAAGGACTTTAATACTCAAGCATATCAACAAACAACCATACCTTTCAAAATACTGATACTAAAGCAAGTTATCCCTAGCCCATCATGCTCAATCATTGATCCATTCATGAAGCACACTCGCATATTAGCTACAACCAATGCTCAAGTACGATCATAGTGCCCCTTAGTTGGTGCTTTATAAGAGAAGATGGAGACTCAAATAAAAATAAAATTGCATAAAGTAAATAGAATGGCCCTTCGCAGAGGGAATTAGGGATTTGTAGAGGTGCCAGAGCTCAAAGCTTAAATTGAGAGATAAAATTTTTTGGGAGGCACTTTTCCAGTCAACAAAAACGACTTAGAGTTCCCAATACTTTCCATGCTAGATATATCATAGGTGGTTCCCAAACAGAAATTAAATTTTATTCCTTTTTCCACCATTCTTTCACAATCCATGGCTAACCATATCCATGGGTGCCCTCCATACCAACACTTTCCAAGGAATTTATTATTTGACAACATAAAGTAAATTCATTTTCATTTCGGGACTGGGCATCCCTAATACCTTTGCCATACTCTCGTGCAATGACAAGTGAATAAACACTCTTCTTGAGAATAATACATCTAGCATGAAAAAATATCGGCCACCCCTCACCGCCTCATGAGCGGTACGGGCACACAAAAGAGAAGTTTATTTTGAAATTAGAGATGGCACATACAAATTTGCTTAGAACGGCAAGTGAATACTGCATATAGGTAGGTATGGTGGACTCATGTGGCAAAACTGGGTTTAAAGAGTTTTGGAAGCACAAGTAGTATTTCTACTTAGTACAAGTGGAGGGTAGCAAATAGATTGAGAAGCGACCAACCAAGAAACAAAAAATCACATAAGCGAGCATTGAGCATAACTAACACCGAATAATGCACCACAAGTAGGATGTAATTTCATTGCAGAACTATTGACTTTCATGCTTGCATGGGGAATCACAAACCTTAACATCAATATTCTTACTAAAACAAAATTACTCATTAACATGACTCACATATCACTATCATCATATCTCAAAACTATTACAAAGAATCAAGATTATTTTGTCCAATGATCTTCATGAAAGTTTTTATTATATCCCTCTTGAATATCTATCACTTTGGACTAGTTTCGTATGTTGCTTTTGGTAAGCTCAAACAAATATAAGTGAAGAACATGATTATCATATTTCTTGCTCCCAAATTAATCTAAGTGAAGCAAGAGAGAATTTCTACAAAAATATTAAAGCACACCGTGCTAAAAAAGATATAAGTGGAGCACTAGAGCAAATGACAAACCACTCCAAAAAGATATAAGTGAAGATCAAGCGAGTAGTTATGTAAGTAGGTAGCTATGTGAAGACTCTCTATCATTTAAAAACTTTCAGATCTAAGTATTTTATTCAAACAGCAAGAAAAAAATGACATTTTAGGAATAGCACATCTCATGTGAAGAAGCAAAAACTTAGGATCAACCGATACTAACCGATAATTGTTGATGAAGAAAGGTGGGATGCCTACCGGGGCATCCCCAAGCTTAGGTGCTTGAGACTTCTTGAAATGTTATCTTGGGATGCCTTGGGCATCCACAATCTTGAGCTTTTGTATCTCCTTAATTCCTCTCATATCACGGTTTTCTAAATCTCAAAAACATCATCCACACAAAACTCGACAAGAACTCGTGAGATAAGTTAGTATAAATCAATGCAAAACCTTATCATACTCAACTGTAGAAAATCACTAAAATTATTATTTAACATTATATACTAAATGCCTCTGCATATTTAATACTCCTATCCTCAAATAGAATCATCGAACACGCAAACATATGCAAACATAACAGCAATCAATCTAAACAAGACAGTATGTAAAGAGTGCAATTTTCCTCATACTTCCCTTACTCAAAAAATTCTGAAAAATTACCAAGTTACAGAGAAATTATTAATGCTCACTGTGTAAAAATTCCAAGAGTTTATCACGTTCTGACTATCCAGAAGAATTCATACAATGATAGAAAACTTTCTGTTTTCAAACAGCAACATATAGTCTTGCAAAATAAGCATGGTAAAGGCTATCCTTGGCACTTTTATTGAAATAAAAGATACAAAAATTATTCTAAATACAAGCAAGCAAATAAAAACAAAATAGAATGATGCTCCAAGCAAAACTCATATCATGTGACGAACAAAAATATAGCTTCAAGTGACGTTACTGATAATGTTGGAGACGAAAGAGTGGATGCCTTTTGGGGCATCCCCAAGCTTAGTTTCTTGGGTCTTCCTTGAATATTACCTTGGGTTGCCTTGGGAATCCTCAAGCTTAGTGTCTTGCCACTCCTGATTCTCCTCATATCGAAATCTCACCCAAAACATCAAAACTTCAATCACACAAAACTGAACAAAACCTTCGTGAGATATATTAGTATGATAAAACAAATCATTCACTTTGGGTACTGTCAAATACAAGATTCATAATTGTTATCACACAATGCCTACCATGCTATATCATTTCTACAATTTATATCGACCAATATAAGCCATAGAAACTAGAAAACAAGCAAACTATGCATTGAAAACAGAGTCTGTCAAAAACAGAACAGACTGTAATGATCTGAACAACCACCATACTTATATAACTCTAAAACTCCGAAATTTGTATATCAATCATGTTTCAAAATTTCAGCTAATTATCACACTCTAGTGATTTATTGAATTTTCAGCACCGGACGCAAAACTTTTTGTCTTTGCACAGAATCAAATCAACTATCATCCATACTATCCCAAAGGCTTTACTTGGCACTTTATTGAAACAAAACATGTAAAACAAGATTACCACAGTAGCGTAACCAAGTGAACACACAAAAACAGTAGGGTTAAATGTTGGGTTGTCTCCTAACAAGCGCTTTTCTTTAATGCCTTTTAGCTAGGCATGATGAATTCAACGATGCTCACATAAAAGATAAAGATTGAAACACAAAGAGAGCATCATGAAGAATATGACTAGCACATTTAAGTCTAACCCACTTCCCATGCATAGGGATATTGTGAGCAAACAATTTAAGGGAACAAGAATCAACTAGCATAGGAAGTCAAAACAAGCAAAACTTCAAGATTTTCAACACATAGAGAGTAAACTTGATATTATTGCAATACCTACAAGCATATGTTCCTCTCTCATAGTAATTTTCAGTAGCATCATGAATTAATTCAACAATATACCCATCACATAAATCATTATTTTCATGATGCAAAAGCATATAAATTTTGGTACTCTCCAAATAAGCAAATTTATTCTCATGAATAGTGGTGGGAGCAAACTCAACAAAATAACTATCATGAGATTTAAAATTAAAGCCATGATGACAAGTTTCATGGTTATCATTATTCAATATAGCATACATGTCATCACCATAATCATCATAGATAGAAACTTTGTTATCATAGTCAATTGAAACATCCTCCAAAGTAGTGGATTCATCACTAAATAAAGTCATGACCTCTCCAAAACAACTTTTATCAATATAATCATCATAAATAGGAGGCATGCTACCATTATAACAAATTTCCACATCAAATCTTGGGGGGGGGGCTAAAAATATCATCTTCGTCAAACATAGCATCCCCAAGATTATGGCTTTGCATATCATTATCATCATGGATATTTAAAGAATTCATACTAACAACATTGCAATCATGCTCATCATTCAAAGATTTTATGCCAAACATTTTATTGAATTATTATTCTATCATTTGAGCACAATTTTCCTTTCCATCATTTTCACAAAAGACATTATAAGGATGAAAAGTATGATGCATCCTCAATTCCATTTTTTAGTTTTCCTTTATAAATCAAACTAGTGATAAAACAGGAAACTAAAAGATTCGATTGCAAGATTTAAAGATATACCTTCAAGCACTTGCCTCTTTGGCAATGGTGCTAGAAAAGAGCTTCGTTGACGGGATGTGAGTGATGTTTACCTAACCTCCCCGGCAACAGCGTCAGAAAAGAGCTTGATGTCTACTACACAACTTGTTCTTGTAGACTCGTGTTGGGCCTCCAAGCGCGGAGTTTTGTAGGACAGTAGCAAATTTCGCTCATGTGGATGACCTAAGGTTTATCAATCCATGGGAGTTGTAGGATGAAGATGGTCTCTCTCAAAAAAACTGCAACCAAATAATAAAAAGTCTCTTGTGTCCCCAACACACCAAATACAATGGCAAATTGTATAGGTGCACTAGTTCGGCGAAGAGATGGTGATACAAGTGTAGTAATGATAGTAGATATTGATTTTTGTAATAGAAGCAATAAAAAACAGCAAGGTAGCAAGTAACAAAAATGAGCACAAACGGTATTGCAATGCTTGAAAATGAGGCCTAGGGTTCGTACTTTCGCTAGTGCAACCTCTCAATAATACATAATAATTGGATCATATAACCATCCCTCAAAGTGCGATGAAGAATCATTACAAAGTTCCTATCTAGCGGAGAACATAAGAAGGAAATGTGTGTAGCTATTCTTTCCGATCGATCTATCCAGGAGTTCGTACTAAAATAACACCAAGTTATTCTTTTCGATCGATCTATCAAGAGTTCGTACTAAGATAACACAAGTTATTCTTTCCGATCAATCTATCAAGAGTTCATACTAAGATAACACCAAAACATATTCAAATTCATAATACTCAATTAAACACAAATAACCTCAAAGAGTGCCCCAAGATTTCTACCAGAGAAACAAAGACAAGAACGTGCATCAACCCCTATGCATAGATTACTCCAATGTCACCTCGGGAATCCACGAGTTGAGTGCCAAAACGCACATCAAGTGAATCAATATGATACCCCATTGTTACCACGGGTATTCATAGCGAGACATACATCAAGTGTTCTCAAATCCATAAAAGTATTCAATCCAAAGAAATCTCAAAGGGAAAACTCAATTCATCACAACAAGATAGAGAGGGAAAAACACCATATGATCTGACTATATTAACAAAGCCCGCGATACATCTAGATTGTGCATCTCAAGAACACGAGAGAGAGAGAGAGAGAGAGAGAGAGAGAGATTAAACACATAGCTACTGGTACAAACCATCATCCCTGAGGATGGACTACTCCCTCCTCATCATGGTGTTCGCTGAGATGATGAAGATGGCCACCGGTGATGGTTTAACCCTCTGGCGGAGTGCCGGAAAGGGCTCTAGATTGGATCTCATGGATACAGAAGCCTGCGGCGGCTCGAACAAAATTTCGTCGACTCCCCTAGGGTTTTTGGAATATTTGGGCATTTATAGACCGAAGAGGCGGTGCGGGAGGCCACCGAGGTGGGCAAAACCCACCTTGGCGTGCTAGGGGCCCAGTCGTGCCCTGGTGGGTTGTGCCCCGCTCGGGGCACCCCCGAGGTGCTTCTCTGGCCCATGTGGTGTCCTCTGGTGCATAAAAACTCCCCGTAAAGTTTCGCTGCATTTGGACTCCGTTCGATATTGATTTTCTGCGATGTAAAGAACAAGCAGAAAACAACAACTGGCACTTGGCACTATGTCAATAAGTTAGTGCCAAAAATTGTTATAAAATGATTGTAAAACATCCAATAATGATAATATAACAGCACGGAACAATCAAAAATTATAGATACGTTGGAGACGTATCATGATCCTTGATAAAAGATCTAAACCTACCTCCTTCAAGCTAGCAGATGAAATTATCAAATTTTAAGTGCATCCAATGGACTGTAATAAGATGGCATCCATTGAAGCACAACTAGACCCGGTGGTAGACACCGCTTTACGCGCATTCCTACATGAAAACTAGGATATATTCGCGTGGCATCCTTCAGACATGCCCGGGATCCCACGAAGGCTGGCCGAACACAGCCTCAACATCACCATAGGGTTCAAACCGGTCAAGCAATCACTGCGATGATTTTCCGAACCCAAGAGACAAGCTATGGGGGAGGAGCTGGCCAAGTTACTGGAAGCCGGATTCATCAGAGAAATTAAACACCCGGAATGGCTAGTCAATTTGGTCATGGTGCCGAAGAAGGATAAATTTGGCGCCTTTGTGTTGATTTTAAAGACTTAAACAAGGCTTGCCCTAAGGATCCTTTTCCGCTGCCCCACATCAATCAGATCATCGACGCAACAGCAGGACATGACTCATTATGCTTCCTCGACGCTTACTCTCGATACCATCAGATAAAAATGAAGGAATCCGACCAGGCCGCAACGACGTTTATACTCCGTACGGGCCTTTCTGCTTCAACGCTATGCCTTTTGGGCTAAAAAATGATGGTGCCACGTATCAACGCATGATTCAAACTTGCTTAGAGAAACAAATCAGCAAGACAGTGGAGGCATACGTGGATGATGTAGTCATCAAGACTAAACAGGTTGAATAACTAGTGGACGATCTCCGCCTCACGTTCGACAACCTCAGAACATATGACATACGGCTTAATCTAGAAAAATGCATCTTTGGCGTTCCGGCCGGAAAACTATTAGGGTTTATTGTCTCCCTTGGAGGAATTGAAGCAAACCCATCTAAAATCCGAGCTTTGTCACAGCTGGCCACGCCAACCGATCTAAAACAAGTCCAAAAGCTAGCAGGGTGCGTAGCAGCCTTAAGCCGCTTCATCTCCATACTAGGAGAAAAAGCGTTACCACTCTATAGACTGCTAAGGCGCATGGACAACTTCCAATGGACCGATGCGGCCACAGCTGGACTGGAAGAAATAAAGACCCTATTAGCAGGCAAACCAATCCTAGCCGCCCCATGTGTTGACGAGCCAATGTTGCTTTATATCTCAGCAACTCACCAGGTTGTGAGTGTTGTGCTCGTAGTTGACCGAGAGGAAGAGGGACATAAATTCACCATCCAAAAACCAGTCTACTATGTATCAGAAGTTCTTACACCGTGCAAGTCATGATACCCCCATTATGAAAAAATTGCCTATGCGGTGTTCATGGCATCTCGAAAGCTCCGACACTACTTTCAAGAGTGCTCGATTACAGTGGCATCTGAAGTACCACTTAATGATATTTTAAACAACAAGGACGCCATGGGCCGCATAGCCAAATGGGCCATTGAGCTCTTACCGTTCGAAATAACATACAAACCACGCTGGGCTATTAAATTTCAGGTGTTGGCTGACTTCGTCGCAGAGTGGAAAGAAGACGAACTCCCTAAAGAGTATGGCTCATACTCCCACTGGACCATGTATTTCGACGTCTCAAAAATGCTAGCCGGACTGGGAGCTGGCTTCATCTTGACATCTCCCATAGGGGACACAGTCCGCTACATGCTACAAATCATGTACACGGACTCAGACAGCGCTGCCGAATATGAGGCGCTACTGCATGGTCTCCGCATGGCCGTATCCATGGGCATATAACACTTAGAAGTGCGCGGAGACTCAAACGTCGCAATATCTCGGGTAAACGGAGAATTTGATGCGAAGGGTCCAAAAAAGGCAGCTTATCGAAACGCCATATTAAAAATATCGGCTCGGTTCGAGGGGCTCGAATTTCATCACTTTGCTCGAGACAGTAATCAGGCAGCGGACATACTCGCTCGCATGGGTGCTAAGCATGACCCAGTCCCGCCTAACACCTTTGTATAAAGGCTATTCAAGCCATCTGAGGTATGGCAGGACGAGAGCAAAGATGCTAATTCAGACCTGATCACACCCCTACTAGCCGAACTCAATACCGACGTCATCGGGGATACGGATATGGAAATAACACCTTCGGCTCATGAGATCATGGCCATCATCGCTCCATGGACCGAACCCTTCCTGGCTTACCTTAATAGGCAAGAGTCCCCGATGATCAAAATGAGGCCCGCCATATAGTTCGGCGTTCTAAAGCCTACAAAGTTCACAAAGGTGAACTGTACGAGAAAAGCACTACTCATGTTCTCCAAAGGTGCATCTCTGAAGAGGAGGGACGGTGACTTTTAGCTGAAATACACGTTGGTATGGGCGGCCATCACGCCGCAGCTCGGGCTCTCGTAAGCAAAGATTTTCGAACAGGTTTTTTCGAGCCAACAGCCCGAGCAGATGCACAAGCCCTAGTCAAACATTGTGTTGGATGTCAGATTTTCGCCAATCAAAGTCATATGCCTCCCACTGCCTTGAGAACCATCCCCATTACTTCGCCTTTTGCGGTCTGGGGGCTGGATATGGTCAGACCCCTTAAAGGCGGAAGCCATAAAAAGAAATATTTGCTGGTTATGGTGGATAAATTCACTAAGTGGATAAAATCCAAACCAGTAAGAACGGCCGAAGCAGGGCCAACGATCGATTTTATATCCAGCGTGGTACACCGTTATGGTATCCCACATAGCATTATCACAGACATGGCTCCAACTTTACAGCTGATGAGGTGAAAATTGGTGCGCCAAGTTAGGCATTAAACTTGATTATGCCTCCGTGTACCACCCTCAAACAAATGGTCAAGTCAAATGGGGAAATGGCCTAATAATGAGCGGCATTAAACCCCGACTGGTGCGCTCCCTACGGGAGTCAGATAAACACTGGGTCGAAGACCTTGACTCCATACTCTGGGGGCTATGGACCACACATAACCGGACAACCGGATACACACCTTTTTTTCATGGTATACGATGCAGAGGTTGTTTTGCCCTGCGACATTATTCATGTCTCACCTCAAGTGCGTATGTACGAAGAGCGAGAGGCCGAGCTCGATTGGCAGGATGACCTATATGGCCTTGAAGAGGAGCGCGATATCACGCAAGCTTGTTCCGCATTCTATCAGCAACAAGCCAGGCGATACCAGAGCAGAGAAGTGTGGGCCAGAACATACAACGTTGGCGAACTCGTTTTGCGCCTCCCGGAGAAGAAAAATGATAAGCTCAAACCAAGATGGGAGGGCCCCTTCATCATTGACGAATTTCTCACTGGAGGAGCCTATCGCCTTCGACATGCATCAGACAATCGCCTTGAGCCGAATCCATGGAACGCTGCTAGGCTCCGATGATTCTACGGATAGTCCGGTAGCACCTTTTCTTTCTATTTTTGCCTAGGTTTCTTCCTTTGTTTTTCTTCCTCTTCATTTTTTGTTTTTCCTTCCCAGAAAGTGTTCGGCTATACCAAACTGTTAGGGGTGAACATCTTTAAAAGTATATACCTCAAGATACCTGGGGGCTTCTATAACGAAGCTTACTATTAAAGCTTATCGCCTACAGTACTTATATATGTAGTCTGTTTCATACAGTCTCTTCGCCATTATATGCACCTCAATGACTTAAGTTTTTGCCAAGCTGGGTTGCCTGGCTCCTGTGTTTATACCCTACGTTCCCGATTGTTCGGCTAGGGTGTAACGGGAGCACCTATGCGATTGTTAAAACCGGGTAATCCGGACCTGTACCTCAGACGAGTGAAGCCGAAAGCTAGCTTTCTTAAGGGAATCATTGGTCAGCGGACAAACGACGAATTGCTTATTTGTACATAATTTTCCAATATCAAGGGATGAGCTTCCTGTAATCCAATCTTTAGGATCAAAGCCTTTGCATGCATAAATACGCATGGCGACCCAGGGAAAGGAACCCTTAACGGAACTATTCTCCCTGGAAGATGTTTCTTACGTTAAATAGTAATATAATATAACTCGCTGAACAAATTTTGTCTGTTCAAGCACAATGATCGGATTGCCTGGTTTCCAAATATACTGAGTGTTTACCACAAGTATAGCATCCGGCAATACTCCAACCCTTGGGTTCAGGAGGTTGAAGCCGAAGGCCTGCCATGACAAAAAAAATCGAGTTCGGTCGGAGATAAGGTTGATGATAAAGTACATTGCTACATGGAATCAAATGCCTATTCTTTATCTATGCCATCTATAAGACTGTCCAAACTACAGTCTTCTTGTGAATACTTTGCGGCTATCATTACTTGGTCATAACCCAAGCTCGTGGGAATCTCTTTTTCGTCTGGTCCCTGAGGTCCACCTCGGGCCATATGATTCGGATCAAGCTTGGTATAGCGTGTTTTCACCATGGCCCAGGCCTCTCGTGCTCCTTCGTGGCATGTTGACACCCTCCATAGCTCAAAGCGACACTGAGCTCCCTTGAATAAGTTTGCCAGATCCTCCATAATTTCTGGAGAAGAATCGGATGTCCATAAGGCTTTAGCCATGTACTTCATGGATTTCCGAACCCGCTCATGCACTCTAGAGAGCTCTTGTAGCACGTCGCCTTGGAATCGGGATACTTCTCCTTCGGGCCGACCAGTTAACAAACCTGCAAGAATAGCATTATGAAGCTCTGAATCATTGGATAATATGAAAGCTAGTTCAAAGGTCATACTGAATATGCCGTCTTTTAACTTTTTATTTTCCTTCAAGGCATCCGATAGTTGGGCCCTTAGGTCCTTTATCTCTTTGACTTGCTTGATCTTTTCATCCAGCAGTTTGTTCTTTTGCTCAATGGTCCGTGTTAATACACGCTGACCAGCTGCTTCTTGCCCCTCGGCATGTTTATTGTCCTCCTAGGCAGCCCTTAACTTCTCCTCTAGTTGATCTGTTGATTCCGCCACTGAAAATAAAACAATGTATGCTTAAACATCATTGACGACAAAATCGTATTTTCTGGACACTATTCGTCCTTACCATTAGATCCCCTCATGGATTTCTTCAGGTCTTCTAGCTCGTTGGTGACGTCATTCAGCTTGATCTGGTTTGCATCAAGCTCCTTGGACAACACGTCATTCTTTTCCTTGAGAACATGCGGTCATAACGATCCTTAAATCAGTTGGGCCAACTGCTTCAAGTCTCGGGGGCTACTCGCATATGCTTATTAAATTTACACAAATTCTTACCTGCGCATCCTTTGAGAGCGGGTGAATGGCTCGGGCAAGCCCGTCCCAAGCAGATTAGACATACGCATCCACAAAGCTGAGGGCATTCAATGCCACCTCGGTAAAGACTGGGTTGCACATGGCCTCTTTTCGCCGCCGATGATTCATCACGCTCTCCACTTTGGAATTCGTGACTGATACATTATCAGAATCCTCCTGCGGAGGACAATCCAGTGCTACATCCTTATCGGCTCTTGTCCTTGTTGATGAGCCTGGCGCCGGATTGGATGGTGATCGGCCAATAAGGTCCTTGGACGCAGTTTGGCGTATACTTCTTCTGAAATAAGATAGGAGGGAAAATGTAACAATTCGGTCTTGCATCAGGGCACATACTGAAAACTATACCTCTTCGATGAAGGAGGGGGCTCGATAGTGCCCTCCGTTTCTTTTCGCTTTGAATACTCGCCCTACCTATGCACGGTCCCCCTAGAAGATGCCCTTGATGCAGTGCGGCATGCCGAGCATCGACCCTTTTGAACACGAGTCAGTGCGGTGGGTGAGGCACGAAGGGAAGGCTCTCTTTGAGAGGATGTTTCCTGGGCACTTCCATTGGAGGAAGGAAGAAGACCGGGGTAATCGGCTATAATTGCCACTTCCATACCCTCGGGGCTCGCTTGATAGAAAACTCCATCGACGAGTTATATGAATATATCCGGATCTTCTTCGAATCTGGGATCTTTGTCGCGAATACGGTCATTTGGTTGCGGGGCATGGCAACGAACCCCCTTGATCACCTTCCCCCATGTTTGTTTTGAAATAGCCGAATATAGTTTGATCAGCACGTCTCATTGAAAAGAGGTGAATGTGGCACCCCGGCTCAGAGAAACCGGTTTACCCTGCATTGCCATCCCAAAGATCTAGTCTTCTGGCAATACACAACAACATGGTACAGAAACAACCGCTTTTATTGATACTAGCGGATTACATAAGTCTAATATTACATCGAGATACGAGGTTATGCGGCACACACGATGCTGCAGAACAGTACGTACATTATTTAATGAACATGACGAGGGCCTCGATCGCACGAACTACAAGGCAGCGAAAGAATGACGAAGTGGAACTCCATAGCACAGGGACATCGATGTGGACACGGCCAAGACGCGAGATGCGCTCTGATGCGAACCGACTTTGTGACGCCCCAAGACCGATGCTCCTGTAGACTTCCAGTTATTCCGGGTTTCGCCGTGTGTTTTATTTGCTTGCTTCATTTCATTTTTTTGCATTGCATCATGTCATCATGCCAATATGTCATAAATCTTTTGCTTCTCAACTAAATAAATCATATGGATCTTCGGTCCATTTAAATCGAGGGAATTCACTTAGTGATTCTCTTTATAACATATCAAAAGTCTCTCAATATTATTAGGGAGCTATTATAACAAATATTCCATTCTTTTGGAATTAACCATAACACACTTGCATAATTTTCTCCATGCCTTGTAATCTCACTTCTTGGTCTCAACCTTTGCCCATAAAGTATTTCATCACTCTCCGGAGCTCCACCAAAAATCCGAACATTTGTGGGCACTTCTAAAACCTAGTCCTAGTTCAAACCCATTTGAATAAAAATTCAAATGAGTTGCAATTTGCATCGTTCAATCTCGTCCCTTATTTTTTTTTCCTGGATAAGGCTCATTTTTGTCAGTCCCGGAAATTTACCCGCTTGCGCAAGTTCTTGTCTTATCTCTTCTTTCTTCTCCTTTTCTTCTTTGTGTTTTTTTTTGTTTTTAGAAGAGAGAGACAGAGTGCTGCCAGGCCTGACCCAGCCAGGCCCAGCCGCAGCCAGGCCATGGCCAGTTCCCTGCAGCCCAGCAGGCCACTAGGCCCAACTAGACCAGGCCCAGCTGCCCCTCCAACCTAAACCCTAGCCCGCTCTCGCTCCCTCAGCCACTCCCTCTCGCTCCCCCTCAGCGTCGCTGGCCTCCTCTCCCTCGTTCCCATCTCCCTCTCGTTCCCTCGCCCTCTCCCTCGTCCTCCCCTCGCGCACCCAAGCGGATGGCTGCGCCGCGCCCGAGCCTATCTGAACCGCCGTCTCACCGTGTCGCCAGGGCCGTCAGGCGCCCGTCCTCGCCACCCCAGCGCGCCCCATCCTCCTCGACGCCTGCAGCCGCCGAGGCGCTGCCTCCTCTGCTCGGCGCCGAGGCCCCGCGAGCCTCATGCTTGCCGCCGAGCCTTCCTTGCCGGAGCGCCGCGCGAGCCCACGCCCAAGGCCGCCCCAACCTCAAGCTCCCGATGCCACCATCAGGACCTCCCAGGCCGGCCCCGTCTCCTTCTTTTCCTCTCCCTGCCTCATTCTCTTTTCCCCTCCCTCGCGTCTTCTTTCTCTAATGGCTGCCACCGTTCTCCAGGGAGACAAACATGGCGCTGCAAGCTTGTCCCTGCCACCGACCAGACCGGGGCCAGAGACCCGTATCCCGGTCGTCCTCGCCGTTTTCGCGTCGACCACGACCTCCTCAACTCGTGTGCCGCCGCTTTCGTTAGATCGGCCATGGCCATGGAGTCCCAAGCCCCTGCCTGCTTCGCCTTCCGTCGTCGAGAGCAGGACGACGAGCGTGGGCCTCATCCAACCTCCCTCTGCCTCGCCCAAGTCCCGCTCCATCGCGCCTGGCCTCCGTTCGCCTCCACGCCGTCCCAGTCGCGAAGCTCGGCCAGTGCTGTCGCGCCCTGCATCGTCTGGGCGTCTTCCACTGCTTCGAGCCAGAAACGCTCATTCGCATCGACCACAACCCCGCGTGGATCTACATCACCCTCACTTGACCGGAAACGCCAAGGTTGTCCTGGATTCGCCAAGCGCAGCACCGAACGTCTACGAAGCGAGTACGACTGCATAAGATGCCCGAGGATCCCTTGGACATCAAGTTCCACAACGATGAAGTGTACGAATACGCGGGATTCACCGGACGCAAGTACCTCTACTGACGACCCCGAACATCTACGGACGTGTACGACTACCGTCGCCCGAAGAACCGTAGGTCACAAGCGCCGTGAACGACTACCGTCACGAGAATGACTACTTCCACTACTTCCCTCGACGCCCCGTGAACGACTACTTCCCTCGATTACTCGTTCCACCCTGAAACCCATGCTTCAAAGGTATACCGCCAAGACGACGTCCGTGGATGAATGTTGCATGTGTGTATGAGATGGTTGCATCTATCCGTTGTTGCCATGCAAGAATTGTTACCTGCACGAAGCCCCCTCGTTTCCTTGCGACCAACCCATGGGAACCCGGTAACGGGAGCACCCCACCTATCTCTTTGCATGACACGATCGCGTCACTTCTTTTGCGCCGGCATCTCAACGAGTTGTCGGAATCGGAATGTTGTCGTGGCATCATTTCCGTTGTTGTTGCCGTGGTACCCCTTTCTTTCCGCCGTGGCGACAAATGCTTCATATCTTGTTAATTGTCAACTCTTAAGAAAAATTGCATAAAAACTTGCATTTGTCATCCGCATCATGATAACAACATTTAAAATGTTTAAATTATGTTTGCTTAAAATTGCTAATTATGCACATGGGCATTTTCCGGAATTGTTGTTGTTATTTGTGGCCTCATTTAAAATGCTTAGATAGGTAGTTTTCATTTGCTTCACCTCTTGCCATGTTAAAAACATTTAATCTTGTCTTGTAAATAAACAAGAGTCAACTAAATAAATAACATATGGTGTTTCGTCAATATGCAACTCGTTGCATATTGAGCTCCACTTAACTTGTAGTTTTGCTTGTGCACCTTGCCATGCCATGCGTATTTAAACTGGACATGCATCATACTGGTTTGAGCATCATGCCATGGTTATGACATGTGTGTTTACCATGTTATTTGCTTCTTTCCGGTGTGCTTCTCTCGTTAGCTTCGGTTTCGTTCTGGAGTTGTGAGGTTTTGTTCGACTACTTCATGGACTCGTTCTTCTTCCTTGCGGAATCCCAGGCAAGATGACCATTCCCCGATATCACCTCTATCTTTTCCTATGCTAGTTGTCTCGCTCTTTAGATATGCCTCGATGCCTATTCATGTTTGTCAGCCTCCTATTGTTGCCATGAAACCTCTAACCTTTGACACCTTCCCAGCAAACTGTTGTTTGGCTATGTTACCCGCTTGCTCAGCCCCTCTTATAGCGTTGTTAGTTGCACGTGAAGATGAAGATTGCTCCATGTTGGACTTGTTTATTGGGATAACACAATATATAAATATCTTATTTAATAATGCACATATATATTGGTAATGGGTGGAAGGCTTGGCCTTCTGCTTGGTGTTTTGTTCCACTCATGCCACCTTAGGACCCGATAAACCGGTGTTATGTTCCTTGATTTTGTGTTCCTAACACGGTTGGGGTTTATGGGCCCCCTTGATAATTTGCACTGCTTAAAGCTTTTCCAGCGAGGCCCAACTTTGGTACTACATTTGCCTACACAACTAAAACTTGCCGAGGGAGTAATTAACCCGAGGATTTATTAATCAACCCCCTGGGCCAGTGCTCGTTTCGAGTGTTGGTCCAAACTAGAGCCACTTGTGATGCCACCTAGTTTCTGGGGTCTTTGGTTGCTGTATGTAGTGCTCATCCGGTCGTGGCCTGAGACGAGATACGCGCGGCTACTATCAGGGTGTCGGCACGCCGGGAGGTCTTGCTGGATTAGTTTTACCTTTGTCAAAATATCTTGAGCACGGGATTTCGAGGATACTCGAGTCTTCCCAATTTGGAGTTGTGACTCCGCAGATCGTGAACTTGTGATGGGCTAAGTTAGGACACCCCTGCAGGGTTTTGAACTTTCAAAAGCCGTGCCCGCGGTTATGTGGCAGATGGAAATTTGTTAATATCCGATTGTAGATAACTTGACACCCTATTCATAAGAATACACTACATGTGTGAGTAACCGTGACGATCTCTTTCCGAAGGGCTTTGGGAAGTGAACACGGTGGGGTTATGTTTAATCGTGAGTAGCTAGGATCACTTCTTGATCAACTTTAGCGACTATTGGCACATACTCTCATCTCGCTCTGAACTCGTAAGCTAGTTGCTTAGTGCTTGCTGCAAACACTTTATTACCCTTCCTCACCTAAAGGCTTTGTTAGTTTTGATACCCGGGAATGGGATTGCTGAGTCCTTTGTGGCTCAGAGTTTCAATACACACCAGATGCAGGTACCGCTAAGAACAGTGCAGGAGATGGTTCAGAACTTCACTGGGAGTTTGATGAAGAGGGTGGACGTTACTATGTTTCGTATCCCGACGATCAGTTGTGGTTCCTACTAGGGGCGATCAGGCCTTGTATTTATGGTATCTTTCTCGTTTGATTTCGTCCGTAGTCCTACCCTGTGTTTTCTAGATGAATGTATGTTATTGTATTCATTGTGTGACGTGGCGAGTGTAAGCCAACTATGTTTTTTCTATTTCATCCCTGAATTTTACATGAGATGTGCAAAGATACCATATTTGAGATCATTCTAGTATGCGCTTATGTCTTTAAGTCGTGCCCCGACACATAGGAGACATAGTCGCATACTGGGCATTAACAGTTGTTATCAGAGCCTTCTCCGACCTAGGAGCCCCCTGATTGATCGAACCGCTGCCGGTTGAGTCTAGGCACACACACAAAATGTTTTGAGTCCTATATATATATATATATATATATATATATATATATATATATATATATATATATATATATATATATATATATATATATATATATCAGAGAGTAGGATTTCTTTTTTACTCCTCATCCCTTCATCACTCTGGTGAGGACTCCTGACGTTGTTTCATCTTCACTATTCTCAAAATTTCACCAATTTTTTTTAGGATCACGCGGGTATTGTTTGGATTGTTCCGATATCATTGTGACGAGAACATTGTTCTTGGTGCCTCCTGTCATTTAGGGGTTGTGGCAGTGTCCCGAGGAGTTGAGCTCCGAGGTGTTGTCGTCACAAATGTATCGTAGCGGTTCTAGAATACCAGAGGCGGCCGACATCGAAAACTCTTCTATGCGGTTAGTGGTGAGATAACCCCGACGTCACCCAGTACTGGCAGGATAGTTCGGGAGTATTGCCACAGCTAGTATAGCGGATGCGTTTTGAAGGTCCGAGGTAAACAGTTTCCGAAGGTGCCTGCTTATGTGTTGACGGATGGATATAGCTGGATGTAGGTTTAGAGTTGAGTGCGCGGTGCTTCCCCTGTATCCCCAACACCAGATTGCATAACCGGAAAGCTTCGAGAATTAATAGGTGGGTTTCAAGTAGCTCGTAGGTAATCTTCCAACGGGTGCATGGTATGAGGTTTGGGGTTCAACATCTAGTGAAGAGGTTTCATGGGCGCTGTTCCAATTGGGAGTTGAATCTTAAAGGATCCTTGGCTATGCTGATCCGGGGATTGCAAGACCCTTTGTAACACGTGCCATGAGACATTCAGCAGGAACATGTGGGACGAAACCTCTATTGTGTATTTGTTCCATGTGTTACCTTTTTTTTTATTCTATCATTTTTGTTCTCACAAGTGGCTTCTCGACAAGTTGATGTACCATTAAGCTATGGAATTCATTTGTTCAATTCTCTGTTCGAATGATATTGTGAAGATTATGTTGCAACATATCTATCCTTTGTTTTTGTTTTGATTATGGTATTCGAGTTGCTTCGATGTCAAGTGTTGATTCCATACCTTTCCTATTCGGTGTTCTCATATTTCTATGGGAGTGCTAATCCTTCTTGATCATCGAGATTGCTATATTAAATTCTTTTCAATCGGCGTGCTTCTCTTCAAGCTAACCTGATTCTTTCAATTTGTGCAAGACCAATTCTTGGTTTTTCTCAACGGTGTCTATTTCATTCATCCCAAGTTGTCTTTGTTTTCCCCACCCTCCCCCTTCTTCTTCTCGAAGACAGATTTCTTAGTCAAGTATCCATTTTATTCGCGTGAAGTCCATTCCTTCATTTCCTTCAATGTTCTTACCCGATGTTTCTGGTGAAGATGCTCAGGAAACTTCAAGTTCATCATTCTTTTGTTCTCAAATTCTGCCGGTGGATGTAATCCAAGCTTGGTGTTGATCATATATGTGCCTCTTGTTTAACATGTTTTCCGTGTGCAATTTCTTATCCGAGGCTCTCTTAATTATTAAACTCTCTCTAATCCTTCTCCGGAGTGTTTAGGATATCTCAGAAGATTCGTGTTTTCATTCTTAATCAGTTCAATCTATTTCGAGGTTGTTATCTCATTCAAGCCATTTAATTAAACCGGTGCAATATATCTTAAGCAATCTTTTCCAACGATGTTTCTTTTGAGTGGGCCCTAACCCACAGGTCTTTTCCCAGGATCTTACCTGACTCTTCTAATTTTTTCTGGAGTTATACTCAAATTATTTTCAAAGTGTGACGTAAGATTCCCATCAGTCACATGCCTTCTCTAAGATCACTTTCATTCATTGTTGCTTCAACCTTTATATTTTTCATTCTTTCAGAGTATCTCAAATTCTTCATGGTATTCTCGTCGTTCTTATCAACATGTGAAGACCGCAGAAGAGTTTCTCTTAAAACTTGGTCCGTTCTCTTGAAGATTCGTCGTTCTAGCTTCATGCCATCCTCATAGTTGTTTCGATTGTGAGGAATTATTCTCCTTACCCATCTGAAGCATTTCATCAATTCTTTCCATTGTGATCCTCCAGAGGCCATCATTTCAGAAGATTTCTTCGTTCTCAGTTTGCAACTTCATCCTCCAACTATTCTTAATTGATGCCTCTTTGTTCGTCTTCATATTCTTATGGTGGTTCATTCAAGATTACTCTTCCGTTGTTATCGTATCAATTCATTTGTTCTTTTCATAATCCTACCGGTGGTACGTTGAAGATTACCCAAGTTTGTGTGAGATCTCTCTTTAATTCTTTGCAACGAGAATAAGTAGTTTGCCAAATCCTTTGGTTGTCATCAATTTAAATTGGTGAAGGATATGCATAACATAATTCTTATGCTAGTTTCTTCCAAGAGGTTAATCCCTTCCTTTGGAGTTTGTTCAGGAGGAATAAATTCTTGGTTTCAAGTTGCTTGTCTTGTTTCCCGGTGTTCTAAGCTCTCTCAATAATCTCATCACGAAGCTTCGTCTAATTCATTGCAAGGCTTTAATATTATTCTTTTCGTCCTTCGTTCCTATCTCATCATCCTTTTGTGACCGGAGTTCTTCATGGTGGTTCGTCGTGATCTAAATCATTCTTCAAGTGTTCTTCAAGATTCTTGTTGGAGCTCAAGTATTCTTCTTCTTGCATTCCGAAGTGTAATTCTTTCTATCATATCTTTTGAGGTGGTGTTATGTCATTCTTGACAATTTCCTTCATGATTCATGATTCACAAGTTATCAAGAATGAGATACTTAAAACCATCATTTTTCCTTTGTTCAGGAGATCTTTCCAACCTCCCATTTTGTTTGTTGGACTTATCTTGGGTTGTATCTCACCTAAAAGCTTTCCCTAAGGATTGTTTCTCTTTATGGTGCTTATAAATGACCCAGTTTCTTCATTTATACTCCTGCAGAAATAAGTTTTCATCTATTCGTTGATCTCTAGCAACAATTGGTTTCCATTAGTGACCGGTTGTTATCTCATAATTTTGAGATGTTTTCCATAAGCCCACAACGAGCTTATTTTTTTCGTTGTTGATTTTCCAACAACTCCGTTCAATCCTTCTTCGTAAGGATGTTTTTCTAATTCATTTGTGGGAGAAGTTGTCATTTTTCTTCTCCGTTCTTTTCTTTCCAATGATCTAGCATTTATTCTTTCATTCCGGAGTGGTTTTTTCGAGATCATGTTCTTTCCTTTGCTTATCCATTCAACCAGAGTGTTGTGTCCTCCGTTCAAGTTCTCTCATCTTATCAAGTTTTGCCTCTCTTTTCAACCGGAGTGCTGTCTAAAATCTTTCTTACCCCTTGTGCCATTCTTTCATCTGTTTCGTAGGCAGTCTGTTGTTATTTCATCGAGCATCATGCCAACTTGGCAATTTCATGTTAAAATAGTTCTATTTTCAGTCAGAATGATGTCCAAATTATTTCGTTCGTATTCCTTCTCCATTTTGTTTTAACCGGAGTGGTTTTCAAATTCTTTCGTCATCCGTGACCTCTTGTTCTCTTTTAACCTACAAGGTTCTCGTAATGTTCCTTGTTCCTCTTTTCTAACGGAGTGTTTTCATATTCGTTCATCTTCGTTGTATTCTTCTTTCAATTTGGTCAACCTCTCAGGTTCGTGGTTTCACTCGTTTGTCTAAGAAGCAACTTTGTTTTACCTCTTCCTCTTCCGTTTTTATCCGGTGCCATCTCCAGGATCTCGGGTCGAGATCCTCTGTTAGTGTGGGAGAGTTGTGACGCCCCAAGACCGACGCTCCAGTAGACTTCCAGTCATTCCGGGTTTCGTCGTGTGTTTTATTTGCTTGCGTCGTTTCATATATTTTTTGCATTGCATCATGTCATCATGCCAATATGTCATAAATCTTTTGCTTCTCAACTAAATAAATCGTATGAATCTTCGGTCCATTGAAATCGAGGGAATTCACTTAGTGATTCTCTTTATAACATATCAAAAGTCTCTCAATATTATTAGGGAGCTATTATAATAAATATTCCATTCTTTTGGAATTAACCATAACACACTTGCATAATTTTCTCCATGCCTTGTAATCTCACTTCTTGGTCTCAACCTTTGCCCATAAATTCTTTCATCACTCTCCGGAGCTCCACCAAAAATCCGAACATTTTTGGGCACTTCTAAAACCTAGTCCTAGTTCAAACCCATTTGAATAAAAATTCAAATGAGTTGGAATTTGCATCGTTCAATCTCGTCCCTTCTTTTTTTCCCTGGATAAGGCTCATTTTTGTCAGTCCAAGAAATTTACCCGGTTGCGCAAATTCTTGTCTTATCTCTTCTTTCTTCTCCTTTCCTTCTTTGTTTTTTTGTGTTTTTTTTGTGTTTTTAGAAGAGAGAGAGAGAGAGTGCTGCCAGGCCTGACCCAGCCAGGCCCAGCCGCAGCCAGGCCATGGCCAGTTCCCTGCAGCCCAGCAGGCCACTACGCCCAACTAGACCAGGCCCAGCTGCCCCTCCAACCTAAACCCTAGCCCGCTCTTGCTCCCGCAGCCACTCCCTCTCGCTCCCCCTCAGTGTCGCTGGCCTCCTCTCCCTCGATCCCATCTCCCTCTGATACGTCCAAAACGTATCTATAATTTCTGCTTGCTCCATGCCTCTTTTGGGTGATATTGCTATGATATTCATACACTTCCATACACTTTTGATCATATTTGGACTAACCTATTAACTCAGTGCACCCCAGTGCCAGTTTCTGTTTTTGGCTGTTTTTGTATTTCAGGTTTTCACATTACGAGAACTGCCAGGAAAAATCCAGAAAAATTATATAAAAAATCAGCGTTCCAGAAACTACCGTGCGCCCGAAGGACAGTCGGGGGGCCACCAGGGCTCCAGGCGCCCTGGCGGCGCCCCCCCCCCCTGGGTCGCGCCGGGGGGGCGCCTGGGCCCCCCGAGGCTCCTCCGATGCCCCCCTTTGGCATATATTTAAAGCGTCTCGAGAAACCCTCGAAACAGGAACTCTTTTTCGCGATCTCATCTCTGTTCCGCCGCCGCCGCCGCTTCCAAGATCGGGAGCACCAGGAGAACCCTTCCCAGCACCCTGCCGGAGGGGAGGATCACCACCGGGAGCCTCTCCACCACCATGGACGCCTCCCGGATGAGTTGTGAGTAGTCTCCCTTCGACCATGAGTCCATGACCAGTAGCTATGTGATGTTCTCCTCCCATTCTTGTGCTTCACTAATTAGTCCTCGTGAGCTGCCCTACATGATCGAGGCACATATGTAATCCTTATGCTGTTGCTATGATGAGTTTGCTGGGATCCGATGGATTATGAGATTATGTTCAGATTGTTCGTGAGTAATATATTTGATCTACCTCTTTTATATTTATGTTCATAAGTAATTCTTGCATGTTCTCCGTTGTTATTTATTGCTTTGGCCAAGTAATAGGTAGTGACTCCAAGAGGGAACGTTATGCTCGATTGTGGGTTCATGCCCCTCGATGACTAGTTTGAGTGACAGAAACATGAGTCTAGGGGATGTGCTGTTGCCACAAGGGGGAAAACAACGGTGCTTGTGCCCGCGGGTGCAAGGATTGTTTACTTTACGCAAAGTTCTTTTAATGCAGTTGTCTGTTGCTTTGAGTTTACACTATGGGTGGGGCTCGCAACTTAATACCAGCGAGATGTTCTGGATAGATATCTCAAGGTGGATGATTAGTAGTAGATATTGATGGATTTCGGTCTACTTACTTTGGCGTACCGCCCATGCTTTGAACCTCAACCTTTCTTGCAATGTAGTCAGCATTGGTTTGCGTTCGTGGTCCTGTCAATTGCCCAGCTGTAATTCGTTCACCTCACATAGCTCTTTTATCGTCTTTTGGGAGAGAGACATCACTAGTGAACATCATGAGACTCCGGTCCATATTACCATCATTGATCACATCCGCTATTTACTTTTCGCTTTTAGTTACTATTGCAAACATTATCTATCACTACTATCATTTGCATTTAATCCTTTGTGAACTACAAGGCCGGAGGGATTGACAACCTCTCTGTACTCGTTGGGAGCAAAGTTATTTGTATCTGTGTGCAGGTCCACGTTTATTGCTAATATCTGGCGCCATTAGCAGTTGACACCTTCTTGTTGAACCTAGGAGTCTCTAGGGATTCGATCCTTGGTATCTTTGCCAAGGGAAAAACTTCCGCAACACTACATCTCACACCTTCCACTTGGGGTAACCAACGAGGGGCGAGAAGCCTAGCAAGAGTTTTTCTGGCGCCGTTGCCGGGGACTCCACTCTTCAAGATAGGGGAGTTGCACGCTATCTTTGACCTTTGCTTTTAGTCTTGTTAGTCTACCTTTCAGTTTTTGCTTTAGTATCTTTTATCGAAAATCACAAAAATAGTTATCTCGTTCTTTAGTTGTCATTATGTCGGGTCCTTTTGTCTTTGATGAGGCAGAAGTTCTCACCTTTAAACAAAGAGGTGGGGAAAGTTTGAAAGATGCTTGGTATAGAATTAATGATTCACAAAAAAGAGCCACCAAGAAGCAACCTACTACTATCCTGCTTAGAAATTTTTATGTTGGAATTACTTCTTGGAATAGGTTTATTCTAGATACTGCTATCAATGGGAATTTCCTAGAGGCCCCAGTTTGGGAGTCCCTTAGTATTATTGAAAATCTTGTTGGGAATCTCCCTGTTGTTAGCATTCGAGAGGACATCACCCTAGCTCACATTATGAAAAAACTTGAAAAGATAGAGCTAGAGATTCCAAGCATTAATAAAATAAATGAGTTGGATCGTAAGATCCAAGGGAATTTGAATAGACTTGATAGCTCCATGCATAAAATTTTCAAAATTTTGGAGACCGTCAAATTCCATGACTTGGACTCTTCTAGGATAGACAAGATTGAGGATATCTTTGATACTCTAGGAACCACCTTCTCCTCAATCAAAACCAAAAAGGTAGAAACTCCGGCAAAGAAGGAGCCTAAGTTCGTTCACGTTCCAAAGGCTCCCCGCTCTAAAAGTAATCCATCTATTGCCAAAGGGGTTGAAACTGTAAAGACTTTGGAAGAAACACATGTCTTTGATGAATTTATAAATGAATCTTCCCTTTACTTTTATCCTTTTGGTCTTCTACCTAGAAGTATCTCTATGAGGCCTTTATTTGAAAGTCCTCTTAAGACTAGTTGTATTATTGAAGAGCTTTTTGATGATCTTGATGATGGTTCAATTGATACAGCTTGATCTATATGCATTATGCCTAGCTTAAAGGCATAAAAGAAAGCGCTTTTGGGAGGCAGCCCACATGAATTAATTTATTTTGCTTTTGTTGTGTCTTGATGTTGTTACTACTGTAGCATCATCATTGTATCTTTGCTTTTCAATTTTGTGCCAAGTGTAGCCTCTGATTGCTAGAAAGTTCAAAAGTTGTGAGGTGCTGTCCAGGAAACAGATTCTGTCCTTGGATAGAAAATTTGGTATAAATTCACCAGATCATCTTTTTGGTCTGAATTTTTTCGACATCGTGCTCTATATAATTTTCTTTCGTGCTTCTGTTCTGAGTTTTTTGATTAGAGTTGCAGAAGTGCCCCGAACAAATCAATTACTACCTGCTGTTCTGTTTTTCACAGATTCTGTCATGTTTTGCTTTTCCTTCATTTTGCAAACAAAGAGCTTGCTTTTTCTTTGCAAAAACCATTTGGCAATCTTGAGAAACAGTAGACCTTCAAGAATATCTTTATTTCCAGCAAGGTGCAATTATTTTATTATGGGTACTAACCTCGCTAATCAGATTATGATGAGTTATGTATGAAGGGAGTTTTCAAGTGTGCGAGGGAAGATGATAAAAAGATTCAGGAGTGTCAAGCGCTCAAGCTTGGGGATGCCCCCGTGCACCCCCAAGAAATATTCAAGGAGACTCAAGCGTCTAAGCTTGGGGATGCCCCCGTGCATCCCCTTCTCCATCAACATTATCAGTTCGTCTTTCGTTCCACTATATTTTAATCACTTCATGTGTTATGTGCTATGCTTGGAGCGTCATGCTTTTAGTTTTCTTTTTAGTTTTTCATAACGAGTCGGAACTCAGCGTTCTTTATGTGGGAGAGAAACACTCTCCACTTCTACCTAGAACATAACATAGAATTTTCATGTCTATCCTTGCTGTGTGTGTTCTTTGTCTTTTAAATAGCTACTATCATGCTCTGCTCTTAGTATTCATGCTTATCTTTTTAAAGAGCTTGTGTTTAGTTGGTTGCTTGAACTCTCTTTAATTACCATGCTCACCTTATTAAGAGAGTTTGCTTCCGTTGCATTGGTTGATACGTCTATGATAAAGATGCTACGTGCATGATGGCGCTTAGTAGTTCAGGTTTTCTTATGGTTAATCCCAAATAACTGGGGGGTTCCCAATGTGTTATTGGAGTACCAACATGATTTGTTTGCCTATGATATGGTATGGTTTAGTAATATCTTCCCTCAAGAATTTATTTTGATTGACTTGGCGTATGCTCACGCATATTTAAGACTGTAAAGAAAGTCTGTCAAGCCTTGATGATCTTTTGTTTCTGAGTAGCGATATAACTTCCATGCCTGATTCAATGTTGCTTTGTCGCTCTGCATGATTATGACCGTCATTGCTCTCTTAGTTGGTCGCTCCCAGTCTTTTGCTAACCTCCACCTGTACTAAGCGGACTGACTGTTTGTGCATCCACATCCTTTTAAACCAGTTATGCCATATGAGTCCACCATACCTACCTTTATGTGGTGTTTCACCGCCACTCCAAGTAAATTTACATGTGTTACCTTTAAAACCTTCAGTTTTTGCAATACATAGCTCATGGGAAAGTAGCTTAAAAACTATTGTGGTAAAGAATATGTCGCTTATGTATCTTATTTCTTGTACGTTGCTTGTTGAGCGGTATCCATGTTTCTGGGGACGCCATCAACTGTTACACTTTTGTTGAAATATCATGTGAGTTGCTATGCATGTTCGTCTTGTCTGAAGTAAGGGTGATTTGCCATGAGTTGAATGGTTTGAGTATGCATATTGTTAGAGAAGAACATTGGGCCGCCAACCAAAGCCATGTATCATGGTAGAAGTTTTAGCTTGGACATTAATCCTCAATCTCTTATGAGAATATGCTTAAGCATTAAAGAGGAGTCCATTATCTATTTTCTATGTTGTCCCGGTATGGATGTCCTCAAGTTGAGATCTATCAAAAACGAGAAATCAAATGCGATCTATCTCCTTGGACCTTTGTACAGGTGACATAGAGGTACCCCTTTGTGACACTTGGTTGAAACATATGTAATGCAATGACAATCCATGGAAATCCGAGCTAATTAGGACAAGGTGCGAGCACTATTGGTATTCGATGCATGAGGCTTGCAACTTATAGGATGTCTTATGCATAACACATATGAAGTACTACTACCTTTGACAAAATTGCTTCTATGTTTTCAAAATAAAAAGCTCTAGCACATGACCATTCTTTTAATTTTATGTTGAGTCTCCACCTTCTTTTAAAAGCACCAAGTACTGAGAGCATGATTGTCATTCTGAGTGTAATGTGCATTGTCCCAAAGTAGCATTGTCTTTTGCATGATTGTGATATCGTTTATTCTGAAATCATTGTATCTAGTCATCACTTAAACCTTGGAGGTGCCCCTGCATTTATGTTTTGCATCACTAAAGGGGGCAAGCTATATATCAATTTATCATATTTGCACACCATGTTCATTGCAAATCTATTTGATGTTTCAATGTCATGTTGTAAAACTTTCAGTCCTTTGTGATTTTCTCATGAGGCAACTTAATTACTATAGATTCATTATCTCAGTAAGCTTTTGTCATATGACTATGAAAAAGTCCTATATGGTTAATAGCATGTCACTACAAAAATTATTCTTGTTATCATTTACCTACTCGAGGACGAGCAGGAATTAAGCTTGGGGATGTTGATACGTCCAAAACGTATCTATAATTTCTGCTTGCTCCATGCCTCTTTTGGGTGATATTGCTATGATATTCATACACTTCCATACACTTTTGATCATATTTGGACTAACCTATTAACTCAGTGCACCCCAGTGCCAGTTTCTGTTTTCGGCTGTTTTTGTATTTCAGGTTTTCACATTACGAGAACTGCCAGGAAAAATCCAGAAAAATTATATAAAAAATCAGCGTTCCAGAAACTACCGTGCGCCCGAAGGACAGCCGGGGGGGCCACCAGGGCTCCAG
>LR738709.1:517391097-517519361 GCA_902687465.1 Secale cereale
GTAGGGATGAAAATGGAGTGGAAAGTTTCCGCTTTTCCGGAGAAAAAATGGAAACGGAGAGGAAATATGAAAACGGAAATGGAAATTTGCAAAATGGAAATGGAAATGGATTTTTTATGCGGAAACGGAAACAAAAATAGAATAGTGTTTTCCGGTGGAATAGACATGGAAACGGAACTTTCCGTTTCCGTAAATATGGAATTTCTGTTTCTACTATAGGCCTATGACTGCTTTGTAGCCCAACTACCAAACAACACACAATTAAAGAATGAGTAGAATGAGCAGAATGGGTCATTTGAGGACCAATTTTTTTGAGCACACATGTACTCAACTAGACCCTATACGGAATTGTCATGTACTATTACAATACTATCCTATGTTGCTCACACAATCATATTATTTTGTAGTCATGTTAACAATTCCATAAATTTGTTTGTATATTGTCTATATTTCTCTATGATTTAAGGGGGTTTTAAGTTCTGGTCAACAAACCGTTTTGTTTCCGTGTCCGCTCTATATTCACTCTGTGTCTGTTTCCGGCAGTATTTGTTTCCGGGGTTTCTGTATTCGTTTCCGCTTCTGCAAAAAAATATGAAAACAAATATGGTAGCACCCAATTCCGTCCGTTTCCCTGCCGTTTTCATCCCTACCTACAGGGTGCGCCCCCTGCCTCGTGGGCCCCACATCTAGCCCCCGGTGCACTCCTTCCTCCTATATATACCTACGTACCCCGAAAACATCCGAAGAGGAGAGAAAACCCTAGTTCCACCGCCGCAACCTTCTGTTCCCGTGAGATCCCATCTTGGAGCCTGTTCCGGAGCTCCGCCGGAGGGGGGATCTACCATGGAGTGCTTCTACATCATCATCATCGCCTCACCATGAGTTGTGAGTAGTTTACCACAGACCTTCGGGTCCATAGTTAGTATCTGGATGGCTTCTTCTCTCTTTGGATCTCAATACCAAGTTCTCCTCGGTCTTCGAGGAGATCTATTCGATGTAATCTCTTTTTGCGGTGTGTTTGTTGAGATCCAATGAATTATGGGTTTATGATCAAGATTATCTATGAGAAATATTTTGTTCTTTTCTGAAATCTTTTTGTATGATTATAATATCCTTGCAAGTCTCTTCGAATTATTGGTTTGGTTTGGCCTACTAGATCTATAGTTCTTGCAATGGGAGAAGTGCTTGGCTTTGGGTTCAATCTTGCGGTGTCCTTTCCCAGTGACAGTAGGGGCAGCAAGGCACGTATTGTATTGTTGCCATCGAGGATAAAAAGATGGGGTTTATATCACTATGTTTGAGTTTATCCCTCTACATCATGTCATCTTGCTTAAGGCGTTACTCTGTTCTTATGAACTTAATACTCTAGATGCATGTTGGATAGCGGTCGATGTGTGGAGTAATAGTAGTAGATGCAGAATCATTTCGGTCTACTTGTTTCGGACGTGATGCCTATATATAATGATCATGCCTAGATAGTCTCATAATTATTCGCTTTTCTATCAATTGCTCGACAGTAATTTGTTTACCTGCAGTAGAAAATCGCTATCATGAGAGAAGCCACTAGAGAAAACTATGGCCCCCGGGTCTATTCTCAACATATCAATCTACAATCTACTTTACTTTTCCTCTTTTACTTTCTGTACTTATATCTTAAAATACCAAAAATATCAAACAATCATCTCTATCAGATCTCACTTTCGTAAGTGACCGTAAAGGGATTGACAACCCCATATCCCGTTAGCTGCGAAGTTCTTATTTGTTTGTGCATGTGCGAGTCAGGCTGGCAATGGGGATTACCCAGGCGGGTATTGGACTCCCATCCCCGTCCCCGTGAGAGTCACCCCATGCACGTCCCCATCCCCATACCTGCCCGTGGGGAACAAATGTTTCCCATCCCCATCCCCGTCAGGTTTTTCATCCCCATAGGGAAACCCATGCATGCAATCCACAATCGCCTCCAGTAGCGTTTATGTAGAAAAAACAATGTTTCAACACAATAAACAATATGTTGTGGCTAGGTTAGCGATTTCTTTGGGCTTTTTGGGCCCAATGGGTGGTATTAGTGGGAATTTAGGTGGGTATGATCAGGAATTACCTAGGTCTACCAATTTTAGGGCCCAAAAGTAAGGCACTAACGGGTATGATGGGCAATGGGTATGGGTAATGCTATCCCATCCCCATCCCCATATTTTGCGATGGGTAATATATTTGACCCACCAGCTTCCCCGTGGGCAAAAACACGACATATCCCCGTCCCCTAATAGAATAATTACCCATGGGGACGCGGGTAACGGTTAACCATTGCCAGCTTGATGTGCGAGGGACTCGCGCGTGGTCTCCTACTGGATTGATACCTTGGTTGTCAAAAACTAAGGGAAATACTTACGCTACTGTGCTGCATCACCCTTTCCTCTTCGAGGGAATACAACGTAAGCTCGAGAAGTAGCAAGAAGAATTTCTGGCGCCGTTTCCGAGGAGGCTTACGCAAAAGTCATATACCAAGTACCTATCACAAAACCTTATCCTTCGCATTACATTATTTGCCTCTCGTTTTCCTCCCCCTCGTCACCCTTGCCGTTTTATTTGCCCTTCTTTTGTCGTGTGTTTATCGTTCGCTTGCTTCTTGTTTGCTTGTGTGTTTGATTGCTTGCTTGTCACTATGGCTCAGAACAATACCAAATTGTGTGACTTCTCCAATACCAACAATAGATTTTATTAGCATTCTGATTGCTCCTATTACCAATGCTGAATCTTGTGAGATCAATGCTGCTCTGTTGAATCTTGTTATGAAAGATCAATTTTCCAGCCTTCCTAGTGAAGATGCCGCTACCCATCTAAACAACTTTGTTGATTTGTGTGATATGCAAAATAAAAGGGAAACGGATAACGATATTATTAAAATGAAGTTATTTTCGTTTTCACTCAGAGATCATCCAAAAACTTGGTTTTCCTCTTTGCCTAGAAATAGTATCAATTCGTGGAATAAGTGCAAAGATGCTTTTATCTCTAAGTATTTCCCTCCTGCTAAGATCATCTCTCTTAGAAATGATATTATGAATTTTAAGCAACTAGATCATGAGCATGTTGCACAAGCTTGGGAGAGAATGAAATTAATGATACGTAATTGCCCTACACATGGTTTGAACTTATGGATGATTATTCAAAACTTTTATGCTGGCTTCAATTTTGCTTCTAGAGATCTTTTAGATTCGGCCGCAGGAGGCACTTTCATGGAAACTACCTTAGGAGAAGCTACCAAACCCCTATATAATATTATGGTTAATTATTCTCAATGGCACATAGAAAGATCTACTAGTAAAGAAGTGCATGCTACTGAAGAGATTAGTGTTTTGAGTGGAAAGATGGATGAACTTATGAAATTATTTGCTGCTAAGAGTGCTTCTTCTCATCCTAATGATAGGCCTTTGTCCATGTTGATTGAAAATAATAATGAATCTTCGGATGTGAATTTTGTTGGTAGGAATAATTTTGGTAACAATGCTTATAGAGGGAACTTTAATCCTAGGCCTTTTCCTAGTAATTTCTCTAATAATTATGGAAATTCCTACAATAACTCTTATGGAAAGATGCCTTCTGAATTTGAAACTAGTGTTAAGGAGTTTATGAATTCGCAAAAGAATTTCAATGCTATGCTTGAAGAAAAATTGCTTAAGATTGATGAATTGGCTAGAAGTGTGGATAGAATTACTCTTGATGTTGATTCTTTTAAACTTAGATCTATCCCACCTAAGCATGATATCAATGAGTCTCTCAAAGCCATGAGAATTTCCATTGATGAATGCAAAGAAAGAACCGCTAGGATGCGTGCTAAAAGAGAGAATTATATAAAAGCGTGTTCTTCTAGTTATCATGAAAATAAAGATGAAGATATGAAAGTTATTGATGTGTCTCCTATTAGATCCTTGTTTTCTAGTATGAATCTTGACAAAGATAGGATTGGAGATGAGTCTACTTTAAGGTGTCCCAATGATTCGGAGTTCTTAGATCTTGATGCTAAAATTGTTAAAAGTGGGATTGAAGAGATTAAAACTTTGCATAGTGATGAACCCACTATTTTGGATTTCAAGGGATTCAATTATGATAATTGCTCTTTGATTGATTGTATTTCCTTGTTGCAATCCGTACTAAACTCTCCGCATGCTTATAGTCAAAATAAGCTTTTACCAAACACATAGTTGATGCTTTGATGCAATCTTATGAAGAAAAACTTGAATTAGAAGTTTCTATCCATAGAAAGCTTTATGATGAGTGGGAATCTACTATTAAATAAAAATTAAAGATCATGAATGCTTTGCTTTGTGTGATTTGGGTGCAAGTGTTTCCACTATCCCAAAGACTTTGTGTGATTTGCTAGGGTTCCATAAGATTGATGATTTTTCTTTAAATTTGCATCTTGCGGATTCTACCATTAAGAAACCTATGGGAAGGATTAATGATGTTCTTATTGTTTCCAATAGGAATTATGTCCCCATAGATTTCATTGTTCTTGATATAGATTGCAATCCTTCATCTCCTATTATTCTTGGTAGACCTTTCCTTAGAACGATTAGTGCAATTATTGATATGAAGGAAGGAAATATTAGGTTCCAATTTCCGTTAAGGAAAGGCATGGAACACTTTCCCAGGAAGAAAATTAAATTACCATATGAATCTATTATGAGAGCCACTTATGGATTGCCTTCCAAAGATGCAATACCTAGATCTATCCATGTATCGCGCCTAGCTAGGGGCGTAAAATGATAGCGCTTGTTGGGAAGCAACCCAATTTTTTATTTTTTGTGTTTTCTTATGTTTTGGAATAAATATTGCATCTAGCTTATGTTTGGATGTGGTTTTGTGTTTTAATTAGTGTTTGTGCCAAGTAGTACCATCGGGAAGACTTGTGCGAAGTTCATATGATCTTGCTATGAAAAACATAATCGTTGGCGCTCGCTAGAATGGTCACCAGATTTTACTGGAGTGTGCTATTTAGTTGATTGTTTTTGCAGATGATTAATAGACAAATTCCTCATGTTTACCAATTTATTACAATTTTTTTGTAGTTATAGAAATATGTGAAAGTTACATATTACTACAAACTGTTCTGTTTTTAACAGATTCTATTTTTCGTGTGTTGTTTGCTTATTTCAATGCATCTATGAGGAGTATTGGAGGGTATGAATCATAGAGAAGATGGAATACAGTAGGTTTAACACCAATATAAACAAAGAATGAATTCATTACAGTACCTTTGAGTAGTTGTTTGTTTTCTTATACTAACGGAGCTCACAAGATTTTTGTCTAAGTTTTGTGTTGTGAAGTTTTCAAGTTTTGAGTATTGCTTTGATGGACTATGGAACAAAGAGTGGCAAGAGCCTAAGAGCATCTCTAGCCATTTGGCCCCCCTAGGCACCCGCCGGCGCTTTTTCGGCCCTTCCCTCAGCGCGGATTTGGCGCTGGGGGCTTTCTTGGCCCAGCCACGCCCCCAGCCCCGGCCCTAAAGACGCCCTGTTTTTTAGAATCTGCAGTTCCCGCTACAAAAAAACGCCATAGTTCGGCGATCACTCGCCACAGCTCGGCGATCATCTCAGTTCGGCACATAGCTCGACGGCGGCATCGTAGAGCTCCTCTGCGAATCCAGGGGAAGCGGCGGCCGCAGCCGAGCCGCTCGCGATGATGTCGTCCATGTCGGCGTCCGTCGACTCCTCGCCGCCGTGTTGCGACGACGAGGCCTGCGAGTAGAGCAGGGCACCACGACGCAAATTCGGCGTCATCGGCGTCAGGAAGGTGGCGTAGTCCGGCGGAGAGTAGTTGTACGGGGGGTACTGGACGCCAGCGAACGCGGGAGACGGCGTGCGCTGCTCGTGCGAGAAGGCGGTGTTGGGGTTGAACCCAACGTGGACGTCATCGTCGCCATTGCCAGGGGACGGCGCGCACCCCCACGGCTGGGGCGGAGGCATAAAGCTGGCTGGCGACCCGGCGCTCAGCTGGCTCCAGGCGACCTGATGATGGCCGGGAGGAGGCATCATCCGGGCGCTAGCCGCCGCCGCCGCGGCTCGCTCTTTCTGCTTCTTGGACCTGTTCCGCCGGTCGGTGGTGGCGGCCGCCCGCCGTACGATGTCCGCCTTCCACTCGGCGTTCGACATCCCAAGCGGCTTTGACGGCGGTGCCCTCAGCTTCCTCTACTTCGGCGGCGGGGCATCAGCATCCGCGGCAACAGCGGGCCTGGTGGCGGTGTATTTCTTCGGCGGCATGGTGGTGCGCAGCGAGAGGAATGGCGGGAGAAAGGGGGAATGGAGGGAAGTGGGGGTGGAAACGGCGGGAAAAGGAAGACACTCGCCGACAAGCAGGACCCACGCGCCATTTAGCTTTGTCAGGCGTCCCCAGGCGCCCCCCAACGCGCCGGGTTCACCCTGGGTCTGCCAGCGCCAGTTTCGGCCCAATCCGGCGGAAAAATGAGTCCTGGGGGCGCGGTTGGGCCGATTTTTCAGCGCCGGTGCTGAAAAAGTGGCCTGGGGGGCTGTTGGGGGCGCGGCTGGAGATGCTCTAAGCTTGGGGATGCCCAAGGCACCCCAAGGTAAAATTCAAGGACAACCAAAAGCATGTGCTTGGGGATGCCCCGGGAAGGCATCCCCTCTTTCGTCTTCATCTATCGGTAACTATACTCAGAGCTATATTTTTATTCACCACATGATATGTGTTTTACTTGGAGCGTCATGTACTATTTGAGTCTTTGCTTGTTAGTTTGCCACAATTATCCTTGCTGGACACACCTTTTTGAGAGAGATAAATATGGCCTAGGAATTGATAAAACACTCTATGTGCTTCACATATATATTTTGAATTGAATAGTTTTTGCTCTAGTGCTTCACTTACATCTTTTAGAGCATGGTGGTAATTATATTTTGTAGAAATTGTTGATCTCTCATGCTTCCCTTATATCCTTTTGAGAGTCTAATAAAACAGCATGGTAATGTGTTTTGGCTATAAAACTAGCCTTCACATGATAGACATCCAAGATCAATGTAGTAAAAACTTTCACACTAAGTGCATTGAATATGATGAGAAGTTGGACGCTTGATAATTGTTTTGAGGTATGAGGATAGTGATATTTGAGTCATGCTAGTCGAGTTATTATGAAATTGAGAAATACGTGTGTTAAAGTTAGTGATTCCCGTAGCATGCACGTATGGTGAACTGCTATGTGACGAAGTTAGAGCATGAGGTATTTGTAGAGTGTCATCCTTTGTGTGGAGGTTGGGGGCGCGCAATGGTTAACTCCTACCAACTTCCCCCCTAGGAGCATGCGTTGATTGCTTTGTTTTGATGACTCGTAAATTTTTGCAATAAGTATATGAGTTCTTATGACTAATGTTGAGTCCATGGATTATACGCACTCTCACCTTTCCGCCATTGTTAGCCTCTTTTGTACCGCGCAACTTTCGCTGGTACCATACATCCACCATATACCTTCCTCAAAACAGCCACCATATATCCTCCTCAAAACAGCCACCATACCTACCTATCATGGCATTTCCATAGCCATTCCGAGATATATTGCCATGCAACTTTCCACCGTTCCGTTCTTATGACACGCTTCATATTGTCATATTGCCATGCGTGATCATGTAGTGGACATCGTATTTGTGGCAAAGCCACCATGCATAATTTTTCATACATGTCACTCTTGATTCATTGCACATCCCGGTACACCGACGGAGGCATTCATATAGGGTCATACTTTGTTCTAGTATCGAGTTGTAATATCGAGTTGTAATTCAATGAAAGTGTGATGATCATCATTATTAGAGCATTATCCCATGTGAGGAAAGGCTAAATAAAGAAAGCCCCTCCGAAAAAAGGGAAAGAAAAAAAGAAGAAAAAGGGACAATTGCTACTATCTTTTTCCACACTTGTGCTTCAAAGTAGCACCATGTTCTTCATGATAGAGAGTCTCATGTTTAGTCACTTTTCATATACTAGTGGGTATTTTCATTATAGAACTTGGCTTGTATATTCCAACGATGGGCTTCCTCAAATGCCCTAGGTCTTCATGAGCAAGCAAGTTGGATGCACACCCACTTAGTTTCTTTTGTTGAGCTTTCATACATTTTTAGCTCTAGTGCATCTGTTGCATGGCAATACCTACTCACTCACATTGATATCTATTGATGGGCATCTCCATAGCCCGTTGCTACGCCTAGTCGATGTGAGACTATCTCCCTCCTTTTGTCTTCTTCACAACCACCTCTCTATTCCACCCATAGTGCTATATCCATGGCTCACGCTCATGTATGGCGTGAAAGTTGAAAGGTTTGAAAGAATAGAGTGTGAAAACAAGTGCTTGGCTGAAACCGGGGTTGTGCATGATATGAATATTTTGTGTGATGAAGAGGGGGCATAGCCAGACTATATGATTTTGTAGGGACAACTTTCTTTAGCCATAGTATTTTGAGAAGACATGATTGCTTTGTTAGTATGCTTGAAGTATTATTATTTCTTATGTCAATATAGACTTTTGTCTTGAATCTTTCAGATCTGAACATTCATGCCACAATTAAGAGAATTACATTGAAAACTATGTTGGTTAGCATTCCACATCAAAAATTCTGTTTTTATCATTCACCTACTCGAGGACGAGTAGGAATTAAGTTTGGGGATGCTTGATACATCTCCAACGTATCTATAATTTTTGATTGTTCCATGCTATTATTTATGATGTTTTGGATGTTTAATGAGCTTTGTTATACACTTTTATATTATTTTGGGAATAACCTATTAACCCAAAGGCCCAGTCCAGATTGCTGTTTTTTGCCTATTTCAGGGTTTTACAGAAAAGGAATATCAAACGGAGTCCAAACTGAATGAAACTTCGGGAGAGATATTTTTGGAGCAAAATACGCATGGGAGACTTGAGAACCACGGAATAGGGCAAAGGTGGCATCCACGAGGGTGGGGGCGTCCCCCCCCCCTACAGGGCGCGCTCCCCTGCCTCATGGGCCCCACGTCTGGCCTCTGGTGCCCTCCTTCCTCCTATATATACCTACGTACCCCAAAAACATCAGAAGAGGAGAGAAAACCCTAGTTCCACCACCGCAACCTTCTGTTCGCGTGAGATCCCATCTTGGGGCCTGTTCCGGAGCTTCGCCGGAGGGGGGGTCTACCACGAAGTGCTTCTACATCATCATCATCGCCTCACCATGAGTTGTGAGTAGTTTACCACAGACCTTCGGGTCCATAGTTAGTATCTGGATGGCTTCTTCTCTCTCTTTGGATCTCAATACCAAGTTCTCCTCGGTCTTCGAGGAGATCTATTCGATGTAATCTCTTTTTGCGGCGTGTTTGTCGAGATCCGATGAATTGTGGGTTTATGATCAAGATTATCTATGAGAAATATTTGGTTTTGTTCTGAACTCTTTTTGTATGATTATAATATCCTTGCAAGTCTCTTCGAATTATTGGTTTGGTTTGGCCTACTAGATCTATAGTTCTTGCAATGGGAGAAGTGCTTGGCTTTGGGTTCAATCCTGCGGTGTCCTTTCCGAGTGACAGTAGGGGCAGCAAGGCACGTATTGTATTGTTGCCATCGAGGATAAAAAGATGGGGTTTATATCACTATGTTTGAGTTTATCCCTCTACATCATGTCATCTTGCTTAAGGCGTTACTCTATTCTTATGAACTTAATACTCTAGATGCATGCCGGATAGCGGTCGATGTGTGGAGTAATAGTAGTAAATGCAGAATCGTTTCGGTCTACTTGTTTCAGACGTGATGCCTATATATAATGATCATGCCTAGATAGTCTCATAATTATTTTCTTTTCTATCTATTGCTCGACAGTAATTTGTTTACCCGCCGTAGAATATCGCTATCATGAGAGAAGCCACTATAGAAAACTATGGCCCCTGGGTCTATTCTCAACATATCAATCTACAATCTACTTTAATTTTCCGCTTTTACTTTCTGTACTTATATCCAAAAATACCAAAAATATCAAACTATCATCTCTATCAGATCTCACTTTCATAAGTGACCGTAAAGGGATTGACAACCCCTTATTGTGTTGGCTACGAAGTTCTTATTTGTTTGTGCAGGTGCGAGGGACTCGCGCGTGGTCTCCTACTAGATTGATACCTTGGTTCTAAAAAACTAATGGAAATACTTACGCTATTGTGATGCATCACCCTTTCCTCTTCGAGGGAATACAACGCAAGCTCGAGAAGTAGCACTTACCGGGCCAGGGTGTGCACGCCCATAACCTTCCCGTGCGGGAGGCACCGGTGAGAGGCACAGCAAAGGACGGAGTCAAGACCTTCCCACAAGGTAAGCGTGGTCGCACTTAATAAAAACCTAATTCAGTGGCACCATTATGGGATCAACATCATATTCAAGTTGAACTTAATCAGGTTTAACTTTGATAAAAACTTTTTATAAATAACAAGATACTATGCCATAACCATGCAACTACTCGACATGCAATGCACACAATTCAAAGACATGGATCAAACTATCAAAACAATTATCTTGCTCTACTCAATATCAGTACTTCTCTGGTTATATCTCATTTTTATTATCAAGCAATAGCCTTTTTATTAGCTCATCAATTAAATGAAAATAACACTTCATAAAAGAACTATCATCATTTACCATAGCAATATAACTAGTGCAAAATATTATTCTACTTGACCAGACAGGTTCATGCATTTAACTAGAAACTAAAAAAATCATATCAATCATGATAAAGTAACTAGCAATTACCCAAACTTATTTATCAAATTTTAAATGCAAATAGGAACTCATATTCAAGTAGACAATCAGTGATATTGAAATAAAACCATCCAAATGCTGGTGTGGCTTGCCTTAGGTTAGGGGATGATCACACCCCTCTTGGTTTGCTTCAAGACAAGCTTCTCCTTCTGAAAAGAATTTTAAACCACAAAAACAATTATGAAAACCCATTTTGTAAATCACCAGAAATTCTAGACAACAAGGAAAAATCCACCATTTGGTGTGCTGCTAGAGCTTTCTGAAACAAAGACAATGCAAAAAGAATCAAATCATTTGGACTTATGGTTTAGAAATTGTGGCTGGTCAAAGTTTAGTCAAATTTCTGAATAAATTTGAATAAAACAGAAATCCTGGGGGGTGACATAGAAGGCGTAAAAGGGGGAATACGCCTCCAGTCATACCGCTTCGGGCGCGAGCGGTGACAGGTGGGTCCCACGCGTTAGGAGAGAGAGGGGAGGTGCGAGATCAGAGCATGGTGGCGCTCCGCCAGAGCTCACGCCAACAATGAGGGGGTTTGGTGCTAGGCTAGAGGGATAGGATTGAAGAGGGGTTCACGGCGCTCCTGCCCGTACCCGTGGCTTGGCTTGAGATGGCCGGAGCTGCTCGCGACTGAGCTCGCAAGCGGCAGTGACAGACGGAGTTCGCCGGAGTGGTTGAAGACGGTGGCTAGGAGCGGCTCCGAGGGCTCTCCTGCATCCAGTCAGCACCAACAGGCCTCCAATGCCACACCCGAGCAGTTGCCGGGGCTCGAGAGGGGCCTGGTGGTCACGGAGCAGCAGAGGGGATCGGCGGTGAGCTCGGGCTCGGGGACGGCGGCTAGAGGCCTGCCCGGCCGGGCTGCGGCTTCCTACGGCTTTGTGGAGTGTGTGGGAGTGAGTGGCAATGCTCGGAAAGACTAGGGAGGGGCTGCATTTATAGGCGAGGGGGAGAGGTGCTCTGGGCTTCGCCGGAGCTCTCTAGAAGACGACGCACGACGACGAACAGGGTCAGCGAGAGGGGGAAGAGGTCAGCAATCACGCGGGTGCTGTGCATGGACGCGGACGAGCACAAGAGGCGGTGGGGGGAAGAGGACAAGGGCACGCGCGCACTATGGCTTTTGGCCGCGACATGCTCGTGCTTGCTGTGGCAGCTCAGGCGTCGGCGAGCGCCAGGGAGAGGTTGATACGTCCAAAACGTATCTATAATTTCTGCTTGCTCCATGCCACTTTTGGGTGATATTGCTATGATATTCATACACTTCCATACACTTTTGATCATATTTGGACTAACTTACTAATCCAGTGCACTCCAGTGCCAGTTGCTGTTTTTGGCTGTTTTTGTATTTCAGGTTTTCACGTTACGAGAACTGCCAGGAAAAATCCAGAAAAATTATATAAAAAATCAGCGTTCCGGAAACTACCGTGCGTCCGAAGGACAGCCGGGGGGGCACCAGGGCTCCATGCGCCCTGGCGGCGCCCCCCCCCCTCCCTGGGCCACGCTGGGGGGCGCCTGGGCCCCCCGAAGCTTCCCCGATGCCCCCCTTTGGCATATATTTAAAGCGTCCTCCGAAACCCTCAGAACAGGAACTCTTTTCGCGATCCCATCTCTGTTCCGCCGCCGCCGCCGCTTCCAAGATCGGGAGCACCAGGAGAACTCTTCCCGGCACCCTGCCGGAGGGGAGGATCACCACCGGGAGCTTCTCCACCACCATGGACGCCTCCCGGATGAGTCGTGAGTAGTCTCCCTTGGACCATGAGTCCATGACCAGTAGCTATGTGATGTTCTCCTCCTGTTCTTGTGCTTCACTAATTAGTCCTCGTGAGCTGCCCTACATGATCGAGGCACATATGTAATCCTTATGCTGTTGCTATGTTGAGTTTGCTGGGATCCGATGGATTATGAGATTATGTTCAGATTGATCTTGAGTAATATATTTGATTCACCTCTTTTATATTTATGTTCATAAGTAATTCTTGCATGTTCTCCATTGTTATTTATTGCTTTGGCCAAGTAGTAGGTAGTGACTCCAAGAGGGAACATTATGCTTGATTGTGGGTTCATGCCCCTCGATGACTAGCTTGAGTGACAGAAACATGAGTCTAGGGGATGTGATGTTGCCACAAGGGGGAAAACAACGGTGCTTGTGCCCGCGGGTGCAAGGATTGTTTACTTTACGAAAAGTTCTTTTAATGCAGTTGTCTGTTGCTTTGAGTTTACACTATGGGTGGGACTCGCAACTTAATACCAGCGAGATGTTCTGGATAGATATCTCAAGGTGGATGATTAGTAGTAGATATTGATGGATTTCGGTCTACTTACTTTGGCGTACCGCCCATGCTTTGAACCTCAACCTTTCTTGCAATGTAGTCAGCATTGGTTTGCGTTCGTGGTCCTGTCAATTGCCCAGCTGTAATTCGTTTACCTCACATAGCTGTTTTATCGTCTTTTGGGAGAGAGACATCACTAGTGAACATCATGAGACTCCGGTCCATATCACCATCATTGATCACATCCGCTATTTACTTTTCGTTATTATTTACTATTGCAAACACTATCTATCACTACTATCATTTGCTTTTAATCCTTTGTGAACTACAAGGCCGGAGGGATTGACAACCTCTCTGTACTCGTTGGGAGCAAAGTTATTTGTATCTGTGTGCAGGTCCACGTTGATTGCTAATATCTGGCGCCGTTAGCAGTTGACACCTACTTGTTGAACCTAGGAGTCTCTGGGGATTCGATCCTTGGCATCTTTGCTAAGGGAAAAACTTCCACAACACTGCATCTTACACCTTCCACTTGGGGTAACCAACGAGGGGTTAGAGGCCCATCAAGGAGTTTTTCTGGCGCCGTTGCCGGGGACTCCACTCTTCAGGATAGGGGAGTTGCATGCTATCTTTTACCTTTGCTTTTTAGTCTTGTTAGTTTACCTTTCAGTTTTTGCTTTAGTACCTTTTTATCGAAAATCACAAAAATAGTTATCTTGTTTGCTTGCTACTATGGGTTCCACCGAGAACACCAAGTTGTGTGACTTCACTAGTCACAACAACGATGACTTTATCAGCACACCTATCACTACACCTGCCACTTCAGCACTTTCATATGAAATTAAACCTGCTTTACTGAACTTAGTCATGAAAGATCAATTCTCCGGTGCTGGGGATGATGCTGCTTTACACTTAAACAACTTTGTTGAACTTTGTGTGCAAAAGTACCAAGAAATAGATGGTAATATTGTTAAGCTTAAGCTTTTTACTTTCTCCTTGAGAGGAGGAGCTAAAATTTGGTTTCAGTCTTTGCCTAGAAATAACATAGATTCTTGGGACAAGTGCAAAGATGCTTTTATTGGAAAATACTATCCACCTGCTAAAATTATCCAACTTAGAAGTAACATAATGAATTTTAAACAATTGGATAATGAACACGTTGCCCAAGCTTGGGAACGTATGAAATCTCTTATCAAGAACTGCCCTACTCATGGTTTGACTACTTGGATGGTTATCCAAACTTTTTATGCAGGCTTGAACTTTACCTCGCGGAACTTGTTAGATTCGGCCGCGGGAGGAACTTTTATGTCAACTACACTTGGTGCTGCCACAAAGCTTCTCGATGAGATGATGACCAACTATTCCCAATGGCACACCGAATGCGCTCCAACAGGTAGGAAGGTAAACTCTGTCGAGGAGATTTCCTCCTTAAATGAAAAAGTTGACTTGATCATGTCTCTACTTTCGAAGCAATCCACTGTTGATCCTCGTGATGTTCCTTTAAATTCTTTGATTGCTCAAGAACAAGTAGATGTGAACTTTATCTCTAGAAACAATTTTAACAACAATGCTTATAGGAGTAATTTTCGTAACAATCCTAGACCGTTCCCCTCTAATTCTTATGGGAACAACAATGCTTATCCTAGTACCAAGAACTCCACTACTGAACTAGAGATTATGCTTAAAGATTTCATCACTACCCAAAAATCCTTTAATAAGAATGTAGAAGAAAAACTACATAAACTAGATGATCTTTCTTTTAAGGTAGACCATTTAGCCAATGAGGTAAAATTGCTAAAAAATTAAAACTTCTCCTCTTGAGGAGAGGGAAGTCACTCTTATAAATGCTATTCAAGTGCAAATTAATGAAAACATTAGGATGATGGCTAAACTTAAATAAAGATGGGCTAGAGAAAGGGAGGAAGAAGAAAGAATTAAGAGCCTTCCTACCCACCACACTGTTGCTACTATCCAAGTTATTGAGGATGTTCAAACTCTTAGCACCCAATGTACTCCTGGTCCCATTGGACCTATTAATGGTGATGCTATGACTATAGAAACTACCAAACAAGTGAACCTAAAGGACACCACTACCACTTTAATTGATGCTCGTGACCTTGATTTTGATAATTGCACTCTTACCGAAGTTATTGATTTCCTTCACAAGATGTCTAGAGATCCCCGCACTAGCACGCTTAACCTTGCCTTCACAGAGCATATCACTAATGCTCTCATCAAAGCTAGGGAGGAGAAACTTAGAGTAGAAGCCTCCATACCTAGAAAGCTAGAAGATGGTTGGGATCCTATGATAAAAATTAATTTGAATGACTTCTCTTGTTATGCATTATGTGATGTTGGTGCTAGTACCTCTGTTATGCCCAAAAGGATATATGATATGCTTAAATTGAAACCTTTTGATTCTTGTTCTTTTGGTGTTCGTCTCGTTGATTCTTCCATAAAGAAACCTTTGGGGAGGATCGACGATGTTCTTATCGTTGTTAATGACAATTATGTTCCCGTTGATTTCACTATTATGGATATTGAATGTGATCCTTCATGTCCAATTATTTTGGGACGTCCCTTTTTACGCACCGTTGGTGCTATCATTGACATGAAAGAGGGTAATATAAAATTTCAGTTTCCTCTCAAGAAAGAGATGGAACACTTCCCTCGAAAGAAGATCAAGTTACCTTTTGAGTCCGTTGTACGGGCTAGCTATTCTTTTACTCTTGATAAAACTTGATCACTATGCATTATGCCTAGCTTAAAGGCATAAAAGAAAGCGCTTTTGGGAGGCAGACCACATGAATAAATTTTTTGCTTTTGTTCTGTCTTGATGTTGTTTACTGCTGTAGCATCATCATTGTATCTTTGCTTTTCATATTTGTGCCAAGTATAGCCTCTGATTGCTAGAAAGTTCAAAAGTTGTGAGGTGCTGTCCAGGAAACAGATTCTGTCCTTGGATAGAAAAATTCTTATAAAATCACCAGATCATCTTTTTGGTCTGAATTTTTTCGACAGCGTTGTCTATATAATTGTCTTTCGTGCGTCTGTTCTGAGTTTTTTGATTTGAGTTGCAGAAGTATCCCGAACAGATCAATTACTACCTGCTGTTCTGTTTTTCACAGATTCTGTCCTGTTTTGCCTTTCCTTCACTTTGCAAATCAAGAGCTTGCTTTTTCTTTGCAAAAACCTTTTGGAAATCTTGAGAAACAGTAGAACTTCAAGAATATCTTTATTTACAGCAAGGTGCAATTATTTTATTAAGGGTACTAACCTCGCTAATCAGATTATGATGAGTTATGTATGAAGGGAGTTTTCAAGTGTGCGAGGGAAGATGATAAAAAAGATTCAGGAGTGTCAAGCGCTCAAGCTTGGGGATGCCCCCGTGCACCCCCAAGAAATATTCAAGGAGACTCAAGCGTCTAAGCTTGGGGATGCCCCCGTGCATCCCCTTCTCCATCAACATTATCAGTTCGTCTTTCGTTCCACTATATTTTTATCACTTCATGTGTTATGTGCTATGCTTGGAGCGTCTTGCTTTGAGTTTTCTTTTTAGTTTTTCATAACGAGTCGGAACTCAGCGTTCTTTATGTGGGAGAGAAACACGCTCCACTTCTACCTAGAACATAACATAGAATTTTCATGTCTATCTTTGATGTGTGTGTTCTTTGTCTTTTAATAGCTACTATCATGCTCTGCTCTTAGTATTCATGCTTATATTTTCAAAGAGCTTTTGTCTAGTTGGTTGCTTGAACTCTCTTTAATTATCATGCTCACCTTATTAAGAGAGTTTGCTTCCGTTGCATTGGTTAATGTGTCTATGATAAAGATGCTACGTGCATGATGGCGCTTAGTAGTTCAAGTTTTCTTATGGTTAATCTCAAATAGCTGGGGGGTTCCCAATGTGTTATTGGAGTACCAACTTGATTTGTTTGCCTATGATGTGGTATGGTTTAGTAATATCTTCCTTAGAGAATTTATTTTGATTGACTTGGCGTATGCTCACGCATATTCAAGACTGTAAAGAAAGTCTGTCAAGCCTAGATGATCTTTTATTTCTGAGTAGCGATATAACTTCCATGCCTGATTCAATTTGCTTTGTCGCTCTGCATGATTATGACCGTCATTGCTCTCTTAGTTGGTCGCTCCCGGTCTTTTGCTAACCTCCACCTGTACTAAGCGAACTAACTTTGTAATACATAGCTCATGGGAAAGTAGCTTAAAAACTATTGTGGTAAAGAATATGTTGCCTATGTATCTTATTTCTTATAAGTTGCTTGCTGAGCGATAACCATGTTTCTGGGGACACCATCAACTGTCACACTTTGTTGAATATCATGTGAGTTGCTATGCATGTTCATCTTGTCTGAAGTAAGGGTGATTTGCCGTGGGTTGTATGGATATGCATATTGTTAGAGAAGAACATTGGGCCGCCAACCAAAGCCATGTATCATGGTGGAAGTTTTAGCTTGGACATTAATCCTCAATCTCTTATGAGAATATGATTATGCATTTAAGAGGAGTCCATCATCTATTTTCTATGTTGTCCCGGTATGGATGTCCTCAAGTTGAGATCTATCAAAAACGAGAAATCAAATGTGATTTATCTCCTTGGACCTTTGTACAGGTGGCATAGAGGTACCCCTTTGTGACACTTGGTTGCAACATATGTAATGCAATGATAACCCATGGAAATCCGAGCTAATTAGGACAAGGTGCGAGCACTATTGGTATTCGATGCATGAGGCTTGCAACTTATAGGATGTCTTATGCATGACACATATGAAGTACTACTACCGTTGACAAAATTGCTTCTATGTTTTTAAAATAAAAGGCTCTAGCACTTAACCATTCTTTTACTTTTATGTTGAGTCTCCACCTTCTTTCTTCAAGCACCAACTACTGAGAGCATGATTGTCATTCTGAGTGTAATGTGCATTGTCCCAAAGTAGCATTGTCTTTTGCATGATTGTGATATCGTTTATTTTGAAATCATTATATCTAGTGTCGGGGGAAACTGTCCGCCACGAACACCTATGGGACCGGAGCCCCTTGTTTGTGCGGTAAGAGGGCGGAGGGAGCACGAAGAGCAGATCGTGGAGATCACGCAGGCAGTTTTACCCAGGTTCGGTCCGCGATGGACGCGTAAGACCCTACTCCTGCTTAGTTTGTATTGAGTTGGAGAGCTCGGGAGCTTGAAGAACTAGCTACACCGGGCGTATGAGCGATCTAGGTTCCGAACCCTTTCTACGTTGTGCATGGGCCTCCTTTTATAGTGCAAGGGGTCACCGACAGGTGTCAACGTAGGAGAAAGGGTAAAAATGTAAAAGAGGTGGTAGTTGTAACAGTGCGGGAATAGTGGAGCTACAGTATATGAACAGTGGTCGCTACCTACTTTGACAGTGGGGGACAAGAGCATTTAATGCCCGTCGCCGTCGACCCCAAAAGCGCCCGCCCTTGCGTCTCCGTTTGCCACGGCGATGGCTTCACCACCGTGGAGTGCCACCGTGTCCCCCAGGCTGCACAGCCATCCGCCACGCGTCCCTGGAGCGGCCCCAGGGCGACGCGTGGTTCGATGAGCTGGAGCGTGGGCACACAGCGCAACTCTCCCGGCAAGCACCTTGCCGGGGTCTTGACCTTGCCGGGCCCGGGAGCTTGTCGGGCTCTGAAGCTTGTCGCTCCCCGGGCCCTACCGGGGCGCATGTTGCGCCGAGGCATGTCTTCTGTAACGCAATCTTCTAGCCTTCCTGGCAAGCTCCTCTTGCCAGGGCCTTGCGTGAGTGAGGTAATCTTGAGCCTGGAACGTCCTTCCCGGCGAGCTCCACTTGCCGGGGTCTTGATCTTCTGTCTTGTATACTTTGTTTTTGACTGGTTTTATATGGAGTAGGAAGGTCTCCAGCAAGCACATGGTAGGCCCTGCCGCGGGAAGCTGCTACTGCCCGTGCACAAGTTGGGGTACTGAGGTACCCCTACCTTAGTACACCGACAGGAGCCCCCGGGCCTGGGCCACACACGGTGCCGAGCGCTGTTGGGCCAGGCCCAAAACAGTGCACGGGCACGCGCGGCCCACGGCGCGCTGAATCCACTTCCGCATCCGCCGCGTCCCTCCGTAACGGCACACGTCGATTGCGGCGTCGTGGGATGGGACGTGGCCACGTTCTTTTAATGGAAAGAGCGAAACACCCCCCCCCCACTCCCCCATAAAAGCAGAGGAAGCAGGAGCGGTTCCCCTCCTACGCCTTCATTGCTTCTTCTTCCATCTCTAGAGATCCCCTTAGCGCTCCGCCTCCACATCTCCTCCGCCGTCTTTCGCATCTGCCGCGCCGCCAGGCTCTTCGTCCCCCTTCCCTCGCCGCCTCCGCCATGGCCCCGAAGACCGAGAAGGCGAAGGCGGAGAAGACCAAGAAGGAGAAATCGGAGCAAGCGGCGAGGCTCACCTTGCTGCGGAAGCGGAACGTCGTCTTCTCGCCGCGGCTCAGCGCGCGGGAACTCTGGAACAAGTACTACTTGTTCTGGGCCAAGGAGACCAAGGCGCATCCTCGGACCAGAGCTTATCCTGCCGCCGCCAAGGACAACTATCCCGGCGGGTACTTCTTCTTCGCAGCTTTCTTCCATTGCGGCCTTTGTCCCCCTTTTTCCGACTTTTTCTGCGACATCATGCACACCTACGGCCTCCACCTTCTTGACTTCACCCCCAACGCCATCCTCACGATGGCGGTTTTCGCACACATGTGCGAAAACTATATTGGGATCTATCCGAACGTAGCGCTGTTTAGGCACTTCTTCACCCCTAGAGCAGAGGCCGGCGCACCCCTCTCCGGAGGAATATCTTGGGTCTTCCACTTGAACAAGAAGTAGTCCTACTTGCCGGGGGAGCTCCGCGGCAAGTGGGAGGAGTGGCGTGCAGACTGGTGTTGGATAGTCGAGGACGAGCCGCAACCCTTCACCGCGCCGCGCACAACACCCATCGTGCGTGGCAGGGACTGGAGCGAGCTGGATTCGGACGACATCAAGCTCAACGTCGCCCTCGTCCGGATTCTTCGTCTTCAGGTAGCAAAGTTGTCTGTTGGAGAAGTAGGCACAGATTTCCTCCGCCGCCGCATTGCCCCTCTACAGGATAGGAAGAGGCCGGCATGGGAGTACGGCAACGCGGCGGACATAATGAGGCTGCGCCCAGGGCTAAACTTCAACTTCACGGCGCTCGAGCTGAAGGGGATGGTCCGGGAACTCTTTAAGCACGACCCGGCACACCCAGAATGGTTCAGAGCTCCCCGGGGAGTGGTGCCTCTCTGCAACAGCACGGCCCGGGATCCTCTTCGCGCCATGATGCCCGCGTGTGACTCGCACGGCGTGGACCGCACATGGATTCCGCCCAAGTCATCAGACATCATCAGCTTCTTTGACAACCTTGTGGAGGTGGCGAAGAACAAGGATGAAATCAAAGGGCTCACACGGGACACCACCGACCAAGAGATTGCCTATATAGCTTCTCGGGTTGAAGAGGCCGTTGCAGCCGCAGCGGCAGGAGAATTTGGCTATACACCTGATGAGGCAGAGGCTGCGGATGCGTCCTGCCAAGCAGAGGAGGCGGAGATCCGCAGACTACTGCAACTTCCTCCCGACGCGCTCGCCGGGGTCCCTTCTTTGAGGCACTCTGGGATCCCCGGAATCGTGACCGAGGCCACGGCAAGAGGCGGCGTTGCCGGAGGGAACAGAGGCGCCGCAGGGAGCGGAGGCGCCGGAGGGGGCGGAGGCGCCGGAGGGAAAGCGACCGCAGCGCAGGGCGCTGGGCCCAGCAAGCCTGCCGGGGAGGAGGAGGAGGAGGAGGAGGAGGACGCCGAGGCCGCCGAGGACTCCGACGGGTCTCTAGGGCTCTATGCCGACGACGTCTCCTCGTCATCGGAGACCTCCCCGCCCCGGGCGAGTCCCAAGCGGTCTCCGCTGAAACGTCTCCGCAAGGCGACGACGGGGACGAGGGCGCAGGCGCCCCGACAACAACCAACTCGCCGGGCAGCGCGAGCTTCCCGGGGGAGTCAAGCTGCGACGGGGGCGCCCGGCGCACCAACCACGGCGGGAGCGACCCGCGCGCAGGCCACGGCGGGAGCGACCCGCACACAGGCCACGGCAGAGGCGCCCCGCACGTCAGCGCCAAGCGGAGGAGGGTCTTCGCAGGGCGGAGCGGCTGCTCCGCCTGCTCCCCGGGCCTCGGCGCCCACAGGGGCCGGGTCCTCGCAGCCCCCAGCCCCGGGGAACGCCAAGCGCCCGAGGGAGTCTTCGCCTCCTGCTCCTCGCGCGGACGCGCCTCAGGTGGCGTTCGACTTCTCCGCCCTGAGCGACGACGACGACGAGGAGGAACAGGAGTAAGAGCTTGAGGTTTTGCATCTTCTTGACTTTGTCTTGATTCTTGTTGATTCTGATCTTGCTTTCTGCCTTGATTTCAGGACCCTGGCCCAGCGAGTGGCGAAGAAGGCCAAGGTGCCCGTGGTCGAGGTCGCGGACGACTCGCCCGTCGCGGCGGCAGGGGACGTGCCGAAGACGAGCCTGCCGGACCCGGGCGCTGCTCCGAGGAGCAGCCCCCAGCGCAGCCCCCAGCGTAAGTCTGGGTTCCATACTTCCGCTTGTCGGGCGCGCTTGAGAATTTTGTCTTGTGCTAATATCTTGATGTTTTTGTCTTGTCTGGATTGTCTTGTGCAGAGGCGGAGCCACAACTGCAGGAGCATCCGGAGGTCGCTCCCGAGGAGCCGCAGGCCCCGCCGTCCCCGCCAAGGGCGAACTCTCCGGCAAGGGAGAGCACTCCGCCAAGGGCGGGTACTCCTCCGAGGGCGAGTACCCCGCCCAGGGCGAGTAGCCCGGCGAGGGCGGCCACTCCGCCAAGGCAGAGCTCCCCGGCGAGGGAGCCCGCCGCTGACGACGTCCGTCAAGGTAAGTTCTGTAATTTTGTCTTCTTGGATTCGTCTCTTTTTGGATATTTGCTTGAACTTCTTTTACTTTTTCTTCTTCTTCTAGATCCTCCTCCTCCCGAGCAGATGGAGACGGAAGTCATCGTCGTCGAGGAGGAGGGCGCGCACGGCGGCGGCGGCGACGCCCCTGTCGCTGAGGACATGGCGGGAGCCGCCGAGCCGGCTGCGGAGGAGACCGCTCCGGCCACAGACGCGGCGGACGGGGAGGGGGACGGCGGCCATACTGCCGGCCCGGAGGCGGCAGGAGCGTCGAGCGCTGCGCCGGCCGCCGGCCCCTCCACCGAGAAGGAGCCATCTGCCTACTATCTTGAGGCCCCCAATGGTGTTTACATCCAGGTGCCGTGGGATTCTTCATCGCGAGCCCCCGCGGAGGGCGAGGCCTTTGATGGAGAGGTCCTCGCCTCCGCGGGTCTGAAGATCGTCGAGGCGCCCGGCGGAAGTGACGGGCCCGAGGAGGAGAAGCTGCTTCATCAGCTCCTGGCCCTTTACCGGGCCAGGCAGGCGAAGCTTGCGTCTCGGGAGGCCCTCGCCGCCAAGGCCGCTGTTGAGATGGAGAAGCGCGCGGCAGAGCTCCGCGCCGCCAACCAGGCTGCCCTCCGCGATGTGGCGGAGGAGCGCGAGAGGCTCGCCGGGGAGTACCAGGAGTGGCTCCTGGAGAAAGCCGAAGCCGAAGAGCAGCAGCGACTCGCCGGGGAGGAGCTGTCCCGGCGGGAAGGGGAGCTCGCCCAACGGAAGGTCAACCTCGACTCCCACGAGGAAGACCTTGCCGCTCGGGAGCAGGCCCTTGGCGGAGAGCTGAAGGAGGCGAAAGCCGCCGCGGCTGCCGCGGAGACCGCCAAGGAGGAGCTCGCGGCCAAGGTTGCGCAACTGGAGGAGTCACTGAAGGCGAGCGTGGAGAAGTTCACCGCGCTCAATACAGAGCGCGAGAAGGACGCCCACACCAACTCCGAACTCCAGGTGCGTCTCTCCAAGCAGGGCGACGAGCTGAAGGCCGCCAAGGATTCAATTGAGGATCTGGAGCTGAAGGTTTCCACGTTGAAGGACTCGCTCGACGCCGTCCGGGACCGGGAAACCAAGCTGAAGGAAGAGCTCCGCAGGGAGCGAGGCTTGGTGGAGAGCGCCAACACTGCGGCCGAAAACTTCCACCGGACCGTCGAGGTGTGGACCGACGACTTGGTGTCCTCTGCATCCAACATCGACCAGGAGCTGCTGGCGCTGAAGGTTGAGCATCTCATCTACTCTCTGGATCCAAACCTCCCTCACAGCGCCAAGCTCAGCCTCTTCTTCAGAGGGATCGCGTCGGCTCTTGCAGATCTTCGGAAGAAGCTCCCCGCGCAACTGGCCGAGGAGTCGCGCCAGCTCTGCGCGGGGACCTTGGAGCGCGTCCTGACGAAGATTGTATACCGCAATCCCGGTATAAACCTCACCAACGTTCTCCGCAGCTTGCCGGCCGACGCGAATACGGAGGCGCTGAAGGGGCAGGTCGCCCACATCATCGCCAAAGTGAACAAGATCTCCAGGATTGAGGGCGACCGCGTAGATTAGGCCTCCTTCTTCTTTATCTCTTTTTGTTGTTAGCTTTCATATCTTGCTTCTCGGTAAGGCTTCTCTTTCTTGAACAGCACTTGGTTCCTCTTCCATCTCCTTCCCCCCCGGCAAACTTGTGCGCGAGGAACGTTCCTTCTGCTTAAGAGGCAAGGAAAAAGAAGAGAAAAACAAGTATATGGCCTTTTGGCATGCTAATGCTTACCGGATGTGTATGTTGCACAAGATGCCAAATAATTCATGCAAATAGCAAAGAAAAGCATAAAAATGCAAATAGCGCAGAACACAAAAACTTTACTGATGCACGGGGTCTGCGCCCGCCTTTGTACAAAGGGTTACATGCAACAGCGGCAAAGCTTGTACAAAAGGTGGTTGCCGGAGCGGATCACGGCAACCGCGCCTTATGGGTGAAACTTGCGAAGATGCTCTATGTTCCAGGAGTTGCTCACCGGTAAGGCTTCTTCGGTCTCAAGACGGACAGCGTCGGGCCTTGTGACTTGTCTCACCCGATAAGGGCCTTCCCACTTCGGCGTCAACTTGTTGGAATTCTTGGCAGACTGAACACGCCGAAGAACAAGGTCGCCTTCCTCGAGACTCCTGGCCTTGACCTTGCGGCTATGATAGCGGCGCAAGGCTTGCTGGTATCGAGCAGCTCGTACAGCAGCCTGGAGACGTTCCTCCTCGAGGAGCAATGCATCATCTTGCCGCAGTTGCTCTTGCTCGAGCTCATCATAAGCGAGCACTCGAGGAGATCCGTATACGAGTTCCGTGGGGAGAACTGCCTCTGCCCCATAGACTAGAGCAAAGGGTGTCTGTCCGGTGGATCGACTTGGTGTCGTTCTGATTGACCAAAGAGCCGCCGGTAGCTCCTCTATCCAGTTTCTTCCGCACTTACGCAGCCTGTCAAAGGTCCTTGTCTTGAGTCCGCGCAGCACTTCAGCATTGGCCCTCTCCGCTTGACCGTTGCTCCTCGGGTGAGCAACAAAAGCGAAACAGACCTTGGCGCCAAGGTCTTGGACGTACTGCATGAAGGTGCGACTAGTAAATTGTGTACCGTTGTCGGTGATGATCCTGTTAGGGATTCCGAAACGGCAAACAATCGACCTGAAGAACCTGACCGCTGACTGTGCTGTCACCTTTCTCACTGGTTCCACTTCTGGCCACTTTGTGAACTTGTCGATTGCAACGTACAAGTACTCAAAGCCCCCGACGGCTCGGGGGAAGGGGCCGAGGATATCGAGCCCCCAGACCGAGAAGGGCCAGGACAAAGGAATTGTTTGGAGAGCTTGAGCTGGCTAATGAATTTGTTTTGCATGGAACTGGCACGCTTCACACTTGGTTACTAGTGCAGTTGCATCTTGGAGGGCTTCTTGCCAAAAGAATCCTTGCCGGAAAGCTTTCCCGGCAAGCGCCCTTGCGCCAATGTGGTGGCCGCATATGCCTCCGTGTATTTCTGCCAACAGCTTCTGTCCATCTTCCCTGGAGATGCACTTCAACCTGACACCATTGAGCCTTCTTCTGTACAGCTCGTTATCCACGAACTGGTACATACTTGACTGCCTGGTTATCTTCTCTATTTCTTCTGGGTCGTCGGGAAGTTCTCCAGTTTGCAGAAAACGGACGATCTGCTGCGCCCATGCCGGAGCCCGAGGCTCAACGGCAAGGACTAAAGGCATGAGGGCCGCTGCGGGGACCTCAGCTTCTACGGCAAGAACCTCTGGTTCCGTCGGAGCTGATGGTCCCCCGGCAAGCTCGCCGGGGCGAGGCTTGTCGGGAACACTTGCTTCAACTGCACAGATCCTCGGATCTGCAGGAGCAGACTGTTCCTCAGCGTTCTGGTCGTTGATCTTGGGGACCTTGGCGGCGGTCTTAGGAAGATCCGCCGGCAAGTAGTCGCCGGAGACCAACTTTCTCTTCTTGGACTGCCCAACTGATGGTGTAACGGATGGCTGAGTTAGCTTGAGCAAGAAGGTCCCTGGTTCCACAGGTAACTTCATCGAAGCACACTTTGAAAGGCCATCTGCAATGTCATTCTGAGCTCTCGGGACGTGCTCCATTTGCAGACCTTCAAAGTGCTCCTCAAGCTTCCTCACTTCATCTACATAAGCTTCCATCAAAGGGCTCTGGTAACTCTTGTTAACTTGTCGGACCACCAACTGAGAATCTCCCCGCACAATCAGCTTTATGATCCCAAGTTCGGCCGCAATCCTGAGGCCGGCGAGCAAACCTTCATATTCAGCAGTGTTGTTTGTCGCTTGCTTCCTGGGAAAGTGCATCTGGATAACATACTTTAGGTGCTCTCCGGTGGGCGCGATGAGTACCACGCCAGCACCGGCGCCTTGCAGCGAGAAGGCACCATCAAAATACATTACCCATTCACTTGTCGCTTCTTGTACGGGTGCACTTGTTTCTTGGACTTCTTCATCGGGCGTCGGGGTCCACTCAGCTATGAATTCTGCCAAAGCTCAACTCTGTATGGTTGAGGTACTTTCAAACTTGAGTCCAAAGCTCGACAGCTCCAGTGCCCACTCAACGATCCTGCCTGTTGCTTCTGGATTGTGCAATATCCTCTTCAGCGGAAAGCGAGTGACCACTGTTATCTCATGTGCCTGGAAGTAATGGCGCAGCTTTCTCGAGGCTATGAGGAGGCCGAAAAGCAACTTTTGCACCCCGGAGTATCTTGATCTAGCCCCCTGCAAGAGGGAACTCACAAAATACACCGGGCGCTGCACCATCTTCTTCCGCACTTCTTCCTGTTCCTGCGCAGAGTTGTCCTTGTCGGGGCCAGAGCTTGTCGGAGCAGCCCCCTGCTTGTCGCTGGATTCGCTTGCCGGTGGTGCAGGTTCCTCGTCGGCCTCCCTCTCCGCTACTAACGCAGCACTAACCACCTGGTTGGTTGCCGCTAGGTATAGCAACAACTTTTCCTGTGGTCTAGGTGCGACAAGTACTGGAGTGGAGGATAGGTACCGTTTCAAATCTTGCAGTGCTGCCTCCGCTTCCGGAGTCCACTACATGGGACCTGCCTTCTTCAAGATTTTGAAGAAAGGTAGGGCGCGTTCTGCAGACTTCGAAATGAACCTACTGAGGGCAGCCACACAACCTGCAAGCCTTCTGACATCCTTGACGCGCTTCGGGGCCTCGATCTGCTCGATGGCTTTAATCTTGTCGGGGTTAGCTTCAATCCCCCTCTGTGACACAAAGAACCCGAGAAGCTTGCCGGAGGGAACTCCAAAGACGCACTTCTCGGGGTTCAACTTGAGCTGTATCTTCCGCAGGTTCTGAAATGTCTCTTCCAAATCTTGGACCAGGGTATCCTTGCTCTTGCTCTTCACCACGATGTCATCCATGTAAGCCTCTACATTTCTGTGGATCTGTGGCTCGAAAGCAGTGTGCACTACCCTTGCAAATGTTGATCCTGCATTCTTCAGTCCAAATGGCATGCGTATGAAGCAATAAGTGCCACATGGAGTGATAAATGCAGTCTTCTCTTCATCTTCTTTGGCCATAAAGATCTGGTGGTAGCCTGAATACGCATCAAGAAAAGAGAGTAGCTCACATCCGGCAGTGGAGTCAACGATCTGGTCAATGCGCGGCAAGGGAAATGGATCCTTGGGACATGCTTTATTCACATCGGTGAAGTCTATACACAGTCTCCACTTCCCATTGGCCTTGCGCACGACGACTGGGTTCGCTAACCACGTCGGATGGATCACACCTCTAACTAGGCCTGCTGCTTCTAGCTTCTTGATTTCCTCAGCAATGAATTCTTGGCGCTCCACGGCTTGCTTCCTCACCTTCTGCTTGACGGGCCGCGCATGAGGACAAACAGCAAGCTTGTGCTCAATTACCTTCCTGGGAACACCGGGGATGTCAGATGGTTGCCAGGCAAACACATCGACATTCGCCCGCAGGAAGGCAACGAGCGCGCTTTCCTATTTGCTGTCAAGCGTGGCACTGATGGTGAAGGTACCACCAGTGCCGTCCTCCTTGGCGGACACCTTCTTGGTTGCCGGAGGAGCGGCCATCCCCTTCTTACACTTGCCGGTGGAGCTCGATGGAACGTCCTCGACGGCAGCGCAGCACTCCGAAGAGGTGCGGTTGCCGGAGTGGGCTCCAGAGCACTTGCCGGACTTGGTCTTGGTCTTCTTCCCCCCGGGAGCTTCAGCGGCAAGTGTGTCCTTCTCTGCCGCAGCTGCTGCATCCCGGTAGATCTTGTCGGCGCAGACAAGCGCATCCTTCTTGTCGCCATGGACGGTGATGACGCTTATCGGCCCCGGCATCTTGAGTACGTTGTAGGCGTGGTGGGAAGCTGCCATGAACTTGGCGAGGGCGGGACGGCCGAGTATCCCATTGTATGGCAATGGGATATCGGCAACGTCGAATGTGATGCGCTCAGTCCTGAAGTTGAGCACCCCACCAAAGGTCACCGGCAGAGTTATCTTCCCCTTGGGCTTGCTTTTTCCCGGGTAGATTCCTTGGAAAGAACCGGTATCTTCGAGCTCGCCATCTGGGATTTGGAGTTTCTTGATCACAGCAGAGGAGATCAAGTTCAGCCCGGCCCTGCCGTCAACCAACATTTTGGTGACCTTGAGGTTGCGGATGGTGGGTGAGACCAGCATCGGCAAGCACCCGACCGCAGTGGTGCGGTCAGGGTGATCCTCAAGATCAAAAATGATGGGCGTGCTGGACCATTTGAGGAGCCTGCGCGACTCCACGGGCGGCTCTGCTGCATTCACCTCGCGCACCCACTGCTTGAGCTGACGGTGGGAGGTGTGCAGAGAGGCGCCACCGTCGACGCACAGGACCTCCGTGGCCTTCTGGAACTCCTGCTCGCTGTTATCCTCATCCTCCATGTCTTCGTCGTCGTCTTCTTCATCCTTGTCGCGGCCCCGGGGAGGTCGGTCACCTTGCCGCTGCTTTGCCTTGCCGCGGCGTCCTCCCCGGCCATTGAATGGCCGCTTCTTGCTTGGTTCTCCACCACCACCTTGGGCCTTCTCCTTGTCGCGCCTCTCGTACTCAGCTTTCTGCTGCTCGACGAGGTACTCGACGCGTTTGCAGTTGGAGAGGTCGTGGCCCTTGGTGCGGTGGATTTTGCAGTATTGCTTGTCGGAGCCGTCCTGCTTGTCGGCTGCCGCCACAGGGGCAGGCTCCTTGCCGGAGCCGCCAGCCTGTGTTTGCTTGGCGGGAGCCTCCTTGCCGGACTTCTCGACGGCAAGCACTTCCTTCTTGTTCTTCCTTCTATTGTTCCGCCGCCGGCTCTTCTTTGCCGGGGCGGCGTCGTCGCTGTCGCTTCCTCCTGCGCCAGCATCCTCCCCGGGGAGTCTCCTCCCCTCTTCTGCGCGCGCGCACTTATCAGCTAGAGCATAAAGCTCGCTGACATCCCATATCTTGGTCATGGCCATCTCTTCACGCATGCGGCGGTTACGCACGTTCTGGTGGAACGCGCTGATAACCGCGGCAGGGTGGACGTCGGGGATGTTGTGCTGCACACGACTGAAGCGTTGGATGTACTTGCGCAGGGATTCTCCTTCCTTCTGGGCCAGAATGTGGAGATCGCTCTCCTGGCCGTGGGGTTTGTGGCCGCCTGTGAAGGCGCCAACAAACTGATGGCAAAGGTCCGCCCAAGAAGAAATGGAGCCTTCCGGCAAGTGCATAAGCCACGAACGAACGTTCGGCTTAAGCACGAGCGGGAAGTAGTTCGCCAAAATCTTCTCGTCGCGCCCCCCGGCAGCCTGCACCGCGATGGTGTAAATGCTGAGGAATTCCGAGGGGTGCGTCTTGCCGTCGTACTTCTCCGGTACGTCGGGCTTGAAGTTCTTCATGCTGGGCCACTGGACGCGCCGCAGCTCGCGGGTAAACGCAGGGCAACCTGCCGCGTACGGCAAGTCGCCTGGTTCACCGGGCGCGCGCGTGTCGACAGCGGCTCCAGCTCGCTGATCTGATTGTCGCCGAGCTTCTCGGCGGCGCTCGATTGTTGTTCGAGCGTCTTCCTGTCGCCGGTCGTCAAGGACTTGGCGCTGGTCCCGACGAGCCCGCGGATCCGACGATGCCGTGGAGCCGTCGTCGGCGTTGTTCCTGCGGGGCGGCGTCTTCTGCTTCTGCGGCGGGGAGTGCACGGTGGTTGCACCCCCGGCGGTCTTGTCGCCGTCGGCCTTCGTCTTCTCGACTTGCCGCGGCCGCGAGGTCGCCGGCTGCTGCGGCGTATCGTTGTTGGCGAAGGCGATCAAGCTCTGGATGGTTGCTTTCCAGTCTTCGGCCTTGTCTGCCGCTGGAGGGAAATCGAGGAGCAGTTGCGCCCTTGCGAGCGCTTCTGCTGGAGTGGAGGGGAGCGGGGGCGAGCGGTGCGAGGAGCGGGATACGCTCGGACTCCTAACAGCGTTAGAAGGAGCAGGGTCCCGCCCCGGCGTCCGCGCTTTGCTTGTGCCCGGACGGTGGTCCGGAGCATCCCGCGAGCCTCCAGTTTGCCCTTGGCCCAACAAGCGGATGCCACCTCCTGTGGCATGGCGCTGCTGGGTTGTCGTTTGCTGAGACGGACGCGGCGCGTCCACGGAGACCGAGGCTCGGTCGTCCGTCTTGTCCTTGGATTTGGTGGCGCCGCGAGTGTCCTCGCCGGCGACCACCCTTCCGACGGCGTCTCCCCCGCCCACCGTTGGCTCCGGTGGCGGCGGATGAGACGCAGACGGGCCTGCGACCTCCGAAGCCTTCTTCTTCGGGGCCATGGCGCAGTTGCTGATGAGGTTGCTGATGAAACTGGAGAGGTTGATGAAGAGTGCGCCTGCGTGAACGCCGGATCAGATTCTCACAACCTCGACGCCCCCTACCTGGTGCGCCAAGGATGTCGGGGGAAACTGTCCGCCACGAACACCTATGGGATCGGAGCCCCTTGTTTGTGCGGTAAGAGGGCGGAGGGAGCACGAAGAGCAGATCGTGGAGATCACGCAGGCAGTTTTACCCAGGTTCGGGCCGCGATGGACGCGTAAAACCCTACTCCTGCTTAGTTTGTATTGAGTTGGAGAGCTCGGGAGCTTGAAGAACTAGCTACACCGGGCGTATGAGCGATCTAGGTTCCGAACCCTTTCTACGTTGTGCATGGGCCTCCTTTTATAGTGCAAGGGGTCACCGACAGGTGTCAACGTAGGAGAAAGGGTAAAAATGTAAAAGAGGTGGTAGTTGTAACAGTGCGGGAATAGTGGAGCTACAGTATATGAACAGTGGTCGCTACCTACTTTGACAGTGGGGGACAAGAGCATTTAATGCCCGTCGCCGTCGACCCCAAAAGCGCCCGCCCTTGCGTCTCCGTTTGCCACGGCTATGGCTTCACCACCGTGGAGTGCCACCGTGTCCCCCAGGCTGCACAGCCATCCGCCACGCGTCCCTGGAGCGGCCCCAGGGCGACGCGTGGTTCGATGAGCTGGAGCGTGGGCACACAGCGCAACTCTCCCGGCAAGCACCTTGCCGGGGTCTTGACCTTGCCGGGCCCGGGAGCTTGTCGGGCTCTGAAGCTTGTTGCTCCCCGGGCCCTGCCGGGGCGCATGTTGCGCCGAGGCATGTCTTCTGTAACGCAATCTTCTAGCCTTCCTGGCAAGCTCCTCTTGCCAGGGCCTTGCGTGAGTGAGGTAATCTTGAGCCTGGAACGTCCTTCCCGGCGAGCTCCACTTGCCGGGGTCTTGATCTTCTGTCTTGTATACTTTGTTTTTGAATGGTTTTATATGGAGTAGGAAGGTCTCCGGCAAGCACATGGTAGGCCCTGCCGCGGGAAGCTGCTACTGCCCGTGCACAAGTTGGGGTACTGAGGTACCCCTACCTTAGTACACCGACATCTAGTCATCACTTAAACCTTGAAGGTGCCCCTGCATTTATGTTTTGCATCACTAAAGGGGGCAAGCTAGATATCATCATATTTGCACGTCATGTTCATTGCAAATATTTTGATGTTTCAGTTTCATATTGTAAAACTTTCAGTCATTTGTGATTTTCTCATGAGGCAACTTAATTACTATAGATTCATTTTCTCAGTAAGCTTTTGTCATATGACTATGAATAAGTCCTATATGGTTAATAGGATGTCACCACAGAAATTATTCTTGTTATCATTTACCTACTCGAGGACGAGCAGGAATTAAGCTTGGGGATGTTGATACGTCCAAAACGTATCTATAATTTCTGCTTGCTCCATGCCACTTTTGGGTGATATTGCTATGATATTCATACACTTCCATACACTTTTGATCATATTTGGACTAACTTACTAATCCAGTGCACTCCAGTGCCAGTTTCTGTTTTCGGCTGTTTTTGTATTTCAGGTTTTCACGTTACGAGAACCGCCAGGAAAAATCCAAAAAAATTATATAAAAAATCAGCGTTCCGGAAACTACCGTGCGTCCGAAGGACAGCCGGGGGGGCCACCAGGGCTCCAGGCGCCCTGGCGGCGCCTCCCCCCCTGGGCCGCGCCGGGGGGGCGCCTGGGCCCCCCGAAGCTTCCCCGATGCCCCCCTTTGGCATATATTTAAAGCGTCCTCTGAAACCCTCAGAACAGGAACTCTTTTCGCGATCCCATCTCTGTTCCGCCGCCGCCGCCGCTTCCAAGATCGGGAGCACCAGGAGAACTCTTCCCGGCACCCTGCCGGAGGGGAGGATCACCACCGGGAGCTTCTCCACCACCATGGACGCCTCCCGGATGAGTCGTGAGTAGTCTCCCTTGGACCATGAGTCCATGACCAGTAGCTATGTGATGTTCTCCTCCCGTTCTTGTGCTTCACTAATTAGTCCTCGTGAGCTGCCCTACATGATCGAGGCACATATGTAATCCTTATGTTGTTGCTATGTTGAGTTTGCTGGGATCCGATGGATTATGAGATTATGTTCAGATTGATCTTGAGTAATATATTTGATTCACCTCTTTTATATTTATGTTCATAAGTAATTCTTGCATGTTCTCCGTTGTTATTTATTGCTTTGGCCAAGTAGTAGGTAGTGACTCCAAGAGGGAACGTTATGCTTGATTGTGGGTTCATGCCCCTCGATGACTAGCTTGAGTGATAGAAACATGAGTCTAGGGGATGTGCTGTTGCCACAAGGGGGAAAACAACGGTGCTTGTGCCCGCGGGTGCAAGGATTGTTTACTTTACGCGAAGTTCTTTTAATGCAGTTGTCTGTTGCTTTGAGTTTACACTATGGGTGGGACTCGTAACTTAATACCAGCGAGATGTTCTGGATAGATATCTCAAGGTGGATGATTAGCAGTAGATATTGATGGATTTCGGTCTAATTACTTTGGCGTACCGCCCATGCTTTGAACCTCAACCTTTCTTGCAATGTAGTCAGCATTGGTTTGCGTTCGTGGTCCTGTCAATTGCCCAGCTGTAATTCGTTTACCTCACATAGCTATTTTATCGTCTTTTGGGAGAGATACATCACTAGTGAACATCATGAGACTCCGGTCCATATTACCATCATTGATCACATCCGCTATTTACTTTTCGTTATTATTTACTATTGCAAACACTATCTATCACTACTATCATTTGCTTTTAATCCTTTGTGAACTACAAGGCCGGAGGGATTGACAACCTCTCTGTACTCGTTGGGAGCAAAGTTAACAGTATCTGTGTGCAGGTCCACGTTGATTGCTAATATCTGGCGCCGTTAGCAGTTGACACCTACTTGTTGAACCTAGGAGTCTCTGGGGATTCGATCCTTGGCATCTTTGCTAAGGGAAAAACTTCCACAACACTGCATCTTACACCTTCCACTTGGGGTAACCAACGAGGGGTTAGAGGCCCATCAGAGGTCAAGGGCGATGGGTCGGGGTTCGTGGCGCGGCTCCGCAGTCGTCGTCGAGCGCTGGAACGAGCACGCGTTGAACAGAGGGGATGGCGACACCCAGAGCGCGTCGAACGCATGCCACGCACCGTGTCCTCATGCGGTCACCGCCCTGGCGTGGTCAAGACGGCGTCGAAGCGCTATCAAACCTTGTCTACGCTCTAGTCCACGCAGGGTTTAGTCTAGGAAAGTTGAAAACTCATACCCAGGCCGACCAGTATTGACTCAACCAAGCTGACAAGTTTCTGACCAGAAACTTGGTCGTCAAGTTTGGCTAGCTTCTAGATGGCCATTTGGGCTGATCTCCTGTGGTTTAGGTTTTCTTAGGAGGGTAGTTAAGTTCAAGAAAGATCAGGGCCAAAAGATCAAGGAAAATGCACTTGCTGTACAAACTGTCATTCTGGTCCAAAATTGAAATGGTTTTCTATAGCAAAAATATTACAAAGAGTGATGCTATATTTTTGCTTTGGAAGGTGTGCCATGGTCCAATGAATATTCAGGAATTAATTCAGAATTTTTGGGGCAAGAAAAATGGGGGTTGCTTTGGAGCAATAGTCTCCAAAGTAGGTTGTAGAGGGGGAAATGAATATCCTTTGGCCATTTTGGGATTATTCAGAGAGGAAATGATGAAATGGTGGGAGATGGGCACTTGGGTGAAAGCCAAGGATATGCCTAAGTGACAAGTCCATTTGAAAAGATTCAAAAACTGCAAATCCAAATCAAAGGCAAATAGAACTCCGGAAAAAGAGAGGGGGCAAAAATCCAGACTGTCACAGTGAATAATGCTAGTAATCGAAAAACTTACCCGGTCGATGGGGTTATACATGGAAAAACCTTCCCGGCATTGTAAACGAATGAAGTCTTCTTTCTTCCCCTTGTAAAGATCTACTAAGATGGCGGTCAAGGCGATTGGGGTATCTGGACCCTCGCACTTATAGCGAGTCGCGTCGTCCAGCCCATTGTAATGCCACATGGGGAACCCCATGGATTTAAGTGGCTGAACACGTTGCTTATCGCAATATCAATAACTTCAATTATCAGAGCTTAGAGTGGGAAAGTACCCTGATCTTACTGACTAGCATCTTAACTTCCTTGCTATCCTCTTGCTTAGGGCTACGGGGACGCCAGTAGAGGAGTTTCTTCAAAGGGGCGCTAGAGAATTCGGGAATACCATGCCGAACTAGGTCCGGAAGGGCTACGTCTTCGATATAAAACCACTCTGAGGGCCACTCTTCGGGTCCCTTTTTGGGAGTGACGGACGGGTAACATGTTCCCGCTATGTGCCATACTTCGGTGCCGCGCACCTCGAATATGGATCCCTTTTGGGAGCGAGGGACGAGGCAAAAGAACTTTTTCCATAGTTCAAAATGAGCTTCACATCCTAAAAATAACCTGCAAAGAGCAACAAAACCTGCGATATGCAGGATAGAACCTGGCATAAGGTTGTGCAGTTGAAGCCCATAAAACTCCAAAAGACCTCTGAGGAAGGGATGAATTGGAAATCCTACACCTCTCAAAAGGAAAGATATGAAGCACACCCCTCCTCTTTGCTGGGGTTGGGAAAGCTTTCCACCAGAGCCTCGCCATCGATTGAAGCTAATCCAGCCCGAACAGAGACTAGATCCGCGGGAGGAAGATATCCCTCTGTCTGAAGTCTATTCAGCTGGGAATGGGATACCGAGCAGCTTCGCCAGTCGCCTACTTGAGGGCCCTGGGGGCGCGAGGAGGAGTCGGGAGCACTTTCCATGTTTGGAGGATTTTCCGTGATTTTCTCTGAGGATTTCTGCGTGGTGTGGAAGGTCGTCTGAGATCCAATATCTTTAAATAGATGCTACCTCTTGAGCTTGCGTTGTATTCCCTCGAAGTGGCAAGGGAGATGCTGCATAGTAGCGTAAGTATTTCCCTCAGTTTTTGAGAACCAAGGTATCAATCTAGTAGGAGACCATGCGCGAGTCCCTCGCACCTGCACAAACAAATAAGAACTTCGCAGCCAATGCGATAAGGGGTTGTCAATACCTTTACGGTCACTTACGAAAGTGAGATCTGATAGATATGATAGTTTGATATTTTTGGTATTTTTAGTTTATAATAACAGCAAATAAAAGCAATAAAAGTAAAGTAGATGTAGATTGATATGTTGAGAATAGACCCGGGGGCCATAGTTTTCTCTAGTGGCTTCTCTCATGATAGCGATATTCTACGGCGGGTAAACAAATTACTGTCGAGCAATTGATAGAAAAGCGAATAATTATGAGACTACCTAGCCATGATCATTGTATATAGGCATCACGTCTGAGACAAGTAGACCGAAACGATTCTGCATCAACTACTATTACTCCACACATCGACCGCTATCTAGCATGCATCTAGTGTATTGAGTTCATAAGAACAGAGTAACGCCTTAAGCAAGATGACATGATGTAGAGGGATAAACTCAAGCAATATGATATAAACTCCATCTTTTTATCCTCGATGGCAGCAATAAAATACATGCCTTGCTGCCCCTACTGTCACTGGGAAAGGACACCGCAAGATTGAACCCAAAGCCAAGCACTTCTCCAATTGCAAGAACTATAGATCTAGTAGGCCAAACCAAACCAATAATTTGAAGAGACTTGCAAGGATATTATGAGCACCAAATATCTTTCATAGATATCCTTTATCATAAACTCACAATTCTTCGGATCTCGACAAACACACCGCAAAAAGAGATTACATCAAATAGATCTCCTCGAAGATCGAGGAGAACTTTGTATTGAGATCCAGAGAGAGAAGAAGACATCTAGATACTAGCTATGGAGCCGAAGGTCTGTGGTAAACTACTCACAACTCATGGTGAGGGCGATGATGATGATGAAGAAGGCTTCCGTGATGGATCCCCCTCCGGTGGAGCTCCGGAACAGGCTCCAAGATGGGATCTCCACGGAAACAGAAGGTACGGCACTAGAATTAGGGTTTTCTCTCTGTTCACGGAGTTTCTGGGGTACGTGGACTTATATAGAAAGAAGGAGGGCACCAGGGGAGTCATGGGGGCCCCACGAGGCAGGGGGCTCACCCTGGGAAGGGGGGCGCACCACCCACCCTCGTGGGCCCCTCGTGGCTCTTCTGACGTGGTTCTCAAGTTCTTCGTGCGTGATTTTCTCCAAAAATATCTCTCACGAAGGTTTCATTCCGTTTGGACTCCGTTTGATATTCTTTTTCTGCAAAACCCTGAAACAGGCAAAAAACAGCAATCTGGACTGGGCTTTTGGGTTAGTAGGTTAGTCCCAAAAATGATATAAAAGCGAATGATAAAGCCCATTAAACATCCAAGACTTCATAAATAATAGTATGGAACAATAAAAAAATATAGATACGTTGGAGACACGTTGGAGACGTATCAATAGACACCATCTTTGCGCGGCCAAGGGGTTATTTGTAAGAAGTACGTGGACTTTTCGCATTAGTGTGACATGTGGAAGTCAAGGCGATGACGGGAAGGAATCATCAAGGCATGGTATACCAGAAAGAACCGAACTATCATTGTTCCAAAGTATAACGAAGAACCTGCCTTGCAAGGCCGAAGACATGAAGCCGGATACTACCTCGTCACTGAAGGTAAGTTCAAGGCTACTGAGGGAGTTCTGGATTTGGGGGTCCTCTGGTGTCCGGACTACTGAAGGTGGGCTGGACTGATGGGCCGTGAAGATAGAAGCAGAAGATCATCCCCCGTGTCGGGTAGGACTCCTATGTATGTAGAAAGGCAAAATAGATGTCCGGATGTAATGATTCCTTCCTCCTCAAATCATCTATGTATAACCCTAGGCCCCCTCCGGTGTTTATATAAGCCGGAGGGATTAGTCCGTAGAGGCTAACAGAACAATCATTGGCTAGACATCTAGGGTTTAGCCATTACAATCTCGAGGTAGATCAACTCTTCTAATCTCCATATACATCAAGATCAATCTAGCAGGAAGTAGGGTATTACCTCCATCGAGAGGGCCTGAACCTGGGTAAACATCATGTCCTTGTCTCCCCATGCTACCACTGATCCTCGGATACGCAGCTTGGACCCCCCTACCCGAGATCTGTCGATCTTGATACCGATAGTAGCTTCTCACCACCCGGCTCAAAATTCTTCCGGGACATTCTTCATTTCTATAATCTTCATCCACAAGATATCAGCCCCAATTCTGTCTCCAACATATGCCATTTTCAAGTATTTTGTGAAGTGTACCTTGGGGAAGAACCCTCCATTGATATGTTCGGAGATTATTATGATATCAACCGCCGGACGAGATGACAGATGGGCTTTGTCTTGAGCTTGGAGGTGTTTCCATTCAGAGGCATAGAGATGTAACTTTCCTGTCAGCCGCCCTACCAAGCCATCCCAAAGATTGGAACTACACTTGGTTCTATTACAACGACACTTCCCCAGCCAGAGAGAACCCTCTGCCGAGTTACCGCCCCTACCGGCTCACCACCAGCGGCCCGCTTCCATGTCCATTGTCCGGTGCAGAACACGGTCTATACACCTCCACCTTTTCAAAAGTCCAGGATTTGATTGCCAACGGTTTAACCGAAATTGATCTGGTTCGCTGTTGGGTCACCTGGAGGATCTTGGCATTGAGCCGGCGCAGCGGCTTAATGTGTCAATACACAGGTGACACAAAAGACCCAACACGCCTCAACCCAACACAATTAACTGACAAGGAGATCAATGATATCATCAAATCACTCCTTGGGGAATTACTGGAAAACTGCAACAAGACGGGTCTGAACCCTTTCTGCGCCCTTAACCCGGCTCCGGCTGTAAGTTTCTTGAATAAACTTCACTTTGCTTGTCCATTTCTAGTATATCAAGCTTTTTAACCTTATTTCTCATGTAAAACCAGGCCGACTCTCCTTTTTGGAGGAAGAAAATGCTAGTCGTCTCCCCAGCTAAAAGGGAAAGGGGGACCAAATCTCGTGGCACGGGCCGCCACAGCAAGCAAACAACACAAGACCTTTTCAGTTGGATGAGTCGGAGGAAGAACTTGATTCTCTTGGCCTTATTTTTATACAACTTATTGATGTTGATCCCTCTCAAGAAGAAGCGGAAACCAGTCATGCTGACGCAATTGAGGTAATTCTTGTCTCCTCCGACTCAGAGTCTTTGGCAAGAAAAAAAAGTCCGGTGGGTCGCCTGGAAAGTAAGATTTTATCATACTCTTGCTTATCTCGATCCCAAGTTTCTTTTGATGAAACAACAACACGAGTCTAGGCGCCAGACCCGGAGTAGTGGTCCTGAAGAACTTGTGGCCGGCTTACCCAATACGTTGGTTGCTCGGAAATGTCGCCATGAGGTGCCTCATAGCCCTACTTTATCTCTTCCACGAGCCGGCCTCATACGGCAACCTCTAAACCCTTATGACTCGGCATATCATGAAACATCTCATTCCTCTGGCGACTTGACTGGAACGCAACTTCCCACATTTGTGATTAATCCAAGGTAAACACTTAACGTTGTTGATAAAATGCTTGTCATCTCATAGTCATAAAGATATATCTTCTTTACCACAGGGCCAAGGCAAAGAGAGGCAGAAATCAAAGGGTGGCCGACTCTTCCAAAGCTCCTGAGGCTATTGAGCCGGAGAAGTAGGTACCAGAGGCCACTGGGGCCTTAATCCTGGATTCCGAAGATCCCATTAATCAGCAAACTGGCCTGCCTCCACAAGCTGATCCTGCAATTCATGAGCCGACCATGAATATTATGGATGACCCGGCAGCCAGTCATGACCCGCCAAGTCCCAAGCTGCCCTCTCCTGCTAAGTCCAGTGAGAAGAGTCCGACTAATGACAATACTGGAGAACTGACTGTTATCGGGTCAACTTATAAGGCGCCCGAGGTCTCCACAGTGCTTACCAAGCATTATACCAAGGAAGAAATACCTTTATCGGAGAAGGGCAAGCCTAAATTGGATCTTGAAGGTTATTCAAATCTGAATGCAAATGAGCTGTACTCTGGCTATCTGAGCCGTCTTCATACAAGTCGTGACATGGAAGCCAACTTAGTCAACATGAAGCGACAAAAGTATGAGGTATGAACACATTCCACTCCTGTTATCTTCTGCATATATATATATATATATATATATATATATATTTATCCAGCCCTCATGTCTTAATCATATGAAAAATCCATTGAGTATGTTTAAGACTTTAGTAGAACGTGATCAATAAATTCAGAGTGTAGCCCCCAAGAGCCGGCTCATATAAGCAAGATGAGCCGGATCTTCAGAAATTTGACCTTAAAAGAACCTCGCGTAGCCCCCAAAAGCCGGCTTAACAGTAAGATGAGCCTCTTTGCAATATGCACTTTAAAAGAACCTCGCATAGCCCCCAAGGGTCGGCTTATCAGTAAGATTGGTCGGGTCTTCTGAATTTTGACATAGAAAAGTTCCAAGATGTAGCCCCCAAGGACATGCTTATCCTATAAGGATGAGCCGGGTCTTCTGCACCTTTAGTATTTTAAAAAAATTGTCACACAATATCCCCCAAGTGCCAAGTATATTGCTTGCAATGTGCTTGGGACTTGATTATTTATTCCATAACGAACTGCCTTAATACCAAATTGTATTCATGACTACCAATCCATACCACAGGAGACTTTAAACCTTCAAGACTCGCGGCTGGGCGAGTTAAAGAAGGATATTAAGCATCAAGAAGGTGAAAGTCTCAAGGTTGAATCCAAGTTCAAATTTTCTATGGAAGAGATTAAAAAACTCAAGTCCATCTTTGCCACGGAGAGAGCCGCCTGGGAGAAAGAGAAAACCACATTGCTGCAAAGAGCAGAGGTCGCTGAATCTTCCATTAAAACCACAACTGAAGAGCTGACCGGCTTGAAACATCGCATGTCCCGAATGACATCCGCCATATTTGGTAAGCAAAACCTAAATTTGAGTCGAACAACTTGTGTGGCAACTTATAATTTTTCCTTCCTAACCCACCTGGCGACTCATGTGCCATTTGTTGAACAGGACCCAGAAGCTCTAATCTCGGCCAAGATATGCTAGTAAAGCTGAAAGCTGTCTATGCTCTGGTTGAAACGTTATATACTGGCACTCGGCGAGCGCTTGTGGCCATCTCCAATGGAAAGCAGCCTCCCACTCTTATCAGGACTGTGTTGGAGCAGCTGTCCATAGTACCAGGGCAAATTGAAGAGTTGAAACTATCAGCCGCCCGCTCAGGGGCCATTTCAGCAATCGTCCGGGCCAAGGCGTGGCAATCAGAGCTAGACCAGGCCGAAATGGCAGCCGATTGTCCCGAGCTAAAAGAAGACGGGTCTCCTTTTGATCAAGCCGACTTTGCCAGATGTGTGAGAGAGATGCGCCCCTTGGCGTGTAAACTGGCAAAAGAGGCAGATTTAACAAAGTGCCAATCGGCTTACGACAGCGACAATGCTTGAGTGAGAGCGCCGACTCATGATGTCATAGATCTGACTCCATCAAAGCGTAAGCATACTTTTGCTCCTGACATTGACCCTGCTCCAATTATAAATTACGAATCCACATTCAAGGCCTTAAACGGCATCGACTAGACATCGGCTGACCTTCAGATGGCCGACGACGAAGAGCCGATGCAAGATGATCCAGAATCTTCAAGGTGTCAGGAAGAAAACTAACCGTGGTGACCATAAGCCGGACGACTCTGAGGCCGGGTTACAGGAGTGCAGCTCCAAAAACACTTGATTCAAAATCTTTTGGGCTCTGTTGGAAGCCTTGTAATAGGGTAGCTTTTAAAACAGTGATCCGCCCTGTCATGCCTTCTTGCATGTTTATGTGAACTTTTTAGCAGAAAGACTTTATTGCATGCTTGATTGAATCAGAAATATGATTCACGCCATGACTCTTATTATCACCTGAAGTCTTGTACATCCTGCAAGAGACCAATCAACATATGTGCTGGCGACTTAAAGTCGAAATCCAGGGCGGGTGACAACCAAAGACAGGTAGCCTTATATGACTACTGGAAAAAAATCATAATCATTGTTGTTCAAGCCAAAACATACTGGCAACTTAAAGTCAAAAACCAGGGCGGGTGACAACCCAAGATATTCAAACATGAGCAACATAACTCGGAGCCTCACGACCCCGGTAGTCAAAATTTGCACAAAAACAAAAAACCTTGAGGGCATAAAACATCTAAACATAAAGCATGATAATCTCAAATATTGGTAAGCGAGATTTCAAAATTCAAATGAAAAAAAGTTGGCTCATAGGCCTCATATTTGCTTTCAAGGCCACATAGTCGTGGTTTATCCTAGCTCACTGGCTCTCACGTGACACAAACCCACCGTTTTGACCTTGACAAGTTCAGCGTCTTTGAAAAGATTGACTCGCCAAGAGTTTGGCGGGTCACCTAGCAGAGTAGCAAGAGGGTATGAAAGCTAAACCCGGTGGGTTGGAATCCCCCAAGTGACCTTATGACCATTTAATAAAGACTCAGATGCATATAAATGAAACGACAGAGGCCCTGAATTTTTCAAGGATGCTGGCTTTATTATATTGATCATAAAAAGATATATACATCGACAGAAGTATGTACAATGGTAAGAGCCGGTGGCTCAAGTGTAGTAAGGCCGAAGATGAGCAATATAGTTCCACGGCTGGTGGGTCTCCTCTTTCGACTTGCGGCAATCCTTATGCTCTCGCACATCAATGATGTAATAAGACCCGTTGTTGAGATTTTTGCTGACCACAAAGGGCCCTTCCCAGGGAGGGGAGAGCTTATGCATCCTTGTCTGTTCTTGAATCAAACGGAGCACTAAGTCGCCTTCTTCAAAGGTCCGGCTTCGAACTCTACGACTATGATAGCAACGTAGATCATGCTGATATATCGCCGAACGAGCCGCCGCAAGGCCATGTTCTTCATCCAAAACATCAAGTGTGTTCTGACGTGTCGTCTCATTATCGACTTCAACATAAGTCATTACTCTAGGCGAGTGATGATGGATATCACTTGGGAGAACCGCCTTTGCACCATAAACCATGAAGAAAGGCGTATAGCCTGTTCATATCTTGGGGGTGGTTCTGATACTCCAATGGACAGATGGAAGCTCTTCCACGCAACAACCCGGAGTCCTCTACAAAGGTACCAAGAGCCGGGGTTTGATACATCTCAAGATTTCCCGATTGGCATGTTCTGCCTGACCATTGGACTGGGGATGTGCAACTGACAAAACATCAAGCCTGCTGTGTCCCCTTTGACAAAACTCCTCCATAGCACCTTTAGAGAAATTTGTCCCATTATCAGTACTATGAGGATAGCCAAAACAAAAAATTAGTCTTTGGACAAACCGAACTGCCATCTCTAGATCACAGCTGCTGACTCGCTCTGCCTCAACCCACTTGGTAAACTTGTCAACCACCACCAAAGGTGGGCCTTCTTATCCTTAGACCTCTTGAACGACCCAACCATATCAAACCCCCAGACTGCAAACAGCCAGGTTATTGGAATCATCCACAATTCCTGAGCCGGCACATGTGCTTGTCTACAAACTATTTGACATCCATCACACTTACTGACTATATCCTCTGCATCAGCGTGAGCCGTCAACCAGTAAAACCCATGACGAAAAGCCTTAGCCACCTAAGATTTTGAGCCGGCGTGATGACCACAATCGCCTTCATGAATCTCTCGTAAAATTTCACAACCCTCCTTAAGAGAAATACAGCGCTGGAACACACCAGTTACACTGTGTTGGTGTAACTCACCGTTGATAATAGTCATAGACTTAGATCTCCTAGGGATCTGTCGTGCTAAAGTTTCATCCTCAGGTAACTCGCCCCTGGTCATATTAGCCAGATAATGAAGGAAATATGCCCTAGAGGCAATTTTGTTTTTATATTTCCTTATATCATGATAAATGTTTATTATTCATGCTAGAATTGTATTAACTGGAAACTTGATACATGTCTGAATACATAGACAAAACATCGTGTCCCTAGTAAGCCTCTACTAGACTAGCTCGTTAATCAAAGATGGTTAAATTTCCTAACCATAGACATGTGTTTTCAATTGAAGAACAGGATCACATCATTAGGAGAATGATGTGATGGACAAGACCCAGTCGTTAGCTCAGCATAATGATCGTTGATATGTCCAAAACGTATCTATAATATCTGCTTGCTCCATGCCTCTTTTGTGTGATATTGCTATGATATTTATACACTTCCATACACTTTTGATCATATTTGGACTAACCTATTAACTCAGTGCACCCCAGTGCCAGTTTCTGTTTTCTGTTGTTTTTGTATTTCAGGTTTTCCCATTACGTAAACTGCCAGAAAAATTCCGGGAAAAATATATAAAAAATCAGCGTTCCGGAAGCTTCCATGCGGCCAAAGTAGGGCTGGAGGGGGGCCACCAGGCCTCCAGGCAGCCAGGGGGCGCCCCCCCCCTAGGCCGCGCCGCCAGGGCGCCTGGGCCCCCCAGGCCCCCTCTGACGCCCCCCTTGGGCATATATTTACACCGTGTCCCGAAACCCTCGAGGACGGAACCCTTTTTCGCGATCTCATCTCTGTTCCGCCGCCGCTGCGCTTCCAAGATCGGGAGCACCAGGAGAACTCTTCCAGGCACCCAGCCGGAGGGGAGGATCACCACCGGGAGCCTCTCCACCACCATGGACGCCTCCCGGATGAGTTGTGAGTAGTCTCCCTTGGACCATGGGTCCATGACCAGTAGCTATGTGATATTCTCCTCCCCTTTTTGTTCTTCACTAATTAGACCTTGTGAGCTGCCCTACATGATCAAGGCACATATGTAACCCTTATGATGTTGCTATGATGAGTTTGCTGGGATCCGATGGATTATGAGATTATGTTCAGATTGTGTTTGAGTAATATATTTGATTTACCTCTTTTATATTTATGTTCTTGAGTAATTCTTGCATGTTCTCCGTTGCTGTTTATTGCTTTGGCCAAGTAGTAGGTAGTAACTCCAAGAGGGAACGTTATGCTTGATTGTGGGTTCATGCCCCTCGATGACTAGCTTGAGTGACAGAAACATGAGTCTAGGGGATGTGCTGTTGCCACAAGGGGGAAAACAACGGTGCTTGTACTCGCGGGTGCAAGGATTGTTTACTTTACGCAAAGTTCTTTTAATGCAGTTGTCTGTTGCTTTGAGTTTACACTATGGGTGGGACTCGCAACTTAATACCAGCGAGATGTTCTGGATAGATATCTCAAGGTGGATGATTAGTAGTAGATGCAGATGGATTTCGGTCTACTTACCTTGGCGTATCGCCCATGCTTTGAACCTCTACCTTTCTTGCAACATAGTTAGCATTGGTTTGCGCACATAATCCTGTCAATTGCCCAGTTGTAATTCGTTTACCTCACATAGCTGTTTTATCGTCTTTTGGGAGAGAGACATCACTAGTGAACATCATGGGACCCCGGTCCATATTACCATCACTGATCACATCCGCTATTTACTTTCTGTTTTTACTTACTAGTTGCAGTTATACATATCACTATCATCTCTTGCGTTTGATCCTTTGTAAACGACAAGGCCGGAGGGATTGACAACCTCTCTGTACTTGTTGGGAGCAAAGTTATTTGTATCTGTGTGCTGGTCCAGTTGATTGCTAAATATCTTGCGCCGTTAGCAGTTGACACCTTCTTGTTGAACCTTGGAGTCTCAGGGGAATTCGATCCTTGGTATCTTTGCCAAGGGAAAACTACCGCTACACTGCATCTCAAACCTTCCACTTGGGGTAACCAACGAGGGGCGAGAAGCCATCAAGCAAAGTTTTCTGGCGCCGTTGCCGGGGACTCCACTCTTCAAGATAGGGGAGTTGCACGGTATCTTTTACCTTTGCTTTTTAGTCTTGTTAGTTTACCTTTCAGTTTTGCTTTAGTATCTTTTATCAAAAATCACAAAAATAGTTATCTTGCTTGCTTGCTGCTATGGGTTCCACCGAGAACACCAAGTTGTGTGACTTCACTAGTCATAAAAACGATGACTTTATTTGCACGCCTATTACTACACCTGCTACTTCAGCACCTTCTTATGAAATTAAACCTGCTTTACTGAATCTAGTTATGAAAGATCAATTCTTCGGTGCTGGAGATGATGCTGCTTTACACTTAAACAATTTTGTTGAACTCTGTGATATGCAAAAGTACCAAGAAATAGATGGTAATATTGTTAAGCTTAAGCTTTCTCCTTTTTCCTTGAGAGGAGGAGCTAAAATTTGGTTTCAATCTTTGCCTAGAAATAGCATAGACTCTTGGGACAAGTGCAAAGATGCCTTTATCAGAAAATACTATCCACCTGCTAAAATTATCCAACTAAGGAGTAACATAATGAGTTTCAAACAGTTGGATAATGAACACGTTGCCCAAGCTTGGGAACGCATGAAGTCTCTTGTCAAGAACTGCCCTACTCATTGTTTGACTACTTGGATGGTTATCCAAACTTTTTATGCAGGCTTGAACTTTATCTCGCGGAACTTGTTAGATTCGGCCGCGGGAGGAACCTTTATGTCAACTACACTTGGTGCTGCCACGAAGCTTCTCGATGAGATGATGACCAATTATTCCCAATGGCACACCGAACGCGCTCCAACAGGTAGGAAGTTAAACTCTGTCGAGGAGATTTCCTCCCTAAATGAAAAAGTTGACTTGATCATGTCTCTACTTTCCAAGCAATCTTCTGTTGATCCTCGTGATGTTCCTTTAAATTCTTTGATTGCTCAAGAACAAGTATATGTGAACTTTATCTCTAGAAACAATTTTAATAACAATGCTTATAGGAGTAATTTTGGTAGCAATCCTAGACCGTTCCCCTCTAATTCCTATGGGAACAACAATGCTTATCCTAGCACCAAGAACTCCACTACTGAACTAGAGATTATGCTTAAAGATTTCATCACTACCCAAAAAGCCTTTAATAAGAGTGTAGAAGAAAAACTAGCCAAACTAGATGATCTCTCTTCGAAGGTAGACAATTTAGCCCATGAGGTAGAATTGCTTAAAATTAGAACTTCTCCTCTTGAGGAGAGGAAGGTCACTCCTATGAATGTTATTCAAGTGCAAATTAATGAAAACATTAGGATGTTGGCTAAACTTAAAGAGAGATGGGCTAGAGAAAAGGAGGAAGAAGATAGAATTAAGAGCCTTCCTACCCACCACACTGTTGCTACTATCCAAGTTGTTGAGGATATCCAAACTCTTAGCACCCAATGCACTCCTGGTCCCATTGGACCTATTAATGGTGATGCTATGAACATAGAAACTACCAAACAAGTGAGCCTAAAGGACACCACTACCACTTTACTTGATAGTAGTGACCTTGATTTTGATAATTGCACCCTTACCGAAGTTATTGATTTCCTTCACAAGATGTCTAGAGATCCCCGCACTAGCACGCTTAACCTTGCCATCACCGAGCATATCACTAATGCTCTCATCAAAGCTAGGGAGGAGAAACTTAGAGTAGAAGCCTCCATACCTAGAAAGCTAGAAGATGGTTGGGATCCTATGATTAAAATTAAGTTGAATAACTTCTCTTGCTATGCTTTATGTGATGTTGGAGCTAGTACCTCCGTTATGCCCAAAAGAATATATGAAATGCTTAAATTCAAACCTTTTGATTCTTGTTCCTTTGGTGTTCATCTTGTTGATTCTTCCATAAAGAAACCTTTGGGGAGGATCGACGATGTTCTTATCATTGTCAATGACAATTATGTTCCCGTTGATTTTACTATTATGGATATTGAATGTGAACCTTCTTGTCCAATTATTTTGGGACGTCCTTTCCTACGCATCGTTGGTGCCATCATTGACATGAAAGAGGGGAATATAAAATTACAATTTCCTCTCAAGAAAGGGATGGAACACTTCCCTAGAAAGAAGATTAAGTTACCTTTTGAGTCTGTTATACGGGCTAGCTATTCTTTTACTCTTGATAAAACTTGATCTCTTTGCATTATGCCTAGCTTAAAGGCATAAAAGAAAGAGCTTTTGGGAGGCAGCCCACAATGAATAAAATTTTATTTTGATTTTGTTGTGTCTTGATGTTGTTACTACAGTAGCATCATCATTGTATCTTTATTTTTCAACTTTGTGCCAAGTGTAGCCTCTGACTGCAAGAAAGTTCAAAAGTTGTGACGTGTTGTCCAGGAAACAGATTCTGTCCTTGGATAGAAAAATTCTTATAAAATCACCAGATCATCTTTTTGGTCTGAATTTTTTCGACAGCGTGCTCTATACAATTGTCTTTCGGGCTTTGTTATGAGTTTTTTGATTTGAGTTGCAGAAGTGCCCCGAAAAAATCATTTACTACCTGCTGGTCTGTTTTTCACAGATTCTGTCATGTTTTGCCTTTCCTTCATTTTGCAAACCTCGAGCTTGCTTTTTCTTTGCAAAAACCTTTTGGCAATCTTGAGAAACAGTAGACCTTCAGGAATATCCTTATTTCCAACAAGGAACAATTATTTTATTATGGGTACTAACCTCGCTAATCAGATTATGATGAGTTATGTATGAAGGGAGTTTTCAAGTGTGCGAGGGAAGATGATAAAAAGATTCAGGAGTGTCAAACGCTCAAGCTTGGGGATGCCCCCATGCACCCCCGAGAAACATTCAAGAAGACTCAAGCGTCTAAGCTTGGGGATGCCCCCGTGCATCCCCTTCTCCATCAACATTATCAGTTCGTCTTTCGTTCCACTATATTTTTATCACTTCACGTGTTATGTGCTATGCTTGGAGCGTCTTGCTTTTAGTTTCCTTTTTTAGTTTTCTTTAGCTTTGCTTGCTTTTCATAACGAGTTGGAACTCAGCTTTCTTTGTGTGGGAGAGAAACACGCTCCACTTCAACCTAGAACATAACATAGAATTTTTCATGTCTATCCTTGCTGTGTGTGTTCTTTGTCTTTCAATAGCTACTGTCATGCTTAGCTCTTAGTTTTCATGCTTATCTTTTTAAAAGAGATTTTGTTTAGTTGGTTGTTGGAACTCTCTTTAGTATCATGCTTATCTTGTTAAGAGAGTTGGCTTCTGTTGCACTGGTCGATATGTCTATGATAAAAATGCTATGTGCATAATGGTGCTTAGTAGTTCATGTTTTCTTATGGTTAGTCTCAAATAGCTGGGGGGTTCCCAATGTGTTATTGGAGTACCAACATGATTTGTTTGCCTATGATGTGGTATGATTTAGTGATATCTTCCTTCAAGAATTTATTTTGATTGACTTGGCATATGCTCATGCATATTTAAGACTGTAAAGAAAGTCTATCAAGCATTGATGATCTTTAATTTCTGAGTAGCGATATAACTTCCATGCCTGATTCAATGTTGCTTTGTCGCTCTGCATGATTATGACCGTCATTGCTCTCTTAGTTGGTCGCTCCCAGTCTTTTTCTAACCTCCACCTGTACTAAGCGGACTGACTGCTTGTGCATCCAAAATCCTTTAAACCAGTTATGCCTTATGAGTCCACCATACCTTCCTATACATGGTATTTACCTGCCATTCCTAACGAAGACTTTCATGTACCATCTCGAAATTATTCAAAAAAGCATTCCTATTTTGTGCCTCTGTTTTAGTTCATGAGGAAGTAGTAGTTAATTCATGATCTTTTTAAGTTGGACAAGCTTCACCCCTGGATTGCATGTCTAATGTGCAAACCCATAATACGAGAAGGAACTGGCATAGAGTGCGCCCGGCTCAAAAATAATACAACAAACAAACCCTCCTTCACGCTTTGTTCATGAGAAATCAGAAAACTTTGGCAGTGATAAACAAAGGAGATTAAGAGGATGTGATCGTCCTCATTCGGGAGCCGTTCCTCGAAACTTGTCCAGCTCAAGAAGTAATTGAGTTATCTGCTAGCATTCGTTGACGAAACATGCATATTCTAAAAAAATAATTATTACCTCTGTTTTTAAAACCAAGAGCTCTGGTACATGTTTTGTCTTTGTTTCCGACCACGGGTTTTCAACCTTGCCAACAAAAGCCACGGTTCGAGAATCTCCACCTTTTTTAAAGCACCAACTATTGAGAGCACGATTGTCATTCTGAGTGTAATGTGCATTGTCCCAAAGTAGCATTGTCTTTTGCATGATTGTGATATCGTTTATTCTGAAATCATTGTATCGAGTCATCACTTAAACCTTGGAGGTGCCCCTGCATTTATGTTTTGCTTCACTAAAGGGGGCAAGCGAGGTACCACTTTATCATATTTGCACGCCATGCTCACTACAAATCTATTTGATGTTTCAGTATCATATTGTAAAACTTTCAGTTCTTTGTGATTTTCTCATGAGGCAACTTAATTACTACAGATTCATTGTCTCGGTAAGCTTTTGTGATGTGACTGTGAAAAGTCCTTATATGGTTAATAGCATGTCACCACAGAAATTATGCTTGTTATCATTTACCTACTCGAGGACGAGCAGGAATTAAGCTTGGGGATGTTGATACGTCCAAAACGTATCTATAATTTCTGCTTGCTCCATGCCTCTTTTGTGTGATATTGCTATGATATTTATACACTTCCATACACTTTTGATCATATTTGAACTAACCTATTAACTCAGTGCACCCCAGTGCCAGTTTCTGTTTTCTGCTGTTTTTGTATTTCAGGTTTTCCCATTACGTAAACTGCCAGAAAAATTCCGGGAAAAATATATAAAAAATCAGCGTTCCGGAAGCTTCCATGCGGCCAAAGTAGGGCTGGAGGGGGGCCACCAGGCCTCCAGGCGGCCAGGGGGCACGCCCCCCCTAGGCCGCGCCGCCAGGGCGCCTGGGCCCCCCAGGCCCCCTCTGACGCCCCCCTTTGGCATATATTTACACCGCGTCCCGAAACCCTCGAGGACGGAACCCTTTTTCGCGATCTCATCTCTGTTCCGCCGCCGCCACGCTTCCAAGATCGGGAGCACCAGGAGAACTCTTCCCAGCACCCTGCCGGAGGGGAGGATCACCACCGGGAGCCTCTCCACCACCATGGACGCCTCCCGGATGAGTTGTGAGTAGTCTCCCTTGGACCATGGGTCCATGACCAGTAGCTATGTGATGTTCTCCTCCCCTTTTTGTTCTTCACTAATTAGACCTCGTGAGCTGCCCTACATGATTGAGGCACATATGTAATCCTTATGCTGTTGCTATGATGAGTTTGCTGGGATCCGATGGATTATGAGATTATGTTCAGATTGTGTTTGAGTAATATATTTGATTTACCTCTTTTATATTTATGTTCTTGAGTAATTCTTGCATGTTCTCCGTTGCTGTTTATTGCTTTGGCCAAGTAGTAGGTAGTAACTCCAAGAGGGAACGTTATGCTTGATTGTGGGTTCATGCCCCTCGATGACTAGCTTGAGTGACAGAAACATGAGTCTAGGGGATGTGCCGTTGCCACAAGGGGGAAAACAATTGTGCTTGTACTCGCGGGTGCAAGGATTGTTTACTTTACGCAAAGTTCTTTTAATGCAGTTGTCTGTTGCTTTGAGTTTACACTATGGGTGGGACTCGCAATTTAATACCAGCGAGATGTTCTGGATAGATATCTCAAGGGGGATGATTAGTAGTAGATGCAGATGGATTTCGGTCTACTTACCTTGGCGTACCGCCCATGCTTTGAACCTCTACCTTTCTTGCAACATAGTTAGCATATGTTTGTGCATATAATCCTGTCAATTGCCCAGCTGTAATTCGTTTACCTCACATAGCTGTTTTATCGTCTTTTGGGAGAGAGACATCACTAGTGAACATCATGGGACCCCGGTCCATATTACCATCACTGATCACATCCGCTATTTACTTTCTGTTTTTACTTAGTAGTTGCAGTTATACATATCACTATCATCTCTTGCGTTTGATCCTTTGTAAATGACAAGGCCGGAGGGATTGACAACCTCTCTGTACTCGTTGGGAGCAAAGTTATTTGTATCTGTGTGCAGGTCCAATTGATTGCTAAATATCTGGCGCCGTTAGCAGTTGACGCCTTCTTGTTGAACCTTGGAGTCTCAGGGGAATTCGATCCTTGGTATCTTTGCCAAGGGAAAACTACCGCTACACTGCATCTCAAACCTTCCACTTGGGGTAACCAACGAGGGGCGAGAAGCCATCAATCGTTCAGTTTTACTGCTATTGCTTTCTTCATGTCAAATACATATTCCTCCGACTATGAGATTATACAACTCCTGGATGCCGGAGGAATGCCTTGTGTGCTATCAAACGTCACAACATAACTGGGTGATTATAAAGATGCTCTACAAGTATCTTCAAAGGTGTTTTTTGGGTTGGCACAGATCGAGATTAGGATTTGTCACTCCGACTGTCGGAGAGGTATCTCTGGGCCCTCTCGGTAATACACATCATAAGAATCCTTGCAAGCAAAGTGACTAATGAGTTAGTTACGGGATGATGTATTATGGAAAGAGTAAAGAGGCTTGTCGGTAACACGATTGAACTAGGTATGAAGATACCGACGATCGAATCTCGGGCAAGTAACATACCGAGGACAAAGGGAATAACATATGTTTTCATAACGGTTTGACCGATAAAGATCTTCGTAGAATATGTGGGATGCAATATGAGCATCCAGGTTCCGCTATTGGTTATTTACCGGAGAGGTGTCTCGGTCATGTCTACATAATTCTCGAACCCGTAGGGTCCGCATGCTTAACATTTGATAACGATTTTGTATTATTTGAGTTATGTGATTTGGTGACCAAATGTTGTTCGGAGTCCCGGATGAGATCATGGACATGACAAGGAGTCTCGAAATGGTCGAGAGGTAAATATTGATATATAGAACGATGGTATTTGGACACCGGAAGTGTTTCGGGTGATACTGGGTCACCGGAAGGGGTTCCGGGCACCCCCCCTCCCCCCCGACAAAGATATGGGCTTAATGGGCCAAGTGAGGGAACACACCAGCCCACAAGGGGCTAGTGAGCCTCCTATAGGGCCAGCCATGTGGGGACGAAAGGAAAGGAGAAGAGGAAACGGAAACTGTGAAGTAGGACTCCTACTTCCTTCCCCTCCCCCTCCTTCCTTTCCCCCTTGTCCAAAATATGGTAAGGGGGGCGAATTGGACTAGGGGCCCAAGTAGGATTCCTCCTACTTGGTGAGACCTATGGATGCTCCCCTCCTCCTCCCACCTATATATACGTGAGGAGGGGGCGCCTAGAACACACACATCAATTGTTCCAAGCCGTGTGTGGCGCCCCCTCCACGGTTTACACCTCCAGGTCATATTCATGTAGTGCTTAGGTGAAGCCCTGCGCGGATGACTTCACCATCACCATCACCACGCCTTCATGCTGACGGACTCTCCCTCGACACTTTGCTGGATCAAGAGTTCGAGGGACGTCAATGTGTGCTGAACTCGGAGGTGTCGTACGTTCGGTGCTTGATCGGTCGGAATGAGAAGAAGTTCGACTACATCAACCGCTTTAACAAACGCTTCCGCTTTCAGTCTATGAGGGTACGTGGACACACTCTCCCCCTCTCGTTGCTATGCATCTCCTAGATAGATCTTGCGTGAGCGTAGGAATTTTTTTGAAATTGCATGCTACGTTTCCCTACAGTGGCATCAGAGCCAGTTCTATGCGTAGATGATATGCACGAGTAGAACACAAAGAGTTGTGGGTGGTGATCGTCATACTGCTTACCACCAATTTCTTATTTTTATTCCGCGGTATAGTTGGATGAAGCGGCCCGAACCAACCTTACATGACCACGTTCATGAGACTGGTTCCACCGACAGACATGCAACTAATTTTGCATAAAGGTGACTGGCGGGTGTTTGTTTCTCCTACTTTAGTTGAATCGAATTTGACTACGGCCGGTCCTTGTTGAAGGTTAAAACAACAAACTTGATAAATCACTGTTGTGGTTTTTTGTGTCGTAGGTAAGAACGGTACTTGCTAGAAGCCCGTAGCAGCCACGTAAAACTTGCAACAACAAAGTAGAGGACGTCTAACTTGTTTTTGCAGGGCATGTTGTGATGTGATATGGTCAAGACAGGATGTGATATACGTTGTTGTATGAGATTATCATGTTTTCTAAAAGTTATCGACAACTGGAAGGAACCTTATGGTTGTCGCTTTATTGTATGAAATGCAAACGCCATGTAATTGCTTTACTTTATCACTATGCGTTAGCGATAGTTGTACAAGCAATAGTTGGCGAGATGACCACGACGCTATGATGGAGAACAAGGTGTCAAGCCGGTGACGATGGAAATCATGACACTGCTTTGGAGATGGAGATCAAAGGCAAAAGATGATTATGGCCATATCATGTCACATATTTTGATTGCATGTGATGTTTATCTTTTATGCATCTTATTTTGCTTAGTTTGGCGGTAGCATTATAAGATGATCCCTTACTAAAATTTCAAGGTATAAGTGTTCTCCCTGAGCATGCACCGTTGCGACAGTTTGTCGGGCTGAGACACCACGTGATGATCGGGTGTGATAAGCTCTACGTTCTCATACAACGGGTGCAAGACAGTTTTCCACATGCGGAATACTCGGGTTAAACTTGACGAGCATAGCATGTACAGACATGGCCTCGGAACACTAGAGACCGAAAGGTCGAACGTGAATCATATAGTAGATATGATCAACACAGAGATGTTCACCATTGAAAACTACTCCATCTCACATGATGATCTGACATGGTTTAGTTGATTTGGATCATGTATCATTTATATGACTTGAGGGATGTATATCTAAGTGGGAGTTCATTAGTAATTTGATTAATTGAACTTAATTTATCATGAAGTTAGTCCTGGTAGTATTTGCGTATCTATGTTGTAGATCAATAGCTCGCGATTTTGCTCCCCTGTTTTTTGATATGTTCCTAGAGAAAACTAAGTTGAAAGATGTTAGTAGCAATGATGCAGACTGGGTCCGTGATCTGAGGATTAGCCTCATTGCTGCATAGAAGAATTATGTCCTTGATGCACCGCTAGGTGATAGACCTATTGCATGTGCAGATGCAGACGTTATGAATGTTTGGCAAACTCGATATGATAACTACTTAATAGATTAGTGTGCCATGATTTACGGCTTAGAACCGGGACTTCAAAATCATTTTGAATGCCATGGAGCATATGAGATGTTCCAAGAGATGAAATTGGTATTTCAGACTCATGCCCGTGTCGAGAGGCATGAGACCTCTGACAAATACTTTGCCTACAAGATGGAGGAGAATAGCTCAACTAGTGAGCATGTGCTCAGAATGTCTGGGGTGCTAAACTCACTTGAATCAAGTGGGAGTTAATCTTCCAGATAAGATAGTGATTGATAGAAGTTCTCTAGTCACTATCACCAAGCTACTAGAACTTCGTGATGAACTATAATAAGTAAGGGATGACAAAAACGATTCTCGAGCTCTTCGCGATGCTGAAATTGGTGAAGGTAGAAATCAAGAAAAACATCAAGTGTTGATGGTTGATGACCACTAGTTTCAAGAAGGGCAAGGGAAATAAAGGGAACTTCGAGTAGAATGGCAAGCAAGTTTTTACTCTCGTGAAGAAGCCCAAAGAAGGACCTAAGCCTGAAACTGAGTGCTTTTACTGCAAAGGAAATGGTCACTGGAAGCGGAACTACCCCAAATATTTGGCGCATAAGAAGGATGGCAAAGTGAACAAAGGTATATTTGATATACATGTTATTGATGTATACCTTACTAGTGCTCGTAGTAGCCCCTGGGTATTTGATACTTATTCGGTTGCTAAGATTAGTAACTCGAAACATGAGTTGCCGAATAAACAGAGACCGGTTGAGGGTGAGGTGACGATGAGTGTTGGAAGTAGTTCCAAGATTGATATGATCATCATCGCACACTCCCTATACTTTCGGGATTAGTGTTAAACCTAAATAAATGTTATTTGGTGTTTGCGTTGAGCATGAACAAGATTGGATCGTATTTATTGCAATACGATTATTCATTTAAGTCCGATAATAATAGTTATTATGGTTACATGAAGAAAACCTTCTATGGTCATACACCCAAGGTGAATGGTTTATTGAATATTGATCGTAGTAATATACATATTCATACTATTGAAGCAAAAGATGCAGAATTGATAATGATAGTCCAACATACTTGTGGCACTACCATTTCGGTCATATTGGTGTAAAGCGCATGAAGAAACTCCATGCTGATGGACTTTGGAATCATTTTATTATGAATCATTTGATACTTGCGAACCATGCCTCATGGGCAAGATGACTAAAACTCCATTCTCCGGAACAATGGAGCGAGCTAATGACTTATTGGAAATAATACGTACCGATGTATGCGGTCCAATGAGTGTTGAAGCACGCGGCGGGTATCGTTATTTTCTCACCTTCACATATGATTTGAGTGGATATGGGTATATCTACTTAATGAAACACAAGTCTGAAACATTTGAGAAGGTTCAAAGAATTTCAGAGTGAAGTAGAGAATCATTTTAACAAGAAAATAAAGTTTCTACGATCCGATCTCGGAGGCAAATATTTAAGTTACGAGTTTGGTCTTCATTTGAAACATTGTGGAATAGTTTCATAGCTCACGCCACCTGGAACACCACAGCGTAATGGTGTGTCCGAATGCCATAACCATACTTTATTACATATGGTGCGATCTATGATGTCTCTTACCGATTTACCACTATTGTTTTGGGGTTATGCATCAGAGACAGCTACATTCACGTTAAATAGGGCACCGTCTATATCCGTTGAGACGATGCCATATGAACTATGGTTTGGCAAGAAACCAAAGCTGTCGTTTCTTAAAGTTTGGGGTTGCGATGCTTATGTGAAAAAATGCCAGCCTGATAAGCTCGAACCCAAATAGGAGAAGTGCATCTTCATAGGATACCCAAAAGAAATTGTTGGGTACACCTTCTACCACAGATCCAAAGGCAAGATCTTTGTTGATAAGAATGGACCATTTCTAGAGAAGGAGTTTCTCTCGAAAGAAGTGAGTGGGAGGAAAGTAAAACTTGATGTGGTAATTGAACCTTCTCTCGAATTGGAAAGTAGTACATCACAGAAAACTATTTCTGCGATGCCTACACCAACTAGAGAGGAAGATAATGATAATGATCATGATACGTCAGATCAAGTTGCTACTGAACCTCATAGGTCAACCAGAGCACGATCCGCACCTCAAAGAGGGGATGCCACTCGGGGGCATCCCCAAGCTTAGTTGCTTGAACTTCTTGAATATTATCTTGGGGTGCCAAATGCATCCCCAAGCTTAGCCTTTTGCTACTCCTTATTCCTTCATCCATCGTGATCTCACCCAAAACTTGAAAACTTCAATCACACAAAACTTAACAAAACCAATCTTTACTGTAAGTACTATAGCAAACCAATTCATATTTTTTAATTGTATTATATCTAATGTATTCTAACTTTGCTATGAAAAAAAACTCTTCAAAAGAAACCACAATCAAAACAAGCACATAACACAACGAAAACGGAATCTGTCAAAAACAGAACAGTCTGTAAAGATGCGATTGTTTACCATACTTATTTAGCTCTGTAAGTTCTGAAAAATTGGGATAACGTGGAAAATTTGTATTCAAATAATGTGTAAAAATCAAGAGTTTATCACGCTCCAGTAATCATTAGAAATTCTAACTCTGAACGCAAAAGTTTCTGAATTCCAATGCAATCAAATCAACTATCAACCAAATCATCCCAAAGGCTTTGCTTGGCACAAACACTAATTTAAACCACAAAAACACATCTAATCGGAGGCATAATTGGGTATTTACACAAGAATAGAAATAATAATAAAAAAATTATTTTATTCGTTGGGTTGCCTCCCAACAAGCTCTTTCTTTGTAGCCATTAAGATAGTTTTGAGATTTCAATGATGCTCACATGAAAGATAAGATTTGAAGCACAACGAGAACATCATGTGACATGTGAAAAACACATCTAAGTCTAACATACTTCCTATGCATAGGCATTTTGTAGGACACAAAAATATCAAGACAAGAAATATCTAGCATATGCAAGGGAGAGGAATAAAACATTGACAATCTCAACATAACGAGAGGTAATTTAGTAACATGAAAATTTCTACGACCATATTTTCCTCTTTAATAATAATTACATTTAAGATCATACTCAAATTCAACAATATAGCAATCACATAAAAATTTCTCTTCATGATCCACATGCATAAAAGTCTTATAATCTTCCAAGATAGTGGGATTAACATCAACTAAATTCATGACCTCTCCAAACCCACTTTTATCAAAAAAATCATAAGATTGATCATTCTCCAAAATAGTGGGATCATTATTACCTAAAGTTGACACTCTTCCAAACCCAATTTTAATATTATCACAAACATATTCATCATGAGGCTCAAATAAATTTTCAAGATCGTAAGATGAGTCACCCCAATCATGATCATTGTAATAAGTAGAGGACATATCAAAATTAGCATCCCCAAGCTTGGGGTTTTTCATATTATTAGAATAATTGACATTAAGAGAATTTATCATAACACCATTGTAATCATGCTTGTCATTCAAGGAGCTATCATGAATCACTTCATAGATTTCTTCTTTTATCACTTCATCACAATTTTTAGATTCATGAATCTCAAGCAAAACTTCATAGAGATAATCAAGTGCACTCAACTCGTTAGAAATTGGTTCAACCTAATCGGGTCTTTTGAAAAGATTTGAAAGTGGATGAGGATCCATAACAATAGATTTTTCGCAAGCAAAGAAGCAAGCAAATAGAAGGCATGTGGCAACACAAGCAAAGATAGCAAACAAGATTGCAAGAAAAAACAGATCTGACGAGAAAACAGCGAACGAAAAAGAGGGCGAATAAAAACGGTAAACTTTTGTGAAGTGGGGGAGATGAAAACGAGAGGCAAAAGGCAAATAATGTAAATTGTAAGGAGATGAGATTTGTGATTAGGAACCTGATATATGTTGGTGATGTATCCCCGGCAACGGCGCCAGAAATTCCTTTGACGTGCACTTGAGCTGCGTCGGTATTTCCTCAAGGAGGAAGGGATGATGCAGCACAACGACGGTAAGTATTTCCCTCAGTTATGAAACCAAGGTTATCGAACCAGTAGGAGAACCACACAACACTATGTAAACGGTACCTGCACACAAAGAACAAATACTTGCAACCCGACGCGTTAAAGGGGTTATCAATCCCTTTCGGGTAACGATGCCAAAAATTGATGAGTTAACGGGATAAAATTTTAGTGGATTGAAAGATACAAATAAGAGCAAATAAAATGCAGCAAGGTATTTTTGTGTTTTTGATAATATAGATGTGAAAATAAAAATTGCAAATAAAGGAAAAGGAAAATGGCAATATAGATCTAAAAGTATATGATTGGAAAATAGACCCGGGGGACGTAGATTTCACTAGTGGCTTCTCTCAAGAAAACAGCATGCGGCGGGTAGACAAATTATTGTTGGGCAATTGATAGAAAAGCAAAAAATTATGACGATATCTAAGACAATGATCATGTATATAGGCATCACGTCCAAGATTAGTAGACCGACTCCTGCCTGCATCTACTACTATTACTCCACACATCGACCGCTATCCAGCATGCATCCAGTGTATTAAGTTCATGGAGAAACGGAGTAATGCAATAAGAACAGTGACATGATGTAGACAATATCTATTCTTGTAGGAATAGACCCCATCTTTTTATCCTTAATAGCAATGATACATGTGTGCCTTGCTACCCCTTCTATCACTGGGAAAGAACACCGCAAGATCGAACCCATTACAAAGCACCTCTTCCTATTGCAAGATAAATAGATCAAGTTGGCCAAACAAAACCCAAATATGGGAGAAGAAATATGAGGCTATAATAATCAAGAATAGATATTAAATCAAGGAAAATCTGATCATAAACTCACAATTCATCGGATCCCAACGAACACGCCGCAAAAAGTTATTACATCAAATAGATCTCCAAGAGACCATTGTATTGAGATACAAAGAGAGAAGAAGCCATCTAGCTACTGCCTACGGACCCGTGAGTCTGTGGTAAACTACTCACGCATCATCGGAGAGGCACCAATGAGGATGATGAACCCCTCCGTGATTGTGTTCCCCTCCGGCGGAGTGCTAGAAAAGGGCTCTAGATTGAATCTCGTGGTTCTGGAACTTGCGGCGGCTGAAATAAAATTTCTTCGACTCCTCTAGGGTTTCTGGAATATTGGAGTATTCATAGAGCGAAGAGGCGGTGCGGGAGGCCACTGAGGTGGGCACAACCCACCTGGGCGCGCCTGGGGGCCTAGGCGCGCCCTGGTGGGTTGTGCCCCCCTCGGGGCACCCTCCAGGTGCTTCTCTGGCCCACTGGATGTCTTGTAGTCCAAAAAACCCCACAAAAAGTTTCGGTGCATTTGGACTCCGTTTGGTATTGATTTTCTGCGATGTAAAAAACAAGCAAAAAACGACAACTCGCACTGGGCACTATGTCAATAGGTTAGTCCTGAAAAATGACATGAAATGATTGCAAGACATCCAAGAATGATAATATAACATCATAGAACAGTCAAAAATTATATATACGTTGGAGACGTATCATACACCGCTGATAGAGGGGAAGAAAGTTGGTGTTGACGGTAACGAGGTTGTTGGTGTAGATCACCATCACGATCCTTGCCCGGCGGCGTTCTGATGCCATCGGGTGAGAGGGGGAGAGAGCCCCCTCCTTCTTCTTCTTCCCTGGCCTCCCACCTAGATGAGAGGAAGCTTTCCCCTCTAGTCCATGGTCTCCATGATTCTGCAGTGCGTGCGTGCAAGTCGAGCGAATGGTCTCCTTGGACTGGTCTTCATTCAATCATTATGTTTGTTATGTTTATCATGATTTACCCACCACATTTGTACATTACATTTAATGAAAAAATGTACAAATATTTAAAAAAGAAGAGGAAAGATAAATGACACATATGGCATTGGACTTCCCAAAGGAACCATAAATATGATATATGAGCGAATGTTTCAGAAATCCGTTGGTGCTCCCGCGCGTGATTTTTTTTTTTTTTTGAAATGCCCAAAAAAATTCAACAAAAATTCTATGTGTTTTTTGTCACATTCAAATGCTACATAAAAATTTGCAGGCAAAAAAATTAAACATTTTGGCTTGCGCGTGCGCGCGCACACACACACAATGTTGCCCCAAAATGTTACCCTAAATTTATTCATTTCACCGGCAAAACACCGCGGCTCCATTTTGCATATTTTTTAAGGATGCTTGCGACACTAACACGAATATCTACAAAAAATCAGATTAAAAAAACAATTACTATAAAAAAATGTTTGTTTACTATTCAAGCGGGAGCGCGCGCTCCCGGGAGCCAAAACGCCATTCTCCGAATGTTTAGCATCCTCAAAAAGATGTGTAAAAGAAGGATTCCTATAGAAATTTTTAGAGCCAAACTTAGAGCATCTCTAGCAGACCCCGCAAATCTCGCAAACTCGCATAAGTCCGGCGAGTATACGGGCTCGGCCCAATTTTCTCGCCAAAACAGAGCTCGTATACTCGTCTGGCCAGTAATTTTTTTTTACCGCGACCTGCAAACCACCCACCAGAAGCGGTATATCTACGGGTTTGCGGGGGGGGGATACGGGTCGAAACCCTATCCCTCCGCCGCCGCGTTCCACCGTGAATCCCCACTGCCCCTCACATTTCTCGCCGCCGGCGAGCCCGCATCCGCCTCGTAACGCCATGTGGAGCTCCGGCCGCAGCTCCGGCGATCGCCGCGACCCCGAGCGCGAGCGTCGTGTCCGCTCGGACGGCGCGAGGAAGCGCGGGGCCAAGAAGTGGACGAATCGGGGCCTCTCACTGCCGTAGAGGTTCCTCCATCACAAGACGGTGGTGTACGACCGGCAGCAGGCCACGGGGTCCTCCACCGGAGGCACCTCCGCCGCGGGCTCGAGGTCTGCCGCGTGGCTCTCCCCTGCGGCGAGCTCTTCCTCTTCCGACGTGAGGCTTCTCCCCGGGAAGAGGGAGTAGTCGGACTAGCCGGAGGAGCGCGACGGAGTCGCCATCCCGCAGGAGCCCGAGAAGATCGTGCGTCACGCAGTCGTCGGGCCCGAGGACTTCATCGCCAATGTCGATGCGGTCGCGGCCGCCATTGCCGAACGGAGCTTGCGCGAGGAGGAGGAGCGCCGGCTCCACAACGAGGAGGCGGAGCGCCGGCGCCACAACGAGGAGCTCAAAGCCCTCATGCTCCAGCAGGCGGTCGCGACAAACCTTGCCGCCAAGGAGAAGGACGACGAGTGGCGGCGCATCCTCAAGGAGCAGAGGAAGAAGTACATCGACCTCTGCAGCTCCGACGAGGAGGATTGAGCTCCTCCACCGCGTCGTCCATAGCCGCGAGCTCGCCGCCATGAGATCCTCACCCCCTCTAGTACTAGTAGTGAATGTAGTATGTAGCATGAACTAGTATTTGTAATGAATTAGTGTTTGATCATATAGTATACTAGCCCTTGATGACGCGCGTTGCTGCGCCCGTCTTATTTTTCAATAAAATGGTAGTGATATTTATGAATATATGAAAGATGAAACATCAAGGTAACTTGTAAAATGATTGCCACCTCCATAGAAGAGGTGGTTTGGCAATGGAGTGCAATAGTTAGCCGGTAGCTTCCTAAGAAGGAAAGCTTGTACAGTACAAGGGACTATTTGATAAAAGTTAAGAATTCGAAGGACAAGGCGAACCATATGTACCAAAACCTCCACTGCACACAAGATGGCAATGCAACAAACAATACTTAGCAGTGAATTTAATCAGGTAACTTTACGTGTCTTTATGACATGGATCTATAATAAAATACTTCACATACTGTTTTTATAGGTTAAGGTTCCAACATATACCCGCAAAAAAAGGTTCCAATGTATACTTACATATTATTCGTATCTGTATGAACTCCTATATAAATAGGAGAAAATGAAATCACAAGTCTAACCATCTTATTGATAGGTAATGCCGAGCAACCATCTGATTTACCCGCAAAGAAAAAACAACCGTTTCATCCGCAAAAAAAGAAAAGAAACAAAACAACTGTTTGATCTGCACCTATGAGCAGATTTTTATTGAATGTTGCTATCGCCCTAGAATTGATCAGTAAGGAAGTGCGCAGTTGATACATCATGGACATGACAATGGAATACTGCCTAGATGGTGTAACTGCTGCCATTGCCTCTTTTCAAAATTGAGAACTTACATAACATTAGTGTGGAAAAGAACCCCGTGACGGTCATGCGGCTGGCACCAACACTTGCTGGAAATGGAATGAAATATTGTCCACTTCAAAAAGTGAAATATATTTATACATTTTCAAATTTCCACAAATATATGAGAGCAACAACAAGAACATATCTGATGATTGCAGGAAACTTCACAGAAGTGCCATTTGCATAAAACAGGTCGTTGGCCCTCTAGAAAGTACACCCAATAATCATGGACTGCATAGGAAGGCAAACTCAGTTGTAGAACTAATTCAGATGTAAACTAAAACAAAATGAGTTTTAGCTTTCAACAGAGCAAAATCCTAGTATCTGTTATATGGCCAGCAAAGTAGAAGTTGCTCCACAAACTTATCTCTAGATATGTTATTAATCCCTTGCTAGACAAATACAAAACCGAGCAAGAAAAAGCAATAAAATACTCAACATCAGCTTTAACAATAGGAAAAATAAAAAAGCAAACTCCAGAGAGTTGAGCCTAACTGACCTGACAAGTCGTATCTTCTTTAGTTCCTCGACTGTTATTTGAAATGACTCCAGATTTTTAGTTCCATTCCATAGATGACCTGGATAACCAGAAGATATAGATATTTGTGTTTCATGATTCTTCATAAATCTACAGTGGTAATAAGATACTTTGTAGTATTTAGCCGAGGAAATAAATGTAATTTTGCAGAATAACAATCCAAAGTTAGGAATATCTATTTTAACCGAAGCCTTATTTGGAGGTAGATAACCAGTGCTCTCATATTCTTGGCGAGCTATATAATACCTTGACTGATGGAGAGACTAAGCATGAGAAAAAAGAGATGTTACGTTCTAGTCACACAAAATACAATAACTATTGCTCAGTAGAACCGACGAACTTGTTATAGTCCGTTCTTACACTATAAAACACAGTATAATAAAAAGTTGAAACAATCACTTCTAGGAAATATCCGCAAAGCTAGTGAAGAGATGGCTCTGGTAGCAGACAACTACAAAACACTTGCATACATATTGCAAGTCTGCATCCAGTAATAAGTAATAACAGACTCATGTTGATATCATATAAGTGTACACATTATGAAGTTGAAGCACATACCCTCAATGTGAAAAAAAAATGATTCCACCGAAAGATAAATGGTGGAAAGTACATGGGGTATGGTCCTAGGATTTATCCATCAGCAGCTCCTTTTCATATGACTGTAAGAGACAGAAATATCCTTCGTTGCCCATGTGGACCTGCAGTAACAAAAAATTATAGATCATATAGTGCCTATTTTGATACTCGTGTTTGCCTAAAACACCATTAAAACGCTCCATGAGTAATCAGTAACATCCAATGACGAGGTTACGGACCTGGGGTAGGGTCATAGGCCTGACCAAAGGGCCCCACCCAAGGTCACTATCCTAGGAGATCAAAAGACAAGACCCACAACAGTGGAGACAGTCGACTGAGACGGTCCAAGGTGGCACTTCACTCGACTGACTCATGTACCCAGGACGACTCAACTCCACTCGACTGGATCAAGCACTCGACCTCCGAAGACTAAGCGCCTCTCGGAACGGCAACGGTCCTATATTTACTCACTGTAGTAAACCCCTTAACTACCCTTTACTGCAGGCGTTATCAGTAACGCCTGCCTTAATGTACCTTTAAGCCCTTGGTAACATGGAGCATGGCAGGGGTCCGGGCATACTATATAAGCCACCCCCCTCCTTCAGAACAAGGGTTCGCACCGTTGTAACACATACATACACACATCAGTCGACCAAGCCTCCGGGCACCGAGACATAGGGCTTTTACTTCCTCTGAGAAGGGCCTGAACTCGCTAAACACTTTGTGTACAACCTCGCCATAGCTAGAACCTTGCCTCTCCATTCGTACCCCCTACCCTCACTGTCAGACTTAGAACCACGACAGTTGGCGCCCACCGTGGGGCAAGGCGTCTTAGCGACATTTGGTGAAGTTGCAATTCACTCCCCGACCACTTTCATCATGGTGTCATGCGGCGCTTTGGCGTCGGGCCACGAGATCCGGCTCGGCGCACTGGTCTTTGTCGCCGACGACTCCGCGTGGCTTAAGGAAGCCCCGCTCGACGTTGAGGCTCTACCCGCCCGCGGAGCCACTCACTTTCGCACCGGAGCCGGCGGTGTCCTCCTTCTGCAGCCGTCGACCCAGTACTCATCGTCCACCACCCCCGCTGGACACCGCCGTAAGCGATCCGATCGTTCACGGCTCCAGCGGTGGGTAAAGCACGCGGTGGCTCATCAAACGGCCACCCCGCAAGTCACAGTCATTGAGCCCGACGGTTACCTCTACGGGCCGGCCGATCAGTCGACCGGGCTCGAAGATTCTGTTTCCGAGTGTGGAAGCAGCGACCCCACGGCAGAAATCCTCATGGTCGATCCGCGCCGTAGCCCGCCAGGTTTTCCCCGCGTGGAGAACGGCGGCAGCGGTGGCGATCGGGCGCACGACAACGACGGTTACATCCCTCAGCCCCTCACCTCCGAGCAAAGAGCTGAGCTCTGTCGCCGCAACGGAGATGCGCTCTTCACCCCCATCGTGGGAGATTCCCCAGAAGCTTTGGCCCTCGAAGCCACGCGTGTGGCCACCTTGGCCGAGCGCGCACGCCTGGAAAACATCCAACGTTCACTCGACAAATAGGCCCGCCGACTGGCCCCCGAGTCCAGTCGACGGCCGCGGCAATCATGTCAGCGTGAGACTCAGGTGTTCCACACACCAGTCCAAAACCTCGAAGCCGCGGCCCGTATCGTGGAGTCGATTCAGCCCTCCCAGTCGGAAGATGGAAGAGGCCTTCAGTAGATCCGAGCTTTGCTCCGAACGGCTGAAGAGCAAAACGCGGCTGTCTCTCAGTCGCGCAACGGGATTCACAGCAGATCGGTGGCTGCAGACACCGTATGGTCGGCCCACAGTCCAAGATCGCCCCTGAGGCGTGAGGAACGTGATCCGCGGCATGACCGGCACCTGGGCCGGAACGACGACCCACTCGACTGTCGACACGGACGCAACGACCGCCGTCGAGTGCCTACCCCTCCTCCGGGGAGTGGGTCACACTCGCCTCCGCGGCACGTGGGCAGGCGCCTGCGAGACGATGAGCGTAGGATTCCCCCGGATCCCCGGCGGCCGGGCTTCGACGCGAGGTCCATCCTTGTGCAGGGCCAGGTCGACCATAACCGGGCATCCAGGGACGAGCGAGGCGGAGACCAGCCCTCCGGCAGCCGAGCGCCGGCCTCCGGGCCCGAGTGCTTCTGCAGCGCAATCAGGGCCGCAGAGATCCCCCCGAACTTCAGGCTGGCGGTCGGAGTAAGCAAATTCACCGGTGAGTCGAAGCTGGACACGTGGCTGGAATATTACCGAGTGGCCGTGCAGATCGGAGGAGGCAACGACGATGTGGCTATGAAACACCTCCCCTTGATGCTGGGAGGCTCCGCTCAGGCGTGGCTCAACCAGCTAGCCCCCAGGAGCATATACAGTTGGGAAGAGCTCGCTTGGGTGTTCGTTCGGACCTTCGAAGGCACCTGCAAGCGACCTGTCGGGCTCGCAGAGCTTCAGCACTGCACGCAGAAGCCGAGTGAAACTTTGAGGGACTACATTCAGCGGTGGACCACTTTGCATCACATGGTGGAAAACGTCTCCGAGCACCAGGTGGTGTGCGCTTTCAAGGAAGGCGTGCGCAATTGGGAGTTGAACCTGAAGTTTGGGCGAACAGGCGACATGTCCCTGTCGTGAATGATGGAAATTGCCAGTCGGTACGCCAATGGCGAAGAGGCCGATCGGCTCCGTAGCGGCAAGAAACCAGTCGGGCAGGACGACCAGAATCACAATCCGAAGAACAAGCGTAAGGCCGACCCAGCTGCTCAGGGAGAGGCCGCGGTGGTCAACCAAGGGAAGGGCGAAGGAAAGCCCAAAGGCTCCTGGGCCCCTAAGAAAGGAAAGGGTCAGGCTGGAGATGATATGCTCGACCAGCCGTGTCCCATACACACTAAGAAGGACGAAGAGGGACCACTCGACAGTGTCGACTCTTGATCCATAGTTTCCAGAAGGACCAGTCTACTTAGAAAGAGAAGGAATCGGAAGAGTCCGAAGACAAGGAAGGGGACGGAGGATACCCCCGCATCAACTCCACCTTGGTGATTTTCGCAGACGTCGAGAGCAAGAGTCGACTGAAGATCATCAACAGAGAAGTGAACATGGTTGCTCCAGCGACCCCCACGTTCCTGAAATGGTCTAAGACCCCCATCACATTTGACCAGTCCGATCGTCCGGCGCACATCGCCACCCCTGGGCGGCAGGCGTTGGTGGTCGTGTTGGGGAACGTAGCATAATTCAAAAAATTTCTACGCTTTCACCAAGATCCAACTAAGGAGACATCTAGCAATGAGCAAATAAGAGTGCATCTACATACCATTATGTAGATCGCGAGCGGAAGCTTTCAAAGAAGCGTTGATGAAGTAGTCGTACTCTTCGCGTTCTTCGTCACCGATGATCTAGCGCCGAACGGACGGCACCTCCGCGTTCAACACACGTCCAGTACAGCAACGTCACCTCCTTCTTGATCCAGCAAGGGGGGAGGAGAGGTCGTCGGAGATCCAGCAGCACGACGGCGTGGTGGTGGATGCAGTGGAGAATCCTGCAGGGCTTCGCCGGGCGCCCTGCGTAAGGAGTATGGGGTGTGACGGGAGGGGGAGAGGCGCCAGGGGCAAGGGTGCGGCTGCCCTCTCCCCCCCCCCCACATATATATAGGGGGCTAGGGGGTGCGCCGGCCCTGCAGATGGGATCTGCAGGGTGGGGCGGCGGCCAAGGGGGGAATCCTTGCCCCCCAAGGCAAGTGGCGCCCCCTCCCCCCTAGGGTTTCAACCCTAGGCACATGGGTGAAAGATCGTGGATGTCGCCTAGAGGGGGGGTGAATAGGCGCTTTAAAATAATTACGGTTTAGGCTTGAACAAATGCGGAATAAACCTAGCGGTTAATTTGTCAAGCACAAAACCTACAACAACTAGGCTCACCTATGTGCACCAACAACTTATGCTAAGCAAGATAAACAACTAGGTGATAGCAAGATATATGACAAGAAACAAATATATCTATCACAAAGTATAGTGCACACGGAGTGCCCAAGTCCTTCTCTCCCAAATATCTATCACAACTAGGTGATAGCAAGATATATGACAAGAAACAAGATATATGACAAGAAACAATATAACTAGGTGATAGCAATGGCAAGGGCACACGGAGTGCCCAAGTCCTTCTCTCCCAAATCCCACCAAAGCAACTAATGCTAGGGAGGGCAATGAGAGGAAGAACAAGAAGGAGAACACCAAGAACTCCAAGATCAAGATCCAAGGGGTTCCCCTCACCTAGAGGAGAAAGTGATTGGTGGAAATGTGGATCTAGATCTCCTCTCTCTTTTCCCCCAAAAACTAGCAAGAATCCATGAAGGGATTGAGAGATAGCAAGCTCGAAGAAGGTCAACAATGGGGGAAGAACACGAGCTCAAAGGATAAGGTTCATTGGGGAAGAAGACCCCCTTTTATAGGTGGGGAAAAATCCAACCGTTATGCTCACAGCCCGCACAGAGCGGTACTACCGCTCGAGAAGCGGTAGTACCCCTTTGGAAAACAACAGCGAGGAGGCAAAAATGCCAGAAAAACCGTCGGAGCGGTAATACCGCTTGACCTCACGGTACTACCGCTAGGGGTAGCGGTAGTACTGCTAAGGGTAGCGGTACTACTGCTTGCGAGCGGTACTAAAAAATTACATCCGTGCCTACCACCGCTGGACTTGTGACGAGTTTTTGGTCCCGAGCGGAAGTAGCCACGGAAGTAGTCGCGGTAGTACCGCTCCCGAAAGCGGTAGTAAAAAATTACTTCCGCTCCTACCCGCGGTAATACCGCTGCAGCCTTTTCAGAACACCAAAACGACCACAACTTTTGCATACGGACTCCGAGTTTGATGAAACCAAGTTTGTTGGAAAGCTAGCGACAAGGGTTAACACAATCTTGATAGAAATATCAATAAGAAGCAAATAAGAAAAGTCCCAAAAGAAAATGGTGAGAACCCTTCCTCGGATAAGACCGGTAAAACATCCAACACCGAAAACATCATAGAAGACGCAAGTGAACTCCGTTTTCGATGAACTCAAGCTTGTCATCAAGATGACCATAAGCTCTAAGACTCACAAAGAGAACCAAACAAGAACCAAGAAACATGATGCAAGGATGCAATGGTTTGAGCTCTCTACTAACGATACGATCAAGCTACCAACTTGAGAGCCCCCCTTGATAGTACGGCAAACGATCCTATAACTCGGTCTCCCAACTACCACCACGAGACCGGTAAAATAGAAAACCTATCAAGGGCAAACCTTTGCTTTGCACAAATTCCACTTGAGCTAGATGTAGACGATCTTGACTTCCTCAAGTTGGACCATCTTTCTTGATTGCGTTGTCTCGGTGAAGACTAGTAGATTGCTCCCCCATACTCCTCTATGGGTGAGCCACTCTTCGGCATATCTTCACAAGTCCATTGTCATGACAATGGACGGCAAGCTTCAAGCACTTGATTTCTTCGTGATGCTCCACTTGAACTTGCACACCGCAACCTAACCCCATAAAGAACTCTCACGAAGAACATGGGTTAGTACACAAAGTGTGATTGACAATGCTTACCATACCATGGGATTGCTTGATCCCTCTCGGTACATCTTCTACTCTTTGTGTGTTGATCAACTTGATTCATTTTTGACTTAGTTTTGATCAACCTTGAATCTTTCCAACTCTCTTCATTTGGATGATGTCTTGAAGGTAAACATGAATGCTCACAAACTCTTCTTCTTCAAGACATGCTTGCAATAAGCTCAACACCCACAAGACCAATCTTTGGATAATTCCTTAATAGCACCTTGGTCATCACAAACTCTCCTTGAAACCAACAAATGAACTCCAAGAAAAGCCTATGCGCAATCCGTTCAAATATAACTCAAGGCAACCATTAGTCCATAGAGATTGTCATCAATTACCAAAACCAAACATGGGGGCACCGCATGTTCTTTCAATCTCCCCCATTTTGGTAATTGATGACAATCACTTTCAAGAGAGTTTATATAAGGAATTATGCATCACCATACCATGCAACAATAATGTATGCGCATGAGATGCAAAAGCTTAGGAACAAAACCAAAGCAAGAGGAGATGACTAGATGACTCTCTAAACTTCTCCGCAAAACTCTCTGAAACTTCTCCCCCATTGGCATTGATTGCCAAAATGGGTGAAAAGCTTAGAAGGCCAACATAAATTATGCTCCTCCATAAATTGTGTATTTCTCAACTAGATAGTGGAATGCAATACTCATATCCAACGGTAAATACTTGGAGGAACACAAATTATATTGAGGCTCAAAGATTGCAAAAGAAAGATATGCCAGAAAGGCATAACAAAAGGAGAGACACGCAATCAAGCAATCAAAGGATACCAATTGAAGCAAGCTATCAAAAGATATCAATTGAACCAACTAGACCAATGATCCTACATGCCACATGAATAAAAGATATTAAGATATGATGAAGGAGTGTTCTAGACAAACTAGAGAAGCTCCCCATGATTTGTGCACAATTTAATTTTGTATTTGGATACAACAAGCACAACATAGGATCGTCGCTCCCCCAAGATCAATAGAACTCACGACATAGCAACCGATTTTTCTAAAGACACTGGTGAAGCTCCCCATAATTTGTGCACTCCTTAGAAAATTTTCATTAGGATACCAAGTGCACAAAATAGGATCATCACTCCCCCAAAATCAATAGAAACTCACACCAAGTGCAAGTGAGCATGAAGGTAACAAAGCCTAGCACTTGCAACAAACAAATGGTTGAGCAACATATAAAAGAGACAACTTAAGAGTATGCTCAACCAAAATGATGTGTGTGCGTCATGGCAAAGCACTTGAGAAGACTAATGTATGGATGAACATTAAGCATCAATATAGTCTTGAATGAAAGTGATACTCGGTGCAAGGCCTATCATTCCCACACACAACAAGCAAACGGTTTCACAAGCTCACTAATAAGCATATAAAGAACCTATGCTTGTGACAACCCGTGGTGAAGATATAAAAAGAGAGCATTAACAAGACGATGGATACCAATTAATTGGCAAAAGCCATGTCAAGACAAGCAAGAGACAAAAATATCCTCACCACACAAGAGTGCATCTAGATGCAACAAGATAAGATCCGCACTCAAGGCAAAGGCTTTCACAGAGCCACCAAAGAAATGATACAAGAAAGACAAGGTGGTCGTGAAAGAAAGGATATCTTCTAGATATGTAATTTCTCTCAAGTGTATTAGATTCTAGGTAGATGAAAAGCATGATGATATCAATCCACAAAGAATAATGTACACTCGAAATAGTTACAAAAAGGAAGTAAAAAGATATCCACAAGGAAGTCATAATTATACCAATAAGATATTTTGCTTAAACGCAAGCACATGGCAAGATAAGGTCTTATTGTATATACATGAATTCCAACCAATCGAACATCAAAGACATCACAACTAGCAACAAGGCATCATTGTTGGCATGCTTTGAGAAAGGAAACAAATATCACAAGAAGGAATGACTGACATGCCATGATGCAACCTACGCAAGGTTGGTGCAAGAAATGTGTGCATGAAGTAGATGATGATACTTGTTACCGAGATCCCATTGGAAGGATGTAGTAGATACCAAATGAAGGTAGATAGTAGTTCATTGATCATCCTATCTTGACTCCAATAAGCACATGGTGACACCACCTTCCTTTTGAATGATCCGAGCATCCAATGTATCTCCAATTGTTCCTAGAATGACAACACAAACAAAATGGTACCCAAACTCATTGGGACCAAAGAGTTAGAAACACCAATACATAGGACAAACTCCACAAACATATGTGCATTTATATATGAAAATGAATTTCATGCACCTCTCATCCAAATTGAGACTAGGTGGAGTTTCCCCTATATATTGGGTTAAAGAAAGAAAGCATGCCAAGGAAAATACATGTAGTAAATATGCATGCTCAAGACTTTCAAGAAACGAAACGAAATGAAAAAGAAATAACAAGTGAAAATAGGATACCAAATGGAGAAATCATCACTTGGAAGATATCTATTTAGAAGATACATCAAGGAATGAGATATCCATTGATACACGCAAAAGGAAAGATATCGGACTCCCAAAAGAGAGGATGGTTCCAAACAAACCAACCCATCCACAAAGTTTCATGATGGCACAAGTACCAAAAAGAAACGGCTTGCCTTCCATCAACACACACTTGATATGGATCACAAGATGAGTGTTCTATCGAAAATAGGATAGCTCCCCCACGAATTGTGCATTTAGAGAGAATTTGCATTCGAGTACAAAATGCACAAGGTGGGATCACCACTTTCACTATATCTAGAAAACACTCGACAAAAACAATAAAACACGAGATCCACAAGTGGCATGGAAGGAAATGGGAGTTGACACAAACTTGGCAAGAGATAAGACAAATAAAACCAAAAGACAATGTAAATATGATCAATAATTTCCACCACATAAATGATTACCAATTGTCAAAGACAAGAGGTATTTGGAAATAATTCCCGATGATAGATAGCAATGATATCCAACATCATCTACACACCAAACACAAGCAAAATGCAACTTGTAGAGCTAACATGCCACCTAGGAACAACATAATTTATACTATCAACTCTAGGTGACAATATCTCAAATTTACACATTTTCTAGGCTTGTAATATGCACATATAATATTACTCCCCCATAATGTGATACCAATGAACAACTTACCAAGATGCAAAAGAGAACCAACAAGAGATAATTAATGGAACATTTAGAATTTGACTTTCTCATGAGAAGACATACCACATAGAGACTAGATAATCTTGCAATATCAATACTAGATGGTATTCCTCATGTACACACATTTATAGGATTGTGAGGTGCACAAAGCACATCACTCCCCCAAAATGGGATGTTCCATTAATCTCTCACAAGAGCCAACTAAGATAAAAGCAAGAAGCACACAGGCTCAACGCACGACACACACATACATGATGTGCAAACCAATATACACATACTTGATTTCTCAAGATATACAAATTGGACGCACAGCATATACAAACACATGCAAGGAACAAAACCAAAACATGCAAAGGGGCAAGTAACTTTCAATGTAAGCAATTTAAGCACGAGTTACCGCAAGGAGGAACATTGGATATAATATAGAAACTTGATAATCCGAATGACTTGGCTTGAGACAATATGAATGATGAAGACCCCTTAATTCTTCATAATGTAGCCAAGTCTCCAATGCCCTCCAACATCACCTATTGATCAAGTTTGAGCTAGTTGATCCCCAACCAAGTTGGGTCCTAAGAGGTTAGTCACAATAGGCTTGGCTACCCAAATGGTTCTTTTTTTGACACCACTTTGAGTCCCAAGAAACTTGGCAAACACATTGCCAACCTTATCCTTCCCAAGAGAATAGACATCATCAATAATAATTGGGTTGGATAAGTTACCACTAGTGCATGAAGAAGCAAGGTGACCCTTCTCACGGCATAGGTAGCAACATCTACTCTTCACTTTCTTCTCATTTGATTTCTCAAAATGAGAAGCATTACCATGAGTCTTCTTGGGAAGCGGCCTTTCTCCAACTTGCGGTTGAGCATGAGAATGAACTTGTGGCCTCTTCCCTTGTTGCTTGTCACTAATGGCCTTCTTCTTCAATGGGCAAGATCTAACATGATGCCCTTCAATTTTGCACATGAAGCAAATAATCTTGGCCGAATTCTTGAGTTGTTCTTGGCCCTTATTGTTGTTAATGATCTTGGACCTTTTCTTCTTGTTGGAGTTGAATCCAAGTCCACCTTTGTCATTGGGGGATTTTTGCACACTCAAGATATTGTTGAGTGTGGACTTTCCTTCATGACACTTTTCCAAGTCTTCCTTCAAAGAAGTGACTTGGGCCTTGAGCTCTTTGATTTCCTCTACATGGTTAGTATCAACAAAAGTACTAGAGGAAGTATAAGCTTCATTGTTAGAGCAACAAGGCAAGGAGAGCAATTCATCACAAGATGTACTAACATTGTGAGTAGATGAATTACGAGGACTAGCACATGGCAAGATAGCATTTTGACTTGAAGTAGTGCTAGTATCCACATGAGGCTCACTAGATGTTACCTTGATACTCATAGCCTCATGAGCTATCTTTAGAACATTATGGAATACTAGAAGATCATCATGAGAGCTTGTGAGCTTTACACGACTTTCTTCCAATTTCCCATAATTGCCAGATAGCAACTCAAGTTAAGCCCTTAGCTCAACATTCTCCTTCAAAATGGATGCTTCACTAGAAATAGAGTTAGTAGCACAAGCATCATCAATAATAGAAAGAGGAGAAGGCAACTTGGCAAGCTCCTTAGAATATGAAGCTTTAAGTTGAGCATGAGACTCGGTGAGTTTTATGAGCTCACCCTTAATGACCCTTGAGCCATTTTTGAGGTGCTCAAAATCCTCGAGGAGTTTAGCATGTGCAACTTCAAGCTTCTCATTTTTAGTTTCAAAATCATTAACCACCTCGAGAGCTCTATCACGGGATTCCTTTATTCTAGATAGTTCTAGAGCAAAAGTCTCCTCAAGAGATTCCTTGGTGGTTTGTTCAAGTTCAAGAGCTTGCGAGAGGTCGGCGATCACATTAGCGTAATCACGCTCATGACATTCCATTTTCTCAATGGTGACCTCATGCTCCTCTAGATGATATTCCAACTCCTCTATATATTTCTTGCCCTCAATGGCAATAGACATGATTTCCATGAAGTTGGAACAAGCAATTTTATTCTTATGAAGAGCTTTAAAAATCATTTCCCCCTTAATTTTTAAGGAGGCAACATTATCATTTTCTTCATCATTTTCTACATCATCATCATTGTTATCATCACTATCATGACAAGATATATTGGGGTTCAAAGTGGGAGATACCTTTGAAGCCTTAGCCATAAGGCAAAACGCAATAGATGATGATGTAGGATCCCTTGAAGCACCATTCAAGACTACATCTTGTTCCATGGGGTGTTGGGTTTCCTCTACATTGTTAGCACAACAATTCAAGGAAATAGATGCATTTTTATCATGGCAACAAGACATAGCAAGCATATCATCATGAGTTTTAGTAAAGGAATTTCTACATGATATGCAAGGACTATCAACACAAGCATGTGAAACATGTAGGGTGCTCGAAGTGTTAAAGTCCAAAGAAGATGCATTGCAGTAAGATAGTGATGAAGGATCACCCACAATAAGCATACTATCATCATTGCAATGACCAACACTACTCACCATATCATTTCCTTGTGGCAAACCACATGTAGGTGAAGTAGAAGAAGTTGAGAAGACAACACGGCCGGAGGTGGAGGGAGAACAATCATTCCTATAATTCTTGGACACACCATATTTATCTTGAAGCTTTGTCCACAACTCATGAGCATCCCGGAACGGCATGAGTTGAAATATAACTGCATTGCTCAAAGCATCAAAAAGCACATTAGAAGCTTGAGCATTGAGATAAGAGTTTTTCTCATCCTCTAAAGATAATCTTTGTGCATCCTTTGGAGGAGGAAAACCCATATCTACAATTCGCTCTAAATTTGGGTCCATGACCCTAAAGAGATTAAGCATGCGAATTACCCAAACATCAAAATTTGTGCCATTGAAACTAAGAGTGTCAGAGAATCCTAAACCCCTAGTCGACATCCTTACTCTCTAGGCGGTTAAGCCCTATGAAGAGATACGAGGCTCTGATACCAATTGAAAGATCGTGGATGTCGCCTAGAGGGGGGGGTAAATAGGCGCTTTAAAATAATTATGGTTCAGGCTTGAACAAATGCGGAATAAACCTAGCGGTTAATTTGTCAAGCACAAAACCTACAACAACTAGGCTCACCTATGTGCACCAACAACTTATGCTAAGCAAGATAAACAACTAGGTGATAGCAAGATATATGACAAGAAACAATATATCTATCACAAAGTATAGTGCATAAGTAAAGGGCTCGGGTAAGAGATAACCGAGGCACGCGGAGACAACGATGTATCCCGAAGTTCACACCCTTGCGGATGCTAATCTCCGTTTGGAGCGGTGTGGAGGCACAATGCTCCCCAAGAAGCCACTAGGGCCACTGTAATCTCCTCACGCCCTCGCACAATGCAAGATGTCGTGATTCCACTAAGGGACCCTTGAGGGCGGTCACCGAACCCGTACAAATGGCAACCCTTGGGGCGGTCACCGAACCCGTACACTTTGGCAACCCTTGGGGGAGGTCATCGGAACCCTTCAAATTGCTCGAGGCGATCTCCACAACCTAATTGGAGACCCCGACGCTTGCCCGGAGCTTTACACCACAATGATTGAGCTCCGAACACCAAGGTTGGGGCTATCTCCCCAACGACACCACGAAGCTTCACCACAATGGAATATGGCTTCGAGGTGACCACAGCCGTCTAGGGCGCCCAAGCACCCAAGAGGAACAAGCTCAAGGGTACCAAGCACCCAAGAGTAATAAGCTTCTCAACTTCACTTCCACGTATCACCGTGGAGAACTCAAACCGATGCACCAAATGCAATGGCAAGGGCACACGGAGTGCCCAAGTCCTTCTCTCCCAAATTCCACGAAAGCAACTAATGCTAGGGAGGGAAATGAGAGGAAGAACAAGAAGGAGAACACCAAGAACTCCAAGATCAAGATCCAAGGGGTTCCCCTCACCTAGAGGAGAAAGTGATTGGTGGAAATGTGGATCTAGATCTCCTCTCTCTTTTCCCCCAAAAACTAGCAAGAATCCATGGAGGGATTGAGAGATAGCAAGCTCGAAGAAGGTCAACAATGGGGGAAGAACACGATCTCAAAGGATAAGGTTCATTGGGGAAGAAGACCCCCTTTTATAGGTGGGGAAAAATCCAACCGTTATGCTCACAGCCCGCACAGAGCGGTACTACCGCTCGAGGAGCGGTAATACCGCTAGGGCGGTAGTACCCCTTTGGAAAACAACAGCGAGGAGGCAAAAAGGCCAGAAAAACCGTCGGAGCGGTAGTACCGCTTGACCTCACGGTACTACCGCTAGGGGTAGCGGTAGTACTGCTAAGGGTAGCGGTACTACTGCTTGCGAGCGGTACTAAAAAATTACATCCGTGCCTACCACCGCTGGACTTGTGACGAGTTTTTGGTCCCGAGCGGAAGTAGCCACGGAAGTAGTCGCGGTAGTACTGCTCCAAGCGGTAGTACCGCTCCCGAAAGCGGTAGTACCGCTCCCGAAAGCGGTAGTAAAAAATTACTTCCGCTCCTACCCGCGGTAGTACCGCTGCAGCCTTTTCAGAACACCAGAACGACCACAACTTTTGCATACGGACTCCGAATTCGATGAAACCAAGTTTGTTGGAAAGCTAGCGACAAGGGCTAACACAATATTGATAGAAATATCAATAAGAAGCAAATAAGAAAAGTCCCAAAATAAAATGGTGAGAACCCTTCCTCGGATAAGACTGGTAAAACATCCAACACCGAAAACATCATAGAAGACGCAAGTGAACTCCGTTTTCGATGAACTCAAGCTTGTCATCAAGATGACCATAAGCTCTAAGACTCACAAAGAGAACCAAACAAGAACCAAGAAACATGATGCAAGGATGCAATGGTTTGAGCTCTCTACTAACGATACGATCAAGCTACCAACTTGAGAGCCCCCCTTGATAGTACGGCAAACGATCCTATAACCCGGTCTCCCAACTACCACCACGAGACCGGTAAAATAGAAAACCTATCAAGGGCAAACCTTTGCTTTGCACAAAGTCCACTTGAGCTAGATGTAGACGATCTTGACTTCCTCAAGTTGGACCATCTTTCTTGATTGCGTTGTCTCGGTGAAGACTAGTAGATTGCTCCCCCATACTCCTCTATGGGTGAGCCACTCTTCGGCATATCTTCACAAGTCCATTGTCACGACAATGGACGGCAAGCTTCAAGCACTTGATTTCTTCGTGATGCTCCACTTGAACTTGCACACCGCAACCTAACCCCACAAAGAACTCTCACGAAGAACATGGGTTAGTACACAAAGTGTGATTGACAATGCTTACCATACCATGGGATTGCTTGATCCCTCTCGGTACATCTTCTACACTTTGTGTGTTGATCAACTTGATTCATTCTTTGACTTAGTTTTGATCAACCTTGAATCTTTCCAACTCTCTTCATTTGGATGATGTCTTGAAGGTAAACATGAATGCTCACAAACTCTTCTTCTTCAAGACATGCTTGCAATAAGCTCAACACCCACAAGACCAATCTTTGGATAATTCCTTAATAGCACCTTGGTCATCACAAACTCTCCTTGAAACCAACAAATGAACTCCAAGAAAAGCCTATGGGCAATCCGTTCAAATATAACTCAAGGCAACCATTAGTCCATAGAGATTGTCATCAATTACCAAAACCAAACATGGGGGCACCGCATGTTCTTTCAATGGGGAGGAGGGCCCATGTGGTGCGCCAGCCCATTAGGGCTGGCCACTCCCCCTTTGCGGCCTAGGGGCCCCACCGGGATGGGTGGCCCCACCCGGTGGACCCCCGGGGCCCCTTCGGTGGTCCCGGGACACTCCCGGTGACCCCCGGAGATCACTCGATGGCCGAAACTGGACTTCCTATATATCATTCTTTACCTCCGGACCATTCCGGAACTCCTCGTGACGTCCGGGATCTCATCCGGGACTCCGAACAACTTTCGGGTTTCCACGTGCATGTATCTCTACGACCCTAGCGTTACCGAACCTTAAGTGTGTAGACCCTACGGGTTCGGGAGACACGTAGACATGACCGAGACCACTCTCTGGTCAATAACCAACAGCGGGATCTGGATACCCATGTTGGTTCCCACGTGTTCCTCGATGATCTTCATCGGATGAACCACCGTGTCAAGGATTCACTCAATCCCGTATGTCATTCCCTTTGTCCATCGGTACGGTACTTGCCCGAGATTCGATCGTCGGTATTCCCGATACCTTGTTCAATCTCGTCATGGCAAGTCTCTTTACTCGATCTGTAATCCATCATCCCGTGACTAACTCCTTAGTCACCTTGAGCTCATTATGATGATGTCTTACCGAGTGGGCCCAGAGGTACCTCTCCGTCATACGGAGTGACAATATCCCAGTCTCGGTTCGTACCAACCCAACAGACACTTTCGGAGATACCCGATGCGTACCTTTATAGCCACCCAGTTACGTTGTGAAGTTTGGCACACCCAAAGTATTCCTACGGCATCTGGGAGTTGTACAATCTCATGGTCTAAGGAATAAATACTTGACACCGAAAAGCTTATGCATTACGAACTATACGATCTCGTGCTATGCTCACGATTGGGTCTTGTCCATCACATCATTCTCCTAATGATGTGATCCCGTTATCACTGACATCCTATGTCCATGGTCAGGAAACCGTGACCATCTGTTGATCAACGAACTGGTAACTAGAGGCTTACCAGGGACTCATTGTGGTCTATGTATTCACACATGTATCGCTGTTTCCGTACAATACAATTCAAGCATGAATAACACACGATTATCATGAACAAGGAAATATAATAATAATACTTTTATTATTGCCTCTAGGGCATATTTCCAACAGTCTCCCACTTGCACTAGAGTCAATAATCTAGTTACATTGTGATGAATCGAACACCCATAGAATTCTGGTGTTGATCATGTTTTGCCCGTGGAAGAGGTTTAGTCAACGGGTCTGCAACATTTAGATCCGTATGCACTTTACAAATATCAATGTCTCCATCCTGAACATAATTCCGGATGGAGTTGAAACGGCGCTTGATGTGCTTGGTCTTCTTGTGAAACCTGGGCTCCTTGGTAATGGCAATAGCACCAGTGTTGTCACAGAAGAGAGTCATCGGGCTTGACGCGCTTGGAATGACTCCTAGGTCGGTGATGAACTCCTTCATCAAGACTCCTTCCTGCGCTGCTTCGGAAGCAGCTATGTGCTCCGTTTCACATGTAGATGCCGCCACGACGTTTTGCTTGCAACTGCACCAGCTGATTGCCCCTCCGTTCAAAATATACACGTGTCCGGTTTGATACTTAGAGTCATCCAGATATGTGTCGAAGCTAGCATCGACGTAACCCTTTACGACGAGCTCTTCGTCACCTCCATAAACGAGAAACATATCCTTAGTCCTTTTCAGGTACTTCAGGATGTTCTTGACCGCTGTCCAGTGTTCCACACCGGGATCACTTTGGTACCTCCCTACCAAACTTATGGCAAGGTTCACATCAGGTCTGGTACACAGCATGGCATACATGATAGAACCTATGGCCGAGGCATAGGAATGACACTCATCTTTTCTCTATCTTCTGCCGTAGTTGGCGACTGAGCCTTGCTCAATCTCATACCTTGCAGAACAGGCAAGAATCCCTTCTTTGACTGATCCATATTAAACTTTTTCAATATCTTGTCAAGGTATGTACTTTGTGAAAGACCAATGAGGCGTCTTGATCTATCTCTATAGATTTTGATGCCTAATATGTAAGCAGCTTCTCCAAGGTCCTTCATTGAAAAACTCTTATTGAAGTAGGCCTTTATGCTTTCCGAGAATTCTATATCATTTCCCATCAGCAATATGTCATCCACATATAATATGAGAAATGCTACAGAGCTCCCACTCACTTTCTTGTAGATACAGGCTTCTCCATAAGTCTGTATAAAGCCAAACGCTTTGATCACATCATTAAAGCGAATATTCCAACTCCGAGATGCTTGCACCAGCCTATAAATCGAGCGCTGGAGCTTGCATACCTTGTTAGCGTTCTCTGGATCGACAAAACCTTCCGGTAGCATCATATACAACTCTTCCTTGAGGAAGCCATTAAGGAATGCTGTTTTGACGTCCATTTGCCATATCATAGAATGCGGCAATAGCTAACATGATTCTGACTGACTTCAGCATCGCTACGGGAGAGAAAGTCTCGTCGTAGTCAATCCCTTGAACTTGTCGATAACCCTTAGCGACAAGCCGAGCCTTATAGATGGTCACATTACCATCCGCGTCTGTCTTCTTCTTAATTATCCATTTGTTTTCTATGGCGTGCCTATCATCAGGCAAGTCCACCAAAGTCCATGGATTCTATCACGGATTTCATGGCTCCAAGCCATTTATTGGAATCCGGGCCCGCCATAGCTTCTTCATAGTTTGAAGGTTCACCGTTGTCTAACAACATGATTTCCAGGACAGGGTTGCCGTACCACTCTGGTGCGGAACGTGCCCTTGTGGACCTTCGAAGTTCAGTAGTAACTTGATCTGTTTCTTCATGATCATTATCATCAACTTCCTCCCTTGTCGGTGCAGGCACCTCAGGAACGATTTCCTGCTCTGCGCTACTTTCCGGTTCAGGAGGGGTGACTGTCACCTCATCAAGTTCTACTTTCCTCCAACTCACTTCTTTCGAGAGAAACTCTTTTTCCAGAAAGCATCCATTCTTGGCAACAAAAACTTTGCCTTCGGATCTGTGGTAGAAGGTGTACCCAATCGTTTCCTTTGGGTATCCTATGAAGACGCATTTTTCCGATTTTGGTTCGAGCTTTTCTGGTTGAAGTTTCTTGACATAAGCATCGCAACCCCAAACTTTTAGAAACGACAGCTTTGGTTTCTTGCCAAACCAAAGTTCATACGGAGTCGTCTCAACGGATTTCGACGGAGCCCTATTTAAAGTGAATGCGGCAGTCTCTAAAGCATAACCCCAAAAAGATAGCGGTAAATCGGTGAGGGACATCATAGATCGCACCATGTCCAACAGAGTACGATTTCGACGTTCGGACACACCGTTACGTTGAGGTGTTCCGGGCGGTGACAATTGTGAAACAATTCCACAGCTCCTAAGGTGTGTGCCAAATTCATGACTTAAATATTCACCCCCACGATCTGATCGTAAGAACTTTATTTTTCTGTCACGTTGATTCTCAACCTCATTCTAAAATTCCTTGAACTTTTCAAAGGTCTCAGACTTGTGTTTCATCAAATAGATATACCCGTATCTACTCAAGTCATCTGTGAGGGTGAGAACATAACGATAGCCTCCGCGAGCCTCAACACTCATTGGACCGCACACATCGGTATGTATGATTTCCAATAAGTTGGTTGCTCGCTCCATTGTTCCGAAGAACGGAGTCTTGGTCATCTTGCCCAAAAGGCATGGTTCGCACGTGTCAAATGATTCATAATCAAGAGACTCTAGAAGTCCATCTGAATGGAGCTTCTTCATACGTTTGACACCAATATGACCAAGGCGGCAACGCCACAAGTATGTGGGACTATCATTATCAACTTTACATCTTTTGGCATCTACACTATGAATATGTGTATCATCACGTTCGAGATTCATCAAAAATAAACCATTGACCAGCTGGGCATGACCATAAAACATATCTCTCAAATAAATAGAACAACCATTATTCTCTGATTTGAAAGAGTAGCCATCTCGCATAAGACTAGATCCAGATACAATGTTCATGCTCAAAGTTGGTACTAAATAACAATTATTAAGGTTTAAAACTAATCCCGAGGGTAGATGTAGAGGCAGCGTGCCGACGGCGATCACATCGACCTTGGAACCATTCCCGACGCGCATCGTCACCTCATCCTTCGCCAGTCTTCGCTTATTCCGCAGCTCCTGCTTAGAGTTACAAATATGAGCAACTGCACCGGTATCAAATACCCAGGAGCTACTACGAGCGCTGGTAAGGTACACATCAATAACAAGTATATCAAATATACCTTTGACGTTCCCGGCCTTCTTGTCTGCTAAGTATTTGGGGCAGTTCCGCTTCCAGTGACCCGTTCCCTTGCAATAAAAGCACTCTGTCTCAGGCTTGGGTCCATGCTTTGGCTTCTTCCCGGCAACGGGCTTACCGGGCGCGGCAACTCCCTTGCCGTCCTTCTTGAAGTTCTTCTTACCCTTGCCTTTCTTGAACTTAGTGGTTTTATTGACCATCAACACTTGATGTTCTTTCTTGATGTCCACCTCCGCTGATTTCAACATTGAATACACCTCGGGAATGGAGTTCTCCATCCCCTGCATATTGAAGTTCAACACGAAGCTCTTGAAACTTGGCGGGAGCGACTGGAGGATTCTGTCAACGACCGCTTCATCTGGGAGATTCATTCCCAGCTGAGACAAGCGGTTGTGCAATCCAGAAATCTTGCGGATGTGCTCACTGACAGAACTGTTTTCCTCCATCTTACAGCTGTAGAATGCGTCGGAGGCATCATATCTCTCGACTCGGGCATGAGCTTGTAAAACCATTTTCAGCTCTTCGAACATCTCATATGCTCCGTGGTTCTCAAAACGTTTTTGGAGCCCCGACTCTAAGCTGTAAAGCATGCCGCACTGAACCAAGGAATAATCATCACTACGCGACTGCCAGACGTTCAAAACGTCTTGGGTCGCATCGGGACCGGGTGCATCACCTAGCGGTGCTTCAAGGACATATGATCTCTTGGCATCTATGAGGATAATCCTCGGGTTACGGACCCAATCCGTATAGTTGCTACCATCGTCTTTCAGCTTGGTTTTCTCTAGGAATGCGTTCAAGTTGAGGGAAACTTGAGCGTGGGCCATTTGATCTACAAGAGATATTGTAAAAATTTAGACAAAGTTCATGATAATTAAGTTCAACTTAATCAAATTTTAATGAACTCCCACTCAGAATGACATCTCTCTAGTCATCTAAGTGATACACGATCCGAATCGACTAGCCCGTGTCCGATCATCACGTGAGACGGACTAGTCATCAACGGTGAACATCTTCATGTTGATCGTATCTTCTATACGACTCGTGTTCGACCTTTCGGTCTTCCGTGTTCCGAGGCCATGTCTGTACATGCTAGGCCCGTCAAGTGAACCCTAAGTGTATTGCCTGTGTAAATCTGGCTTACACCCGTTGTATGCGAACGTTAGAACCTATCACACCCGATCATCACGTGGTGCTTCGGAACAACGAACTTTAGCAACGGTGCACAGTTAGGGGGAACACAATTCTTGAAATTTTAGTGAGAGATCATCTTATTTACTACCGTCGTTCTAAGTAAACAAGATGCATAAACATGATAAACATCACATGCAATCAATTAAAGTGACATGATATGCCCAATATCATCTTGCTCCTTGGATCTCCATCTTCGGGGCACCATGATCATCTTGTCACCGGCTCGACACCATGATCTTCATCATCATGATCTCCATCATCGTGTCTTGAAGAAGTCGTCACGCCAACTATTACTTCTACTACTATGGCTAACGTTTAGCAATAAAGTAAAGTAATTACATAGCATTTATTCAGTGACACGCAGGTCATACAATAATTAAGACAACTCCTATGGCTCCTGCCGGTTGTCAAGTTCATGGACATGCAAGTCGTGATTCCCTATTACAAGAACATGATCAATCTCATACATCACATATATCATTCATCACATCTTCTTCTGGCCATACCACGTCACATAGCACATGCTGCAAAAACAAGTTAGACGTCCTCTAATTGTTGTTGCAAGTTTTTACGTGGCTTCTATAGGTTTTCTAGCAAGAACGTTTCTTACCTACGCCAAAACCACAACGTGATTTGTCAATTTCTATTTACCCTTCATAAGGACCCTGTTCATCGAATCCGATCCGACTAAAGTAGGAGAGACAGACACCCGCCAGCCACCTTATGCAACTAGTGCATGCCTGTCGGTGGAACCAGTCTCACGTAAGCGTACGTGTAAAGTCGGTCCGGGCCGCTTCATCCCACAATACCGCCGAATCAAGATTGACTAGTAACGGCAAGAAAGTTGAACAAACTCAAATGCCCACAACTGTTTTGTGTTCTACTCGTGCAAGATGCTACGCATAAGACCTAGCTCAGATGCCACTGTTGGGGAACGTAGCAGAATTCAAAATTTTCTACGCTTTCACCAAGATCCAACTAAGGAGACATCTAGCAACGAGCAAATAAGAGTGCATCTACATACCGTTATGTAGATCGCGTGCGGAAGCTTTCGAAGAAGCCTGGATGAAGTAGTCGTACTCTTCGCGTTCTTCGTCACCGATGATCTAGCACCGAACGGACGGCACCTCCGCGTTCAACACACGTCCGGTACAGCAATGTCACCTCCTTCTTGATCCAGCAAGGGGGGAGGAGAGGTCGTCGGAGATCCAGCAGCACGACGGCGTGGTGGTGGATGCAGTGGAGAATCCTGCAGGGCTTCGCCGGGCGCCCTGCGTAAGGAGTATGGGGTGTGACGGGAGGGGGAGAGGCGCCAGGGGCAAGGGTGCGGCTACCCTCTCCCCCCCACATATATATAGGGGGCCAGGGGGGTGCGCCGGCCCTGCAGATGGGATCTGCAGGGTGGGGCGGCGGCCAAGGGGGGAATCCTTGCCCCCCAAGGCAAGTGGCACCCCCTCCCCCCTAGGGTTTCAACCCTAGGCGCATGGGGAGGAGGGTCCATGTGGTGCGCCAGCCCATTAGGGCTGGCCACTCCCCCTTTGCGGCCTAGGGGCCCCAGCGGGATGGGTGGCCCCACCCGGTGGACCCCCGGGGCCCCTCCGGTGGTCCCGGGACACTCCCGGTGACCCCCGGAGATCACCCGATGGCCGAAACTGGACTTCCTATATATCATTCTTTACCTCCGGACCATTCCGGAACACCTCGTGACGTCCGGGATCTCATCCGGGACTCCGAACAACTTTCGGGTTTCCACGTGCATGTATCTCTACGACCCTAGCGTTACCGAACCTTAAGTGTGTAGACCCTACGGGTTCGGGAGACACGTAGACATGACCGAGACCACTCTCCGGTCAATTACCAACAGCGGGATCTGGATACCCATGTTGGTTCCCACGTGTTCCTCGATGATCTTCATTGGATGAACCACCGTGTCAAGGATTCACTCAATCCCGTATGTCATTCCCTTTGTCCATCGGTACGGTACTTGCCCGAGATTCGATCGTCGGTATTCCCGATACCTTGTTCAATCTCGTCATGGCAAGTCTCTTTACTCGATCCGTAATCCATCATCCCGTGACTAACTCCTTAGTCACCTTGAGCTCATTATGATGATGTCTTACCGAGTGGGCCCAGAGGTACCTCTCCGTCATACGGAGTGACAATATCCCAGTCTCGGTTCGTACCAACCCAACAGACACTTTCGGAGATACCCGATGCGTACCTTTATAGCCACCCTGTTACGTTCTGACGTTTGGCACACCCAAAGTATTCCTACGGCATCCGGGAGTTGTACAATCTCATGGTCTAAGGAATAAATACTTGACACCGAAAAGCTTATGCATTACGAACTATACGATCTCGTGCTATGCTCAGGATTGGGTCTTGTCCATCACATCATTTTCCTAATGATGTGATCCCGTTATCACTGACATCCTATGTCCATGGCCAGGAAACCGTGAGCATCTGTTGATCAACGAACTGGTAACTAGAGGCTTACCAGGGACTCATTGTGGTCTATGTATTCACACATGTATCGTTGTTTCTGTACAATACAATTCAAGCATGAATAACAGACGATTATCATGAACAAGGAAATATAATAATAATACTTTTATTATTGCCTCTAGGGCATATTTCCAAAGGTCGACCCAGTGGTCGAAGGCACTCGACTGACCAGGGTTCTTATGGATGGAGGCAGTGGCTTGAATATCCTGTATGCAACAACCCTTCGGGATATGGGCATTCCGATGTCCAAGCTAAGGGAAAGTAACATGAGGTTCCATGGGGTAATCCCCAGGAAGAAGGCCAATTCACTTGGTCAGATCTCACTCGACGTCGTCTTTGGTGAGTCCAAGAACTACCAAAAGGAGAAGCCGACGTTCGAAGTGGTGGACTTTAACAGCGCCTATCATGCCATCCTGGGTAGGCCAGCCTACGCCAGGTTCATGGCTCGACCATGTTACGTCTACCTCAAGCTGTAGATGCCGGGACCCAACGGTGTCATAACCATCACCGGGAACCGGCAGAAAGCGGAAGAATGCTTCCAGAAAGGCTCGAAGATCGCCGACGAGCAGATGGCAGCAGTAGAGATGGAGGAGTACCAGAAGCAAGTGGATCCAGGCGACCTGCTAAGGGCAAAGAAGGCGGCTTCCGAGTCAGCCTTTCGGTCAGTCGGGGACACAAAACCCGTGCACATCCACCCCACCGACCCCAACACAGCGCCGACCCACATCTCCACCACCCTCGACAGCAAATAGAAAGAAGCGCTCATCCAGTTCCTCCGTGAGAACTGGGACATCTTTGCAAGGAAACCATCGAACATGCCAGGTGTGCCCAGGGGGCTGGCTGAGCACCATTTGCGAGTCGACCCGAAGGTGAAACCTGTGAAGGAACATCTCCGTCGATCCGCTGCGAAGAAGCGAAAGGCGATTGGCGAAGAAGTGGCTCGACTCCTAGCAGCAGAGTTCACCCGCGAGATATACCACTCCGAGTGGCTCGCCAACGTCGTCATCGTCCCCAAAAAGGACAAGTCTCTCCGCATGTGCATCGATTTCAATCACATCAATCGGGCCTGCCCGAAAGATCATTTTCCTCTCCCCCGCATCGATCAAATAGTCGACTCGACTGCGGGATTTGAGCGTTTGTCCTTTCTGGACGCATATTCTGGATACCATCAGATCCGTCTGTATGGGCCCGATGAAATAAAGACAGCCTTCATCACCCCTTTCGGGTGTTTTTGCTATGTCACCATGCCTTTCGGCCTCAAAAATGTCGGCGCCACCTTCATGCGCATGATCCAGAAATGCTTAATAAAGCAAATCAGTCGGAACGTCGAGGCGTACATGGATGACATCGTGGTCAAGTCACGGAAAGGTTCCGACCTACTGACTGACCTTGCTGAGACATTCGCGAACCTCAGAAGTTACGATATCAAGCTCAACCCGTCAAAGTGTACATTCGGAGTTCCTGGTGGCAAGTTGCTCGGTTTTCTCGTTTCCGAACGGGGAATCGATGCCAACCCAGAGAAAGTCAGCGCCATCCTCCGAATGAAACGCCCCGAGCGTATACACGACGTCCAGAAGCTTACTGGTTGCTTGGCCGCATTGAGTCGATTCATTTCTCGGCTCGGGGAGAAGGCACTGCCTCTCTACCGACTCATGAAGAATCCGACAAGTTCGAGTGGAATCCCGAAGCCGAAGCAGCGTTTGAGGAACTCAAAGCCCTGCTGTCCACCCAGTCGGTGCTCGCTGCCCCAGTCAGCGGAGAGCCTCTTCTGCTGTACATTGCTGCCACCGGACAAGTCGTCAGTACTGTACTCACGGTCGAGCGGGAAGAAGAGGGCAAGGCATACAAGGTTCAACGCTCGGTCTATTACATATCCAAAGTTTTGACTCCCTCCAAGCAAAGGTATCCACATTACCAAAAGCTTGTGTACGGGATTTACTTGACTGCAAAAAAGGTTGCCCATTATTTCTCGGATCACTCAGTCTCAGTCGTCAGCGACGCCCCATTATCAGAGATACTAAACAACCGAGATGCAACCGGTCGAGTGGAAAAATGGGCGATTGAACTTCTTCCGTTAGATATCAAGTTCGAAGCGAAGAAAGCCATCAAGTCTCAGGCCATAGCGGATTTTGTGGCTGAGTGGATAGAACAAGAGCTTCCGACTCAAGTCCAGTCGGACCATTGGACTATGTTCTTCGATGGGTCCAAAATGCTGAACGGATCCGGTGCAGGCGTGGTCCTGATCTCTCCTAGGGGCGACAAGCTTAGCTACGTCCTTCAGATCCATTTTGATTCATCAAACAACGAGGCTGAATACGAAGCACTTTTGTATGGGTTGCGTATGGCCATCTCACTCGGCGTCCGTCGCCTGATGGTCTACGATGATTCCGACCTAGTGGTGAACCAAGTAATGAAAGAATGGGACGTCAGGAGCCCGGCAATGACCAGTTATTGCAGTGCAGTGCGAAAGCTTGAAAAGAAGTTCGAAGGCTTAGAGCTCCATCATGTGCCCAGAGCAAAGAATCAGCTAGCCGACGATCTCGCAAAAATTGGGTCGACTCGAATGTGTTCCTAGAGCATCTACATACTCCCTCTGTCAAGGAAGACCCCTTCACGGAAGAACCCCCGCAGCCAGTCAGTGCAACCAATCCGACTGAGGTTGAAGTGCCTGCCGTGGTCGACTTGATCATGGAGGTCCTAGTAATCACACTTGATTGGACTGTGCCATATATATCATATCTGCTCAGGCAAGAACTCCCAGAAGATGAAGAAGAAGCGCGCCAGATCGTCCGCCGATCCAAAGCATTCACAGTCATTCAAGGTCAGCTCTACAGAGAAAGCGTCACTGGAGTCGCCCAGCGCTGCATCGATCCAGAGGAAGGTCGACTGATCTTGGATGAAATCCACTCGGGGACTTGCGGCCACCACGCTTCCTCTCGGACTATCGTGGCCAAAGCATACCGAGCCGGATTTTACTGGCCCCGCGCCAACGAGATGGCCAAGGATATTGTGGATAAATGCGCAGGGTGCCAGTTCTACTCCAACATGTCGCACAAGCCAGCATCCGCCCTCAAAACCATCCCACTGGTCTGGCCCTTCGCTGTTTGGGGCTTAGATATGGTCGGCCCCTTCAGGACGGGTAGGAGCGGATTCACTCACCTTCTGGTGGCAGTCGACAAGTTCACCAAGTGGATTGAGGCCAAACCCATCAAGAACCTCGAGTCGAGCACCGCCATCAGCTTCATTAAGGAACTAATATTCAGATATGGGGTCCCTCACAGCATCATAACAGACAACGGCTCCAACTTTGACTCGGATGAATTCAGAGCATTCTGTGCTTCCCAAGGGACGCGAGTCGACTACGCCTCCGTAGCACACCATCAGTCGAATGGACAAGCGGAAAGAGCAAATGGGCTGATTCTCCAAGGCTTAAAGCCACGGCTCATGCGTGACCTCAAGCATGCCGCCGGGGCTTGGGTAACCGAACTGCCCTCCGTCCTGTGGGGTCTGAGGACAACTCCAAATCGGTCGACTGGTCGTACCCCTTTATTCCTGGTCTATGGGGCCGAAGCTATATTGCCGAGTGACTTATTACACAATGCCCCCAGAGTAGAACTCTTCTCCGAAACTGAGGCAGAGCAAGCTCGTCAAGATACAGTCGACCTTTTAGAAGAGGAAAGAGAGATGGCCCTGATCCGGTCGACCATCTATCAACAGGACCTGCGTCGATTCCACGCTCGCAACGTGAGAAGTCGAGCGTTCCAGGAAGGAGACCTGGTCCTCCGAGTGCATCAGAAACGTCCGCACAAGCTTGCCCCAGCATGGGAAGGCCCGTTCATCATCACGAAGGTGCTGCGCAACGGAGCTTACCACCTCTACAATGTAGCCCAGAAGAAAGACGAACCTCATTCATGGAATGCGGACCTACTCCGCCGTTTTTTCACTTGAAGCACTCGACGGTCGAGTTGTAATAAAGATTCCCCAATTTGTTTCAAAAGCAAGATAGCAATGATTCCCTAACGATTAGTGTCCTCTAAATCCCCCAGTGGGTGCTTAGCTGCGATCCGCCGAGCTACGTCACAAGTACAAGGCGGTTCGGTCCTCCGAACTCCGCCACAAGTACAACGTAGTTTGGCATCGCCTAAGTTATAAACATTCTACTCCGAGTGAAGAGCAACCCTCTCACTCGGGGGCTTAGCTGCGACCCCGTGACTCGCCTAAGTTACAACTATCTACTCCGAGTGAAGAGCAACCCTCTCACTCGGAGGCTTAGCTGCGGTCCTCCCAGCTACGTCACAAATACAAGGCGGTTCGGTCCTCCGAACTCCGCCACAAGTACAACGTAGCTTGGAATCGCCTAAGTTATAAACATTCCACTCCGAGTGAAGAGCGACCCTCTCACTCGGGGGCTTAGCTGCGACCCCGTGACTCGCCTAAGTTACAACTATCTACTCCGAGTGAAGAGCAACCCTCTCACTCGGAGGCTTAGCTGCGGTCCTCTGAGCTACGTCACAAATACAAGGCGGTTCGGTCCTCCGAACTCCGCCACAAGTACAACGTAGCTTGGAATCGCCTAAGTTATAAACATTCCACTCTGAGTGAAGAGCGACCCTCTCACTCGGGGGCTTAGCTGCGACCCCGTGACTCGCCTAAGTTACAACTATCTACTCCGAGTGAAGAGCAACCCTCTCACTCGGAGGCTTAGCTGCGGTCCTCCGAGCTACGTCACAAGTACAAGGCGGTTCGGTCCTCCGAACTCCGCCACAAGTTCAACGTAGCTTGGAATCGCCTAAGTTATAAACATTCTACTCTGAGTGAAGAGCGACCCTCTCACTGGGGGGCTTAGCTGCGACCCCGTGACTCGCCTAAGTTACAACTATCTACTCCGAGTGAAGAGCGACCTTCTCACTCGGGGACTCGGCTACAGACGTCGACTCAAAGATTCAAGCAATCGAAAGAAGAGCGGCAAACCGAAGGATCAAAATCAAATAAAAGCCCCGCAAAGTTCGGGCAAGAGTACTTGGGCCACAGACCCACCAAAGTTTAACGAGTACAAATCCATGCGGCATTCCGCGGCAAATAAAGGTTAATGTATCAAAGTCATGGCTCGGGAGGGGGCGGGCTTGTAGGCGCGACAAATTCGTCCAAATCGATCCCGTCGGCGATACGAGTGGCAGCCTCCAAGAAAGTCTCCATGAAGGACTGGAATTGGAGCTCCTTCGTGTTTGCGACCTTCAGTGCAGCAAGCTTCCTCTCCTTCACCTCCCTGAAGTGCACACTGACCAAAGCCAGCGCCTCGTCTGCTCCTCCCCGGGCGGCCGACTTCTTCCATTCTTGCACTCGGTTGGGGACCTCATTGAGTCGAGTCATCAAGGACTCGAGGTCGTTCTCTGATGGCTTCTCGCCCCTCGTTGGTTACCCCAAGTGGAAGGTTTGAGATGTAGCCTAGCGGCAAATTTTCCTTGGCAAAGATACCAAGGATCGAATCCCGTGAGACTCCGAGGGTCGACAAGAAGGTGTCAATAGCGCCAGCAACTTTTGCTTGACAGGACCTGCACACAGATACAAATAACTTTGCTCCCAACGAGTACAGAGAGGTTGTCAATCCCTCCAGCCTTGTCGTTTACAAAGGATCAAACTCAAGAGATAATAGTGATAGGTATGACTGCAACTAGGAAATAATAACAGGAAGTAAATAGCGGGTGTGATCAGTGATGGTAATATGGACCGGGGTCCCATGATGTTCACTAGTGATGTCTCTCTCCCAAAAGACGATAAAACAGCTAAGCGAGGTAAACAAATTACAGCTGGGCAATTGACAGGATTATGTGCGCAAACCAATGCTAACTATGCTGTAAAGCAAGGTAGAGGCTCAAAAGTATGGGCGGTATGCCAAGGCAAGTAGACCGAAATCCATCTGCATCTACTACTAGTCATCCACCTTGAGATATCTATCCAGAACATCTCGCTGGTATTAAATTGCGAGTCCCACCCAAAGTGTAAACTCAAAGCAACAGACAACTGCATTAAAAGAACTTTGCATAAAGTAAACAATCCTTGCACCCGCAAGTACAAGCACCGTTGTTTTCCCCCTTGTGGCAACAACACATCACCTAGACTCATGTTTCTGTCACTCAAGCTAGTCATCGAGGGGCATGAACCTACAATCAAGCATAACGTTCCCTCTTGGAGCTACTACCTACTACTCGGCCAAAGCAATAAATAGCAATGGAGAACATGCAAGAATTACTCAAGAACATAACTATAAAAGAGGTGAATCAAATATATTACTCACACACAATCTGAACATAATCTCATAATCCATCGGATCCCAGCAAACTCAGCAGAGTAACAGCATAAAGATTACATATGTGCCTCGATCATGTAGGGAAGCTCACGAGGTCTAATCGATGAAGAACAAAGAGGGGAGGAGAACATCACATAGCTACTGGTCATGGACCCATGGTCCAAGGGAGACTACTCACAACTCATCCGGGAAGCGTCCATGGTGGTGGAGAAGCTCCCGGTGGTGGTTCTCCCCTCCGGCAGGGTGCCGGGAAGAGTTCTCCTGGTGCTCCCGATCTTGGAAGCACGGCGGCGGCGGAACAGAGATGCGATCGCGAAAAAGGGTTCCGTCCTCGAGGGTTTCGGGACGCGAGCCATATATATGCCAAAGGGGGTCACCAGAGGCGGAGGTGGGGCCGCGCCGGGTGGCCGCCTGGGCTACCCCAGGCTCCCCTCTGGCCCTGCCTTGGTTTTTCCGGAAGCTCCTGATACGCTGATTTTTCCTGTATTTTTCCCGGAATTTTTAGGGCACTTTTAATATGGGGGAAACCTGAAATAGAAAAACAGCAGAAAACAAGAACTGACACTGTGGTGCACTGAGTTAATAGGTTAGTCCAAATATGATCAAAAGTGTATGGAAGTGCATAAATATCATAGCAATATCACACAAAAGAGGCATGGAGCAAGCAGAAATTATAGATACGTTTTGGACGTATCATTCTCCTGCACGGCTCCCCTCCAGAGTGCGGCGTCGATTCGGGCCATCACCGCCTTCAGTCGTCCCAGGTAATCAGTGGCCGCAGTAAGGCGAGACTCCAGCCTCAGTATGTTCATGGAAACCTCGTCCTTCACAATGGAGTTGGCGGGGTCCAAGCCAGGCTCGACCCGGCTAGTCTCCTCTCCGAAGTTACGACAGAACTCTGCACCAAGAACAGTAGTCGAGTTAGCGGATGCAACACGGGTCGACTAGCCCAATTTCAACCAATCCAAAGAGGACATACCTTCGAGCACGAGGTACCTTTTTTGGTGAGGTCGCCCAGATACGCCTCAAGATCAAGCCTCTTCCGAAACAGAGCCTCATACTTGTCGTTCAAGTCGGCCCTGGACTTCTTCAGCTGAGCCACCTCATTGTTGGCCGCGTCGAGTGAACCTCTCAGTCGGATAATCTCCGCCTCGAGTGCGCCCACAGAAGCCAGCTTCTTCTCCGCCAGCTCCGACTTCTCCTGGGCCGCCTGCTGCGCCGCCGCCAAGTCAAGATCCTTTTGCTCCAAAGCTGCTCTTAGTTGACCTACCAAGGCCGCCACTAGACAGATGAACATGAAGGAACACTCTAAGCGAAAAGTCAGTCGACAGGAGACAGAAGTAAGTTACCAGCCGCATCGTCTTGCGTCTTCTTCAGATGGTCCCGGGCCAACTGCAAGTCAAGATTGAGCTGGATTTGCTTCTGCTCAAGATCGGCAAACTTGGCCCCGAACTCGCAAGATTTCTGCATCAACGAGACAAAGCAAAGATTATAAGACTACAGTCGAGTCAGATCACTCAACCGCAGCCTCGGGGACTACACCCAGTGGGTGCACTGAGCGTGCCCCCACTAGTTTCACTCGGCCAAGATTAGTCTGGCGCGAGCTCAAAAAAAAACAGCATGGAAGTTCTATAGTAAGACCATGGCCGACTGCAGTCAGTCGACCATGGTCTCGGGGGCTACACCCAGTGGGTGCACTGAGCGTGCCCCCACTGGTTTCACCCGGCCAAGGCCAGCCCAGCGCAAGCTCAAGGAAGACAAGAAAAGAAGAACACCCAGTGGGTGTGATACCTCACAAAACAAAACAAGCAGATTTTTCTCGAAATCAGAAAGTACTCCGACAACATACCTGGACGTTGGCCCGAAGAGCAGAGCTGGCATCGTAAGCCGCCATGCTGGCCTCATACGCCTCCTTCGTCCGCCCCATCATCACCTCCGCCTGGCGAACGGCCTCTTGCGCCGCCCCCACAGGGTCCTCCGGGAGGCGATAGGTGGAGAAAAGGACAGACGAAGCAGCGGGCGTCGAGCCGGCCGCAGGCGCAGGCGCTGGGTCGACGGTGCGGATCGGCGCTGAGTCAACAACTAGAGTGGACGCTGGGTTGACAACCGAGGCAGGCGCTGGGTCGATGCCCGGCGCAGACGGTGGGTCGACGACGGGCGCGATCGACACAGGGACAGCGAATGAGACCGCGGTTCGGGCCGCATCCTCGTGTCGCTGGGCCCCCGAGCCAGAAGGCGCCTTCCGACCCTTCCTCCTTGCGCGCCGGTGGTCCTCCCCCAGCTGCTCCTCGTCCTCGTCGTCGTCCGGCAGCTCTATGACAAGGCGCGGCGCTTCGGATCAAACAGGGAACCAAGTCAATCGACTATCGCCCGAGAAAGAAATGAAGGACAAAAACGAATCTCATAGAGCCCATACCCGCTCGAGATGTTGCGGCATCCGCGATCTCCTCGTCGTCTCGACCCCGGTCGATGTCCATCGAGGTCGTGGAAGCGGCGGCTCTGGAAGGTTAAGTCAAGAAATGAGTCGACCAAAACCGCCGTCGACCCCCAAGAAATAGAGAAAAGCGAGCCCGAGTGACACTTACGTGGAGGCGATGGGTACTAATCCTTGGCAGGGCCTTCCGGGGCTTTGTGGTGGTGACTTTGGGCTGCTTGGGCGTCTTCTCCGCTGGCTCGGGGGTGGTCGTGCGAGTACGCTTGGGCGTCCGGGACCCCGAGGGACCCGCATGAGGTCGAGCGGCCCCTGGGTCGTTCTTCTCCTTGGACCGGCGCTCGACACGGGGAGGTGACTCGACCTCCTCCCCGCTGCTGTACTCCTCGCTCTCCTCGGTCTCCTCCTCCGACTTCCACTCGGCGGCGTCGCCCGTACCCTCCTCGACCTCCTGGCCCGAGTCTCCGTTGGGCAGCGAGTACATCTCTGTATATATCTGCGAAGAAAGGAAGTTCACCAAATACCAGTCGGAATCATTAATAAAGATCACGAATCAATCGACAGATAGGTCACTCGGAAGCGGAAGGCTAACCTTGTCTGGCAGGTGGTCAGCGTCGAATGGGATGATCCTTCCCGACCCCCTGGGGTTGTCCTTGTTCCCGGTGATGCTCTTCAAGCACCGCACCACGTACTCCGGGTGGGCCGCCTCCGGGTGGACTCGCGACGAGTCGTCAGTGCCAGAGTACAGCCACATCGGGTGGTCCCGGGCTTGAAGCGGCTGAATCCTCCGCGTGATGTACACCTCGAAAAAGTCCATCCCCGTGACCCCCTCGCGGACTAGCTGGACGACCCTCTCCATCAGCATGTCTACCTCGGCCCTCTCGTCCTTGCTCACTACCATGGAAGGAGGCGGGCTGGCTCGACCTAGGGTAAATGGAGGAAGGCCAATCGACTGACCCGGAGTCGGACTGTCCCTGTAATAAAACCAGGTCGACTTCCAGCCCCGGATCGACTCTGGAAGGTTCATGGGAGGGAAGGCGCTCCTATTCCTAAGCTGAATCCCGAGCCCGCCGCACGCCTGGAGGACGTGCGTCTTGCCGTCACTCGGGTTCACTCTCTTGACAGTCTGGGAGCGGCAGGTGAAGATGTGCTTGAACAAGCCCCAGTGCGGTCGGCAACCGAGGAAGTTCTCACACATGGAAACGAAAGCGGAGAGAAAGGCGATGGAGTTGGGCGTGAAATAATGCAGCTGAGCACCGAAGAAGATCAGAAATGCGCGGAAGAAAGGGTGCGGGAGAGTAGAGAAACCTCGGTCGACGTGGGTGGCGTGGAGTACGCACTCACCCTCCTGCGGCCGGGGCTCGAGCTCTCCTCCCGGCGCCCGCCAGGAGCCGCCGGCGATCAGCCCCTCCTCCTCCAGCTCCTCCAAATCCTCCACCACGACGGTGGACCGGATCCAATCCCCCTGGATCCATCCAGCGGGGAGTCCGGACCTTGACGACGATCCGACCTGGCCGGCTCACCGCCCCTTCCCCGACGCCGCCTTCTTGGAGCGCTCCATGGCCGCAGTCTTGTCCTTAACCATGGCTCACGAGACGGCGGTTGCGGCGGAGAGTAGCAGGGAGGATTGGGGGCGCGGCAGAGAAGCGAGGACGCTGCGGAGAAGACAGGGCGAACGGGGGATGGCTAGGCGCACAGTGCCCCCCACAGCGGACTCGGCGCGCCTTTATAACAGCTCGGTCTAGTGGCTGACCGGTGGCCCCGGGCGATCTTATCTGATCCCGTAACAGGCGCTGACGCGATACGTGGCAAAAAAGGGGGCGCGGAGATCGAGGCGTTCGAACCGCACCCCTCCGATTGATGCGGCACGCCTCGTCCCGCGCGCTTCCCCAAATTTCGAAAGCCCCGCCGAATCCGGCGGACAGAAGACAACCGATTCCGTCGAAAACGGCACGCACTCATGGCGCCCGACGCCTGGCGCAAAACCCAGTCGACGCAAAAGCAGCTAGTCCACCAATGGCTTCGGAATCGACCGAGGCGACCAAGACATGACTGAGGGGGCCTATCCGAGTCACGAGCTCCAAAACAATATGCCCCAAGGACGACGAATCAATACCAGAGCCTCCCTCAGCGTCCCCTTGCTCAAACCCCGATCCATTCGGGGGCTACTGACGAGGTTACGGACCTGGGGTAGGGTCATAGGCCTGACCAAAGGGCCCCATCCAAGGTCACTATCCTAGGAGATCAAAAGACAAGACCCACAACAGTGGACACAGTCGACTGAGACGATCCAAGGTGACACTTCACTCGACTGACTCATGTACCCAGGACGACTCAACTCCACTCGACTGGATCAAGCACTCGACCTCCGGAGACTAAGCGCCTCTCGGAACGGCAACGGTCCTATATTTACTCACTGTAGTAAACCCCTTAACTACCCTTTACTGCAGGCGTTATCAGTAACGCCTACCTTAATGTACCTTTAAACCCTTGGTAACGTGGAGCATGGCAGGGGTCCGGACATACTATATAAGCCACCCCCCTCCTCCAGAACAAGGGTTCGCACCGCTGTAACACATACATACACACATCAGTCGACCAAGCCTCCGGGCACCGAGACGTAGGGCTTTTACTTCCTCCGAGAAGGGCCTGAACTCGCTAAACACTCTGTGTACAACCTCGCCATAGCTAGAACCTTGCCTCTCCATTCGTACCCCCTACCCTCACTGTCACACTTAGAACCACGACATCCAGATCACATATTTATTTGAATAGAGAAGGATATTACAGCTAGAGAATACTAATTTCTAAACTATGTCATGTAGTTTTAATATCAAGGCTAACCGATCATACAACACTATATAATCTTACTTCAAAGACAGCTTACCTTGTATCGGCACACATACATTTACACACGACAGATCCTCCAAATGAACTGTATGCTCCAAGAACAAAAAAACATGAACCACCACATTAACTAACTGGAGCAGGAGATGAAGGCCTAGTGCTATGATGATTGCTGACTGTTCAATGGGCGGATTGAGGCGACAAAAGATGTAAAGGGCCTCCAACAATTTGACTAACAACACCAGCGACATTTCTAGAGAGAAGAACAACATCATTAGATGGGGGAGGTGGAGCGCAGGCGTAGAAAATATCTGCAAGATGGAAGAAGACATAGCATCAACATACGCAAGAAAAAGCATATATACGCACGTCTGGGTGTGAATTAAGGAGGATGAGGCAGCGGGATTGTTACGCACATCCACCGCCGACGCCAGAGAGTAATGCACCTCAACCGCCATTATTGATTGTAACGATACACCGCTGCTCTGACTCTCTACATCCATGCATCAACGCCCCTTCGTATGGCCGACGAATTCACTCACACCCCACTCGTCTGCTGGATCTCCTTGGGCACCTCTCGATCCCCTCGCCCGACCGCGACGGTTGGATCCTCTGTATCGAGCCCCCACCGAATTGTGGCGACTGTGCGAGCCTGCGTCTCGATTGGGGGAGTGATACAGCCCATTGGGCCCAATTAACACAAAACATCCAAAAAAGCCACCGGAGCAGCGGCCCGATAAGGTCAGCGCTTATGAGGAAGACTGTACGCGCGATTTAGGTGCTATTAAGAATGAATCCGACGACAAAAAACAACTAAAAGTGGTGATCCAACGATTACAAATGATGATGGCCTGAGAAGGCTGGGAGGATGCTCAGTTTTAATGTATCTAAATGTAGTATGTGATGAACTATCATGATTGCAATTTCTCCCGTGAAACTTTTTTTCAAGTCTTATGGCGGGTTTTGATTTTGCAGGGTCTGTTAGAGATGCAAACGACATCGTAGAAAAGTTACCTGTCCAGTCCTGCGATCCTATGAGCACCTTCGAAAGACTGAGCTGGCATACCATCTTGAAATTTACGAAGTCACGTAGGCACCTCGTCATCGACAGTAACGTCTCCTCTCGCTGAATGTGCATCGCCGGAAATCCTGAAATAAATCCAGGAATAAATACAAGCACCAGGATTTGAACCCTGATGGGCTGACGATACCACAGTCACTCTAACCATTCAACCACAAGTTGGTTCGCTTTAAAAACTCATTCTGTCGTACTGGAATCCGCATGCATGCTAGTACAGCCGAGAGCAGGAACTCGGTCTTAGTACGAAAAATAAAAATGACTCAACTTGATCATATTACCACGTTCTGCTTCAGCTACATTTATTACAGGTGACGGGCAATATGTGGTTCAGAATATCCATTCGCAATGTTTTTTTCTTTTAACATCGATAAAAATGCTGTCCACTCGTTTGAGGATGCTTCCAATTAATAGTTATCTCTCGTAGGGCAGTGTAGGGCCTTCATCCAATCCTGGGTTACCTGTGTGGCCAAGATGGGCCTTGAAGCTCACACAAATTAATACAGTGGGTTGGGCCTGAGTGCTTGACCCAGTCCTCTTAGCCCAACTTAGTGGCAGTTTTAAGTGTGTTGCTCACTAGAACATGCCAAGGTGATAAATAAATAAATAAACACACTAGATAATCCAGGTTAAAAAATAAAATAAAAATTAGCACTGCTACCAGATAATCCCGGCAACCGCTTCCGATCCAATCCAAGCTGTAGCCCAGAAAACCAAAACCAGTACGTATTGGTTGAGATGCAAGGGCCAGTCTTTGATTTGAATATAGGCGCCTGGTGAGTGCACCCCGGGCATGTGCATGCACCGCAATAATTGCCACAGTTTATGCTTGTCACCAAGTGGTTCCAATAGGGAAACCATTTTTATACACACACAACGAACTTTATATACACTCCACTTTGCAGGAGCCCTATCGCCCCAAGCAAACTCACCACCGCAACGGCAACCACTGGCTTTTAGGCCATGTTTGGTTCATAAGTCCTATGACTTATTTTAGTCCCAACTTATAAGTAATAAGTCCCTAAAAAGTCCCTACCTGTTTGGTTCTTGGGACTTAACATGGACTAGTACATCATATTACAACTATAAGTCCCTTCTTGAGAGTCTTATTTGATAAGTCCCAAATGCCCACTTTAAGTCCCTATAAAACCCTTCTGTTTGGTTTAGATGGGACTTATAGGGACTTATTTAAGTCCCTAGACCAATAAGTCCCTGGAAACAAACACCCTCTTAACTAACCATCTTCCTCCAGGGCGACGACCTACATTAGCGCCGGTCGTCAGTCCATGGCGGAGTCAGTAAGTAAAACTTTTAATCCATGGCGGAGGCGACGATTGGACGAGCGAAACCGGGGAGGAGAGGCCGCCACGTACCGATGGTGGCGGGCGGTGGACGAGGAGCGCCGGCGCCGCTGCCGGCCGGCCGGCCGGAGGAGTAGGATATTGGACGTGGCGGGCCGCGGCCATGTGAAACGAATACAGGTTCTAGCACATATTTAATTTTTGTCGAGGCAAATTTTTTTAATTAGAATATAGCGGTGGGCCGGCGGTGTGGTAGATGCTCAGGCAGATGAAAAACCGCGAAATGGCCGGCCCACACCTTGTGATTGCAGTTTGTCCCGCCATTATTGTACACACTAATCTATACCTAATAATAAAGCACGGAACGAGTCCGTCGGGTTCACCGTCACAATACGCCTTTTCCCGTAAGTTTACGCTTTCACTATAAATTAAAACATATACACGAGGTGGTACTAAAGTAAAGTTCCCGTATACGGGCTCTTTTTCCTCAAGCACCCACGATGGGTTTCCCAGGCACGATCGATTCTTCCTGACCGATGCCTGGTCAAATTGTTCTGGCCCAATGAAGCCTGACAGCCCAGCTGAACAAGTCATGACGTTTTTACGAAAAAGTCCATGTGATTGTAGATATTTGAACCCGCCATCCTTTCTTAAGTCAGAAAAAAACGTTTCGTATTTGTGCCCCACCCTGGACACGTTTTCACCAAAAAAAAAACACCCCTGAGTCGATTGACTGCGCTCCCACCCCCATCTGGATCGACCGCCTCCTCGCCGCCGGCCTGCATCCTCTGCGGCGCCGTCCTCCATTGCCCCGTCCTCCCTGCACCCCGGCCTGCCTCCTCTCCGCCGCGCCCTCCTTCCCGCGGCATCCAAGTCCTCCGCGGGCGGCTCGCCGATGCCGAGGCCCAGGCCGCCGCGCTCCGAGCCTGCGCCGGCTGGCTCGAGCGCGCGCCGCCGACCGCGACGGGCTGCTTAACACGATCCTCTTCGCCGCCACGGGCAACGCTGGGAGGATCATGATCTCCAGGGCCAAGATACAACTCTGCTAGGTTGGATCGGCGACAAAGGTCAGCCTCCCATATCCATCTCTTACCCCAGCCCCTCCCTTCTCTTCTCTCAGATCTTGTGTGTCACGTGGCATCAAGACATGCGACGCCAGTAGAGAATGCGGCGGTGGCGGCTTGCTAGATGAAACGGATTTGGGGGTGCGTCGGAAAAGGGCTACGCTCTGCTTTGTAGGTGATGAGGTCGACAGGAGAAGTGTTGGCTGGGAGGAGCTAACGATTTTCTAATGGAGACTGAACTGGAATTTTTGTCTGTGCCGCTTCATGCAGATAGTCCATGGTTTGTACAAATAACCACATGTAGATCTTAATTTAGAACCTTATATGTGGAGCAACTAGAAATAGCACGTATGTGTTTTTCCTTGGCTCCCAGACCCACATCAGACTATTACTGTCTAATGTACAGGTTGAACTTTGTGCTGGCAGATCTTTTTCGCCTTGAAGCATTCCGTGAATTACACCAGAATAGCAGCAACATCAGGCCACTTGAGAGCTGGGGTGTCCCTGGAGTTCTCCTCCCTTAAATGTCTAGCTCTCGGACATTGCACCAATAATGCTGGATTAAAACGACGTGCAGATTGTAAGTTTCGTATATTCAGACTGGGACCTTTCTTCCTGTTGTTTTGCCGTCAAAACTGAAAAAGAGTGACGCTAATTCGCCAAATGTCGATGTGGTCAACAGCCTGTATGCTCTCAATCTCCTGACAGATGCATATCATGGTTCGCTAACCTTTGATCACTTTATTCTGCATTTACATGATATATTGCTTCTAGCCGATGAAATTTGGTCCACATCTGTGCGTATAGATATCCTATACTGAAAACTGTGCTTTCCCATGCGATCACAGGACTGCGATCACAGGACTGCTAGCTTAAAGTCAATCTCCTGGCAGACGCACATCATGGTTCTATGACCTTCGATCACTTTATTCTGCATTTACATGATATATTGCTTCTAGCCGATGAAACTTGGTCCACATATGTGTGCATATGGATATCCTATACTGAAAACTTGTGCTTGCCCAATGTATGATTATATTAGAAGTAGACAATTGCAAGTGTCCACGGTAATAAACTTCTGATCACAGGAGTACTATCTTAAAGTTTTTTAGATTATGTAAATGGGTTATTTAGTTGTCTGCTCTTATAAGCTGGAGCTCTTGCTTTCTAAAACACATATAAACTGCCATCTACACTAAACAATGGGGCTTCATGTATAAACTGGAGAAATAATAACAGGCTGATGGAACCGACATTAGCAGCAAAAATAATATAAATGGGTTATTTTGTGTGTCTTGCTCTTTCCTGTTTTCTTTGGTTTTGCAGCCTAGAATTTTTGAACATGTACATATAATATAACTACTTAGTCAACTGAGTTCCTTTATGCTGTGAGCAAGACCACGTTTACTGATATTACTTACTTTCTCATTCTAGATAATGTCATGTGTACCAATGAAAGGCGTATATATTGTACTGCATGCAAGCATCCTAGCTTTCTTTTTTTTTGAGGGAAGCATCCTAGCTTTCTCATCTTATCAGTAACTCACTTTTCTTTCAATAGTGTCAACGTCAGTTCTGGTTTTTATCTTGGAAATACTCTCCGTTGTCCTAGAAGCAATGCTTGAAAGAAAGCGTACCGCCATGGCTGATGGCCTTCAGAGCGTTGCCGCGGAGCTTCTCCAATCGCCACTCACCTCCGTTCGTTGGAGAAAGTGTGATCTGAGCAGCATTATCTTTGGTCACAGCAGTGCATTGTGACCTGAGCAGCATTATCTTTTGTCACAGCGGTGCATTGTGACCTTGTGGTTGGTACGGTTTTGTTACTCCTTTGTCCCCGCATGCTTTGGAGATTGTATAAATGGTTACTAGCAAGTTTTTTTCCACGCAACTAATCATCTACTATTGTCATTTGCACCAGTCTTTGAGAGCATGTAAAGTTGGTGGGCTGACACATTAGTGTGTTGTGGATTTGTTAATGAAAATTTTCTTGGAGTATTGCTTTTGCCCATGTATACGAAATATCCCTGTTTCATCTGTTATGGATCTTGCACAAGTCTAAACTTGACTCCCAGTGTTAGTCCAAACTGAAACATATATTTTTAAGGGTTATACGTCGAGTATGAATCATTATTTTTATTTTTTTTCCCGTTGCAACGCACGGGCACGTTTCCTAGTAATAATAACAATAACAAAGCCCGTTCTCTCAGCAGAAAACCCGGCCGTCAGATTCTTTGTACTTTGGCAAAATGTCAAGACGGCACTTTCCCCCTCGCCCATCAACGCCCCGGAGCGTACATGCTACGCTGACCTTTCACACACGGCCTATAATCCTATATGTGTATGCGCGAGCAAAAAACGGAGCCGGAAACCCGTTGAAAAAAGCCAAGTAGCCGCATCAAGGCCGGCAGCGCGGCTTGGAAAATCCTTGTGTGCCTGAAGGCCAGGACAAGGCCGGACCTGTCAGGGCTTCGCTTACTCGAGCCGTATTATTATTAGCACAGAAACCTCTTGTAAAATCTACGTATGTCCTTGGGAATGAACAGCGTGGAAATGAAGGCGGAGAGCGGCAGGGCGTGAGAGAACGTCCACGTAGTACGTGCGTCCACGATTTGGTGCACCTAAGGCTCCTCCCAATGCTCCACCTTGTACAGGTGCTAAGCCTTCCACGTAGGCAAAAAATCTGATGTGGCATGTTATTTAAGAAGAGAGAGATGAGTGTGGTGACCCCAGGAAGAAACAATGCTAAGCGCGTGAACCTAGATAAAACATTTAAAGAAAGGAAGTCCACCAATACATTAAGAGCTTTAGTTGCTAAATCATTAAATGAAGCAAGCTTAGCAACCATAAGCTAAGCACCTATGCATTGAGGAGTATAGTTGCTAAGCTATTTAATGTGCTTAGCACCCCATCTAAGCACCCATGCATTGGCAGCAGCCTAACAGTTCGTCCAGTTCCTCTGCCGCCCTCCGTCTAAAAGAGGGCGGCCAAAAACGCAAAAGAGGGAGGAGAAAAGGAAGTCTCAATTCTCAAAGGCTACGCGCATCCATCCAAGACCGTCCAAAACAATAAACAAAACAAACAGACCAGGAGAGAGAGGGGAAGAAAAAACAACCATATTGGCAATGGCAAGTGGGGGAGGTGAGGGGGTGGGCCCCGCACAGGCAAGTTTTACTTTTTGAGCCGCCCGGTTTTGTCGTCTCCCCCGTCCGCTCCCCTCCCCCGTCCCCTATTTCCATTGCCTCCCCCGGCCCTCTCCCCCTTCCTATTCGCCCGCCCGCCCGCCCGTCTCCCTGCGCTTCACGCCACAGCTCACCAGCGCGCGCGCGTTCTGAACCCCGCGCGAGCCTCGTACGCCCTCGCACCACTGTGCGCGACTGCTTGCCCGTCCGGCTTCTCGTGCCCGCTAGGGAGGGAGGGAGCGGGGATTCGGAGCCGGGGGAGATCGCCGGCGGCGGCCGGACCCGGTGGGCGGGATCCACCTCGCGCTTCTTGGCGGCCCCCATGCCGTGAGCGAAGCAGCCAGCGCCATCCTCTGTTCCCCGGGGAGATCTTGCTCCTGCAGCAGCTGCGAGCCGAGAGCCGAGAGCCGAGGACGAGAGGAGGCAGCGCCCGCCGACATGGCCGGCAGCGACGAGGTCAACCGCAACGAGTGCAAGGTCCGTCCGTCCGTTTCCCTCCCCCTCCCCCTCCTTTCTTTGGCGCTTCCCGCGCCTGTTTGGGGGCACTAGCGCCGCATGTGTCCCCGTCCTTGCGCTTGTGTTTGGGTTCTCGTTTTCGGGCGTTCGTCTTCCGTGTGGGCGCCGCCGCGCGATTCTCGATTTGTGCCGCCCTCGCCCCCGCCCCGCCGCTTTACGATCGAGTCGGTGGGAGGGGAGGGGATTGGGGCCTGGCCTGCGATTTCTCTCCCGCTCCGTCGCTGCCTTTGTTTCCCCTTTGGGCTCAATCCCAATTTTATTCCCCTCTCGCCTGCCTCGGCTGTTTTAGGCGGGGTGGCCGATACTAACACAGCTACTACTACCCAACAAGCAACAAATCATTCATCCGCATCCATCCATCCGTGCGCGCGCGCCTTCGCCGCAGGGCGCCGGCCCAAAGCTTGCATCTTTTCTAGCAAGACGCGACCGGAAGATGGCGCCTCGCATTGCGCGCTCCTGCCCGAGCGCAAAACAGCAAAGAAATAGGAGGATTTGTTTCGTTTCATTGCGTAGGTTTGATTTGTTGTTTGTTGGTTGTCTCACTCTCACTGTTGCTGCTGTGCAGACGGTGGTGCCGCTCCACACATGGGTGCTCATCTCCAACTTCAAGGTGTCATACCACATGCTCCGCCGCCCCGACGGCACCTTCGAGCGCGACCTCGCCGAGTACATGGACCGCCGGGTGCCCGCCAACCCCAAGCCGGTCGAGGGCGTCTCCTCCTTCGACCACGTCATCGACCAGTCCGTCGGCCTCGAGGCGCGCATCTACCGCGCCGTCGCCGCCGGCAACGCAGCCGCCGAGGGCGCCGCCGCGCTCACCCTGCCCATCCTCGAGTTCCTCGGCGGGGCGCCGTCCCCGGACCCGCTCCCGGTGATCATCTTCTTCCACGGCGGCAGCTTCGCTCACTCGGCCTCCAGCACCACCATCTACGATAACCTCTGCCGGCAGTTCGTGAAGCTGAGCAAGGGCGTGGTCGTGTCCGTCAACTACCGGCGCGCCCCGGAGCACCGGTACCCGTGCGCGTACGACGACGGGTGGGCCGCGCTCAAGTGGGCCCAGGCCCAGCAGTTCCTGCGGAGCGGCGAGGACGCGCAGCTGCGCGTGTTCCTCGCCGGCGACAGCTCCGGCGGCAACATCGCCCACCACGTGGCCGTCCGCGCCGCGGAGGAGGGGATCAAGATACACGGCAACATCCTCCTGAACGCCATGTTCGGCGGCAACGAGCGCACCGAGTCGGAGCGGCGCCTCGACGGCAAGTACTTCGTCACGCTCCAGGACAGGGACTGGTACTGGAAGGCGTACCTGCCGGAGGACGCCGACCGGGACCACCCGGCGTGCAACCCGTTCGGGCCGAACGGGCGGCGGCTCAAGGGCCTGCCTTTCGCCAAGAGCCTCATCATCGTGTCGGGGCTGGACCTCACCTGCGACCGGCAGCTGGGCTACGCGGAGGGCCTCCGCGAAGACGGCCACGACGTGAAGCTGGTGCACCGCGAGAAGGCCACCATCGGCTTCTACCTGCTGTCCAACACGGACCACTACCACGAGGTGATGGAGGAGATCGCCGAGTTCGTCCGAGCTAACCTCCTGTAGTACATACACCAGTCGTCGTGGATAAGCTCGCCGTCCGTCCCGACGCAATCAAATACGTACGTGCGTACTGCTTATAGGAAGCTAAATGGTAAGCTTGACTTATACTAGTATCTCTTATACTACTGCTGGTGGTGCTGCTGCTGCTGCTGCTTGGGGATGTCATCTTGGAGCCCGGCAATGGCTTCTGGCAAGTGATCTCTAGACTCCAAAGGGGATCCCCATGTCTGTCTGTCTGTCTGATGATGATAAAACTCAATGGCTCAAGTCCTCGTCGGAGCGAGGGAAGCCATTGTCGTCCTTGGGTCTCTGATCTGTATCCATCCATGTGTTTGCCTGGGGTTAAGACATCACAAGAGAGATCGAGTGCCTCCCCTCCAGCACGTACCATTTGACATTGGTTGATGGAGAGGAGCATATTATTTCACCTTCATCCTCTGTTGCTGCTGCTTACCATCCTCGAGGAAGATGTATCTAACGTTATGTGTACAGTGATCGATCAACGGGGAGAGTGTCCGTCTTTTGTTGCTGTTGATGTGGTAGTTTCTTTCTTGTGTCAGCTACGGATTGGATTGGATGGTGCTCCCTCAGCTCACTCTCGTCCAATCCGTGCATGTGAAAAATACGCCTATCTATCTATCCTGTGTGGTGATAGTATATGCTTCTAGTCCAGTCCAGACCAGTAGTAGTCTAGGCTAGCGGTATAAATTCTCTTCAACTTTTTGTATCTTTCTCTCCTTTTTTTGATTGATGTACTCTGATGATCCTTCTGTATACACATGTTTGGAGTTTGGACGCGTGTACTGTGCTTGGTTGATCCATCCATTCGGTTTTCTTTTTCACTCCACATGGGCGTGTGTCGGTGAAGAATGTGGTACTGGTAAAACATGATGATATGCATGGTTTCTCCTACTTTGTTTTGCACATAGTACTAATGCAGCTACGTGATTATGATGGCTGTTTTGTCCTCTGCTCCTCGCGCCACGTGGCGTCGCCCCTGCGTGGCGCTACGCGGAATTTAGGCAGCTAATTCTGTGGCGGGTGTACTTGTGGAGCGGTGGTCTGTCGGCGATCGGAAAGTGATGCGCTGCGTCCCGTTCCGTTTGCGTGCCCCCGTTGCAACGCGAACGGACCGGACCGTGTCATTTCTCCCTTGATTGCTTCTGGTTGTTGCCTTGGAGTAGTAGTAGTAGTAGCTGTTGTGATCTGATCACGCTGCTGCGGCTGGTGTGAGTGAATGTGACATTGTTCTGCAGTGAGTGAGTGCGTGCGTGCAAGTCATGCTTGCACGCAGGAGGGCCGTGCGCGCTTTGGTAATGGCGTGCTGCAGCTACCCATTTCGGGCGCTCAGTCGTGCGGGGGAAGGCGTCTCGTACGGGAACGGGATAGGATCAGAGAGAGACAAATGGCTGTAGCAATGCCCGCAGGCCGCAGCCAGCACGGGCGTTCGGTCCAAGCAGCTGGCGGCTGCCCTGGGGCCGTGCCAGCGTCCGAAACAGCACAGCCACAACTGTGTTGGAGTGTTGCATTTTTTTCTGCTGGAAGTTGCAGCATTTGCCTAACAGGCGTCGAAGGGCCAAGGGCAAGGAGGGCTGGGCTTTCTCGTGCGCTTTAAAGTCACGGGGCGCAGCGGTTGAAAACATTGACGCTCGCAAGCAAAGGTGGCGCAAGTCTCCTGAAAAAGACAAACGGGTCCTGCTGCCCTGCCCTGCCCTGCCCTGTGCGTCTCATTTACTGCCACTCTGCATTGTATATCCGCCCCGGCCATGGTGCGGTGCGGTGGCCGGCCTCGATCGCGGCGTGCAAAGTCAAGGCTTCGCACACCAGGGGCGCACCACGTCCAACGGACAAAGCGCGGCGTTTTTTGGAGCTTCCCCGGCGGGCGGGCTTGCTCCTCCCCTTTCGGCTTCTCCTCCGTCCGACGTCCACTCCACCCACCTTTGCTTCGGCTTTGTTTTCCTTCTACGTACTGCTGCTGCCTGCTGATGCTCCTGCCGATGCCCCGCCGGTCGGTGTCACTCGTTGGTCGCCTGCTCGCTCGCCGTGTTGGTCTCTTCGAATTGTTTCTTCCAAGGACGGACCGGTGCCGGTGGGGATTAGATTGGCAAAAAGATCTAGACATGGATGGTAGTTTTTTGATCTCCTTTTCTGGTGCTCTTTGGTCCCGACTCCTGAGAGCGATTTTTTTTGCCGCCATCCATCTCCATCCATGCTTGACCAGAAATACCACAACTCAATTCTCGGCTCACACCTAGGTTATACCTATTGAGGCTGCCTCGATTAATTCCGATAGGAGGGAGTACTAATAAATTATCAAAATAATTATTGTTACTTGGGATGTCTTTGTGGGCGCGTGATTAACCGGCGCAAGAAGAAGAAGGCCGAGATATTATTCAGGAGGTGCGTGTTTGCCGTCTTGGTAGCACCAGACACGAACAGTGCTAACACAGTAATGCCATGTGTTTCGCTCGGGGCGGTACAATTATGCACACCGGAAGGTCGTACCGAATCCAAATCTTTCTGCGAGAAATGATCCAGGCCCGTTCAATTTTTGGCTGGCTGGCTGGTACTCGTGGCTTCTGGCTGGCCATGTGTAAAACGCTCTTTCCTTGGCCGGACCTAACACTCTACCAGGCTCATTTATTTGCGTCTGTACGTACGTACTGGAGCCGGCGACGTCTAATTAAGCGGCTGGGACGGACAAATCTTCCCCTTATCTCCAGACCTGGACAACCCAGAAACTGACACTCCAGTGAATAGTGAGCCGTACGCTCTATCTACCACTTGCTTCCAGTAACATTTATAGTTAAGAGCAAATTTTCACTTCTTTTTTGATAAAATGGGTTTCCCACTTGCTCGTCCATCGTTTCATGGGCAGGATGAGCCCAAGCGATCCTCAAAAGTTCGCCTCTTTGACAATGCAGTAGCATAGACATCACTGATGCAACCACTTGCCAACATGCATATTTCATCTGTCCAAACCTTTGACCTGCAAACGTTTCTCATTAGATAATATCAACAAGCACTAAATGAAGGCAACTTCAAACATGTTAGGCACATCATTCTTTTTCGAGGACATCCATTTTTAGGTGGCGTCGATCATGCATAGAGAGGTACATTATAGTAGAAAATGTCGGACAAACATGACCAAATGAATTGGGTAACGACATAGTCGAAAATCTGATGTTTGACACACTCATTTCCCCCACAGGATAAGCAACCCAAATCGTACATCGACTGTCTTGTAAGCAGATTATCTCTCGTAAAAACCTTACTATTGAAAAATACCCAAATAAACACATGACTTAGGTGCTGTGAGGATTTTATAACAATATTTCAAACAAGGTGAGGGGACGCCCCCAAAGTTAATCAAGTTACAAAGGGATTTTGAAGAATAGAAGCTAGAAGGCGCTTATGTCCAAACTATTCTACCGAATAAATTCATGGTTGGGTGCATGATTACAAAGTTGCCACATTCATGGAAGAATTTCGCCACTACTATAAAACATAATAGACACGAGATATAAGTTGAAAATCTAATTGCATCTCTTGATGTTCAAGAAAAAGCTCGGGCTAAAGACACTGTTGAGAAAGAAGGTGAGGTTCAACCTACCGCCAATATGATGTAGAGGTACCGACAAGACAAGTTTGTTTTCGACGAGCCTGTTAAGACTACTACCTTTAAGAAGAAGAAGCTGAATAACGCTGAGTTAGAATCACTAAAAAAACACTTCTGTGATGATACTTCTTTGTCACAGTAGGTCACAATTTCTGTCATGCATGTACATTCATGACGGTTTTATGACAGAATCAAGATAGTCATACATGTGCTGTCGTAGAAGTGTTCCATGATAATACTCAAATTATCATCACGGAAGTGTCCACTTCCATGACGATAAATTGTGCGTCATGGAAGTGCTTCCGTCAAGGGTAACCGACACGTGGCATCCACCATAAAAGGTCGTCGTTAAGCTTTCCGGTCCAGTTTTGGATCTGATAACCCGTTAACAGCTACAACCTATGGCGGTTTTACACGTGTAATATTCTCATTGCCCGAAGGAACCAAGTGTCAGCTCCGTGTTGGGACACATGTAAACCGTACAATGGACAAGAGGCGCCTATGATACGTCAACATGCGGCACGGCCCAACAGTGGCCTATTTAGGTTAAAAAGGCTGGCCCATTTGACTTGGTCAAAATTTGGCAGGCCGGTCCATGGTAAGCCTGTTGGCGGCATGTTTGCATATAGGCCATTTAAAGTCCGCTAACTCACGACCCGTTCTGGCCTTTCTTAAACCGACTCAACAGCTCATGTGGGACGTCCAATATAATTCCATCCCGTTGTAACTTCCGGCCCATGGCTGGCTCACGATGTATTTCGGCCCATATGAGTCTGTTTGTAACACTTGGCCCTTTAACGTCCCGTGTTGAAACTGGCCCATAATGAACAATCTAACACTTTATACCCATTAATGGCCCATTTTTAAGTTGGACTGTTTGCAACTCGTGTTATCTTTCAGCCTTCTATGGGCTCATTTATTCTTGGGCTCATTTCCAGCCATCGGTTACTTACGGTCCGTTACTAGTTGTTCCGCTAATGGGCCAAATTCAGCCCGTGGTTAAAGTCGACCCGTTTGCGGCCCATTAAACCATTGTGTCATTTTCGTAGAGTCATCTATTCCCATTAATGACCCGTCATGCCTGTCGATAGAATTAAGCCCGTGATACATATTGGCTTGTTAATGGCCCGTTATAGTCGGGCCCATAAACACACGCTTCCCGTTTTAGCCCGTTTATGGCCCATATTGCGGTCTGTTCTTGGCCCATGAATATTACGACCCATGTTTGGTCTATCAATGATACGACCCATAGAAGGCCCATGAATTGGACGACCGGTAGAAGGCCCATGAATTCGACGGCCCGTAGAAGGCCCATGAATTCAATGCCCCGTAGAAGGTCCATGAATTTGACGGCCTGTAGAAGGCTCATGAATTCGACGGGTGAAAGTACAAGTGCTCCCTGGGTGATTTTGGTAATTAATGTCAACATATCTCTTGTTGGACTAATAGTTTTATCTAGTATATTTCACAAAAGTTCAAAAGTGGCATGGCAAGGACAAAAGGATGTGGAACCCCTTCTAAACGCTAAGGAAAGAAGATTGACAAAAGCTCAAGACTCTTCATTTTTATTTTAGTGATCCAAGATCACATTGAGTCCACAGGAAAGCCAATATTATTAAAAGGGATGACGTGTTTTTTAATGATTTGGTTGCTCAAGTGCTTAGTGGTATTGCTCCAAAACCCTCAGCCACTTTCTCCATCCAAATATGTCCAAACCCTAATTTTCAAACTCGGCCCCATCGATTCTTTCTACCCGGAGCCACCGAGTTCATTTGACATAGCCAGTGCCTAAACCCTAACAAATCGGTCCGACCAATACGGGTCTCGGTCTCACCAAGATGGCCTTGCCAGCACTCTGTGACTTGTTGCAATTGTTTCCTTCTCACTGAATTTTGCAATCGGTCTCACCGAGTTGGCTTGAAAAATTCTCTGTTGCTTATTGCTTCACTTCGGTCTCACCGAGTTGATGCCATCTGTGACTCTGAGATGAAGTTTGCCCTAAGCCCTAGCATATCGGTCCCACCGAGTTGTTCCTGTTTGTCCCACCTAGATTCCTAGCGTTCATATTTTTGAACAGATTGGTGCCACCGAGTTAAACTATTCGGTCCCACCAAGATTGGTCAAAAGTGTGCAACGGTTGGATTTTGTGTGGAGGCTATATATTCCCCTCCACCCCTTCTTCCTCATAGGGGATAGCCATCAGAATGTGCCTACACTTCCACCATTCATTTTCTGACAGATAACCACCTACTCATATGTTGAGATCAAGAGAATCCATTCCTACCATTTGAACCTTGATTTCTAGCCTTCCCCAAGTTGCTTTCCACTTCAGTTCTTCTTCCACCGTATTCCAATCTGTGAGAAAGAGTTGAGTGATGGGGAGACTATCATTTGAAGCACAAGAGCAAGGAGTTCATCACCAACACACGTTCTATTACCTTTTGGAGAGTGGTGTCTCCTAGATTGGTTAGGTGTCGCTTGGGAGCCTTCGTCATGATGCGGAGTTGAACCAAGAAGTTTGTAAGGGCAAGGAGATCGCCTACTTCATGAAGATCTACCCGAGTGAGGCAAGTCCTTCGTGGGCGATGGCCATGGTGGGATAGACAATGTTGCTTCTTCATGGACCCTTCGTGGATGGAGCCCTCCGTGGACTCGCGCAGCCGTTACCCTTCGTGGGTTGAAGTCCCCATCAACGTGTCCGTACGATAGCACCACCTATTGGAACCATGCCAAAAATTCTAGGCGTCTCCTTTGCGTTGGCACACTCCAATCCCATCCCTTTACATTCTTGCAAATTGCATGCCTTATTCTTTCCACTACCTATACTCTTGTCATGCTTGCTTGAAATGTATTGTGTGTGCTTTAAATTGCGCTAAACTCAACCTTAACTTGAAAAAATTAAAATTTGCCAGTTTTACTTGTTTAGGGTCTAATCACCCCCTCTGGACCCCTCTTCTCGATTCTTTCAATTGGTATCACAACATTGGTCTCATTGCTTTGATTTAATCACCATTGGAGGAAGATGGATGAGTCTACGTTCGGGAGTACTATTCGTAGAGTATTTATTCTTGATGGGGAGTTTTATGGTTCATGGAAAAATGGGATGCTTGAGATTTTCAATGAATATAATTTAGACAAGTATATTCTTAGCCCTTATGTGCCTCCTATTGACCCTTTGCATCTGTCCCTAGATCAGTATCTTGATATGATTCACAATCTTAGGACTATTGATCTTATCATTAGAGGATTACCTAGAAATTTCCTTGTTTGCTTGCCAACCTTTGAATGCGCATATACTATATGGAATTATCTCGAGGAACACTTTCAAAATTAGACCTCGAAAATTTTAAACGCAATTCTTCGAAAGTCAATACTTTTCAAAAGATGAAGCCTAGTGATCCCAAGTTTGATGAATGTCTATTTGAGCTTTGTGATCTAATGCGTGCTAAGGGTAATGTTGGAACAATTAGTAGCATTATAGCGGAAACAACTAGAATTCATAAACTTTCACATTGTCATGATCGAAATTCTAACAAATCACTTGAACTAGGTGATGATCTTATGGATGATGATAATGCTGAGAATGGCTATTATGATGAAGACAAAGAAAGTGACATCGAATTTGAGAAGACTATGATGAATCTTAGTCTCATGGCAAATCTTCGCAATTACACATCCAGAAGAAAAGAATGGGTATACCAAAGACCTTTTCAAGAAGTTAACATGCAAGAAAGCAAAGGTATGAAAACTCCCATGCCTACTAGTGGACATCTTGACTTGACGAAGGATGGCAATCCAGTTGACCAATAAGTTTACCGATCTATGATTGGTTCATTATTATATCTATGTGCCTCTCGTGCCGATATTATGCTAAGTGTGTGCATGTGTGCACGATATCAAGCTGCTCCAAAAGAATGTCATCTTAGGGCCGTGAAAATGATAGTGAAATATTTGATTCATACACCGAATGTTGGCATTTGGTACCCTAAGAGGTCATCTTTTGATCTTGTTGGCTATTCCAACTCGGACTATGCCGGTGACAAGGTTGATAGAAAGTCCACTTCGGGTACATGTAAATTTCTTGGTAGATCCCTTGTCTCTTGGTCCTCCAAGAAACCAAACTCGGTATCCTTATCCACCGCCGAAGGAGAATACATTGCCGCCAGATCATGTTGTGCTCAATTACTTTGGATGACCCAAACTCTTAAATATTATGGGATATATGTGAAACATGTTCCATCGCTTTGTGACAATGAGAGTGCTATTAAGATTGCTCACAATCCTATGCAACATTCTTGAACTAAGCATATTGAAGTTCACCATCATTTAATTTGTGATCATGTTGCTAAAGGAAACATCAATCTTAAGCATGTGCGTACCGACAAGCAATTGGCGGATATCTTCACTATACCACTTGATGAAAAGATATTTTTTTCGCTTGAGAGGTGAATTGAACATCATTGATGCCTCAAATTTGGAGCAATGACTCCTTGGATTCATGCAAGGCATGAGCCTATGTGACTAATCCTTGACATTTCTCTTATGATAATGATCATATGTCTTGGATATATTTGCACCCATGCACGTTATCTAACCCTTGTAGGTACTTGGATGAGCCTCAATCTATGAGATTGCAAATCACTCACATCTTGAGCAATTTCTACATCACCAAGTATCTATGCTTTGGTTGTTAGTATCAAGGAACAAGACTACACTCAACATATCCTTTGACAATATTTATATGATGAATTTCAGTTTTGTCAATTTGGATACATAAGAGTCATTCCTTGTTAGACTAATCAATGTAGGAAGATGAACTTCACATTCATAATGATGCCTCCAACTTTTGATGAACTACATCGATAGTGAGCATTCACAATAAGTTCAACTACACGATCAAGTTCAACAACAAACCCAAGGTATGTATTTTCCATCTTAGAGAAGCTTTAGTCCAAGTCATGAGTTAAAGCAACTCAACAGGATGTGAATACATCAAGACACTTAAATGAAAAATGGTAATCCCATTTTGAGCTTAACGATGAGTATAACCTATGATCAAGTGATCTCACTTGACTCCTAAGTGAATATATTCTAACATAGGTGACCTTGTCACCGATCCCATCCTCCAGATGAAGTTTTCTAGTGATTACTTTCTTGGTTGCATTTGTTTTGCATTTCTTCTTTTATTAGAGTGCTTCTCTTTTTATTAAAAAAAACTCATCTAGATTCTTTTTACCTTTTCTGTTATCATTTCATTTCTGTCAAGTTCCTTGCAAATCCTTATGAAAATTCCTTGAGAATCCTTGTGAAATTTCATTTGCAAAGTAAGATGAGTTGACATAACTTTCCCTCTGCATTGGACTCGGTTCCACCGATTTATGCCTATCGGGCAGACTGAAATACAAATTCTACATGCATGTAGTTCATCGGTTCTACCGAAACAGACTCACTCGGCCTCACTGATGAGCACCTTCAGTGGCTCTGTTATCTCGGAGTCACCGATTGAAATGGATCGGTGCCACCTATTTAACTACCCACAAAACCTTTTTGTCATCTTGTATTTCATATTTATTCTAGATCCACTCAATGATTCTTTTCCTCTGCATGTATCCTAAGCCGCACTCTGCCTTGATGGTGTATCTCCACGACCATCACTACTTCAGGATGGTCCAAACGCGACACTACGATTAGAGAGCCTTCGACGAAACTGTGTGCGATGTCATAATCGCAAATGGTGGTGTAAAAGAACCGTCAAAAAAGGTGTAAAATGATTGCGATGACGGATGCATCAAACACGGTTCAGATTTTTGTTGCGTGTGCGGTGCAGGGCATACGGTTCAGTTCAATTAACTGTTTGTGATGTGGAGGGACAAAAGAAACGGGTAGCCAGATGAAGGTGTGTGTGCGATATACAACATACAGTTCACTATGATGAACTGTGTGTGATTAGTTAACACAATAGAAACGGTTCAACTCAACAAGATATGTGTGATACGCGGCAAACAAGTTCGTAATCAGAAATGTGTGCGATTGCTGCTAATAAGCCGTTTGATTTGCTCTGTCTACAGAATAATTACATGTATATATATATATATATATATATATATAACCAAAATAAACATCCAATTACATAAGTGACTATACAGATCATTCGCACACCTCAATAAACAATTGCATGCATTCTAAAGTAGGAGAAACGATCATCTAGTCATCTACTTCTTGTGACGCTCCCGCCACTTCTCTATGGCTCGATCCCTCATCTGGGGTTGGAAGAAGACACTTCCTCATGTCAACAATCCGCCTGTACATCTCATAGCTTGTGTACGCGTCCTTGGCCACGTACTTGACATGTTCTTCATCCAGACTCTCATGCCACACACTGTGCCAGGCGTTCTTGTCCTTGTTGCTCTCATTCTTCATCTTGATGTAGTAGGGGTCGATGATGGCCGAGGCGAGGTCAACCAGGGAGTTCAGTTTGTTTTTGTCGCTGCCCTAGACCTTGTAGTGGTGCTGGATGTTGACAAGATTCGGGCATTTCAAGACCGAAACCTTGAGCGCTTTTAGATCGTTGGTGGTGTCCACCGTAGCGAAACTGTAGTCGGAGCTGTTGATAAACCTGAAGAAACGTCCGCAAGGCCTTGTGGCAAGGCGATAGTGGTAGACGAGGACATCATGTCGCACGCATAACTGGGCGACGACAACCTTCTGATCGTGCCCGGCACGACCGATGGTGTACTCGAGGTCGAAGCCGACCACTAGGTACTTGTCCTTGGCAAGGAACTGCTCCATTGTTTGGATGGAGCTCTCCACCGAGACCGGATTATTCGTGTATGCCACCGAGAGGGCCTTCCCCCTCACGTGGGTGTCCACTACGTGATGCGTGGTGAACTGCCCGTCGTTGTTGTCGTCGGCTGCTGGGAGCGTCATTGGAGCCACGGGGATCGCCATTGGAACCGCTGGATGTCCTCTTTGTATATGTGGTCATGTGTGTGCTTATTGTGTTGTGTGACGCGAAAGATGAAGGTAAATGGCCGTAGGAATAAATGGGGGCCGGGCGGCCTGGATTCTCTGCGTGTCCGCATGGCAGTTTTTGCAGCGGGTAACTATAGCGCAACCGCATGCACACGAACGTGTGTGATCATGCGCCGGCCCCAAACACTAGCAGCGCGCATGGAGGGACGAGGGCAGAGCACCCGGAGGTAAGCGAGAGTAGAGCGCGCGTGGCAGGACGCGAGCAGAGCGCTCCGCGGCCGCCTGAACCGCAAGCAACCACATGCATAGAGCAGTTGAACACGCAAGAAATGGTCGCCTACAAGCCGGACGACAGTCGCGTCACAGCGTAGAGAGCGGTCGTGTGCTACTACCTCCGTCTAGTCTATAGTCCCCTTTATATTCTGTGCCATACTTTGCCCTCAAATTTAACCAACAAAATGTTAATGCATGTTATAAAAATTATATAATTGGAAACTATGTTCAAATATGAATCCAACTATATAATCTTTGGCGACATGTGTTCGTATTTTATTAGTTAAATCATACTTATAAACCAGGACGGGGGGTATAGTAGGTAATTAAATCGCAAAAGTTTTTTTATTAACCGTATGTGTACGTGGCCTTTCGTCGTCCTCTCGTACGTCTTGTCACCCCTCTGCCGCAGACGGCTTACAACCCAAGCTTGCGCAGCGCGCGGGGGCGTTCTTTTGGCCAAACGATGACGCCAATGAATCGTCGGTGAGCCCGTTCCGGCGGAACCTCGCAGGCCCATGCAAGCTTCCTGCCCGACTCGGTGAAATCCCCCAAAATCCCAACGCTTACCAGCCTGCTATATAAACCCTCACGACGGGCGAGTCCTGCGTCGTATTTTCCCCTCCCTCCCTCTAGCTTATCCCGTCTGCTTCTCCGATAATCGCCAATGACATCGGTCCGTCGTCATCGCTCAGTCACTCTGCCGTCATCAGAGGACAGCTCTAGCTGGGAGGCTACACCGCGGCGGCGGCGCAGTCCCTGACATAGTGTAGTGCGCGTGTGTAAGTGCATCTAGTGCCACCCCTAGTTGGTTTTGGAGTATTGACGACAAACCTGGTTGAGGGACTAATGTGTTTGTGAGAATTGCAGGATAACACAGGTAGTAGTCCCTCATTGATTCGATTAACCTACCGGAGATGACCCCTAAAAATGTATGAAGACATTGATATCAGTGGTGGTATATGAAGACAATCATATTGAAGACTATGACATGAGAAGACATTGTGTGAAGACTATGGAGAGCGAATACGTAGATGTTTCGTTATTTCCTTTTCTTCTTTGTTGAGTCATAGGAACCACCGTACTGTTAAGTGGGGTCCAAGTGAACTAAGTCAGAGTGACTGAAGTAATGCTCAACCAAATCCTATGTCTTCGAGCGACGACTATGAGGGCAAATCTTATCCAGAGTCGGACGAGTCAGCTTTACTTGTAGCTCGAGTAAAGTTGCCGTGTGTGTTTGAAATCTGACCGTTGGTACACGTGTCAATTCCTTAGTGACCTAGGGTCACTTCGGACAAATCAGGTCGGGTTGCCCAGTGGCTATAAATAGCCCACCCCCTACACCATAAATTGGTGGCTGCTCAGAGTTATTGCACGGCTTTTGTCGTTTGAGAGCAACCCACCTCCGAAGCATTTGAGAGAGAAATCCTTGCGAGGACAAAGCCCAAACACCTAGAGCCAAAGAGTGTTAGGCATCACTGAAGTCTTTCTGTCTGTATGACCTAAAGACTTATTACACTTGAGGACTGTGTTTCCTCCAGCCGGTTAGGCGTCGCGTTATGAGCATCCAAGAGTCATTGTGGATCGCCGGTGAACGAAGTCTGTGAAGGTTTGGAAGTCTACCTTGAAGACTTACCAGAGTGATTGGGCGAGGACTAGGTGTCCTTAGCTCAAGGGGAACAAGGTGAAGACGCGGTCTTCTGAGTTAAATCTCAGCCTCCCTAACCAGACGTACAGTTGTCACAGCAACTGGAACTGGTCTAACAAATCACTGTCTTCCCCGAGCTACTGGTTCTATCCTTCCCTTCCTTTACTTACTGCCATACGTTGTGAAGTCATTGCATGCTTGCCTTATCTAATTGTCTTCACTGAGTATCTACTTGTTGTGATTGGCTTCATTCCTTCTTCCTTTATGACCCCTACTGCCTAATTGCTATTAGTCTTCATGCTTTCACTTCATTGAATACATGACTATGGCTTATCTAGTGTAGTCCACTTTCCGCTGCATACAATAGGATTGAGTTTATCGTTTGTCTTCGAAACTACCATGTTTTGAAGCACTTCATAAAAATCGCCTACTCACCCCCCCCTAGTCGATATACTGCACTTTCAATTGGTATCAGAGCAAGGTACTCCCTTATTCTGTGTGATTCGGTTTAACCACCTGGAGTTTTAGCTATGTCGACTGCAGGAATAATCAAAGTCTCCGCTGCGTGCCCCGTCTTCGATGGCACCGAATATCCCTACTGGAAGAACAAGATGCGCATGCACCTTGAAGCCATTGACGTGGACCTCTGGTTTGTCGCCAAGAATGGCGTTCCCAAGACTGGTGAAGGTATCACCCTGCTGATGTCAAGAGGCTCGTTCAATTGGATTCAACGGCCAAGAACATCATCTGTGGTCATCTGACCAAAGGACAGTATGGTCGTGTAAGTGCTCTGGACACGTCAAAGGAAGTTTGGGACTGGCTCTCAAAGGTCAATGAAGGAGTCTCTACCCAGAGAGATCAAAGGATCAGCGTCCTTCACAATCTCTTCAATCGCTTCAAGAGACATGACAATGAGAATGTCCAGCTCACTTTTGATCGTCTCACCGACATCACAAATGAGCTTCAAGCACTTGGCTCCACTGAGATTACCAAGCATGAAATCGTCAAGACCCTCCTGAGATCACTCGACAGCTCATTTGATATCCTTGCCCTGATGATTCAAGAACGCCCTGACTTCAAGACTCTCGATCCATCTCATATACTTGAGAGGCTCAACACACATGAGTTCCAGCTATCTGAGAAACGTGACATCTATGGTCCCAACTATGGCCGATATCGCGCCTTAAAGGCAAAAGTTGTTTCTTCATCTGAAGAAAAATCTGACTGCAGTTCTGATGATCCTGAAGACATTGGAAAGGAGCTTGCCATGCTTGTGAAGAAGTTCCAGAAATTCACTAGGAAGAAAGGCTTCAGAAAGTCTTCATGATCCATCTCAAGAAATGATGAAGCTTCTACTCATGACTACAAGAAAAGAACATGTCATAAGTGCAAGAAACCTGGTCACTACATCTCTGAGTGTCCTCAGTGGGACAATGAGAAGAAGAAGAAGAAGAAGAGCAAGGAATATGATTCTGATGACAAGAAAAAGAAGAAATACTCAAAGTCTTCTTCAAAGTCCTCATCAAAGTATTCATCACACAAGAAGAATTCATCTGGCAAGGCTCGCGCATTTGTTGGCAAGGAGATGGATTCTGAGGAAGAGTCTGCTTCTGAAGAGGCGGAGGTGGAGTCGGAGGAGGAATCTGATTCTGGTGCTGCAAGTCTGGCTTTAGCCACTGCCTACGTGGGCAAGTCCATCTTCAACACTGAAGACAATGGCCCCGTCCCCAATAATGATGATGAGGACGACGACTCTGCTCCCACCTTCTGCTTCATGGCACGCGGTGCCAAGATAAAATCACGCGATGCTTACTTTCAAACATCTAGTGAAGATGACTCTGATTGTGAATCAAAATCTAGCTACAAAACACTTGCTAAAATTGCCACTGAACAGCAGCAAGCCATGGAACATATTCAAAAACGGTTAGACAAAAGCGATGACCTATTGGACGCGGAAATGACCCGTTCTCACTCCTTAATTCAAGACATAAAAAATCTTCATGTTAAGTACAAGGAACTTGAAGGTCTTTATGAATCGCTCTCAAAAACTCATGAAAAGCTTTCCCACGATTACATTCAAAGGAAACGAGAACTTGAGAAATTGAAAGCGCCTCATGAAGATCTTCAAAAGGAGAATGAGTCACTCTGTGCGCAACTGATCGGCTCCGCTCACGAAGAGTTTGAACCACCATGTCTAAAATGCATTGAGCGTGATAACGCTACATCTGTTGCTGAATGTTCTACTGCTGCCACTGTTGCAATATCTTCAACTGCTGATGTGGTAACTAACCCCTCTACTGAGGATACCACTACTATTGCTGATGAAAATGCTAGGTTGAAGACTTTGCTTGAAACAGGGATGTACAAAAGCCTCAAAGGGCATCAGACTCTATGTGATGTCCTCAAAAAGCAGATACTGAACCGAAACCCTAGGAAAGAGGGTGTTGGGTTCGACAGGAAAATGAATGTTGATGGTTCATACTGGAAGCCTGAGCAGTATCCCAAAACCACATGGGTTGCTGCAAAGGAACCTACAGTGGATCCATCTACCTTATCTGGCTTCACTTGTGCTAATCCTGTTATCATTGATGAATCCTTTGATGCAAACTATAAACTGTTTAAGAATCGAAATGGTGAAGTGTTTGCCAGGTATATTGGTACTAACTGCAGGAATGGACCACCTATGAAGAAAATCTGGGTACCCAAAGGTTGTCTTGAGAAGCTTCCAGCAAACACTATCATGACACCTCCTGGGATGAAGACAAAACCCAGACCAAAGGCTTCATATGGTCCTAAGGCTTCATACAGACAAAGGACTCACCTGAGTCACCCTAACGCGGATGTTTTGCAGGGAAACCATACTCAAACCCATGAATATGAGCGTGTTTCTTCAAACCGCTATGTTCATAAATCCAAGAATTTTTCTGCCTATTCTTATGAGTATCATTCTCCTCCTGCAAGACTATTTGCTAGGGCCCCAAAGCCAAAATTCTCAGATGCCGCTCTTAGACTCATTGATTCTAAGCCACCCCTGAAAATGTGGGTGGTTAAGAAGAACTAACTTTCTCTTGCAGGTAAAGGTCTCCAGCCTATAATCAAAGGCTTCTGATGCTATTGCTGGGGACCTAAAACACTTGTTGGGCACAAGATCAAATGCCCAAAATGACTTACTGCTCATACTATTCATAAATCATTTGTTGAACATCTTATCAGTCCTAACCTTCATCTAAGCTTTCATAATCCACTTATGCATCAAATGTTTATGCTTCATAATGGCTTTTGGTGAAGCCTATCCTCCTAACTGCATTGTAGGGAGTGACACCAAAGTCTTCAGAATGGATTATGGATAGCGGATGCACAAATCATATGACCGGTGATCGAAAACTTCTCATGGACTCAACCTTACGTCCATCTAACAAGAGTCACATCACATTTGCCGATACTGGTAAAAGCAAAGTGTTGGGTCTAGGTAGAGTTGCAATCTCAAGAGATCAGCACATGGATAAAGTCATGCTTGTTGAATCTCTTGGCTTCAACTTAATGTCTGTCTCAATGCTTTGTGACTTAAACATGATTGTGATCTTTGGTAAATTTCGTTGCCTTGTACTAATGGAATCTGACAAGTCTTTAGTATTTGAAGGATACATAAAAGGTGATATGTATATGGTAGATTTCTCAGCTGGACCGCAGATGGCCGTATGTCTTCTAGCAAAAGCTTCAGAGTGCTGGCTCTGGCATCGGAGGCTAGGACATGTCGGCATGAGGAACTTGCACACTCTCGCAAAGAAGAAGCATGTCATAGGCATCGAGGAAGTCAAGTTAAAGAAAGATCATCTATGTGGTGCTTGTGAAGCTGGGAAAATGACTAGAGCCAAGCACCCCTCGAAGACAATCATGACGATGTCCAAACCCTTCGAGCTGCTTCACATGGACTTATTTGGCCTTACTCACTACTCCACATTCTCTACCACAACCTATCTCTATGGCTTCGTCATTGTTGATGATTATTCAAGATACACATGGGTGCACACAATACTCTACAAGACTGAAGTGCAAGATGTCTTCAGACGCTTCACCAACCGTGCCATGAACAACTATGGCATCAAGATCAAGCATATCAGAAGTGACAATGGCATTGAGTTTAAGAACACTGGTCTTGATCTTTATCTGGATGAATTGGGAATCACCCATGAATTCTCAGCCCCATATACACCTCAGCAAAATGGGATCGTTGAGCGCAAGAACATAACTCTAATTGAGATGGCTCGAACGATGCTCGATGAATACAAAACACCAAGAAGGTTCTGGCCCGAAGCTATTGATATTGCATGCCATATCATCAACCGTGTTTATCTTCATAAGCTTCTGAAGAAAACATCCTATGAACTCCTCACTGGAAAGAAGCCAAACGTAAGTTACTTCAGAGTATTTGGAGCTAAGTGCTGGATCAAGGATCCTCATCAGAAGTCAAAATTTGCACCCAAAGCACATGAAGGCTTCATGCTCGGATATGGAAAGGATTCACATTCCTACAGAGTCTTCAACATTTTTCTCTATAAAACTGTTGAAACTGTGGATGTGTGATTTGATGAGACAAATGGTTCACAAAGAGAGTCCCTACCAAATGTGCTAGATGAGGCTTCACCAAATGAATCCATCAAGCTAATGGGAACTGGTGAGATCATGCCTTCTGAAGCACAACCTGACGAGGAACTCATCATCTCTGCTCCAAATCAGCCTGACGACAATGCTCAGCCTGAAGACAACACTCCTGATGATGACAATGTACAGGAAGAGCAAAATCTTCGTCCAGCTCATCCTCGTGTTGCAAATGAAGTACAAGTTGAAAAGATAATTGATAGCATAAATGCTCCTAGTCCACTGACTCGCTCAAGAGCAACACAACTTGCAAATTTCTGTGGGCACTTTGCTTTTGTCTCAATATCTGAACCCAAGAAAGTTGCTGAAGCTTTTATGGAACCTGAATGGATTCAAGCAATGCAAGAAGAGCTTCAACAGTTTGAGCTAAACAATGTATGGGAACTTGTCAAGCGTCCTGATCCTCGCAAGCACAACATAATAGGCACAAAATGGATCTATCGCAACAAGCAAGATGAGCACGGTCAAGTGGTCAGAAACAAAGCTCGTCTCGTTGCTCAAGGATACACTCAAGTTGAAGGGATTGACTTCGATGAAACATTTGCTCCTGTGGCTAGACTTGAAGTTATTCGTATACTGCTAGCCTATGCAAATCATCACAACATACTTCTATATCAAATGGATGTAAAGAGTGCCTTTCTCAATGGAAGGATTGAAGAAGAAGTGTATGTTGCACAACCACCTGGCTTTGAAGATCCAAAACGTCCTGAGATGGTATACAAGCTCAACAAGGCACTGTATGGCCTCAAACAAGCACCTCGTGCTTGGTATGACACACTCAAAGACTTCCTGAAGAGCAAAGGCTTCAAACCTGGATCCCTAGATCCCACACTCTTCATGAAGACATATGATGATGAGCTATTTGTCTACCAAATCTATGTGGACGACATTATCTTCGGCTGCACGGACAAGAAATACAGTGGTGAGTTTGGTCACATGATGCAAGAGCAATATCAAATGTCCATGATGGGTGAGCTGAAGTTCTTCCTTGGTCTTCAAATTTGTCAACAAAGCAACGGCATCTTCATATCTCAAGAGAAGTATCTTAAAGATTGCCTGAAAAAGTTTGGAATGCAAGACTGCAAAGGGTACTCGACGCCAATGCCTGCTAAACATCATCTGGGTCCCGACGCCAATGGTAAAGAGTTTGATCAACAGGTATACCGCTCCATGATTGGTTCTTTACTTTATTTATGTGCATCTAGGCCAGATATTATGCTTAGTGTTTGCATGTGTGCTCGATATCAAGCGGCACCAAAGGAGTCGCATCACTTAGCTGTGAAGCGAATACTTCGATATTTGGCTTACACCCCAACACTAGGATTATGGTATCCAAAGGGCTCAGAGTTTGATCTAGTAGGATTTTCAGATGCTGATTATGTTGGTGACAAAGTTGATCGCAAGTCCACATCAGGCACATGTCATTTTCTAGGACGATCACTTGTTTGTTGGTCTTCAAAGAAGCAGAACTGTGTATCACTCTCCACTACTGAATCTGAATACATTGCTGCTGGATCTTGCTGCGCTCAGCTTCTCTGGATGAAGCAAACACTCAAGGACTATGGAGTCCATCTAAAGCATGTGCCACTCTACTGTGATAATGAAAGCGCCGTCAAGATTGCCAACAATCCAGTTCAGCACTCGAAGACAAAGCACATTGAAATTCGTCATCACTTTCTCAGAGATCATGTTATGAAGGAAGATATTGATATCATACACGTCAACACTGAAGAGCAACTGGCAGATATCTTCACAAAGCCCTTGGATGAGAAAAGGTTTTGCAAGTTGCGGTGTGAGCTAAATATCTTAGAATCCTCAAATGTCCTGTAATCAGGCACACATCCTAACACTTATGCATATTGATGACTTAGATGTGCAACACACGAAGTAAAGTATATCTTCAATCAATGAAGACTTACATTCTAAGTGTGAATACATTAACATGGAATTTGACTTCGGAGCGCCACGATAATTGTGCGCCGTGTCTAGGTCTAATACTTCCTATACGGTGAGTAACGCCACCACCAAATTCTTGTTTGAAGTGTTTCTCGTGGCGTTACATTTGCAAAGTCTTCGCATTTGGTTTATCTTCATATAGGACACACACACACACACACACGCATATATATATATATATATATATATATATATATATATATATATATATATATATATATATATATATATATATATATATATATATATATATATATATATATATATATATATATATATATATACAGCCGGTCTATTCTCATAACATTATGAGAATAATATTCTCATAACACTTCCGAACTGCATTGCAAAATTGCATTGGAGAGCTAAACGCACCGCACCACAGAGACCAGCGAACTTCATGTTGAAAAAACTGTACGTGTTGTTTTTTCGGTACCTTTTTTGCTCTAGTTTTTTAACCGTTTACCGGAATTATGCGTGTAATATACCGTTGAAAAGTTATGGAGTAGACGCAACTTCGCCATGTTGAATACTTTTCAAAATTCATCATAGTTTAAGAGCAGTTTCGAAAATCGTGCGGCTCACAACGAATGGCAGCGAGCGTTTTTTGGCGTTTTTTTCTAAACCGCTCGTCGGAATGTAACATATGATACATCGTTGGAAAGGTATCATCGCCACGCATCTTTTTCATATCTATTATTTTTTCTAATTCGCTACGGTTTAAGAGCAATTTTGAATTTACTAAATCGCGGAATTGTGTTTTTCGAATTTTTTCAAATTTTCCGTACTGTTTTCATTCCAGTTTTTTAACCGTTTGTCGAAACAAGGCGTGTAATATACCATTGGAAAGCTACGAACGAGGCACAACTTTCATATGTTGAAATGTTTTTGAGATTCCTTACGGTTTTTAGTTAAATTTGAAAGTCGTGCGGCTGGCTACGAACGGCAGCAGCCGTATTTTCGTGAAATTTTTACAAAATGTTGGCATAAATGATCCAAATGATACACCGTTGGAAAGATGTCGTCGAGACGCTACTTTCTCATGTAGAACACGCCCTCTAATTCATTACGGTTTAAGAGTAGTTTTGAAATTAGAAAAACGCGAAAAGCGCACTGCTTCAAACTAAAGAACGCACTGCATCAGACAGTTAACCGAACCTCATGATTTACTTTGTTGGACGTAGATTTTTCCCAGAGAAGTTTTGTTGTCTTTTTTCCAACTTTTTTTTTCGAAAGAAAGTGGACCGCAATACTTCCGAAAGTGAAGCGGAACACTACCAAAAGTGAACCTCATGATTTGTTGTTGTCTTTTTCGTACTAATTAATTTTTTTACGCGTGTTTGAGAAGTGTTGAGAAGTGAGCTGCTTTTCCGATGTGTTTTTGTTTTTGGATCACCAAGTGAACAGCAATGTTTTTTTTATGGCCAACTTCGTGGAGAAAAACAAAGTGAGCTTCAAAGAGTCCTTTGCAATGGACTTTTTTTAGACGAAAGTGCACTGCATTTTTACTTGTTTTTAAATGCATTTTGTTCGAAATGAACTATACTGAGGAGTCCTTCGTAGCAGACTTTTTTTTTACCCAAGTGCACTGCACGTTCACTTACCTAACAAACCACCATAAAAAGACCAGACACCTTTCATAGACACCACAAAATGCGTTTTTACTTTGGGTCTGTTCTCTTCTTTTTTTCGTTGTTAATATTCTCTTCCGTATTAATCAATAAAGTCAACAGCTAGAGCAAACAATAAAGTCAACAGCTAGAACCACGTCGGAGAAGAAAGCGAGCTTCAAAAGATGGGCATCCATCTGACTGTTATACACAGCTACACACGCATACAGAATCTGCACTCTCCATCAGCCGAATCGTGGTAATGAGCTGCAATGTTTTACAATGAACTAATGAAGTGCAGTTTTCAACAACAGCAAATTTGAGCAAACGGGGCATCCAATAGAACTGCATCACTCCATCTTTTCCTGCAAAAATGAGTAAAACGAACCTCAATAGCAAACCATACTGTGTGGACAGAGTAAAACGAACCTCAATAGTAAAACGAACCTCAATAATGAGTAAAAATAGCGAGGTGCACAGAGTCAGCGATTTCCCCGCGTGCGTCCTCTGTGTGGACTGCAAGACGAAATTCTGCCCCGAGCCGCTAGACGGCTGCCCCGGCAGAGCGACCACGACCTGAGGCAGCGGCGCCAGGACTAGCGCCGACCCCGACCACCACGGGAGGCATGTGCTGCGGCGGCGACCTGCAGGAGGGGAAGGAGATCGGCGACCTGCCATTGACCTTCCTCGCCTAGGATCCCAAGCAAGATGGGGAGGAGGGCAGAAGGTAGGTGAGCAGAGGCCGTGAGGGAGGTGGATCCATGGATCCCGTGGCTCCAGGGGAGGGGAGGGGTGCCATGGCCGCTCAGGGGAGGGAGGCGCCATGGTCGCGGGGGGAGGTGCGGTAAGGGGCGCCATGGCCGCGCGGAGGGCCGAGGGAGGAGTTGATGGGGCGTCGGACCGGTTTCGATTTGCGGCGACGGCCCGTGGAGGGGCGGCGCGGCGGCGGCCTGGGGAGGGGCAGCGTGGCTGCGGCTTGGGGAGGGACGGCGCTCCGGCGGCCTGGGGAGGGGCGGCGCT
>LR738709.1:517519754-517534811 GCA_902687465.1 Secale cereale
ATATATATATATATATATATATATATATATATATAGTTGTGTTCTGTCCTCAACAGCATTCACTTATAGCTATGTCTTCATATTTGAATCTTTTGGACTAAGTGAATGTGATCGGACCCTAACCTCTCTATGCTTTCTCATCTCACACTCTGTCTGTCCAAATCATATGTATTCAGTTGAAACTGTCGTATATCTTCTCTGCGTCCTTGTCAGCATAAGAAACGGAGACAAACTTTAAATCTGATTTAATGCTACATCCTTTATGCCTGAAACCCAGTGAAGCCGGAACGACCACTCCGACAGTCGTGGTGAACGTGGGATCGTGGGACAACTCCCAATGCGTTACATGACCGCCACGTGTCACTCGTACGTGAACCGTCAGGGGCACCTGCGTAATTGCGCTGTGCCGTCTCCCATGCCTATAAATGCACGTCCCATCACGGTCAAAAGTTTCTTCTACCACCTCTCCACCTCGACCAACCCTAGCGCCTCCGCTAGCTTTCGATGACGCCGGGGACGAAGCGCTTCGCTGCTGCAACTTTGTCGACGCCGTCCTCACGCCGGCCGCGGACATCTTCTACTCCGCCGTCGCCGTAGCTGTCCTCCGTCGTCAAGTTAGGGCACGGAAGACCGAACAGCTGGGCATCCAACTCCTCTCCGTCTAAGTAGTTCATCGTGTGGTAAATAAAACTTGCTTTTTACCATCTTCTAGATCCATAAAGATTCATCTATTTTACCACAAGAGGTTTCTGCCTACTTAGATATATAGATCTATCCTGTCTGCATCTCATATCTTTCCTAGTACATTCACATATGCTTCAACCATAGTTAGATTCCTCACTTGTACCTATTCGTGGATTCGTACAAATCTGGAACCAACTCTCATGAGTGAGTGTCTTCGCGCTATGAGGTCAAAGTCTTCAAAACTGTTTTAATCTTCAAAACTTCTGAGAATGCATATGACCTCTTCCCCTTCCCTCGCATCTCTAATGCTGTCACAGGTACATGTCCGTGGGAGAATTTCTTGGTTATCATAGTCTGCATTCGTTTGCAGAATTTTTGCAGCGTCACATTCACTCCCCTGAAGACAGTTCCTGTCTGACCAGCAGACCGAAGCATTTGCCTATTTTGAAGCCTTTCAATTTGAAGCCCTTCAGGTTGAAGCAAATGGCAACTGACAAGACAGTTAGAAAGGGTGGCAGACAGCGCCGTGGCAACACCTCCATTGATTTGCCTCCTGATCTTAGTGAGATATACAAGACTGATCCAGAGGAGGATTACAATCAGAGGAAGACACGAATCCAATGGATTCGAAGATACTGGGCTGAACAGTGGTTCAAGTATAGGTTCGTGACCCAAGAGTATGCTGAGAAGAACGCCATCAAGCATCCATGGGGAGATATCACTTATAAAATTTTTCCCCCAAGACTCGTGCTGAAGCCATTGCTCAAGGCTTCTATCCTTGCATGGTCAGAGGAACTCATCCTGCTGATGCTGATTCAAGCTCTCTGCTCTGGTGTTGCGACGACAATCTATTCAAGTGAAATCTTCAGTACGCCAAGAACTTAGCCAAAGAGAACAAGAAGCATTGGGGATTAGACTTCAATATTGGCCCCTCTGCGCCCCGCGCTGATGGCACGCGCGAAGCTGAACCAAATCTGGTTGGGCCCTTCTACAACTTAGAAGGCCTCATCAGTCACATAAGGGTTCAAGGGGCGGATGTGGATCAGCCTGAAGCAGATGCTGATTCTGAAGAAGCGCCTGCAACGCCGAAGCCTAAGAAGAAGAAATCAAAGGCTTCGAAGACCACTCCACCAATTGCTTCTAGAGTGAAGCCTTTGGCCACTGCTCCACCTGCACCAAGTGTGCAATCTGAGGAACACTCTCGTATCTCCAAGAGCAGACAGCTGAAGAGAAAGCCATCACGCAACCCCAGTCCAGCTCTCACTCCTGATGCTGTGCTGAAGACTGCCAATGATGCCCTTGATCTCTCAAGTGATGAAGATCTTGGTGATGATGCTCTAGAGCTATTGACCAAGAGCAAGCAAGATGCTAAAATCTTCAATGATTTGTCGCTCTTTGACGTTGAAGTGCTCAATAACTTCATTGATGAATGGTTTGACACACCCAACCTGAGCTTCGACGATCTTCAACTTCCAGTTGGCCTCAGCGTCTCCTTCCATGGCGCCATTGCTTCTGAGCTGGCTCTGGCTCAGAGAATTGTTGAGCTGGAGCAAAAGATAGATTATGAATAGGCTCAGTTCAAGAAGCATGTGGACAAGCTCAGCGTGCAAGAGATTCAAAACTTCAAGGTTATGATGCATGAGCTCAAGGAAGCCTTTCGCCAGTGACGTGATGAAGCTAAAGGTTCTCGTGAGCAAATCAAGGACTTGGCTGCCAAATGCGTTCAAGCATTCAATGAAGCTAAAAAGCGCAAGGCACATGGGCGCCCTGGTATTGTGTAACGCCCCGGACACACCCGCCGGTGGTCGTTACTCCTGGCGGGATCTAGACTGGCCTCACATATCAATACTAGTCTTTTCTGCGCACTTTGTCCTCACCCGTGCGCACCCGGGAGCAACTTCCCGGGTGACCGACCCATCCTGAAACTACTCCAAGCTGAGCACGCTTAACTTTGGAGTTCTATCCGAATGGGCTCCCGGAAAAGAAGGAATTCCTTATTGATATGAGTAGTCAATCATCCCTAATAAGCCAGGCCATCACATACACCCTCACTCAGAGGAACCGACGTCCTCGTCGGGCCATAGGAACGTTCCCTCTTGGCACAACCGTTTGTGCTTCCAGGACAGCACATGTGCCATGCCGTGTGCCACGACGGGTCACAAACGTCATGCACAACATGACTGCAAACTGTCCGCAAACATCCGTGTAACCGCGAGGGTCGGCTCTAATACCAACTTGTAACGCCCCGGACACACCCGCCGGTGGTCGTTACTCCTGGCGGGATCTAGACTGGCCTCACATATCAATACTAGTCTTTTCTGCGCACTTTGTCCTCACTCGTGCGCACCCGGGAGCAACTTCCCGGTCGGTCACCCATCCTGAAACTACTCCAAGCTGAGCACGCTTAACTTTGGAGTTCTATCCGAATGGGCTCCCGGAAAAGAAGGAATTCCTCATTGATATGAGTAGTCTATCATCCCTAATAAGCCAGGCCATCACATATTGACCCAAGGATGGCTGCCAAGAAGAAGAAGAAGCAACCTGTGCCCGAAGCTGAAGAATCAGGGCAGGAAATGCCTCGCATAGTCTTCCCTGCTAGCATGACTGGCACGAAGCCTAAGGCAACCCCAACCTCTTCAAAGCTCAAGAAGACAAAGGTGGCTGAAGCTGAAGCTCGCAAGCGCAAGCAATCTACTGATGAAGCTCCACCCACCAAGAAGCGCAAAACCAAGAAGGATAAGGCTGCTTCCAAAGAGCCTGTCTTTGTCGAGCCAATCTCAGTTGCTCGCCCTACATCTGCCCAGAGAGAACGTCGAATGACTGTTCATGAGCCTGCTCCCACAGAGGCAGAAGATATTCCAGCTGTTGACCCCACCGCAGCTGAAGACATTAGTCCTCATGACAATGTTGAAGATGATGAAGTCCTTCCTCAGATCGAGTACAACATTGAATCTTCGCCTGTTCTTACGAACAGCGAACGCATCAGCATTGGTCGTCCATTGACGCCAATTGCACAGGATGACTCGTGGGCTGATCACCCACAGGATACACCAGCCACACCTCAGCCAACTCAAGACACCAATTCGGTGCTTGAAGATGAAGACTTTGAGGCCCAACAACCTCCATCTCCTCAGGCGTCGCCAGCTTTTCGCAGGCTTCACAAAGGACCAAGGCCTCAAGTCGTCGCCCCAAGTGTTCCAGAAGGAGTAGAGCAACCATCCACACCTGATGCTGCTCCTACTATGAACCCCTCAGAATCTGAAGCCAAAGCGGCTGAAGATATTCCGGCTGCATCAGCCGAAGAAGAACCACCCCAAGGAGAAGAACTACCCCAAGTTGAAGAGGAACGTACTGCCACACCCCCTGTTCTCGAGGAGAACGTGTTTGACCCTCCAACTCCTGAAGTGGAGGTTACAAATTCAGAGGCTGCCACCACCAGCACTGAAGCCAATGACGTGGTCATGGCTGAAGCTAATGTGGCACCTGAAGACATAGTGGCGCCTGAAGTGACTGCGCCTGAAGCGACTGCGACTGAAGCCAGTGCTGCGCCTGAAGCCAGTGCTGCGCCTGACGCCAATGCTGCACCTGAAGCAAATCTGCAGCTTGAAGATAATGCCTCTGCTCCTGTTCCGCCTCCACGGCCCCATACCATTGAGCAAGCATACAACAAGGATGATCAGCTTGTTACTGTCCGGTGGCCCATTCTGATTCCACCACCTACCACTGGACCGCGTGCTGCTGGTCCTCAGTTTGATCATCATGTTGCGCACAGGCCCCAAGTTCAGAAGCCTAAGCCAAGACTGCCAAGGTTTCCAGGTATTGCAACCTCTTCAGGGTCATTCAATGCCAATAGCTTCACTGCGCACAACACCTTCTTTGACAGCGCCAAGAACCCATATTCCAAGCCAAGAATGTCATCAGATAGGTTCTGGAGCCATCAGCAGCGCAGCTACTACTCTAGAGTACTCTATGATCAAGGGCGCATTTTCCCTCATATGCGTCTTGACATTGAAGCTATTGCTGGTCTGCCTTGCCTGGAGGAAGCTCTTGACTGCTTCCGTGATGCTAGCTTGCTCAATTTTGTAACTGATAAAGAACATTGGAATGAAGAGCTGCTTCTGCAATTCTATGCAACCCTCCACATTCGAGGCTACAGCAGGGATCCGAAGACATGGGTCCTTGAGTGGATGACAGGCAATGTGCATCATGAAGCTAAAGCCTTTGATCTCATTGAGCTTACTGGCCTGCCCACTCCAGGAGATCTGTATGAGCCTGACTGTCAATTGCACACTGAAGCCTTGGAGAGTATATTTCAGAAGCGCCAGCCCAACATGAGCCAAATGCTAAGCATGATGAAGCCTCTGCCAAGTGATGCTGAATATCATAAGGAATTCTTTGTTGAATACCTAGAGTACCTGCCGCGCACCATCTATCATACCATCAGGCGTACTCTATGGCCCATCAAAGGACATTCTTCATCAGCCAAGCTTGAAGGCACTATGAAGACTTTGGTCTTCTATATCTTCAATGGTATCAGCTTAAATGCTCAAGATTTCTTCATTAGGCAAATGGCTATGTGTGGAGCTGATCTATTTGGTCTGAAATTTTATGCCCCTTGGATAATGCGCCTCATCAAGTTGCATCCAGCTGTCACCTATCAGCCCTCTGCTCGCAACCATCAGATTTTCTTGCCTGAGGTTGATATGTCAGCTGAAGCTATCTACCAAGAGCCTGCCAAAGAGCCAGTTAGTCTTCACAACGCTGATCACCAAAGTTTCACTCAGCAGATTGAAGGAGTTCCAGCAGTCTCACGCGTTTATCCTCTGGCTGGCCGTACTCGTCTACCTCGACACGCTGAAACCGAAGCCACTGAAAGCACCATCGCTCAAAGGCCTTAGAAGCGATCTCATGTCCTGAATAACTGAGAACTTCTGGTAGCCCTTCATCAGAAACAGGACAAGCATCACCTCTGGTTAAAGCATCAGATGCAAAGCCTCTTGGTGGATGTCAATCGCATTCGCAATCTTGCCACCAAGAATGCCTTTGTTGCTCATGAAACATGTCGGAGGTCTTGGAAGAGTTTGACCTTGCTGAGTGCTGAAGCGGATCTTCAAGACGATGGCTTCACAGAGAGATTCAAGTTTGACAACACTTCTCCAAGGACTGTTGTTATGCGTTGAACTCCATCTCTTGAAGATTCTGAATACTCCTCCTCCGCTGCAACAATTGACGCCAGGGTGATCGATGATCAAGATGATGCTACTTCACCGCCTCCCACTTCAGCGCACATCGACACTGCACCAACTACTTCTGCACCGCCAAACACCAACACCGACCCTGCATCCTCTTCTGCTCCAACTGGGAACGAGTAGAGGCTCTATGTCTTCAAACCTTTTTGGTCCTTACTGACAAAAGGGAGAGAAGCATATGAGTTGATAGTCTTCAAGCGGGTCCATATGGGTGGGTGCTTTATAATTTGCCTAGTGTTTACAACTCTCGTTTTGCTACATTTGGTTCTTTGAGTTGTAACACTTAAACTGATGGTCGTCTGCTACGTTTTTATGCTACTCTGTAATGCGATGATAAATTCCGCATCTGCTATCTTATATTCCGCACTTAGTCATTATTGCAGACGTCCATTTTTCATTATGCATGTCATTATCTTCGACATATCAGTTGTGCATAATGAATTGTCTTCATAAGTTGAAGAGGATCTCTACAAGTACAACCTGCCATGTGCATTTGCATTCAAAGGCAAATCAACTATATGCACATCTTCAGGGGGAGCCTTTTGCAACTTACGAAGACAATACCTCTATCCTTTAAAATTTCACATATCTTTATCCCCGTTGAAAACTTCAACCAGTTTGTCATCAATCACCAAAAAGGGGGAGATTGTAAGTGCATCTAGTGCCACCCCTAGTTGGTTTTGGAGTATTGATGACAAACCTGGTTGAGCGACTAATGTGTTTGTGAGAATTGCGGGATAACACAGGTAGTAGTCCTTCATTGAATACATGACTATGGCTTATCTAGTGTAGTCCACTTTCCGCTGCATACAATAGGATTGAGTTTATCATTTGTCTTCGAAACTACCATGTTTTGAAGCACTTCATAAAAATCGCCTATTCACCCCCCCTCTAGTCGATATACTACACTTTCAGCGTGGCATCCCTGTTGGGTGTGCATGGAACACCTACCACACGCTCCGCTGCCGCTGCCCATCGATAGTTGTTGCCGTCCGCCGCTGCCGCCACAACATCGTCTAAAGCCAGGGCCATCTCCCATTCTGCTACCACAGCCCGAAGGCGGGAGGTGGCCATCGTGGTCGCCACCCCATTGCCGGTCACCGTGGCCATCACTCGCTCCACCACCGCGGCCCGAAGGTGGGAGGTGGTGGTCGTGGCCGCCACCCCATCGCCGGCCGCCGTGGCCGCCATCCCACCGTCGACCGCCGGGGTCATCACCCGCTCTGCCACCGCCGCCCGAAGGCGGAAGGCGGAGGTGGATGCCCGCACGTGCGTCAGCGACCTTGCGCGCTACACCGAGTTCCTGCTGGAGGAGGAGGAGCGCCTCGTCGAGCATGCAAAGAGCCTTACCGCCGCCATGGCCGCAGCACACACCGCCTCAGAGGCGAGGAATCAGGAGATCTACGAGGAGAACCACTGCTTCGAGAGGGGTCGTCTGGAGCGGTAGAGGGCGTTCGAGGTGAGCGTCGCTGAAGCTGCAGCAGCGGCAGGCACCGTATTGCGGTTGTCCAGCTCGTCGCAGGCTCCTCCTCCTCTGGCTCTTACTGAGCGCGCTCGGAAGAGGAGAGGCAGCCAGAAGTAGTACAAAGCCCCTCCGTAGTAGTAGTATTTAGGGGCTATTTTGTTCAGTTCATCTGACTATAGATGTGGTGAAACTGTACAATGCACTTTAAATTAGCTATTATATATAGTTGAACTAGCTATTTCTGGTTGGCAACAATTGGGGAAAAGTTTGGTCGGTTCAGCTGTCGAGTTGAATTGTTTGTATAAATTAAGAACGACTGCTTAATCTATGAACGAAATCTATGCTTAATTACTGAATTTTAGTTGCAAAAATTAGATACTGCCAGTGATTTTTAGCTTCAAATGTTGACAAATCGCGGTGTTACAAGGTTGACAAATGGCAATGTTACTAGATCAACAAATGTCAATCTTTCCAGTTTGACAAATGGCAACATACCCAATATGACAGATGCAAATCTTACCAAATTGTTTGCAAGTGGTTGCACACGGGTCATCCAAAAGAACCGTTTGCGTTGAACAGATGCACAAATCTTGCTCTCACTTTGCATACGGAGTTCTATCTAAAATGTTTGCGATCAAGAGCCGCAAAAATCTTGCTCGGCACATTTTCCCTTGGCTTCCTGGGGAAGCTCCCGCTTTGCATACGAGTGTTCTGACTAAAACGTTTGCGATGAGTGTTTTATATTTAAAAACCATTGACGTTTTTTTTCAAAATAAAATCGTTTGATAAGTTTGTACATTAAGAGAGAAAAACGCAAGTTTGCTCAAACCATATCTTTCATTCAGTCATACTGCGAATTTATATCCATATGATCGAGATATAGTATTAAACCCAAGAAAAAAACTATTTCAGATGAGTTTTGGATTTACTAGAATCTAAAAATAAAGTATCTCAAAATTTTGCCGGCAATCAACGGTGCCCTGGTGTTTGAAATTCATTCCCATTTCTTGCATGGGACCTAAGCATGCAACCAAGGTCACATATTTGATTTTCAACCAATTTATATGCACTGGTCCCAAGTAGTGCAAATTTGAATTATGCAGATAAATGCATTGAAAACTCAGTTAATGCATAAAAATGTCCGAACGAACCCCAAAAAATCACAAAAATTGACACAACACTCCTGTTGTTCTATATTGACACGAGAAAAAATTTGAAAGCAATAAGAGGCAATGGATATCATTTCGTCCGCAAATGTGGGACGTTCCCTACCAAAACCATCATGCTTGTTGTGAGAAGCTTTGGTTTGTGAGTAAGTAGATATCCAAACCTGCCCCAAATGGGACAAAAACTTGACCACAACATATTGATGCTGCTCCATGATAGCATGCCAAGTTTCATGAATTTCAGACGAGCTTTGGATTTACAAGAATTTAAAAACCAGGTATCTCAATGTTTGCGGCCGAGTGACGGTGGCAGGGTGCTTGACATTCATTCTCATTTCTTGCATGGGACCTAAGCATGCAACCAAGGACACAGATTTGAATTTTCAACCAATTTATATGCATTAGATCATCTGCATGTAGTTCAAATTTGAATTATGCACATAAATGCATTGCAAACTCAATTAATGCTTAAAAATTTCCAAACGAACCCCAAAAAATCCCAAAAATTGACACAACTCTCCTGTTGTTCTATGTTGACACTAGGAAACAAATTGAAAGCAATAAGAGGCAATGGATATCGTTTCGTCCCCAAAGGTGAAACGTTCCCTACCGAAACCATCACCCTTGTTGTGAGAAGCTCTGGTTTATGAGAAGCTTATACCCAAATCTGCCCCAAATGGGACAAAAAAAATTCCACGGATGTTGATGCCGCTCCATGATAGCATGAAAAGTTTGATGAATTTCAGACGAGCTCTGGATTTACTAGAATTTAAAAACCAGGTATCTCAATGTTTGCGGCCAAGTGATGGTGGCAGGGTGCTTGACATTCATTCCCATTTCTTGCATGGGACCAAAGCATGCAACCAAGGACACAAATTTGAATTTTCAACCAATTTATATGCATTAGAGCATGTGCATGTAGTTCAAATTTGAATTATGCACATAAGTGCATTAAAAACTCAATTAATGCATAAAAATATCCAAACGCACCCCGAAAAATCCCAAAAATTGACACAACACTCCTGTTGTTCTATGTTGACACTAGGAAAAAAATTGAAATCGAGAAGAGGCAACGGATATCGTTTCGTCCAGAAAGGTGAAACATTCCCTACCGAATCCATCACACTTATTGTGAGAAGCTCTGGTTTATGAGAAGCTTATACCCAAACTTGCCCCAAATGGGACAAAAATTCTACCACGGCATGTTGATGCCACTCCATGATAGCATGCCAAGTTTCATGAATTTCAGACGAATTTTGGATTTACTAGAATTACAAAAGCAAGTACGTTGACGTTTGCCGAAGAGCCACATTGCTGTGATGTTCGAATTTCATCCTTATTTCTTGCACGGGACATAAGCATAAACCCATGGACACGTATATGATTTTACAACCCATGGTGGTGCACGGGAGCATGTGCATGTACTTTAATTTTGAATTGTGCACCTGAAATGGCTAGAAAACCAATTTAATGTATAAAATGTTCAAACGAACCCTAAATAATTCCAATTCTTTTACGACACACATATAGTAGCATGTTCACTGCAGATAAAAGGTCTAGCAATTCAAACAACGTCCACTTCCGCTGTGACCCCATTATGTAATTTAAATCAAGATGAAAAATCAAGTAGATCGCACACAGTTTATTATCACCAACCGTGTGAGATGTAGCAGAAAATATCCTGGAGCACGGTCGGTGTATAGTATGCCTATGGCTTACGCGAGAAGGTGCATCGGCTACAGTCCACAGCCGGCCTCTCAAGCACACTAGCTCGCTCCCCAAATATCACTTTACTGTTCAATCGTCGCTGGTGAAAGATGAGCACATGGACCCATGTCGTGAGGGCAACTTCGGTGGCCCACTCCGGTGAGAGCGCGGCCGCAGCTGCCTTGCGCGTGCTAACAAGGTGCATGAGTGTGGCCGCAATCTGCGACCGGGCGGCTAAGGCAGGCCAAACGGCCGCTATTGCTTCTCAGGTGGCGGCAGCAACATCTGCCTCGGGGATAGCAACTCGCGAGAGCAGCACAACAACTATCCATTCCGCAGTGACGTCCTTAGCCTTGATGGAGGCCGCCCACGACCATGTCGAGGCCGCCCACGCCCAGCTCGTGGCAGTCACCGCACAAATCGAACGAAGCTTCTCCAACACCGGTCGGCAACCCACGACCGAAGAGTTGGCAATCGCCGAGAGCGTTCCAGCAGTCGTCCGTTCCTCCGCCGCATATCTCGCAACGATGGAGCCTGTCCAAGCCTAGATCGCGGCCGCCTACGCCCAGCTCGTGGCGGCCTTTTCCAAAGAGATGGCGGATGCGGATGGCGAGATGCTTGCCGAGTGTGGTGTAATGGATGCCATGGAGCCCCTTCCCCAGGAGACCGTCGGGCGCGAGCTGGACATGGAGGCGGCGGCGGAGATCGACGAGCACTAGCCGTAGTAGTACTCTTTGTTTTATTTAATTAAGAGCGCCGGTCTTTAATTTTTTAGAGTAATGTTTAGGTCAGCTAGCTCTGTTTAACTGATGAACTTGCTCGATTAAGAAGTGTGGGTGTGCTGTAGTCTCTATTGTGTACCCAAATTATGCAATGACGTGGATGACCACTATAACCATGGAGATTCGAACCAAAAAATTTGACGTTCAAACTCATCACACATGGGTTAAGCTATCTGACTCATTTGCGACGTTCACATATCGTACACAATTCTGAATAAGGGACCGTGTGTGATGACACTTTGCGCGCCAGTTTTTTAGCTAAAGCGATTCAAAAAATTTGGCTTCCACGGAAATATCTACCTCCCCGCCCCCTCCCCCTTACCAAAAGCCACATTTCCCCCGTTTCCGCCTTCCTTTCCAAGATGAAACCTTCACTCCTTGCTTGCAGCGCCACCTCCTCGCCGATGACCCTCCTTCACGCTGCTCGGCCTCGTCTATCCAGGCAGGTAATCCACACCCGATCCCCATCCTCCTCCTCCTTCCACAGCCAACATGCCTCGACCGCCGGCGCAACACCTTCACCCAAATCACCGACCCCTCCAACAAATAAGCGCCGTCAAGCCATGGTTCACGCAGTATGGCCAAGATCTCAAGGAGCATTTGGCAGTGGAGAAGCAAATCACGGTCGCATGCGTGGATGATGTTGCGATGGCTGCCATTCATGCCGACCCACAAATCTTGGAGGAGCGCCTTGCCATTTGCTAGCTACGCCAGTTAAGCATGCTCGGTTTACCTGTTGTGTGTGCTGCTCCTGCCTTTCCTTAACAAATTCTAGCGAATTGTGCTATCTAATTTTACTATGCAATCTGTTGCTCTAGTGTATATGTTCTATATTCCATGTAGTGTGGTGCTCACTTATTAATCGTTTGGTTAATTAGTTGTCATCTTCAGTTAACTGTTTGGTTCAATTCTACAAATGTGATGTTCAATTCTTCAGGCTGCAATTTTGTATTGTCTTCCATGTGAGAAATAAATCGAATTTATCTTTACAAAATACACGAGAAACAAATACAATTGCTAATTTTCCAAGTTGTCAAGCTTGCTTGGTTTGGTTATACGTTGTGCAATGTGGTGCTCACTTAACGTTTGGTTCATTTGTGTTGTGGTGTTTAGTTAGCTGTTCGGTTCAATTCTGCAATGAGATGCTCAATAGTTGTGGGTGCATTCTGTTATTGTATACCATGTGAGAAGTAAATCGAATTTGGCTGTACTAAATACATGAGAAACAAATACAATTGCTATATTTTCAAGTTGTTAAGCATGCTTGGTTTGGTTAACTGTCTGATTTTCTATTAGGAGTATGTTATATTGTGCAATGTGGTGCTCAGTTAACAGTTTGGTTCAATTCTGCAATGCGATGTTCAATAGTTGTGGGTACATTCTGTTATTGTATACCATGTGAGGAATAAATTGAATTTGGCTGTAGTAAATATATGAGAAACAAATACAATTGCTATATTTTCAAGTTGTTAAGCATGCTTGCTTTGGTTAACTGTGTGATCTTCTATTAGGAGTATGTTATATTGTGCAATGTGGTGCTCAGTTGTGGGGACCCCGACTTAGAAGTCGAGATCACCGAATGCACGTGTACAGTGATCCCAGAGATCAATGCTCACTGAACACACAGAAGCTGAATAACAAGAGTCTTACATCCATACATATCGTCTTACACAAATAATGGCCATTATGGCCAAGTCTTACATAGATAAAGCCTCACGGGCTGAATAGCAAATAACTCAAATAGCGGAAGTCTTTGATGATAGGTAGAACCCATGCCATCTGCCTTAACCCTACAGGCATTCTGACTGGGATAGCGTCCTAGTTCGCATGTTCGTCTCCAAAGAACTCTTCTTCATATTCCTGTTCCTCCATGCCTGGCCAATTAAATAACCAGTGGCAAGCCAATGAGTACTTTGAATGTACTCGCAAGCAACCCATGATGTGGTTCAAAGTAACAATGCAATTGAACAATAATGAGCAATCTAGCAATGGGCTAGAATAAATATTCTACTATTAAGTGTATGCATCAATAAACTCGCGTAACCTCGAAGACAGGTTACCGATATCAACATGATTATGATTCATCCCATCGAGTCAAGTCACCATCTTGACTCAACATACACACACACACACAAGGTTTCGCAAACATTGGACGTAGCCCAAGAGCGGTTACCCAATTGTCCTTGACCGCGGACACGGCTATTCGAATAGTTTTACACTCTGCAGAGGTTGCGCACTTTACCCACAAGATCCGGGAAGCTTTCGTGTCACCCACGATCCCGCAGTACCTCAAGTACTCGGGGGAAGCACCCGGTCATTATCTTTCCTTAGGCGACACTAACATAGAGTCCACTCGTTGGTACACGGCCCTCGAGTACAAACAATAGATCACGGGACTTGCCCTAATTTCAATGTCACGCATACCCGAAGGGACCAACGGTGTGTCCGGTGCCCTGTGAAAACAGTCATGGTCGTCTATCCAAGCACGACCCCGTCCCGGGAAAGACCTCAAGTCTTCCCGTCACTAGTAATGCGGGCACCATGCTAGTATCGGCCTAAGTATTCAATAACGCCCCGTCCCATAAGGGGTAGAGTGGTTGCACATGTATGGTTGGAATAACGGTCGCAACTTAAACCAATCCGTTTGAAAAACATCACACATACTTGTCTCGGTACACCACTTCGTCATCAAGTGGTTACCCATCTCATCATCTCCCTCGGGCATGAATGGCTCCCGACGGGTTTTTTCGAAAAGAATGCAACCACGAAGGTGTCATGGCACACATGCATCTCTAAGCATCACTACTAACCATATGCATTGCATCTAGCACATAGCAAGATCAAGAATAAAGCATGCATCATGTGGTGGTTTCAACTAGGTCACCACCGTAACTCTATCATCATGCATCGGAAACAAACGGGTTCCGAAGAACAAGTGTATCATGGTCAAAGGGCTGCTTGCCTGGATTGTCTTGGTCTTCAAAGTCTTCAAATCTTTCTCCTTCTCCTTCCTCAGCAACTTCGTCAAATACGGGATCTAATCGTCACAAAATAACAACGGGAAAATAAGACCACAATGAAAACAGAAAAATCAAAGTGCTCAGAAAAATGTCAACTCATTTTTGTTAAATACTAGGGGGAAAACTAAGATGGCAAAAATTCTTAGTTGGAGTTTTCGAGTTGCAGAATGGCATCTAAGGAATTTAGAACAGGAGTTTTATTGCTCAAATTTGAATTTAAATTTGAACAGAACAGAAAAGTTTCATGGATATGTGTGAAAGTGACACCATTAAATAGGTTGGAATATTACAAGATTTTAGGAGTTGGAATTAATATATTTGGACAAACATTCATTTATGTAAAATTATTTGAAGTTTTACAGAAAAGAATAAAAAGAAACAGCCATGTGCCACTGGGCCAGAATGGCCACAGTGCACGGCCCAGGGCGAAGGGCCCAGCCGCTCGGGCGCCAGCGCGCGCACGTCAGGATTTCAAACCTGACGGGCGGGGCCCGGCGGTCAGCGGCTGTGAGTGGAGAGAGAGAGCGGTGAGGATGACAGGCGGGGCCCGCCTGTCATCTTCAACCTCTCGGCCACGGCGACGGCGAGCTCACCGGCGGCGAATCCGGGCACGGCGGGGCAAACGGATGGCAGGGATGGACTCAGCAGCGAGTCGCGGATGCAGTGGTGGTGGTGCGACCCGCCGGGGAGGCCTGGTTCGCCGGCGGCGAGGTGGGACGGCGAAGGGTCGTCGGGAGGTCGCTGGCCAGCTCGTTTCCGGCAGCTGCAGAGGGGGAAAAGTGAGGGGAAAGTATCAGTGGGGTGCGGTGGTTCCAAATCGAGCGAGAGAAAGGGCGGAGGAGGCCTGTACCTCGAGATCCGCGGCTGCCCGACGCGGCGGAGCTCCGGTCGATCCCGAGCACAGGGGCCCTCTGGGGACGAGCGAGTGGTGCTAGCGTGTTGCTGTGAGTGTGTTGAGGCTGTTGGTGCTGAGTGAAGGGTTCG
>LR738709.1:517534854-517584255 GCA_902687465.1 Secale cereale
ATTAATAGGGGTGCGGCGAGGTCTCGTGGACCTGTGCGCCGGCGAGCTTCTGCTCGATGCCATAGTGCACGGGAGGCGACGGGAGTGAGTCTGTGGCGTTGCTGGACGATCTCCAGGGCGGAGGGAAGAGAGAGAAGGAGCGGGGGACGCTCCAGACAGCGTGCGCGTGCGAGGCCGAAGAGTGGAGGCTGCGGGCGGCCAGCGCGCATGTGAAGACAGCCACTGGAGGGCGGAGGAGGAGGGGGGACAGCGCCGGGGAGGTCGCGGACGTCAAGGGGCATCGACTGGCGCGAGGGGAGAGCTCGAGGCTGTCGGGAGCAGGCGATTGGGCGAAGCTACAGTGCAGGGGCGCACTGTAGCGCGCTCTGGAGCGGCCTTATCGCATGCCATGGCATGCCATTGGCCCTCTGGGCGCGTCCGCCGTGTCTGGGGGGTCCAGGGTGATGCAAGCAACACGGATGAGGCCTTGGATGCTCTGGAGATGATGTGAGAGAGAAGAGAAGCTGGTAACTTGGTGAGTTTTGGCTGTCCAGCAAGGTGAACTAGGGTTTTCACCCCTCAATCATGGAGCTGGGGACATGGGGGAGTTACTAGAGGTAGATAGTAACTAGATGAAGCTGTGGTAAAAAGTTGAGGCCAAGGTAAATAGTAAAAGTGATCAAGATGGTAGTTTTGGTAAAATTGCAGAAGGTGTTTGATCAAGTTTTGATCAAGCAAATGATCTCCACTTGCCATGACACTTAACAGGATTGAATGTTATAAGGAAATAGGGTGTTTCACCAAATTTGGGCTCATTTGAAGAAACTAGCCAATGTAACTTTGGTGAATCCTAGAAAACAACAGAAATGGCTTCATCTTGTTTGAGTCAAGCTAATCATCTCCCCTTGATGCACCACTTGGTGTAGTTTCATCATTTGGGGTTATGATCATGCCCACAAAGTTTGAAGCTCCAAGTAAAAAGTTGGTAATGTAAAGTTGTTCAAATTTGCATTTGAACAGAAATGGTTTTGGGGTATTCTGATCAAGATGCTCTACTCCAATTATTGTGCCATTTGGTCTAGATGCCTTATTGGGCCTTTCTAGCATGTGCACCAAGTTTGAGAGCATTTGGATAAGTTTGGCAATGTAAAGTTGCTCAAACTTCAAATATGGACAGAATGGTTATGAAGGGTTTTTAGGATGTTCTCTTGCTTCCCAAGGCATGGGACTTGGCAAGATCATCAAATATGTCATATATGACATGATAGAATTTCCCTGGATTTTTTGGAGAATAATTCCTTTGAAAATATTTCAAAAGCTTGAAATATCCAGAAAGGGTTTTTGAGGGATTAGCCCATTATTTTGAACATGACCAAATGTTGAAACTCTTATATATGGACAATATATGTCCTATGAGTCTCCCTGAATTTTGGCAAATATTTTTGAAATACTTAAATAATTTTCCCTTATTAAAGACCATTTCTGGCCTTAAGAAAAAGCTTTTAAATAAAATAGGAAAATAACTTTTAAAATTATACTTTTGGGGTTTCTGGGAGTCCTATGACTACTAGGTCTCAAATATACTTTTTGAAATAATTTTCTCACCCTAAATCAAGCACTTGCAGTGCAAACCTTAATTCAGGGGTTTTAGGAATACTAAATTTATAAAATACATTTTGGCCAAATTAATTTTGTAAGAAAATACTATACTGTTATATATCACTTGGCATGATCATTGGGTAGAAGTTTTGGGTATGGAGATGAATTCTACAAGAGGTAATAGTTGACTTTAATGAGAACATGAAGAACACAAGAAGGAAAACTCAAATCCAAATAAAAGCCAAATGATGCCAAAAAAATTTGCTGGTCCAAATTTTCATGCTTCATTGATGCAAATAACATGTTACAAAATGCAGGGTGTGACAGACCTACCCCCCTTACAAGAATCTCGTCCCCGAGATTCCTAAACTAGGTCTTAAAAGAGATCGGGAAACTCGGATCTAAGATAGTCTTCACGTTCCCAGGTTGCTTCTGCTTCGGTGTGGTTGCTCCACTGAACCTTGAAGTACTTGATGGTACGGCTTCTTGTCCGTCGTTCTGCTTCATCCAGAATGTGAATGGGCTTCTCGCGGTATGTCAAATCAGGCTGCAGATCAATGGCTTGGTGATCAACATCCTTGTAGAGATTAGGCTTGTTTGGAACTTGGAGACATTTCCGAAGTTGTGACACGTGGAATACGTTGTGCACATCGGATAGCTTAGGTGGTAGTTCCAACTGGTAAGCCACTTATCCTCGTCGGTCGGTGATCTTGAAAGGGCCAATGAATCTTGGTGCAAGTTTCCCCTTAACGTGGAAACGCTTGGTTCCCTTTAGAGGGGTTACTCGCAGGTACAAATGATCTCCGACAGGAAACTCATGTCTCGGCGTCGAGTGTCAGCATAACTCTTCTGCCTTGAATTGGCTGCCTTCAGACGCTCTCTGACTAGTTGGACTTGCTCTTCTGCTGCGCGGAGAATATCTGGTCCAAAGACTAGCCCTTCTCCAGTCTCTGACCAGTTGAGGGGTGTGCGACATCTGCGTCCGTACAACACCTCAAATGGTGCCATCTGAAGGCTCGACTGGTAACTGTTGCTATAGGAGAACTCGGCAAAAGGGAGACAATCTTCCCACTTGGCTCCATATGCCAAGACACAGGCTCGGAGCATGTCTTCGAGAATTTGATTTACTCGTTCTGTCTGACCTTCGGTCTGTGGGTGGAAAGCTGTGCTGAAAGACAATTTGGTTCCCAAGGCTTCTTGGAATCTTTTCCAGAACCTTGAAGTAAACTGGGTGCCTCGATCTGACACAATTTCTTGTGGAACACCATGGAGGCTCACGATTTGGTTGATATAGAGAGTTGCCAACTGGTTGCCTGAATAGGTAGTCTTGACAGGAATGAAGTGGGCCACCTAGGTCAAATGGTCGACTATGACCCAGATGGAGTCATGTCCCCTATTCGACCTTGGTAATCCAGTGATGAAATCCATTCCGACTTTATCCCACTTCCACTCAGGAACCTTGAGTGGTTGAAGCAATCCAGCGGGTCGCTGATATTCAGCCTTGACCCTTTGGCACACATCACACTTTGCAACATAGGTTGCAATCTCTCTTTTCATCCCATGCCACCAGAATCGTGCCTTCAAGTCTTGGTATATCTTGGTTCCTCCGGGGTGGATGGAATACGGAGTGTCGTGGGCTTCTTGCAGGATCAGGTTCTTCAGCTCCATCTTATTTGGTACGCAGATGCGGCCTTTGTACCAAACAATCCCGTGCTCGTCTTCAGAGAATCCTGGGGCCTTGCCTAGCTTCATCTTCTTCTTGATGCCTTCAATGCTTGCGTGTCCATCTTGTGCCTTCTTGACTTCGTCCATCAGGGTCGGTCTGACTTCCAAATGATCCAGAGATCCAGGGGTGACTAATTCCAAACTGAATTGCTCGAAGTCCTTAAACAAGGCTGGATGCCTTTCTTGAATAATGGCATTCAAAGAGCGAGCCTTCCTGCTTAAGGCATCGGCCACCAAGTTAGCCTTCCCGGGGTGATACTGAACACTGAGGTCATAGTCTTTGATGAGTTCCAACCATCTTCGCTGCCTCATGTTCAATTCCTTTTGGGTGAAAATGTACTTCAGACTTTTGTGGTCTGTGTATATCTCACACCGTTTCCCTAGGAGGTAATGCCGCCATGTCTTCAAGGCATGAACTACTGCCGCCAACTCAAGATCGTGAGTAGCGTAGTTCTCCTCATGAGGTCGTAGCTGCCTGGAGAGGTATGCTATGACTCGGCGTTCTTGCATCAGAACACTTCCCAATCCGGTTCGTGAGGCATCACAATATATCACGAACTCCTTGTGAATATCAGGTGTTGCCAGAACTGGGGCGGTGGTCAATCTCTTCTTGAGCTCTTGGAAGCTCTCTTCGCATTTTGGCGTCCACTCGAACTTCTTGTCCTTCTCAAGGAGCTGAGTCATGGGTCGGGCAATGCTAGAGAATCCTTCCACGAATTTGCGGTAATAGCCCGCAAGTCCGAGGAAGCTTCTGACTTCCTTGACGGTCGTTGGAGATTGCCATTGGGTCACAGCTTCGATCTTCGCGGGATCAACTGATAGTCCTTCTTCGGTCATGACATGACCTAAGAATCCAACTTTATGCAGCCAGAACTCACACTTGCTGAATTTAGCATATAGTTGGTGCTCCCGAAGCTTGTCTAGGACCATCCTCAAATGTTGCTCGTGTTCTTCCTCCGTCTTCGAGAAGACAAGAATGTCATCGATGAAGACAACAACGAACTTGTCCAAATATTCCATGAAGACTTTATTCATGAGATACATGAAGTAAGCTGGGGCATTGGTTAACCCAAAGGACATGACCGTGCACTCGTACATGCCATATCGGGTTACGAATGCCGTCTTCGGAATATCTTGGGGTCTGATCTTCAGTTGGTAGTACCCAGATCTGAGGTCGATCTTGGAGAACACCCTGGCTCCGCTGAGCTGATCAAACAGATCTTCGATCTTGGGAAGTGGATATTTGTTCTTGATTGTAACTTCATTGAGGGAATGATAGTCAATGCATAAGCGGATGGTACCGTCCCTCTTTGCCACAAACAGAACAGGAGATCCAGAAGGGGAGGCACTCGGGCGGATAAATCCCTTCCTCAGCTGCTCTTCGAGCTGCTTCTTCAACTCGGCTAATTCTTCTGTCCCCATTCTATAAGGCTTCTTATAGATGGGTCCTGCCCCGGGCACGAGCTCGATGATGAACTCAATGTCACGGTCAGGGGGCATTCCCGGTAGTTCATCCGGAAAGACATCGGGATACTCGCATACCACCGGTACTTGCTCTAGCCCGACTTCAGATAGACAGTTGACTTGAACGGCTTGAGCGGAAGAGGAGTTGGGAGTAAACTTGACTTCGACTCCTTGGTCATTGGTCACAGTGACTGTCCGATTGGCACAGTCAAATAAGCCTTGGTGCTTACTGAGCCAATCCATCCCTAGGATCACATCCAAGCCTTGCGATCTCAGGACGATGAGGTCTGCTAGGAAATCTACACCGTTAATGGTAATACTGACTCCCTTACAGCCTATCTTGGCTTTCATCTCTGCTCCGGGGGTTTGTACCACCATATGGTTATTCAGGGGTGTAGGGGTCATGCCACTTTTTAATGCAAATCTTTGAGTGACAAATCAATGCGTTGCTCCAGAATCAAACAAGACAGTTGCAGGTGCTGAGTTGACAAGGAACGTACCCATCACGACGTCCGGGTCTTCCTGGGCTTCTTTTGCAGTGACGTGATTCACACGCACCTTCCCATGGTTAGGCGGGTTGCGAGGAGCTGGGTTCCTTGGTGGCATCCCGCGGCCTTGTCCTGGGTTCTGCGCATTGGGGCACGGGGCATCAGGCTTCTTGTTGGGGCACACCCTTGAGATGTGTCCAGACTGACCACATCCAAAGCAAGTGACTTGGTTTGGATTGTTGATCTTGTTGCCACCACTGTTATTGGGGTTGAAAGCTGGCCTTGGGTTGGCATACTGCTGAGGCTGATAGTTGGTGCGAGGTGCAGGAGCTCTTGGTTGCTGATAGGTTGGCTTGGCCGGGGCTGACTGCCACGGACGAGGCTTCTGGTTGCTGGAACTTCCCTTGCTGACCATCTTGCGCTTGCGAGTGTCTTCCAAAGCACGCCGCTTGTCTTCAAGCATAAGTGCTTTGTTCACCAGGTCAGGGAAGGTTGGGCAGTCGCACACGACAAGCGAGTATTGCAGAGTCTGATTGAGGCCTTCCATGAAGCGCTCCCTTTTTGCAGCATCAGTGCTGACATCTTCAGGGGCATACCTTGACAGAACACTGAACTTCTGCATGTACTCCTTGACAGTGCCACTTCCTTGCTTCAGGGCTCGGAACTCACGCTTTTTGATAGCCATGATTCCGGAAGGAATGTGGGCTTTGCGGAATTCTGCCTTGAAGTTTACCCAAGTGATGTCTTGTTCAGCATGCATGACCTTGAATCCATCCCACCAAGCTCTAGCAGTCCCCCCGAGGCAGTGGGCTACATAAGCCACCTTCTCGCGGTCTTCGGTGCATCCGACTAGTTTTAGCAAGTCCTCAATGGTGCAGACCCAGTCGTCTGCATCCAGGGGTTCAGCAGTCTCGATGAAAGTTGGCGGTGCATGCTTCTTGAACTCTGTCAACGTGGAACGTCCATTGCCATTCCCCGTCGGCTGGCGGTTGTTGGTGACAGCTTGAGAAATCAACTGAAGGGCTGCAGTGTTGGCTTGGCGTTCCTCTCGGAAAGCTTGGAGAAGCTGAGCCATGTCCATGTTCGGAGGAGGTGGTGGTGGTGGAGCTTGGTCGTTGGTTTGGTCGTGGCCTGCCTCTGACTGAGCGGATGGTCCGGCTTCAGGCTGCTGGGTAGAGGTACCAGTACGAGTTACAACAGGCATCCTGTTGGAGCGGTAAAAGGTCTCATGACTTGGAAGAGGGAAAGCAAGATAGATGGGTGCCTAGTAAGGGGGTGGGTGTGACACTAATCAAATCATGCAAGGGCCGAAAGGCCAAACACATTCATTAAAATCCAAACGGGTGATGCAGTCGTTTACATGTTCCCGAAGGAAGAATACAACATACATCCAAACACAACAAAAGCAAACACTAGATGGTTTCATATGAACCATACAAGGACTCGACTGCGCATAGGGGTTACACGACCTATCCTACCGTAGAGGTCACGATCTGGCCTATCCGAGTAGCGAATAATGCCTAAGCGGCGGAATGCTCGGTCGCGTATTCCGGCTCTTCTGGGTCTTCCTCCTTGTCTTCATCTATCTGGGCCCCCTTGTCACTTGAGGGTGTGGGGGAGTGGAGGAGTTGGATACGACGGTGCTTCGTCGGTGGTGCAGGGAAAAGCTTGCGATATTCCCTTGCCGTCATCCGGCGTCGCCGAGGTGGTTCTTCATTCTTGGAAGATACATCTTCGGAGGGCCTTCCGCCTCGGCATGCGATAGCGGACTGTCCGGAAGGCGCTCCTTCTTTCTTGATCCTATTTGTCTTCTCTTGAGCTCGACGAAGAAGTGCCTTGGTCTTGTGAAGTTCTTCTCGGAGCTTCATTGATTCCGAGGCCAAGTCTTGTGCCAAGCTGTCGGCACATAGACTGAAGTAGGTCTGGAACCGAAGCGAGAGTCCTTCCTTCAGTGGAGGGGCTAGCGCGCTGCTTTCATCTTCACCTTCCTTCCGGTAAGGCAAGAAGCGAGTTGTCATCTTGGCTGCCATCTCCGGAAGAAGCTCGCGGAGACGGGTTAATGCCTTGAGTGCAGCAGCCTCGACAGCGAGAGGTAATGTTGCCATTTGGGGTCCCTCGAAGAACCAACATGTGGGAGGATCGTTTGCCTTCACGATCACTTCCACATGGTATTCCACCTCAGTGTCGCTAACCCAATGCTCAAGGTAGGTGAGGATGGGCGCTCGGTGGAACTGACACTCCTGGAGGCTATCCTCGAGAAGCAAGGGAAACCCAGTGGTCAAGTGCTCTTCGGGTACAGCGGCCATCTACAAAGGTGGAATAAGAGAGGTTAATAGGGTGATGAAATCTCAGGTTTAGAAAAGAAGAGAGGTTCAGAAGGTTTTCGAAAAGGGGTCTCAGCTAACTAACGCCCATGCTAACTAAGGCTTCCTACAGTCAGATGGCTCTGATACCAGCTCTGTGGGGACCCCAACTTAGAAGTCGAGATCATCGAATGCACGTGTACAGTGATCCCAGAGATCAATGCTCACTAAACACATAGAAACTGAATAATAAGAGTCTTACATCCATACACATCGTCTTACACAAATTATGGCAATTATGGCCAAGTCTTACATAGATAAAGCCTCACGGGCTGAATAGCAAATAACTCAAATAGCGGAAGTCTTTGATGATAGGTAGAACCCATGCCATTTGCCTTAACCCTACAGGAATTCTGACTGGGATAGCGTCCTAGTTCGCATGTTCGTCTCCAAAGAACTCTTCTTCATATTCCTGTTCCTCCATGCCTGGCCAATTAAATAACAAGTGGCAAGCCAATGAGTACTTTGAATGTACTCGCAAGCAACCCATGATGTGGTTCAAAGTAACAATGCAATTGAACAATAATGAGCAATCTAGCAATGGGCTAGAATAAATATTCTACTATTAAGTGTATGCATCAATAAACTCGCGTAACCTCGAAGATAGGTTACCGATATCAACATGATTATGATTCATCCCATCGAGTCAAGTCACCATCTTGACTCAACATACACACACACACAAGGTTTCGCAAACATTGGGCGTAGCCCAAGAGCGGTTACCCAACTGTCCATGACCGTGGACACGGCTATTTGAATAGTTTTACACTCTGCAGAGGTTGCGCACTTTACCCACAAGATCCGGGAAGCTTTCGTGTCACCCACGATCCCGCAGTACCTCAAGTACTCGGGGGAAGCACCCGGTCATTATCTTTCCTTAGGCGACACTAACATAGAGTCCACTCGTTGGTACACGGCCCTCGAGTACAAACAATAGATCACGGGACTTGCCCTAATTTCAATGTCACGCGTACCCGAAGGGACCAACGGTGTGTCCGGTGCCCTGTGAAAACAGTCATGGTCGTCTATCCAAGCACGACCCCATCCCGGGAAAGACCTCAAGTCTTCCCGTCACTAGTAATGCGGGCACCATGCTAGTATCGGCCTAAGTATTCAATAACGCCCCGTCCCATAAGGGGTAGAGTGGTTGCACATGTATGGTTGGAATAACGGTCGCAACTTAAACCAATCCGTTTGAAAAACATCACACATACTTGTCTCGGTACACCACTTCGTCATCAAGTGGTTACCCATCTCATCATCTCCCTCGGGCATGAATGGCTCCCGACGGGTTTTTTTTCGAAAAGAATGCAACCACGAAGGTGTCATGGCACACATGTATCTCTAAGCATCACTACTAACCATATGCATTGCATCTAGCACATAGCAAGATCAATAATAAAGCATGCATCATGTGGTGGTTTCAACTAGGTCACCACCGTAACTCTATCATCATGCATCGGAAGCAAACGGGTTCTGAAGAACAAGTGTATCATGGTCAAAGGGCTGCTTGCCTGGATTGGCTTGGTCTTCAAAGTCTTCAAATCCTTCTTCTTCTCCTTCTTCAGCAACTTCGTCAAATACGGGATCTAATCGTCGCAAAATAACAACGGGAAAATAAGACCACAATGAAAACAGAAAAATCAAAGTGCTCAGAAAAATGTCAACTCATTTTTGTTAAATACTAGGGGGAAAACTAAGATGGCAAAAATTCTTAGTTGGAGTTTTGTAGTTGCAGAATGGCATCTAAGGAATTTAGAACAGGAGTTTTATTGCTCAAATTTGAATTTAAATTTGAACAGAACAGAAAAGTTTCATGGATATGTGTGAAAGTGACACCATTAAATAGCTTGGAATATTACAAGATTTTAGGAGTTGGAATTAATTTATTTGGACAAATATTCATTTCTGTAAAATTATTTGAAGTTTTACAGAAAAGAATAAAAAGAAACAACCCTGTGCCACTTGGCCAGAATGGCCACAGTGCACGGCCCAGGGCGAAGGGCCCAGCCACTCGGGCGCCAGCGCGCACACGTCAGGATTTCAAACCTGACGGGCGGGGCCCGGCGGTCAGCGGCTGCGAGGGGAGAGAGAGAGCGGTGAGGATGACAGGCGGGGCCCGCCTGTCATCTTCAACCTCTCGGCCACGGCGACGGCGAGCTTACCGGCGGCGAATCCAGGCACGGCGGGGCAAACGGATGGCAGGGATGGACTCAGCAGCGAGTCGCGGATGCAGTGGTGGTGGTGCGACTCGCCGGGGAGGCCTGGTTCGCCGGCGGCGAGGTGGGACGGCGGAGGGTCGTCGGGAGGTCGCTGGCCAGCTTGTTTCCGGCAGCTGCAGAGGGGGAAAAGTGAGGGGAAAGTATCAGTGGGGTGCGGTGGTTCCAAATCGAGCGAGAGAAAGGGCGGAGGAGGCCTGTACCTCGAGATCCCCGGCTGCCCGACGCGGCGGAGCTCCGGTCGATCCTGAGCACAGGGGCCCTCTGGGGACGAGCGAGTGGTGCTGGCGTGTTGCTGTGAGTGTGTTGAGGCTGTTGGTGCTGAGTGAAGGGTTCGGGGGGCCCTATTTATAGGGGTGCGGCGAGGTCTCGTGGACCTGTGCGCCGGCGAGCTTATGCTCGATGCCACAGTGCACGGGAGGCGACGGGAGTGAGTCTGTGGCGTTGCTGGACGATCTCCAGGGCGGAGGGAAGAGAGAGGAGGAGCGGGGGACGCTCCAGACAGCGTGCGCGTGCGAGGCCGAAGAGTGGAGGCTGCGGGCGGCCAGTGCGCGTGTGAAGACATCCACTGGAGGCGGAGGAGGAGGGGGGACAGCGCCGGGGAGGTCGCGGACGTCGAGGGGCATCGACTGGCGCAAGGGGAGAGCTCGAGGCTGTCGGGGGCAGGCGATTGGGCGAAGCTACAGTGCAGGGGCGCACTGTAGCGCGCTCTGGAGCGGCCTTATCGCATGCCATGGCATGCCATTGGCCCTCTGGGCGCGTCCGCCGTGTCTGGGGGGTCCAGGGTGATGCAAGCAACACGGATGAGGCCTTGGATGCTCTGGAGATGCTGTGAGAGAGAAGAGAAGCTGGTAACTTGGTGAGTTTTGGCTGTCCAGCAAGGTGAACTAGGGTTTTCACCCCTCAATCATGGAGCTGGGGACATGGGGGAGTTATTGGAGGTAGATAGTAACTAGATGAAGCTGTGGTAAAAAGTTGAGGCCAAGGTAAATAGTAAAAGTGATCAAGATGGTAGTTTTGGTAAAATTGCGGAAGGTGTTTGATCAAGTTTTGATCAAGCAAATGATCTCCACTTGCCATGACACTTAACATGATTGAATGTTATAAGGAAATAGGGTGTTTCACCAAATTTGGGCTCATTTGAAGAAACTAGCCAATGTAACTTTGGTGAATCCTAGAAAACAACAAAAATGGCTTCATCTTGTTTGAGTCAAGCTAATCATCTCCCCTTGATGCACCACTTGGTGTAGTTTCATCATTTGGGGTTATGATCATGCCCACAAAGTTTGAAGCTCCAGGTAAAAAGTTGGTAATGTAAAGTTGTTCAAATTTGCATTTGAACAGAAATGGTTTTGGGGTATTCTGATCAAGATGCTCTACTCCAATTCTTGTGCCATTTGGTCTAGATGCCTTATTGGGCCTTTCTAGCATGTGCACCAAGTTTGAGAGCATTTGGATAAGTTTGGCAATGTAAAGTTTTGAGGATGTTCTCTTGCTTCCCAAGGCATGGGACTTGGCAAGATCATCAAATATGTCATATATGACATGATAGAATTTCCCTGGAATTTTTGGAGAATAATTCCTTTGTAAATATTTCAAAAGCTTGAAATATCCAGAAAGGGTTTTTGAGGGATTAGCCCATTATTTTGAACATGACCAAGTGTTGAAACTCTTATATATGGACAATATATGTCCTATGAGTCTCCCTGAATTTTGGCAAATATTTTTGAAATACTTAAACAATTTTCCCTTATTAAAGACCATTTCTGGCCTTAAGAAAAAGCTTTTAAATAAAATAGGAAAATAACTTTTAAAATTATACTTTTGGGGTTTCTGGGAGTCCTATGACTACTAGGTCTCAAATATACTTTTTGAAATAATTTTCTCACCCTAAATCAAGCACTTGCAGTGCAAACCTTAATTCAGGGGTTTTAGGAATACTAAATTTATAAAATACATTTTGGCCAAATTAATTTTGTAAGAAAATACTATACTGTTATATATCACTTGGCATGATCATTGGGCAGAAGTTTTGGGTATGGAGATGAATTCTACAAGAGGTAATAGTTGACTTTAATGAGCACATGAAGAACACATGAAGGAAAACTCAAATCCAAATAAAAGCCAAATGATGCCAAAAAAAATTGTTGGTCCAAATTTTCATGCTTCATTGATGCAAATAACATGTTACAAAATGCAGGGTGTGACATCAGTTAATGTTTGGTTCATTTGTTGTGGTGTTTAGTTAACTGCTTGGTTCAATTCCGCAAGGCGATATCCAATTGTCGTGGGTAGAATTTTGTATTGTTTTGCATGTGAGGAATAAATCGAATTTGGCTGCACTTAATACATGAGAAACATATACAAGTGCTATATTTCCTAGTTCTTAATCATTCTTGGTTTGGATAAATGGGTTTTCCATGTGGCTTGAATTTATCCGATGAATCTCCAATGTTCTTATTTTTCATCAACATATTTTACTGATAGCATGCGAACCCTTACTTAACCTCATGACTAACTACCTTATATGTGTTGCAGGGAAACAATGGGAAGCAATGCAGTTTACAATCGAGGTTAGCATGTGCAGGGTCCATTGTCTAATAGCACATTATTGTGCAATTGTAGGAACCATTCTAATATTTAGGTTTTTAACAATTTGGTCTTGCATATGTAGGTCCTGCCGTCATAGGTTTTGAACCACTGTTCGGCCCTTTTTGCATATGGGGAAATGAGTTGTCCATGAATATCAATCAAATCAAGAAACTCGGAAAGATTGTTAGGATAAAGAAATTAGCGACAAAAAACAACAAGATCTTTGTCTGCATAACGAAGAAGACATCAGTTCACTACAAGATGGTACTAACTATTATACCTTGCCTGTTTTTATTCCTTTGCCCCATTTCCAATATAGAGAAGATATTTATGCACATCCTTGTTTTCAGGCATTTCCAAAGCAGTTCACTGATGATTACCTCTCAAACCATTTCCATGGTCAGGAGGCGAGGAAGGTTTTCATACAACACCCACGGTTCAATATTGAAGTGTTCTTGAAGAGGACAAAGGACATACGGTCAATCATCCACAAGCACTGGCCTAAAGTTGCAAAGACCTTCAACTTGAATGAAGGCTCAATATCCGCCTTCCGCTTCAGCAGTTTTCCAGATGAGATGCATCTGTCTATATACCATCTATGATGTTAATTTCGAAAGGTTCTTCATGTTGCATGTGAAACTTGGTGCTGGTGCAGTTGTGTAATGGGGTAGCCGAGTGCTGAAGCAATATCATGTTGTACTCTAATGTATTTCAATTATGAAATTCTACTTCTTTAATATGGAAATGAAATATATTATGTGCTTAATATGAATATGAATTAGATTAATAAAAGGATTATTAATAATAGGGCAATTAGCCTACTAATGGCGAATTAGCCTGCTAATTGGGTTTTGCTATTGCAAACGGTTATTGAGAAAATACCGTGGGCGATGACCTCAGGCAATGCACACAGTTTCTAGGAATAAACTGTGTTAGATCAATGAACAATCACACACGACCTTCTCTTGAAAACTATTTGCATGAGGCCACCTTGCGCAAACGTTTACCACATAAAAACTGTGTGTTATGGACAACCTTTGCTACACAGTTTCTTCTGTGCACCGTGTGTGATGCATTCAATAATGCAAACAATAAATTGTTAATATCGTGTGCCATGGCAACGCTATCACAGACAATTTAATGGGAAAAATTGTGTGTGATGTACCTATGAATGGAAACATTTTCCTTGGAGGGACTGTGTGTGATGTACATACGAACAAAAACGTTTAGCGGGGACTGACTGTGTGGGATGTACTTGCGACCAGAAACAATTTCGCCTGTATAACTGTTTTTTAGCTCTACTGTACGTATTTCCATATTTGAGTGCTCGTCGATCGCACAAGACCTCATTTTGCCGAGCGTGTGTGCCAGGAGGGCATATCCCCGACGGTTTCTGGGTCGTGTGGGAAGGACCCCCTATCGCCCACACTCACTAGGCGACGGTTCCAAATGGCATCGCGGAAAGGGATTAAAAACCATTTGTATAGCACCGACGCGTACTAGTGCATACTCACTTGACTAATATCCATGAAGAACCCTTCTTGGAAATTGATGTCAAAGGGGGAGAGAAAATCTCTAAAAGATAGAGAGCACATCAAAGCTAATTCTTACAAAGCTACCCTAGATGCACTTTCATAAGAGGAGAGGATGTGCATGTCTTTTAGAGGGGAAAGACATGTCAACTTTCATTTAGTTATTTGCTCTTAGTTTGATCTTGCTCTGATTGTTTCTCACCCTACCTACTCCCATTATCCAATGTTAGATTCAGGGGGAGAGGAAGTTCATGCTTAGGGGAGAACAATCCATGGAATTCATTGCAAATCTTTAATTTCTTCGGGGACATGTCTATATCTAAATAAAGTACTCACTCAGTGATACTCACCTATTACATATCATCCCAGTCTTAGTAATCTTGTGGATCATGAAATCTTTCTTGTCTAAAGTTTTCTTGTGTTATTTAACCTTGTTTTCTCAAGTGTGCTTCTTCAAGAATCAGTTCAAGGACCATAACGTAAGTATACGCATCACACTCATGTGCATGACGATCTCTTGCTTTTGCACATATTATTTACAAAAGAGAACCATGAATATGAAAATACATGTCATATCACTTTTTATCTAATGCATATGGCCAAGATACATGTAACTCATTACTTACTCTGTCATGTTGTGCATTCACATGCTATTCAAATTCCATCATTATATGATTGCACACATGTAGGGGGAGTTCATGCAAGTTACATGTTCTTGCAAAGCTTTAGTTACTACTCTTTTATTAATTTACTTGAATCTTTGATGTATGTTGTCATGAATTACCAAAGGGGGGGGGTTGAAAGCACAAGTGATCCCTAGGTGATTTTGGTAATTAATGTCAACATATCTCTGGTTGGACTAATAGTTTTATCTAGTATATTCCAGGAAAGTTCAAAGTGGCATGGCAAGGACAAACGGATGTGGAACCCCTTCTAAACGCTAAGGAAAGAAGATTGGAAAAAGCTCAAGACTCTTCATTTCTATTTTAGTGATCCAAGATGACATTGAGTCCATAGGAAGGCCAATACTATTAAAAAGGGATGAGGTGTTGTTTAATGATCTGGTTGCTCAAGTGCCTAGTGATATTGCTCCAAAAACCTCAACGACTTTCTCCATCCAAATATGTCCAAACCCTAATTTCCAAACTCGGCCCCACCAATTCTTTCTACCCAGAGCCACCTAGTTCATTTATCATAGCCACTGCCTAAACCCTAACAAATCGGTCCATCCGATACGGGTCTCAATCTCACCGAGATGGCATTGCCAGCACTCTGTTACATGTTGCAATTGTTTCGGTCTCACTGAGTTGGCTTGATAGATTCTCTGTTGCTTATTTCTTCACTTCGGTCTCACCGAGTTGATGCAATTGGCGGCACCGAGATGAAGTTTGCTCTAAGCCCTAGCACATCGGTCCCACTTAATTGTTCCAGTCGGTCCCACTGAGATTCCTAACGTCCATATTTTTGAACAGATTAGAGCTATCGAGTTTACCTATTCGGTCCCACCGAGATTGGTCAAAAGTGTGTAACGGTTGGATTTTGTGTGGAGGCTATATATTCCCCTCCACTCCTTCTTCCTCATAGGGGAGAGCCATCAGAATGTGCCAACACTTCCACCATTCATTTTATGACAGGGAACCACCTACTCATGTGTTGAGATGAAGAGATTCCATTCCGACCATTTGAACCTTGATTTCTAGCCTTCCCCAAGTTCCTTTCCACTTCAGTTCTTCTTCCACCATATCCAAATCAATGAGAAAGAGTTGAGTGTTGGGGAGACTATCATTCGAAGCACAAGAGAAAGGAGTTCATCATCAGCACATAGTCAATTACCTTTTGGAGAGTGGTGTCTCCTAGATTGGTTATGTGTCGCTTGGGAGCCTCCGTCATGATGCGGAGTTGAACCAAGAAGTTTGTAAGGGCAAGGAGATCGCCTACTTCGTGAAGATCTACCTGAGTGAGGCAAGTCCTTTGTGGGTGATGGCCATGGTGGGGTAGACAATGTTGCTTCTTCATGTTGGGGAACATAGTAATAATTCAAAAAAAAATCCTACGTGTCACCAACATCAATCTAGGAGATGCTAGCAACGAGAGAGAGGGAGTGCATCTTCATACCCTTGAAGATCGCTAAGCGGAAGCGTTACAAGAACGCGGTTGATGGAGTCGTACTCGCGGTGATTCAAATCACGGAAGATCCGATCCAAGTGCCGAACGGACGGCACCTCCGTGTTCAACACACGTACAGCCCGGGGACGCCTTCTCCTTCTTGATCCAACAAGGGGGGAGGAGAAGTTGGGGAAGAGCTCTGGCAGCACAACGACGTGGTGGTAGAGCTTGTAGTTCTCCGGCAGGGCTTCGCCAAGATCTACGGAGGAGGAGGAGGAGGTGTTGGAGAGGGGGTGAGGGCTGTGCCAGGGGAGAGGTGCGGCTGCCCTCCCACCCCCTCACTATTTATAGGGGAAGGGGAGAGGGGACTGACCCCCTCTACATGGGATCTAGAGGGGGGCGGCCAGGTGGGGGGGACTTGCCCCCCAAGCAGGTGGGGCACCCCACCCCCTAGGGTTTCCAACCCTAGGCGCCCCTGGGTCCTAGGGGGGGGTGCACTAGCCCACTAAGGGGCTGGTCCCCTCCCACAATCAGCCCAATAAGCCCTCCGGGGCAGGTGGCCCCACCCGGTGGGCCCCGGAACCCTTCCGGTGGCCCCGGTACAACACCGGTGACCACAAAACTTTTCCGGTGGCTGAAACTGGACTTCCCATATATGAATCTTTACCTTCGGACCCTTCCGGAACTCCTTGTGGCATCTGGGATCTCATCCGGGACTCCGAACAACCTTCGGTAACCACATACTAATTCCCGTTACAACTCTAGCGTCACCGAACCTTAAGTGTGTAGACCATACGGGTTCGGGAACTATGTAGAGATGACCAATACACCTCTCCATCCAATAACCAATAGCGGGATCTGGATACCCATATTGGCTCCCACATGTTCCACGATGATCTCATCGGGTGAACCACGATGTGGGGTGATACGTCTCCAACGTATCTATAATTTTTGATTGTTCCATGCTATTATATTATCCTTCTAGGATGTCTTATGGGCTTTTATATACACTTTTATATCATTTTTGGGACTAACCTATTAACCCAGAGCCCAGTGCCAGTTTCTGTTTTTCTCCTGTTTTAGGGTTTTACAGAAAAGGAATATCAAACGGAGTCCAATTGACGAGCCAATTTTTTATGATTTTTTCTGGACCAAAAGAAGACCCCGAAGCAAAAGAGTTGGGCCAGGAAGCCACTGGCTGCCCATGAGGGTGGAGGGCGCGCCCTGGGAAGCTGGTGGCGCCCTCCTATGTCGTGGACAGCCCAGAAGCCCCCCTGACGTGGGACCTATGTCAAAAAATCCTATAAATACTGAAACCATCGGAAATTAACCTAGATCGGGAGTTCTGCCACCGAAAGCCTATGTAGCCACTGAAAACCAATCTACATCCGCTCCGGCACCCTGCCGGAGGGGGGATCCCTCTTCGGTGGCTATCTTCATCATCCCGGCACTCTCCATGATGAGGAGGGAGTAGTCCACCCTCGGGGTTGAGGGTATGTATCAGTAGCTATGTGTTTGATCTCTCTCTCTCTCTCTCTCTCTCTCTCTCTCTCGTGTTCTTGAGATGGCACGATCTTGATGTATCGCGAGCTTTGCTATTTTAGTTGGATATTATGATGCTTCTCCCCCTCTACTCTCTTGTAATGGATTGAGTTTTCCTTTTGAAGTTATCTTATCGGATTGAGTCTTTAAGGATTTGATAACACTTGATGTATGTCTTGCACGTGCTTATCTGTGGTGACAATGGGATATCATGTGATCTACTTGATGTATGTTTTGGAGATCAACTTGCGGGTTCCGTGACCTTGGGAACCTATGCATAGGGGCTGGCACACGTTTTCGTCTTGACTTTCCGGTAGAAACTTTGGGGCACTCTTTGAAGTTCTATGTGTTGGTTGAATAGATGTTTCTGAGATTGTGTGATGCATATCGTATAGTCATGCCCACAGATACTTGAGGTGACAATCAACTATCTAGGTGACATTAGGGTTTTGATTGATTTGTGTCTTAAGGTGTTATTCTAGTACGAACTCTATGATAGATTGAACGTTACTACGGACTCTTGAATAGATCGATCAGAAAGAATAACTTTGAGGTGGTTTCGTACCCTACCATAATCTCTTCATTTGTTCTCCACTATTAGTGACTTTGGAGTGACTCTTTGTTGCATGTTGAGGGCTAGTAATATGATCCAATTATGTTATCCTTGTTGAGAGAACTTGCACTAGTAAAAGTACGAACCCTAGGCCTTGTTTCCTATCATTGCAACACCATTTATGCTCACGTTTACCACTTGCTACCTTGCTGTTTTTATATTTTCAGTTTACAAAAACCTATATCTACCACCCATATTGCACTTGTATCACCATCTCTTCGCCGAACTAGTGCACCTATGCAATTTACCATTGTATTGGGTGTGTTGGGGACACAAGAGACTCTTTGTTATTTGGTTGCAGGGTTGTTTGAGAGAGACCATCTTCACCCTACGCCTCCTACAGATTGATAAAACTTAGGTCATCCACTTGAGGGAAATTTGCTACTATCCTACAAACCTCTGCACTTGGAGGCCCAACAATGTCTACAAGAATAAGGTTGTGTAGTAGACATCAAGCTCTTTTCTGGCTCCGTTGCCGGGGAGGTTAGTGCTTGAAGGTATATCTTTAGATCTTGTAATCGAATCTTTTAGTTTCTTGTTTTATCACTAGTTTAGTTTATAAAAGAAAACTACCAAAAATGGAATTAAGGTTACCTCATATGCTTCATCTTTTTAATATCTTTCGTGAAAATGATGGGAAGGAAAATTGTGCTCAAGTACTAGAAGAAGAATTACATAGAATGCTTGGCGTAGAATATGTGCATGATGAGCATGATTGGAATGTTGTTAGTATGAATTCTTTGAATACCCGTGATGCTAATGATATGCAAAGCCACAAGCTTGGGGAAGCTATGTTTGATGAAGATGATATTTTTAGTCCCCCAAGTTTTGATGAGAAAATTTATTATGATGAAAGCATGCCTCCTATTTATGATGATTATATTGATGAAAGTGGATTTGGAGAGGTCATGACTTTATTTAGTGATGAATCCACTATTTCGGAAGAGGTTCCAATTGATTATGAGAACAAAGTTGCTATCTATGATGATTATTGTGATGACTTGTATGCTATTAGGAATAATGATAACCATGAAACTTGTCATCATGATTTTAGTTTTCAATTGGATTATGCTTCACATGATAGTTATTTTGTTGAATTTGCTCCTCCCACTACTATGAATGAGAAGAATTTTTCTTATGATGGGAGTAGTAAAATTTCTATGCAAGTAGATCATCAGAAGAATGCTTTATGTGCTGGTTATATTGTTGAATTCATTCATGATACTACTGAAAATTATTATGAGAGAGGATCATATGCTTGTAGGAATTGCAATAATATCAAGTTTCCTCTCTATATGCTTAAAATCTTGAAGTTATGCTCATTTTCCCTTCCTATGCTAGTTGATTATAGTTCCCATAAGTTGTTTGCTTACAAAATCCCTATGCATAGGAAGTGGGTTCGACTTAAATGTGCTAGTCATATTCTTCATGATGCTCTCTTTATGTTTCAATTCTTATCTTTTATGCGAGCATCATTGAAATCATCATGCCTAGCTAGGGGCGTTAAACGATAGCGCTTGTTGGGAGGCAACCCAAATTTATTTTAGTTTCTTTGTTTTTGCTTCTGTTTAGGGATAAATATTGCATCTAGCTTCTGTTTATATGTGGTTTCTTGTTTTGTTTAGTGTTTGTGCCAAGTAGAACCTTTGGGAAGATTTGTGTGAAGTTTATATGATCTTGCTGTGAAAAACAGAATCGTTAGCGCTCGCTAGAATGGTCATCAGATTTTACAGAAGCGTGCTATTTAGTTGATTCTTTTTGAAGATGATTAATAGACAAATTATTCACGTTTACCAATTTAGTTTGAATTTTTTGGAGTTACAGAAGTATGCGAAACCTGCAGATTACTGCAGACTGTTCTGTTTTTGACAAATTCTGTTTTTTGTGTGTTGTTTGCTTATTTCAATGCATCTATGAGTAGTATTGGGAAGTATGAATCATAGAGAAGTTGGAATACAGTAGGTGTAACACCAATATAAACAAAGAATGAATTCATTGCAGTACCTTTGAGTAGTGGTTTGCTTTCTTATACTAACGGAGCTCACGAGATTTTTGTCTAAGTTTTGTGTTGTGAAGTTTTCAAGTTTTGAGTATTGCTTTGATGGACTATGGAACAAAGAGTGGAAATGGCCTAAGCTTGGGGATGCCCATGGCACCCCAAGGTAAAATTCAAGGACAACCAAAAGCCTAAGCTTGGGGATGCCCCGGGAAGGCATCCCCTCTTTCGTCTTCATCCATCGGGAACTATACTCGGAGCTATATTTTTATTCACCACATGATATGTGTTTTGCTTGGAGCGTCAATTTATTTTAGTTTGTTTTTCTTGCTGTTTGAATAATATCCCAAGATCTGAAATTCTTAAATGTTAGAGAGTCTTCACATAGTTACATAATTATTCAACTACTCGTTGATCTTCACTTATATCTTTCGGAGTAGTTTGTTATTGCTCTAGTGCTTCACTTATATCTTTTAGAGCACGGCTGTGGTTTTATTTTGAAGAAATAGATGAACTCTCATGATTCTCTTATATCCTTTTGAGAGTCTATTAGAACAGCATGGTAATGTGCTTTGGCTATAAAACTAGCCTTCACATGATAGGCGTCCAAGATCAATGTAGTAAAAACTTTCATACTAAGTGTGTTGAATATGATGAGAAGTTGGATGCTTGATAATTGTTTTGAGATATGAGGATACTGATATTAGAGTCATGCTCAGTGGAGTTATTATGAAATTGAGAAATGCTTGTGTTAAAGTTAGTGATTCCCGTAGCATGCACATATGGTGAACCGCTATGTGACGAAGTTAGAGCATGATGTATTTGTAAAGTGTAAACCTTTGTGTGGAGGTTGGGGGCGCGCGATGGTTAACTCCTACCAACATCCCCCCTAGGAGCATGTGTTGATTGCTTTGTTTTGATGACTCATAGATTTTTGCAATAAGTATATTAGTTCTTTATGACTAATGTTGAGTCCATGGATTATACGCACTCTCACCCTTCCACCATTGCTAGCCTCTCTTGTATCGCGCAACTTTCGCCGGTACCATACACCCACTATATATTCCTCAAAACATCCACCATACCTACCTATCATGGCATTTCCATAGCCATTCCGAGATATATTGCCATGCAACTTTCCAACGTTCCGTTCATATGACACGCATCATATTGTCATATTGCCATGCATGATCATGTAGTTGACATCGTATTTATGGCAAAGCCACCATGCATAATTTTTCATACATGTCACTCTTGATTCATTGCACATCCCGGTAGACCACCGGAGGCATTCATATAGGGTCATAGTTTGTTCTAGTATCGAGTTGTAATATCGAGTTGTAAATCAAAAAAAGTGTGATGATCATCATTATTAGAGCATTGTCCCGTGTGAGGAAACAAAAAAAATAAAAAAAGAGGATGGCCCCAAAAAAATAGAGAGGGGCTAAAAAAAATAGAAACCCCTCCAAAAATAATGAGAGAAAAGAGAGAAGGGACAATTGCTACTATCTTTTTCCACACTTGTGCTTCAAAGTAGCACCATGTTCTTCATGATAGAGAGTCTCATGTTTAGTCACTTTCATATACTAGTGGGAATTTTCATTATAGAACTTGGCTTGTATATTCCAACGATGGGCTTCCTCAAATGCCCTAGGTCTTCGTGAGCAAGCAAGTTGGATGCACACCCACTAGTTTCTTTTGTTGAGCTTTCATACATATTTAGCTCTAGTGCATCCGTTGCATGGCAATCCCTACTCACTCACATTGATATCTATTGATGGGCATCTCCATAGCCCGTTGATACGCCTAGTCGATGTGAGATTATCTTCCTCCTTTTTCTCATCTCCACAACCACCACTCTATTCCACATATTGCTATATCCATGGCTCACGCTCATGTATTGCGTGAAAGTTGAAAGGTTTGAAGAATAGAGTATGAAAACAAGTGCTTGGATGAAATCGGGGCTGTGCATGATATGAATATTTTGTGTGATGAAGAGGGAGCATAGCCAGACTATATGATTTTGTAGGGATAACTTTCTTTAGCCATAGTATTTTGAATAGACATGATTGCTTTGTTAGTATGCTGCAAGTATTATTATTTCTTATGTCAATATAGACTTTTGTCTTGAATCTTTCAGATCTGAACCTTCATGCCACAATTAAGAGAATTACATTGAAAATTATGTTGGTTAGCATTCCACATCAAAAATTCTGTTTTTATCATTTACCTACTCGAGGACGAGCAGGAATTAAGCTTGGGGATGCTGATACATCTCCAACGTATCTATAATTTTTTATTGTTCCATGCTATTATATTATCCTTCTAGGATGTCTTATGGGCTTTTATATACACTTTTATATGATTTTTGGGACTAACCTATTAACCCAGAGCCCAGTGCCAGTTTCTGTTTTTCTCCTGTTTTAGGGTTGTACAGAAAAGGAATATCAAACGGAGTCCAATTGACGAGCCAATTTTTTATGATTTTTTCTGGACCAAAAGAAGCCCCCGAAGGAAAAGAGTTGGGCCATGAGAGCCACGAGCTGCCCACGAGGGTGGAGGGCGTGCCCTGGGAAGGTGGTGGTGCCCTCCTATCTCGTGGACAGCCCAGAAGCCCCCCTGACATGGGACCTATGCCGAAAATTCCTATAAATACTAAAACCTTCGAAAATCAACCTAGATCAGGAGTTCCGCCGCTGAAAGCGTTTGTAGCCGCCGAAAGCGTTTGTAGCCACCGAAAACCAATCTACACCCGTTCTGGCACCCTGCTGGAGGGGGGAATCCCTCTCCGGTGGCTATCTTCATCATCTCGGTGCCCTCCATGACGGGGAGGGAGTAGTCCACCCTCGGGGCTGAGGGTATCTATCAGTTGCTATGTGTTTGATCTCTCTCTCTCTCTCTCTCGTGTTCTTGAGATGGCACGATCTTGATGCATCGCGAGCTTTGCTATTTTAGTTGGATCTTATGATGCTTCTCCCCCTCTACTCTCTTGTAATGTATTGAGTTTTCCCTTTGAAGTTACCTTATCGGATTGAGTCTTTAAGGATTTGAGAACACTTGATGTATGTCTTGCGCGTGCTTATCTGTGGTGACAACGGGATATCATGTGATCTACTTGATGTATGTTTTGGTGATCAACTTGCGGGTTCCATGATCTTGGGAACCTATGCATAGGGGTTGGCACACGTTTTCGTCTTGACTTTCCGGTAGAAACTTTGGGGCACTCTTTGAAGTTCTATGTGTTGGTTGAATAGATGTTTCTGAGATTGTGTGATGCATATCGTATAATCATGCCCACGGATACTTGAGGTGACAATGGAGTACCTAGGTGACATTAGGGTTTTGAATGATTTGTGTCTTAAGGTGTTATTCTAGTACGAACTCTATGATAGATTGAACGTTACGACAGACTCTTGAATAGATCGATCAGAAAGAACAACTTTGAGGTGGTTTCGTACCCTACCATAATCTCTTCGTTTGTTCTGATTTTGGAGTGACTCTTTGTTGCATGATGAGGGCTAGTAATATGATCCAATATGTTATCCTTGTTGAGAGAACTTGCACTAGTGAAAGTATGAACCCTAGGCCTTGTTTCCTATCATTGCAACACCATTTATGCTCACGTTTACCACTTGCTACCTTGCTGTTTTTATATTTTCAGTTTACAAAAACCTATATCTACCATCCATATTGCACTTGTATCACCATCTCTTCGCCGAACTAGTGCAGCTATACAATTTACCATTGTATTGGGTGTGTTGGGGACACAAGAGACTCTTTGTTATTTGGTTGCAGGGTTGTTTGAGAGAGACCATCTTCATCCTACGCCTCCCACGGATTGATAAACCTTAGGTCATCCACTTGAGGGAAATTTACTACTGTCCTACAAACCTCTGCACTTGGAAGCCCAACAACGTCTACAAGAAGAAGGTTGTGTAGTATACATCATCGGGGATTCAATCAACCCCGTATGAAATTCCCTTCGTCCATCAGTATGTTACTTGCCCGAGATTCGGTCGTCGGTATCCCTATACCTTGTTAAATCTTGTTACCGGCAAGTCTCTTTACTCGTTCTGTAACACATGACCCCATGACTAACTCCTTAGTCACATTGAGCTCATTATAATGATGTATTACCGAGTGGGCCAAGAGATACCTCTCCATTATACGGAGTGACAAATCCCAGTCTTGATTCGTGGCAACCCAACAGACGCTTTCGGAGATACCTATAGTGCACCTTGATAGTCACACAGTTACGTTGTGACGTTTGATAGACCCAAAGCATTCCTACAATGTTCGAGAGTTGCACAGTCTCATGGTCTAAGGAAACGATACTTGACGTTGAAAAAGCCTTAGCAAACAAACTACGTGATCTCGTGCTATGCTTAGGATTGGGTCTTGTCCATCACATCATTATCCTAATGATGTGATCCCGTTATCAACGACATCCAGTGTCCATGGTCAGGAAATCGTAACCATCTATTAATCAACGAGCTAGTTAACTAGAGGCTCACTAGGGACATGTTGTGGTCTATGTATTCACACATGTATTAGAGTTTCCGGATAATACAATTATAGCATGAATAATAGACAATTATCATGAATAAGGAAATATAATAATAACCATTTTATTATTGCCTCTAGGGCATATTTCCAACAATCTCCCACTTGCACTAGAGTCAATAAACTAGTTACATTGCGATGAATCGAACACCCATAGAGTTCTGGTGCTGATCATGTTTTTTCTCGTGGAAGAGGTTTAGTCAACGGATCTGCGACATTCAGATCCATATGTACTTTACAAATATCTATGTCTCCATCTTGAATATAACCACGAAGGGATATGAAACGGCGCTTGATGTGCTTGGTCTTCTTGTGAAACCTGGGCTCCTTGGCAATGGCAATAGCTCCAGTATTGTCACAAAAGAGAGTCATCGGGCCCGACGCACTTGGAATGACTCCTAGGTCGATGATGAACTCCTTCATCTAGACTCCTTCCTGCGCTGCTTCAGAAGCAGCTATGTACTCCACTTCACATGTAGATGCCGCTACGATGCTTTGCTTGCAACTGCACCAGCTGACTGCCATATACACATATCCGGTTTGTGACTTGGAGTCATCCAGATCTGTGTCGAAGCTAGCATCGACGTAACCCTTTACGGCGAGCTCTTCGTCATCTCCATAAACGAGAAACATATCCTTAGTCCTTTTCCGATACTTCAGGATATTCTTGACCGCTGTCCAGTGTTCCATTCCGGGATCACTTTGGTACCTCCCCACCAAACTTATGGCAAGGTTCACATCAGGTCTAGTACACAACATGGCATACATAATAGAACCTATGGCTGATGCATAGGGGATAAAACTCATCTTTTCTCTATCTTCTACCGAGGTCGGGCATTGAGCTGTGCTCAATCTCACACCTTGCAATACATGCAAGAACCCCTTGTTGGACTGATCCATATTGAACTTCTTCAATATCTTGTCAAGGTATGTGCTTTGTGAAAGACCAATGAGGCGACTCGATCTATCACTATAGATCTTGATACCTAATATGTAAGCAGCTTCTCCAAGGTACTTCATTGAAAAACACTTATTCAAGTAGGCCTTTATGCTTTCCAAAAGTTCAATATCATTTCCCATCAACAATATGTCATCCACATATAATATGAGAAATGCTACAGAGCTCCCACTCACTTTCTTGTAAATACAGGCTTCTCCATAAGTCTGTATGAACCCAAACGATTTGATCACTTCATCAAAGCGAATGTTCCAACTCCGAGATGCTTGCACCAACCCATAGATGGAGCGCTGGAGCTTGCATACTTTGTCAGCATTCTTAGGATCGACAAAACCTTCCGGCTGCATCATATACAATTATTCCTTAACGAAACCGTTAAGGAATGCCGTTTTGACGTCCATTTGCCAGATCTCATAATCATAGAATGCGACAATTGCTAACATGATTCAGACGGACTCTAGCATCGCTACGGGAGAGAAAGTCTCATCGTAGTCAATTCCTTGAACTTGTCGATAACACTTAGCGACAAGCCGAGCCTTATAGATGGTCACATTTCCATCTGCGTTAGTCTTCTTCTTAAATATCCACTTGTTCTCTATGGCTTGCCGATCATCGGGCAAGTCTACCAAAGTCCATACTTTGTTATCATACATGGATCTTATCTCGGATTTCATGGCTTCAATCCATCTGTTGGCATCCGGGCCTGCCATCGCTTCTTCATAATTTGAAGGTTCACCATTGTCTAACAACATGATTTCCAGGACAGGGTTGCCATACCACTCTGGTGCGGAACATGTCCTCGTGGACCTATGAAGTTCAGTAGCAACTTGATACGAAGTTTCATGATCATCATCATTAACTTCCTCTCTAGTCGGTGCAGGCACCACAAAAACATCTTCCTACGCTACGCTACTTTCCATTTCAAGAGGGGAAACTAATTCCTCATCAAGTTCTACTTTCCTCCCACTTACTTCTTTCGAGAGAAACTCTTTCTCCAGAAAGGATCCATTCTTGGCAGCGAAGATCTTGCCTTCGCATCTGAGGTAGAAGGTATACCCAATAGTTTCCTTAGGGTATCCTATGAAGACACATTTTTCCGATTTGGGTTCAAGCTTTTAAGGTTGAAGTTTCTTGATATAAGCATCTCATCCCTAAACTTTTAGAAACGACAGCTTAGGTTTCTTCCCAAACCATAATTCATACGGTGTCGTCTCAACGGATTTAGACGGTGCCCTATTTAAAGTGAATGCCGCTGTCTCTAAAGCATAACCCCAAAATGATAGCGATAGATCGGTAAGAGACATCATAGATCGCACCATGTCCAATAGAGTGCGATTACGACGTTCGTACACACCATTACGCTGAGGTGTTCTAGGCGGCGTTAGTTGTGAAACAATTCCACATTTCCTTAGGTGCGTACCAAACTCGTGACTCAAATATTCTCCTCCACGATCTGATCGTATGAACTTTATTTTCCTGTCACGTTGATTCTCTACCTCATTCTGAAATTCCTTGAACTTTTCAAAGGTCTCAGACTTGTGTTTCATTAAGTAGACATACCCATATCTACTTAAGTCATCAGTGAGGGAGAGAACATAACGATAGCCACCGCAAAACTCAACGCTCATTGGACCGCACACATCAGTATGCATGATTTCCAACAAGTTGGTTGCTCGCTCCAATGTTCCGAAGAATGGAGTCTTGGTCATCTTGCCCAAGAGAGATGGTTCGTAGTGTCATATGATTCATAATCAAGAGACTCCAAAATTCCATCTGCATGGAGTTTCTTCATGCGTTTGACACCAATATGACCAAGGCGGCAGTGCCACAAGTATGTGGGACTATCATTATTAACCTTACATCTTTTGGCATTCACACTATGAATATGTGTAACATCACATTCGAGATTCAATAAAAATAAACCATTGACCAACGGGGCATGGCCATAAAACATATATCTCATATAAATAGAACAACCATTATTCTCGGATTTAAATGAGTAGCCATCCAGCATCAAACGAGATCCAGATACAATGTTCTTGCTCAAAGCTGGTACTGAATAACAATTATTGAGGTCTAAAACTAATACAGAAGGTAGATGTAGAGGTAGTGTGGTGGCAGTGATCACATCAACCTTGGAACCATTCCCGACGTGCATCGTCACCTCGTCCTTCGCCAGTCTCCGCTTATTCCGCAGCTCCTACTTTGAGTTACAAATGTGAGCAACTCCACCGGTATCAAATACCCAGGAGCTACTACAAGCGCTGGTAACACTACAAAAAAAGACACATTCGTGACATTTTGGGCCGAGCGAATTTTTTCTCTGTCATACTTATGACACTTCTATGACGATAATTGTGACAAAACCCGGTATCATCATAGATGTGGTGGGATCCTACTTCTATGACAAAAAATCATGACAGAAAATGGGCTTTTCGGCCTAGGCAGGCCGGAGGCGCAGCTGCATGACATTCTTTGGGCCGTCCACGATGGAAAAACAGTGGTAGAAGCGAGGGCGAGGAAATTATCCGGGTGTTCCTGGTTATGGTGGGTGGTCGGGGCCGAGCGATGCGCGTTTCTCCCGTACACGCACGCGCGTGGGTGCGAGGCGTTGGGCTCTAACTGAACCCAAGCGAGGCGTTGGGCTCTAACTTAACCCGAGCGATTGCACTGCAGGCTACGCGTTACTGAACCCGAGCGATCGATTGATGGCTGTTAATTGAACCCGATCGAGCGACTCCTTCGCTACTGCTGCTAACTGAAGCCGATCGATGCTGCCTCTGGATGAACAGTGAGCGTTGCGGGGGGTTTGGATGAACAGTTCCCGGTGGGGGTGGATGAACAGGACCCCGTGGTGTTGCCTCTGGATGAACAGGACCCCGATCGATCGAACCGGTTGGGGCTGGATGAACAAGACCCCGTGGAGGACTGGATGAACAGGACCACACCATGGAGGGCAGGATGAACAATAGACGGTTGAGGGCTGGACGAACAGTAGCCCGTGGAGGGGTGGTTGAACAGGAGCCCGTGGAGAGGGTTGGTTGAACAATAGCCGATGGAGTAGCATGCGGTGGAGGCTAGATGAACAGGAGCCCGCGGATGAACAGTCGCATGTGGAGGCTGGAGGAGGTCGACGATGGATGAACAGTAGCCCGTGGAGGCTGGAGGGAGTTGACGGTGGAGATGAACAGTATCTCGTGGAGTCCCGTTTTGCGGTACGCCACACCCCTCCCGATCAATAGGACCCCCGTTTCGACTGTAGCGCTCCAACACAAGTCCGTTTCCTCCGTTTGCGGTACGCCACACCCCTCCCGATCAACAGGACCCCCGTTTCGACCGTAGGAGGTCTGTTTCCTCCGTTTCGCGGTAGGCCAGACCCCTCCCGATGAACAGGATCCCGTTTTGAACGTGGCCGGTCGAACACAAGGCCGCTTACTCCGTTCTGCGGTACGCCAGGCCTCGTTTCCATCGGTTGTTCCGTCCAAGCCCTCCCAATGAACACGACGACTGTAGGATCGAAAGTATGTCTAGAGGGGGGGTGATTAGACTACTTGTAGGTATAAAAATTCTGCCTTTTGATCAAGAACAGTTTTTGGCAGATTCTCAATTATGATCAAGTCAAACATCACCCTACACATGCAATTCTAGAGTATAGGCAGCGGAAAGTAAATTGCACATGTAGTAAAGAGAGGTGGAGAAGAGCAAACGCAATTTGGAGACGCGGTGATTTTTCCCGTGGTTCCGATAGGTGGTGCTATCGTACATCCACGTTGATGGAGACTTCAACCCACGGAGGGTAACGGCTGCGCGAGTCCACGGAGGGCTCCACCCACGAAGGGTCCACGAAGAAGCAACCTTGTCTATTCCATCATGGCCTACGCCCACGGAGGGCTAGCCTTACTCGGGGTAGATCTTCACGAAGTAGGCGATCTCCTTGCCCTTACAAACTTCTTGGTTCAACTCCACATCTCGATGACGGAGGCTCCCAAGCGACACCTAGCCAATCTAGGAGGCACCACCCTCCAAAAGGTAATAGATGTTGTAGATGATGATGAACTCCTTGCTCTTGTGCTTCAAATGATAATCTCCCCAACACTCAACTCTCCTCACTGATTTGGCTGTGGTGGAAGAAAGGATTGAGTGGAAAGCAACTTGGGAAGGTTAGGGATCAAGTTTCATATGGTAGGAGTGGAGCAACTTGATCTAAACACAAGGGTAGGTAGTTCTCTTCTCAGAAAGTGTAAGGTAGGAGTGGTAGTTCTGTTTGATGGCTCTCTCCATGAATGAAGAGGGGGTGGAGGGGTATATATAGCCTCCACACAAAAATCCAACCGTTACACACATAATTGAGCAATCTCGGTGAGACCGAAGTGGACAACTCGGTCAGACCGAAAGTTCAAATAATGTGAACGTTGGGGTTTTCGGTGGGACCGAAAATACCATCTCGGTTATTCCGATTTGAGCAAAGACAGGAGCTTGCCAATTTCGGTGGGACCGAAAATATCATCTCGGTTATTCCGATTTGATGACAGAAGGTTACAGAAGCTTGGCAGCCCATGTTTCGGTGAAACCGATTGCAAACTCGGAATATCCGATTTTTCTAGGGTTTGGCTTATGGCTGAGGTGATTCATCTCGGTGTGACTGAGTTTGGAAAATCGGTGGGACCGAGATTACTTATGAGTGTGTATTGTAGTGAAAGTTGCTGATAGTTAAAGGAGATATATCACTAAGCACTTGAGCAACCAGATCATCAACATAACCTCATCCCCTTTTAATAGTATTGGCTTTTCCTATGGACTCAATGTGATCTTGGATCACTAAACCAAAAATGGAGTCTTGAGCTTTTGCCAATGCTTGCCTTAGCATTTTGAGGGGTCCACTTCTTCAGTCATTGCCATACCCATATCACTGAACTTCTCTGAAATGATTCTCAAGTAACTAATAGTTCAATGATATATATGTTGTTATTAATTGCCAAAACCACCTGGGGATTAGTTGCACTTTCAATCTCCCCCTTTTTGGTAATTGATGACAACATATAGATCAAAGCTTCGACAAAGGATATAATCAATGAATAATATCGTCGCTTTGAGAAGTATGTGATAAGCAAGAGCTCCCCCTAAATTTGTGCATTATTTAAAATTTGCGTTTGAATGCAAATGCACAATTGATTAGGATCATGGGTCACTCTTCCATGTCACATACATCTTGGTGGAGCGCACAAAATGATAAGAATGAATAACATGCACCCAATCACCAAGACATGAGTAAATAGTCATACAAGATAGGAATAGCATATGATAAGCATTAAGCACACATTAAAGCATAGTATGACCAAGCACTCATTAAGGTAGCATCAAACGTAGTATCAAGCACACTGAAAGTTTCGAAAACCAAAAGTATCTCAAAGAAACCGCAAAAGAACGAAAGAGCAAAAGCGCAAAGATAACAGCACTCTCTCTCTCGAAGCCCTATGATATATACAATTTCTCCCCCTTTGGCAACAAGTTACCAAAAAGTTCGAAAAAGCATAGAGCTATACGTCACTGTGGGCTCTGCTGGCGGCTCCCGTCTGGGTTGATGTCGGAGTAGATATGACGGCATCGGCGAAGACTTCAGCTGAAGTCTGTGCTGGAGGAGTGGATACTGGAGCTGTGGCTGGAGTGACTGCTGGAGCTGTAGGAGGTGCTGAAGTTGTAGTCCTGGAGTCAGTCACTGGAATAGCAGTTGATCGGGATCCTCTGGGAATCGGAGCAGTCTGTCGCTGAGAATCCTGGACTAAGTCATCCTGCATGAGCTCTGCCCTGTCCTGCTTTGCTTCCTCCATGTCTGCCTCAAGCTTGTTGACGGTCACCTGAATTTCAGTCAGCTTCACGTCCAGAGCGTGGATCTTCTCGTCAACAATCCTCTCTAGGCTCTCCTGAGATTGTTCAATGCTGGCCAGGTGTTTTTCAATCCTTTGGGTAGCTTCAACAATCTGCTCTCCGAAACTCTTTGGTTTAGCTGCTGCTGCTGCTGCTTCCTTGTCAGCTTTGGCTTTCCTAGCAGCTTCTATCTTGGCTTGACCTTCGACAGATGTAGGATCCTCCTCGTCCATCACAACAACATTGTCTTCATGCTCTGGCTGCAGGGGTAAGTGTTTCCTATCCAACAAGAATTTGCCCGTGCCAAACTTGGCATTGATAAGCATCTGAATCTGTGGGGCAAATCCACATGACCTTTTCTGGTCAGCTGCAGTCCTCTTAATGGTCTCTACCATTAAGTCCATCACCTTGAAAGGTGCCTTCTCATCAAGTATATGCAGTATGTTGATAGAATACCCTCTGATCATGCGATGATCTCCAGACTTGGGCATCAAGGTATGCCTCAGAATAGTATTAGTGGTAGGTAAACCTGCCTGGAGATAGTAGACTGAGCCGAGCTTCCATACTTCCAAATCTGCTGCGGGGATCTCCTTGTACATGTTCTTCATGGAATCATGATTCTTCTTTGGAATCCCATAGACATCAATGTCATCTTCACGTTGCACTGGAGCATTCAGGATTTCTGCCCATTCTTCAACAGAAGAAGAGAACCTTTGACCTTCAGTCATCCAGGTGATCTTCCCATCAGGATAGAAATGAGCTGTGGCATAGAATTGCATAATCATCTCATCGTTCCAATCTGTCAATTTCTGACCCACAAACTCTGCAACTCCACATGCAGTGAAGCTTTCATGCACATGTGGAAAGAAGTCTCTGTGCTCTTCGCTGTCAATGTATTCCCAGTCAACGTATCTAGTGTCTGCGACTATGGGCTTCTTGTCCATCAGCACAGTCTCATAGAAGTCCTGCTGCTCTCTGGTGTGAAATCTGGAATCTACAGCAGTTCTTCTCCTCACGGCATATGGATCAGCTTGTCTCCATAGCCTGAGACCTCTATCTTTCCTTGCCTTCATATCCTCGGCTTGAGGATGAGCATCATTGTGAAGTGGCAGTTTTGGACGGAGTTTCAGCAACACTTGTTCTTCCTCATCAGACTCAGCTGGTGGCACATCACCCTTGTTCTTCTCAGATGCTGGAATGTTTCTGGTAGTCCTCTTGGGCTTGGCAGCAGGCTTTGCTGGAGCTGCCTTGGCTTGAGCAGATTTCTTGGGCTTTGAAGTGGCTCCGGCCTTAATGGCATCACCCATGAGCTTCTGCTTCTGAGGAGCAGGCTGGGGTGCTTCTTCTTCTTCTTCATCCTCAACTGCTGCATCTGCATGAGGATCAGTATACACAACCCTCTTCCTCTTGGAGGTTTTCTTCACTTTGCTTGGAGCTGGCTCTCCCAAATTTAGCTTCTTGGCAATAGTGGATTGCTTGACTTTGCTGGTGCCCTTCTTTGACTGCTGACCTTGTTGCTCTTTGGCAACAACCTTTCTCTTAGGCTTGGAGGACACCTCTTCCTCAGCAACGAAATCAGAATCCTCATCATCGGAGTTCTTCTCCTTTCTGGCTCTGGTGGCTGCAGGAGGCAAGCCACTAGGTGTACTCCTCTCACCATCATCAAATGGACTGCTAGTCTCAGGACTAGTGTCTGCCTCAGGAATGTCTGCAATAGGTGACTCTGACCTGTTCTGACTGTCACTGGCATCTGACATGGCTGACAACCTGTGAATAGATAAGGTATAGGCAGAGAAGAAGAGTTATCACAAACTGCAGAAGTTTTTGCAAAAAGAATGAGTTCAAATTTTAGTTTTAAGTTTTCACAGAAGGCATTTCGGTCAGACCGATTTTCAGTTTCGGTGAATCCGAAGTGTGTAACAGAAACTTTACACACCACTTTCGGTTTGACCGAAGTGGGTTTCGGTCCTGCCGATACACTAGGGTTTCACTAATACTATATTTCGGTCACACCGATTTGCACAACTCGGTTGGACCGAAAGGTGCAGTGCAATGGCCAGAGGCCGAATCGGTCACACCGAAATTTAAAATCGGTTTCACCGAGATGTGTTCCGTGGAAACCTAACCCTAAGAATTTTACTCGAAACTAGTTCAAACGAACCGATCTGGTGGAAAGGAAGATTTCAATCGTGGCCAGATATTGGGCAAACCAAACGTGCATTGAATCGGAGATGGAAGCACGAGTGGGATCGAGACTCACCCTAACTTGGTGGAGTCTCTCTACGGCGGCAACGGCGTGGAGGAGAAGGCCGTTGACGGCGGCGGAGACCTGCGGCGAGGGCGCACAGGCGACGACGGCGACGATCCGGAGATCAGGGCGACGACAGCAAGGGATGTGGGGCGAAAACGTTTGAAGGAATAATCAACGCGCGCTGCCCTCAGTATATATATCCCTTTGCTGTCGGTGGGACCGAGTTGAAAAACTCGGTGGCACCGAGATGGATAACTGCTAGGCAGTTACGCATTTCGGTCACGCCGAGGTTTAGAACTCGGTTTCACCGAGATGAAACCTAGATCAGTCTAAATGCTTTCGGTTTGACCGAGTTTGAATGAGTTGGTCTGACCGAAATCACTTAGAAGGTTTTGGAAGTTAGCCCTTGACGGATCGGTGGCTCCGAGTTCTCCTCACTCGGAGGGTCCGAAAATGACTTGTTCAAAGTTTGTGATTTAAGCATGAATAGAATTTGAGACAAGAAAGCATAGATAGCTAGGGGAGGTACTTAGGCATTCTTGTTCATCCATTTGGCCAGAAAAATCAAAACAACCAAAACAACAAATGGATGTCCTCGAATGGATAAAATTATGCATCCAACATGCTCACACAATAAGATAGCAAATGAAATATGTGTCAAACATGCACAACCAAAACTCTAGCTACTAACACACAATTTGTCGATGACTAGGTCATCTTTATATGAGTATATTGACTTAGGAGCCAAATGAGAACATTTGATCATAGGTCATACTCATCGTTCAAGCACAAGTGGGGTTACCACTTTTACATAAAGCATTGATGTGTTCACATCATTTGAAGATGCTTTAGCTCAATTTTTAGAGCAAAGCTCCCCCTAGATGTGAGAACCCCTTTTAAAGGGTCAAACTAACCTTGGGTTGTCGTAGAAGACTTAATGTAGATGTTGAAGATGTGGATGCTCAATGTTGATGTAGATCATCAAGAGTTGGGAGCTATCCTTTGGATTAGGGCACTTTCAATACCTACATGGGTTAGTCCCACAAGGAACAAACAAGGATATCCATAGACATAGATTGAAGTTCAGAATAGATGATGTCCATGAAAGCAGTGATTACCTTGTCCCTTGACTTACCAACAAGAGGGTTTGTGACTCCATGAACTAGTGCATGATGTGGAAGTTGATTGCACAAGTTGCCAAAATGAATGTGAGTGAAGTATGTTGGCGGAGTCACCCTCAAGAACCTTCTAGTTCTTCTTCTTCGGGATCCACATCATCTTGATGGGAATCCTTGGGGTTGTAGTTGAGCTTGACGAAGTAGAACTTGACGTGTCCTTGGGAACCCACTTGACCATGGCTTGAGGTGCTTCAATGAATGCATCAATCTCCTCTTGAAGCTTGTCCTTGGCTTTTAGCTTGTGGTCATGTGGTGGAAGGTCATCTTGAGCTTGTTCCACATTGGAAGAAGTAGGATCATACTTCTCCTTTTGAGAAACAAACTGTGGAGTAGGGTATTGACCTTCTTCCCACTCAACACCTTCGGCGTTGAACTTTCGCTCAAAACCAATCCCTTGATTCTTCCGGTGCCTTCCTTGCTTGCGAACTATTTCCTCAAAGTTCTTGCTTCCGGCAAGACTCTTGTAGACACCTTTCTCTATGATCCCTTTCAATAAACTATTCTCTTGCTCAAGTGTAACTTGGCTTGAAACATTGTTAGTGGAATCAAGAGAACTACTAGAAGTAACAACATTAGATTTAACATGGTTATTGTTACTACTAGAGGAAGAATTTTTCTTATGCTTGTCATGCTTAGTCTTAATGGGTGGCAAGAAATTAGACAAGAGAAGTCGTTTGGCAAGATATGAAGAACTCTTCTTTCGAAGATCGTCATTGATCGCTTTTAGAAACTCATGTTCTTGCTCTAGAGTGAGCTTCTCGAAGCGTAGCTTCTCATGAGATCTTAGGAGCTCTCTATGATCTTCTTGAGTTGTTTCATGAGCTAACTTAAGAATGTTTAGTTCTTTAGTTAGACGCTCAATTTCCTTCATAGCATTGTCATTCGACTCTTCTCGACTATAAAGACTACTATCATTTTCATCATTACTAAGCTCACTATATTTATCATGCAAGAGCTCATCTTCACCAAGCAAGTCATCCTCATCACTATTGAAATCTATGAATTCAGGGTGTGATACCTTGGGGCCTTTAGCCATGAAGCATCTTCCAATTCCCTCATTTGGTGAATCAAATAAGTCGTAGGAGTTGGAGTTGGAGGATACGAGAGCAAGACCGGCAACACCTTCATCTTGACTGTAGTCGGAGTCGGAGTGATAGCTTCCATCGGATTGATTGTCGGAGTCGGAGCCGGAGACCCATTCACCTACATGAGCTTGATGTCTTCTTCTTGTGTAGCTCCTTGATGACTTGTCTTTCCTCTCCGAATCCTTGCTTCTCCGAGAGGGTCTTCGTTCATAACGATCATCTCTACTCCTTCTCTTTTTCCGAGGTGACTCATCTCTTGATCTTCTTCTTGGAGATTCTTCACTTCTCTTGTGGGGAGCCGTACACTCATTTGAGTAGTGTCCGGGTCTTCCACAATTGTAGCAGTTTCGATCACGACTAGAAGATCTCTTTTCATCATATGATCTAGACTTTGAGCTTCTCTCTTTGCCTCTATTTTTGTAGAATTTGTTGAAGGTCTTAACCATTAGGCTTATCTCTTCATTGGAAATTAACTTGTCACTTGAGGTTGTGGGAGCATCACTTGTAGCTTTGTAAGCACCACTTGACTTGTTGTGAAGCTCTTCCTTATCCTTAAGTGTCATCTCATGAGCAACAATTCTTCCAATGACTTCAGTTGGCTTGAGAGTCTTGTAGTTTGGCATCATTTGGATCAAAGTGCACACGGTGTCATACTTTCCATCCAAAGCTCTGAGAATCTTCTTGATGATGAATCGGTCGGTCATTTCTTCGCTTCCTAAGCCGGCAATCTCATTTGTGATGAGAGCAAGCCTAGAGTACATTTCAGCGACTCCTTCACCATCCTTCATCTTGAACTTGTCAAGTTGACCTTGAAGAATATCTAGCTTTGATTCCTTCACAGACTCGGTACCTTCGTGCATTTCAACCAAAGTATCCCAAATCTCTTTAGCATTCTCAAGACGGCTGATTTTGTTGAACTCCTCGGGACACAAAGCATTGAAGAGAATGTCACAAGCTTGAGCATTGTTTTGCAACATCCGCAACTCTTCCGGTGTAGCTTCGCGATCCGGAACTTTTCCTTCCTCGAAGAATTCACCTTGCATGCCAACACAAATAATGCCCCATGCGGCTGGGTTATGACCAAGAATATGCATTTTCATTTTATGCTTCCAACTAGCAAAATTTGTACCATCAAAGTAAGGACCTCTACGAAAATTACCCTCACTAGACGCCATACTCTCCTAGGTTGTGAAACCAAGCTTATGGAGTCCAATTCAATGGAAACCAATACAATGGAGACCAAAGCTCTGATACCACTTGTAGGATCGAAAGTATGTCTAGAGGGGGGGGTGATTAGACTACTTGTAGGTATAAAAATTCTGCCTTTTGATCAAGAACAGTTTTTGGCAGATTCTCAATTATGATCAAGTCAAACATCACCCTACACATGCAATTCTAGAGTATAGGCAACGGAAAGTAAATTGCACATGTAGTAAAGAGAGGTGGAGAAGAGCAAACGCAATTTGGAGACGCGGTGATTTTTCCCGTGGTTCCGATAGGTGGTGCTATCGTACATCCACGTTGATGGAGACTTCAACCCACGGAGGGTAACGGCTGCGCGAGTCCACGGAGGGCTCCACCCATGAAGGGTCCACGAAGAAGCAACCTTGTCTATTCCATCATGGCCTACGCCCACGGAGGGCTAGCCTTACTCGGGGTAGATCTTCACGAAGTAGGCGATCTCCTTGCCCTTACAAACTTTTTGGTTCAACTCCACATCTCGATGACGGAGGCTCCCAAGCGACACCTAGCCAATCTAGGAGGCACCACCCTCCAAAAGGTAATAGATGTTGTAGATGATGATGAACTCCTTGCTCTTGTGCTTCAAATGATAATCTCCCCAACACTCAACTCTCCTCACTGATTTGGCTGTGGTGGAAGAAAGGATTGAGTGGAAAGCAACTTGGGAAGGTTAGAGATCAAGTTTCATATGGTAGGAGTGGAGCAACTTGATCTCAACACAAGGGTAGGTAGTTCTCTTCTCAGAAAGTGTAAGGTAGGAGTGGTAGTTCTTTCCGATGGCTCTCTCCACGAATGAAGAGGGGGTGGAGGGGTATATATAGCCTCCTCACAAAAATCCAACCGTTACACACATAATTGAGCAATCTCGGTGAGACCGAAGTGGACAACTCGGTCAGACCGAAAGTTCAAATAATGTGAACGTTGGGGTTTTCGGTGGGACCGAAAATACCATCTCGGTTATTCCGATTTGAGCAAAGACAGGAGCTTGCCAATTTCGGTGGGACCGAAAATATCATCTCGGTTATTCCGATTTGATGACAGAAGGTTACAGAAGCTTGGCAGCCCATGTTTCGGTGAAACCGATTGCAAACTCGGAATATCCGATTTTTCTAGGGTTTGGCTTATGGCTGAGGTGGTTCATCTCGGTGTGACTGAGTTTGGAAAATCGGTGGGACCGAGATTACTTATGAGTGTGTATTGTAGTGAAAGTTGCTGATAGTTAAAGGAGATATATCACTAAGCACTTGAGCAACCAGATCATCAACATAACCTCATCCCCTTTTAATAGTATTGGCTTTTCCTATGGACTCAATGTGATCTTGGATCACTAAACCAAAAATGGAGTCTTGAGCTTTTGCCAATGCTTGCCTTAGCATTTTGAGGGGTCCACTTCTTCAGTCATTGCCATACCCATATCACTGAACTTCTCTGAAATGATTCTCAAGTAACTATTAGTTCAATGATATATATGTTGTTATTAATTGCCAAAACCACCCGGGGATTAGTTGCACTTTCAACGACGTATTCCGTTCCGACCCAGCCGGTTGACTCCCCATGAACACGACGACGATGCCGTTTCTCCGTTCCGACCCAGCCATGTACACGAGCCCTGGCCGTATGTATGCACGAGTAGGCGTTCAAGACCCTGCCCGTATGTACATACATGGCCGTATTTTCTTTCTTGCACATTGGCCGCTGTACGTACGTGTACATGCTACGTGCGCGCCTCTACTACGTCATGTGCGAGCTTCTACATCGACCAGTATGTACGTACACGTTCGTGACCAGAATGACAATGCTACGTACGCTTCGACCTGGTGGGCCCCGACTGTCAGACACTTCCTTGCGTGGGAAGATGTAGCTGGTGGGTCCCAGCAGTCAGGGGGGCGAATCATTTTTTTGCCCGGACGCACTTCCTTGCGTGCGAAGATGTAGCTGGTGGGTCCCAGCAGTCAAGGGGAAATGTTTTTTCGCGAAATACGGTGGCCCGTCCGGTGGGTCCCCGCTGTCAGGTGGATGAATAATTATTTTGCGTGTAATAATGAGACAGTTCCTTGCTGCGGCTGTGGACCCAGCTGTCAGGCTCTCCACATACAGTCCACGTCCGATGGAAACTGTTCCTTGACCTCGTTGACTACGCCGCGCCGAGAGCACCAGGGCGGTGGACGACGACGCGGCCTAGGAAGGGGACAACGCGGAGCCGGGGAAGACGCGGTAGTGGATGCACACGCGTAGAGGAGTACGAGGGTTCACTGGTTCGCTGCGGTGTGAGGCTGCCGTCGCCGCAGAATAACAGGGGGTGCGGGTGAGTAGAGGGATGGCCTGGCCAGCGGTGGGAATAGTAGGAGGCGGTGAGGCCTCCGCGGCAGCACAGCCGGCCACAGGAGGCAGGAGCATGCGGCACGACCGGCGCTGCTTTGGGCGGCTGGAGAAAGAAGACCAGAGGTTGAAGAAGCACTACGGCTGTTGGATGGACATCGTACAGTGACTTGAGTTAGAATCGTTCATGTTGACTAAATTGACAAAGCACTCCGTCCCCGTCAACTTAGTAGGCCCACAAGTCAGCCTCCCACCAAGGTGGGTCCCAACCAGCAGGGGGAGTTTCATTTTTTTGTGCGTAATAAGGAGGCACTTCCGATGGGTCCGAGCAGACAGCGGGGGGAATGTTTTTTTCGCGCAATACGATGGCCCGTCCGGTGGGTCCCAGCAGTCAGGGGGAAACATTTTTGTTGCAAAATACGGTGGCCCGTCCGGTGGATCCCTGCTGTCAGGTGGAGGAATCATTATTTTCCGCGTAATAAGGAGGAACTTGCTTGCTGCTGTCGTGGACCCAAGTGTCAGCCTCTCCACGTACAGTCCACGTCCGATGGAAGCCATTCCTTTACCACGTTGACGACCCCGCACGGAGAGCACCAGGGCGGTGGACGACGGCGAGGCCTAGGAAGGGGACGACGCGGAGCCGGGGATGACGCGACAGTGGATGCCCGCATGGAGAGGAGTACGAGGGTTCACTGGTTCGACTACGATGTGAGGCTGCCGTCGCCACGGGATAACAGGGGGTGTGGATGAGTAGAGGGATGGCCTGGCCAGCGGTGGGAGTAGTAGGAGGCGGTGAGGCCTGTGCGGCAGCACAGCCAGCAACGGGAGGCAGGCGCAGCCGACGCGACCGGCGCTGCTTTGGGCGGCTGGAGCAAGAAGACCAGAGGTTGAAGAAGCACGACGGCCGTTGGATGGACATCGTACGGTCACTGCAGCTAGAATCGTTTGTATTGACTAAGTTGACAAAGCCCTTGGTACGCGTCAACTTAGTAGGCCCACAGGTCAGCTTCCGAAATGGTGCTCCCCAGATGTCAGGGGGAGGAATCATTTTTTGGGTGGGTGGAGCTAGAATATCCGAGATTGAAGAAGAAGCACGGCATCCGTTGGATGGACATCCAACAGCCACTGCTGCTAGAACTGTGTGTTGACTATAAGTTGACAAATCCTTGCATATGCGTCAACTCTTTTTTAGGGGACGCGTCAACTTAGCAAGGCCACAAGTGTGTGGCAGAGAACTTATATCCCATTTGAGATTTGTAAGAATGTGCATCCAATTTTTGAATTCTAATGGAATTTACTACAGCCCATTTACAGTTTGCTAAAGTACATCCCATTTCAACCAACCGTTCAAAACAGAATTCAATAAAATTTCCCACATTTTGATGGGATCCGAAATATTTTTATCCCGAAATTTCTAGTCAGATTAAATACAATTTCAATATAAATTTATATTACGTAAAAATCCAACGAAACATTGCGCTCGCAACAATTAATGAAATTAAAAATTTCAATATCCAAAAATAATATTTTATGAAGTAATTACGTGTTTGGTGCATTTATTATAGTTACTGCCCAGTTTTTATAATTACATCCCATTTATTATTTCTTAAAGCCCATTTTCTTGTAAAGCCTAATGCATCCCTCCTAGGAAAGATTTGCAGCCCAGCGGGGCGGAGAATAACAACTTGATCTTGCTTGGGTATTCCTAAATAAAAAGTATAGCTGGGCTAGCCATTTTTAGCTTGAAAAAATATATCTGGGCTGGATATCTCGCCTTGGCTAGACGGGCCACAACCCGCCCAGTTAATAGCTGCAGCGATGTTTTCGTTGTTGTTCAGAGGAGAAAAATTAATATCTGGGCTAAACATCGCTCAAGAAAAACTCTGCAGTGCTCACACCTCAAAAACACAAATACTTCTCAAGGTGCTTGGTCCCAGCTGTCGGCCGTTTCTTGTGCAATTCTCTCATTATTGACTACATATGTAGACAATGGTGTGGGACTGTGATGTCAGAAAACCAGGTGGAAGCAAAAAAAATAGTTTTATATATTAATAAGGAGGCACTTGCGTACGTGCGGCTATGGCCCTGGTGGGTCCCAACTATCATCCTCTCCAAGTAAAGTCATCTCCTCATCCTCATGTCCGTTGACCATGTTGACAACGCGAGACGGCGGCGCCACGGCGAGCGCAACAACTCGAAGGACGACGGAGAGGGTCTCGCGGGCCCTACGGATGGTGTGATACAGCGCCCACTGCTCATTCGGGAAGCCAGGATCATAGGGCCACATGTCCGCGACGACATTGTCGTTCGCTTGTTCACCGGTGCTCGTTGAGGAGACAGAGGTTGCAGGACAGGTCCTCCTGCGCTGGTAGCTCTTCCGCCATTAGAGCGTCGAAGTGCGGCCGCACCTGCTCTATGGTGAACACGGCATGAACCGGATTGGACAGTGGCGCCGGCTCCTGGTCGGAAGCTACGCTCATCGTCTGATTGTCATCGCTCAGCTCGGCGAGGTCGCTGGCGAGACAGCATGTCCGGCTGCTGGACCGACCCGCTGCCAAGCACGAGTCTGACTGCCATGGCCCACCCAGACCGCCTCCCTCGCCCGCGCGCGCTTTCCGCCCGAAACGGTCAGCGCCGCCCGCCCCGCTTCCCGGTGCATGCGATTGCTCCGCCTTCAAACGACAGAAGTGTCATCCGTCCATCCTTCTGCCGCCCACATTAATGATACGCGGTTGCCAAGGCGCCTATTCCGGCGCCACACGTTCGTCCCTTCGCCACCGACCATTTGATACGTCCAAAACGTATCTATAATTTCTGCTTGCTCCATGCCTCTTTTGGGTGATATTGCTATGATATTTATACACTTCCATACACTTTTGATCATATTTGGACTAACCTATTAACTCAGTGCACCCCAGTGCCAGTTTCTGTTTTCGGTTGTTTTTGAATTTCAGGTTTTCACGTTACGAGAACTTCCAGGAAAAATCCAGAAAAATTATATAAAAAATCAGCGTTCCAGAAACTATCGTGCGCCCGAAGGACAGCCGGGGGGGGGGGGCACCAGGGCTCCAGGCGCCCTGGCGGCGCGCCCCCCCCCTGGGCCGCGCCGGGGGGGCGCCTGGGCCCCCCGAGGCTCCTCCGATGCCCTCCTTTGGCATATATTTAAAGTGTCTCCCGAAACCCTCGAAAGAGGAACTCTTTTTCACGATCCCATCTCTGTTCCGCCGCCGCCGCCGCTTCCAAGATCGGGAGCACCAGGAGAACTCTTCCCGGCACCCTACCGGAGGGGAGGATCACCACCGGGAGCTTCTCCACCACCATGGACGCCTCCCGGATGAGTTGTGAGTAGTCTCCCTTGGACCATGAGTCCATGACCAGTAGCTATGTGATGTTCTCCTCCCGTTCTTGTGCTTCACTAATTAGTCCTCGTGAGCTGCCCTACATGATCGAGGCACATATGTAATCCTTATGCTGTTGCTATGATGAGTTTGCTGGGATCCGATGGATTATGAGATTATGTTCAGATTTTGTTTGAGTAATATATTTGATTCACCTCTTTTATGTTTATGTTCGTAAGTAATTCTTGCATGTTCTCCGTTGTTATTTATTGCTTTGGCCAAGTAGTAGGTAGTGACTCCAAGAGGGAACGTTATGCTCGATTGTGGGTTCATGCCCCTCGATGACTAGTTTGAGTGACAGAAACATGAGTCTAGGGGATGTGCTGTTGCCATAAGGGGGAAAACAACGGTGCTTGTGCCCGCGGGTGCAAGGATTGTTTACTTTACGCAAAGTTCTTTTAATGCAGTTGTGTGTTGCTTTGAGTTTACACTATGGGTGGGGCTCGCAACTTAATACCAGCGAGATGTTCTAGATAGATATCTCAAGGTGGATGATTAGTAGTAGATATTGATGGATTTCGGTCTACTTACTTTGGTGTACCGCCTATGCTTTTAACCTCTACCTTTCTTGCAATGTAGTCAGCATTGGTTTGCGCACATGGTCCTGTCAATTGCCCAGCTGTAATTCGTTTACCTCACATAGCTATTTTATCGTCTTTTGAGAGAGAGACATCACTAGTGAACATCATGAGACTCCGGTCCATATTACCATCATTGATCACATCCACTATTTACTTTTCCGCTATTTACTTACTATTGCAATTATATCTATCACTATTATCACTTGCGTTTGATCCTTTGTAAACTACAAGGCCGGAGGGATTGACAACCTCTCTGTACTCGTTGGGAGCAAAGTTATTTGTATCTGTGTGCAGGTCCACGTTGATTGCTGATATCTGGCGCCGTTAGCAGTTGACACCTTATTGTTGAAACTGGGAGTCTCTGGGAAATCGATCCTTGGTATTACCAAGGGAAAACTTCTGCTACACTACATCTCAAACCTTCCACTTGGGGTAACCAACGAGGGATGAGAAGCCACCTAGCAAAGCAATTTCTGGCGCCGTTGCCGGGGACTCCACTCTTCAGGATAGGGGAGTTGCACGCTATCTTTTACCTTTGCTTTTAGTCTTGTTAGTTTACCTTTCAGTTTTGCTTTAGTATCTTTTATTGAAAATCACAAAAATAGTTATCTTGCTTGCTTGCTACTATGGGTTCCACCGAGAACACCAAGTTGTGTGACTTCACTAGTCACAACAACGATGACTTTATCAGCACACCTATCACTACACCTGCCACTTCAGCACCTTCATATGAAATTAAACCTGCTTTACTGAATCTAGTCATGAAAGATCAATTCTCCGGTGCTGGAGATGATGCTGCTTTACACTTGAACAACTTTGTTGAACTTTGTGATATGCAAAAGTACCAAGAAATAGATGGTAATATTGTTAAGCTTAAGCTTTTTCCTTTCTCCTTAAGAGGAGGAGCTAAAATTTGGTTTCAGTCTTTGCCTAGAAATATCATAGATTCATGGGACAAGTGCAAAGATGCTTTTATCGGAAAATACTACCCACCTGCTAAAATTATTCAACTAAGAAGTAACATAATGAATTTTAAACAATTGGATAATGAACACGTTGCCCAAGCTTGGGAACGTATGAAATCTCTTATCAAGAACTGCCCTACTCACGGTTTGACTACTTGGATGGTTATCCAAACTTTTTATGCAGGCTTGAACTTTACCTCGCGGAACTTGTTAGATTCGGCCGCGGGAGGAACTTTCATGTCAACTACACTTGGTGCTGCCACAAAGCTTCTCGATGAGATGATGACCAACTATTCCCAATGGCACACCGAACGCGCTCCAACAGGTAGGAAGGTAAACTCTGTCGAGGAGATTTCCTCCTTAAATGAAAAAAGTTGACTTGATCATGTCTCTACTTTCGAAGCAATCCTCTGTTGATCCTCGTGATGTTCTTTTAAATTCTTTGATTGCTCAAGAACAAGTAGATGTGAACTTTATCTCTAGAAACAATTTCAATAACAATGCTTATAGGAGTAACTTTGGTAGCAATCCTAGACCGTTCCCCTCTAATTCCTTTGGGAACAACAATGCTTATCCTATCACCAAGAACTACACCCAAAAAGATAGAGACTTGCCTGACTATGAGAAACTTCTAGAAATAGAGAAGGCCACTAAGAATTACATGCACACCCAATATGAACAAAACAAAACCTTCTCGAGGCAATTAAATGAGCATACTGCTATCTTGCAAGACATTAGTAGACAATTAGAGAGCATAAATATTGACATTTCTAACCTCCAGACTAGGCTCACTATCACTGAGACCCAAGTTTCCAACATGTCCCACACACAAGCCACTTTGATAAACCAAATGGCAGCTAAACCCGAAGTGGTTGCACCCCTAAGGGAGGAAGAGGATAGAATTAAGAGCCTTCCTACCCACCACACTGTTGCTACTATCCAAGTTGTTGAGGATATCCAAACTCTTAGCACCCAATGTACTCCTGGTCCCGATGGACCTATTAATGGTGATGCTATGACTATAGAAACTACCAAACAAGTGAACCTAAAGGACACCACTACCACTTTACTTGATGCTAGTGACCTTGATTTTGATAATTGCACTCTTACCGAAGTTATTGATTTCCTTCACAAGATGTCTAGAGACCCCCGCACTAGCGCGATTAACCTTGCCTTCACAGAGCATATCACTAATGCTCTCATCAAAGCTAGGGAGGAGAAACTTAGAGTAGAAGTCTCCATACCTAGAAAGCTAGAAGATGGTTGGGATCCTATGATAAAAATTAAATTGAATGACTTCTCTTGCTATGCATTATGTGATGTTGGAGCTAGTACCTCTGTTATGCCCAAAAGAATATATGAGATGCTTAAATTGAAACCTTTTGATTCTTGTTCTTTTGGTGTTCGTCTCGTTGATTCTTCCATAAAGAAACCTTTGGGGAGGATCGACGATGTTCTTATCGTTGTCAATGATAATTATGTTCCCGTTGATTTTACTATTATGGATATTGAATGTGATCCTTCTTGTCTAATTATTTTGGGATGTCCCTTTTTACGCACCGTTGGTGCTAACATTGACATGAAAGAGGGGAATATAAAATTTCAGTTTCCTCTCAAGAAAGGGATGGAACACTTCCCTCGAAAGAAGATCAAGTTACCTTTTGAGTCCGTTGTACGGGCTAGCTATTCTTTTACTCTTGATAAAATTTGATCTATATGCATTATGCCTAGCTTAAAGGCATAAAAGAAAGCGCTTTTGAGAGGCAGCCCACATGAATAAATTTTTATTTTGCTTTTGTTGTGTCTTGATGTTGTTTACTACAGTAGCATCATCATTGTATCTTTGCTTTTCAATTTTGTGCCAAGTGTAGCCTCCGATTGCTGGAAAGTTCAAAAGTTGTGAGGTGCTGTCCAGGAAACAGATTCTGTCCTTGGATAGAAAAATTCGTATAAAATCACCATTCACCTTTTTGGTCTGAATTTTTTCGACAGCGTTCTCTATATAATTGTCTTTCGTGCGTCTGTTCTGAGTTTTTTGATTAGAGTTGCAGAAGTGCCCCGAACAAATCAATTACTACCTGCTGTTCTGTTTTTCACAGATTCTGTCCTGTTTTGCTTTTCCTTCATTTTGCAAACCAAGAGCTTGCTTTTTCTTTGCAAAAACCTTTTGGCAATCTTGATAAACAGTAGACCTTCAAGAATATCTTTATTTCCAGCAAGTTACAATTATTTTATTATGGGTACTAACCTCGCTAATCAGATTATGATGAGTTATGTATGAAGGGAGTTTTCAAGTGTGCGAGGGAAGATGATAAAAAGATTCAGGAGTGTCAAGCGCTCAAGCTTGGGGATGCCCCCGTGCACCCCCAAGAAATATTCAAGGAGACTCTAGCGTCTAAGCTTGGGGATGCCCCCGTGCATCCCCTTCTCCATCAACATTATCAGTTCGTCTTTCGTTCCACTATATTTTAATCACTTCATGTGTTATGTGCTATGCTTGGAGCGTCTTGCTTTTAGTTTCCTTTTTAGTTTTTCATAACGAGTCGGAACTCAGCGATCTTTATGTGGGAGAGAAACACGCTCCACTTCTACCTAGAACATAACATAGAATTTTCATGACTATCTTTGCTGTGTGTGTTCTTTGTCTTTTAATAGCTACTATCATGCTCTGCTCTTAGTATTCATGCTTATCTTTTTAAAGAGCTTGTGTTTAGTTGGTTGCTTGAACTCTCTTTAATTATCATGCTTATCTTATTAAGAGAGTTTGCTTCCGTTGCATTGGTTAATATGTCTATGATAAAGATGCTACGTGCATAATGGCACTTAGTAGTTCAGGTTTTCTTATGGTTAGTCTCAAATAGCTGGGGGATTCCCAATGTGTTATTGGAGTACCAACATGATTTGTTTGCCAATGATGTTGTATGGTTTAGTAATATCTTCCCTCAAGAATTTATTTTGATTGACTTGTCATATGCTCACGCATATTTAAGACTGTAAAGAAAGTCTGTCAAGCCTTGATGATCTTTTGTTTCTGAGTAGCGATATAACTTCCATGCCTGATTCAATGTTGCTTTGTCGCTCTGCATGATTATGACCGTCATTGCTCTCTTAGTTGGTCGCTCCCAGTCTTTTGCTAACCTCCACCTGTACTAAGCGGACTGACTGCTTGTGCATCCACATCCTTTTAAACCAGTTATGCCATATGAGTCCACCATACCTACCTATATGTGGTATTTCACCGCCATTCCAAGTAAATTTACATGTGCTACCTTTAAAACCTTCAGTTTTTGCAATACATAGCTCATGGAAAAGTAGCTTAAAAACTATTGTGGTAAAGAATATGTTGCTTATGTATCTTATTTTCTTATAATTTGCTTGCTGAGCGGTAACCATGTTTCTGGGGACGCCATCAACTGTTACACTTTTGTTGAATATCATGTGAGTTGCTATGCATGTTCGTCTTGTCTGAAGTAAGGGTGATTTTCCATGGGTTGAATGGTTTGAGTATGCATATTGTTAGAGAAGAACATTGGGCCGCCAACCAAAGCCATGTATCATGGTGGAAGTTTTAGCTTGGACATTAATCCTCAATCTCTTATGAGAATATGCTTAAGCATTAAAGAGGAGTCCATTATCTATTTTCTATGTTGTCCCGGTATGGATGTCCTCAAGTTGAGATCTATCAAAAATGAGAAATCAAATGCGATCTATCTCCTTGGACCTTTGTACAGGTGACATAGAGGTACCCCTTTGTGACACTTGGTTGAAACATATGTAATGCAATGACAATCCATGGAAATCCGAGCTAATTAGGACAAGGTGCGAGCACTATTGGTATTCGATGCATGAGGCTTGCAACTTATAGGATGTCTTATGCATAACACATATGAAGTACTACTACCGTTGACAAAATTGTTTCTATGTTTTCAAAATAAAAAGCTCTAGCACATGAGTAATCCCTGCTTCCCTCTGCGAAGGGCCATTCTTTTACTTTTATGTTGAGTCTCCACCTTCTTTCTTCAAAGCACCAACTACTGAGAGCATGATTGTCATTCTGAGTGTAATGTGCATTGTCCCAAAGTAGCATTGTCTTTTGCATGATTGTGGTATCGTTTATTCTGAAATCATTGTATCTAGTCATCACTTAAACCTTGGAGGTGCCCGTGCATTTATGTTTTGCTTCACTAAAGGGGGCAAGCTAGATATCACCTTATCATATTTGCACATCATGTTCATTACAAATCTTTTTGATGTTTCAGTATCATATTGTAAAACTTTCAGTTCTTTGTGATTTTCTCATGAGGCAACTTAATTACTATAGATTCATTGTCTCAGTAAGCTTTTGTCATATGACTATAAAAAAGTCCTATATGGTTAATAGCATGTCACCAGAGAAATTATTCTTGTTATCATTTACCTACTCGAGGACGAGCAGGAATTAAGCTTGGGGATGTTGATACGTCCAAAACGTAGCTATAATTTCTGCTTGCTCCATGCCTCTTTTGGGTGATATTGCTATGATATTTATACACTTCCATACACTTTTGATCATATTTGGACTAACCTATTAACTCAGTGCACCCCAGTGCCAGTTTCTGTTTTCGGCTGTTTTTGTATTTCAGGTTTTCACGTTACGAGAACTACCAGGAAAAATCCAGAAAAATTATATAAAAAATCAGCGTTCCAGAAACTACCGTGCGGCCGAAGGACAGCCGGGGGGGTGGGGGCACCAGGGCTCCAGGCGCCCTGGCGGCGCGCCCCCCTGGGCCGCGCCGGGG
>LR738709.1:517584320-517597445 GCA_902687465.1 Secale cereale
GGCGCCTGGGCCCCCCGAGGCTCCTCCGATGCCCCCCTTTGGCATATATTTAAAGCGTCTCCCGAAACCCTCGAAAGAGGAACTCTTTTTCGCGATCCCATCTCTGTTCCGCCGCCGCCGTTGCTTCCAAGGTCGGGAGCACCAGGAGAACTCTTCCCGGCACCCTGCCAGAGGGGAGGATCACCACCGGGAGCTTCTCCACCACCATGGACGCCTCCCGGATGAGTTGTGAGTAGTCTCCCTTGGACCATGAGTCCATGACCAGTAGCTATGTGATGTTCTCCTCCCGTTCTTGTGCTTCACTAATTAGTCCTCGTGAGCTGCCCTACATGATCGAGGCACATATGTAATCCTTATGCTGTTGCTATGATGAGTTTGCTGGGATCCGATGGATTATGAGATTATGTTCAGATTGTGTTTGAGTAATATATTTGATTCACCTCTTTTATGTTTATGTTCGTAAGTAATTCTTGCATGTTCTCCGTTGTTATTTATTGCTTTGGCCAAGTAGTAGGTAGTGACTCCAAGAGGGAACGTTATGCTCGATTGTGGGTTCATGCCCCTCGATGACTAGTTTGAGTGAGAGAAACATGAGTCTAGGGGATGTGCTGTTGCCACAAGGGGGAAAACAACGGTGCTTGTGCCCGCAGGTGCAAGGATTGTTTACTTTACGCAAAGTTCTTTTAATGCATTTGTTTGTTGCTTTGAGTTTACACTATGGGTGGGGCTCGCAACTTAATACCAGCGAGATGTTCTGGATAGATATCTCAAGGTGGATGATTAGTAGTAGATATTGATGGATTTCAGTCAACTTACTTTGGCGTACCGCCCATGCTTTGTACCTCTACCTTTCTTGCAATGTAGTCAGCATTGATTTGCGCACATGGTCCTGTCAATTGCCCAGCTGTAATTCGTTTACCTCACATAGCTGTTTTATCGTCTTTTGAGAGAGAGACATCACTAGTGAACATCATGAGACTCCGGTCCATATTACCATCATTGATCATATCCGCTATTTACTTTTCCGCTATTTACTTACTATTGCAATTATATCTATCACTATTATCACTTGCGTTTGATCCTTTGTTAACTACAAGGCCGGAGGGATTGACAACCTCTCTGTACTCGTTGGGAGCAAAGTTATTTGTATCTGTGTGCAGGTCCACGTTGATTGCTAATATCTGGCGCCGTTAGCAGTTGACACCTTCTTGTTGAAACTGGGAGTCTCTGGGAAATCGATCCTTGGTATTACCAAGGGAAAACTTCTGCTACACTGCATCTCAAACCTTCCACTTGGGGTAACCAACGAGGGGTGAGAAGCCACCTAGCACCATTGCTATATAAACTGCTGCGCCGGCCATAGCCGCAGTCATCCGCATCCATTCCTATTCTCCTATCCATACCACTACTGCCCACCATGGCTTCCTCGCATTCCAGCGCTCTTCGGGACGGGCGGACGACGGACCACAAGGAGATGGCAGCCATTGCTGCCGACTGGCTGGCCGGCATGCAGCCGGAGGACGACGTCCCAATGGAGAACATGGTAGTTGACGATCCGGCGCCAACCCCCTCCTCCACGCCATCCTCACCGGTGCATTGCACCATGACAATCGGCGAGGCCCGTGCCCAATATATGGACACGGTGAGGCAGAAGCGTGAGGAGCAGTTCCGGGAGGCGCAAGCCGATGCCGCCTACAACCACCATCTCCTCCAGGAGCACCTGCAAGCGGAGGAGATGATCGACGCGAGCGGGCGGAGCAGAAGGTGATGCTCGACTCGTACCGCTCCGCCCGCGAGGGCCGCCTCGAGCGCTGGCAGTACCGCATGCGGGTGGCGGAGGCTGCGGCCGCCTACAAAGAGGGCGATGAAGCGGGTGAGGCGCTATTTGGCGAGACCGAGGACGAGGCAGAGGACAATGCTGGCTCCGACGAGTCCCCGCTCCGCTGGCATCGACGAGGCCCTGCTCTGCCGAGGCCCCGCGGCGCCGACAACGAGGCAGAGGACACCGCCAGCTCCACCGAGGCCCCACCCTTCCGCCAACGAGGGGGAGGATTTCCCCCGCTCCGCCGAGGCGCAGCCCGCCGGCAACGAGACAGAGGACATCGCCGGCTCCGCCGAGGCCACGCCCCGCTGCCAGCGAGGCTACGCCACATAAAGAACGAGGAAGAGTAGAACATGGTAGGTCTCCACCGCTCAGGTCCAAGTAAGGCCACCGCTGCTACCCTCCGGTTGCAGGCACTGAGCTTTACATCACGGAGCAATTCTATGATTACAGGATGATTGAAGAGCACTCCGTGGTTGAGCAAGCTCATGAGATATAGTCATTTTCTAGAGAACTTGAGCACTTCAGTTGTATGGTACCGGACAAGTTTGTTGCCAGAGGTATCATCACTAAGCTTCCTCCTTCGTGGATCTCATTAGCAATCTTGATGTGGAAGAAAAGGCGAGAGCAAAGGACACACGTGCTCGAGGAATTGAGGAAGGATCTAGTGCCGATCTGGTACAAAAGAAGAACTTCCAGCCCCACAAGTTTAAGAACAAGGGCGTGTTTGATGGGAAGAACAAGGTTGTGCAACACACGAACTTCAAGAAGAAGTATGACAAGAAGAAAGGTGTTTGTCATGTGGGGATCCTGATCATTGGGCTCCTAGTTGCCCTAATCGCTATGACAAGCTAGGCGGATTGACCACAGACGGCTGGTTAGCTTCTTGGCGGCGACGTGGAGTCGAAGAGCTATGTTGGAGAAGGACGCCGCTTCTACTTAACTGCCGATGCAATTCGCTGACTGACACGTGGGCCCAACATGCATCTGGGCCACATGTCAGTTACGCAACTGCACGTGCAGTTAAGTCACTGAAGCTTCTGTTCGGCTCAGCCGGACACAGGTGGGTAGCTTCGATTAATTAATTATACCTCCAGCACACCCCTTTTTAGTTGAAGAATGTATGAAATGTAATGAAATCTGGCATGTTTATATGAAATCCGACCGTGTATGAATGAATTTATTTCGATTAGTTTGAATTCTTGTATCACTGGCATTGGATGAACATGCAAAAAAATACGTACTAGCATTATTCCCACGGTGATCACCTTGTTTGCAATAGTTTCACATATACTCCCTCCGGTCCTTTCTAGTCTGCATACAAGTTTTGTCTGCTGTCAAAGTATCTCTACTTTGACCAATCTTATAGAAAAAAGTATGCACTTTCACAATGTGTGAAGTAAAAAGGAACATAAGGAGTACAAAGAGTTTGAGCAGCTTTTTAGCGTTCCTGTATATTGCAATCAAACACATAGGCCTGGCAATTCATAGAGAATATTCAAAACAATCGATGATTAGGCATCTCAGCGATTCACATGTTAGAGCCAATATTTACTTCACAACTAAAGAATAAATAAAAAATGGATCGACGTTGCTGACAGCAAAGGGCGTCCCATTCGAAAATATCAAACACATGTCTTGCTAAAATCTATGAGCAAAATTTGACAAGGTTTTCCCATTCCAAAATATCAAATGCCTACGATTGTGGAATGGGCAAGGTTTGCCATCAGTTCGGACATTGACATGGCACCTCGTGCTAAATAAACCAGCTGTTCTTTTTGTGGAGTTCCACCAAAATCAACCAAATTCGCGCGTAGCTTGTATGATTTCGCCCTTATATGTTGCAACGCCTTGAACTTATCGGCACCTCCTTTCTTGTGGTGGAAATGAATGATTCGATGTATTCATGAACAATTTGTGCAGTTCCCATTGAAATCAAGCTGAGCACCCCTGTTTGCCCAAATACAAAAAAAGTGATTAGTATAAAGAAAACGGTACTATGAATTGACAGTTTAAATAGGCACCTACATGGTCCATGTAGAGCACACTTTTAGAAAAATGGAACACACCGGAAAGAATCCTAGAACAACATTGTACTCGCGCATCACATCAAAAAAATGGAGATTTGTCAGTCCTCCTGAGATGAAGTTAGTTTGGTCTTGTGGCGGGTAATGTAACCATCCTTCAACTGCTCCTTCTGATGAGAAGATAGACATGGCTTCTTCATCCTGGCATAATCGGAACTAGTCACTTCATGTACTCCCTATTCTTCTTCAGAGGAGGATGATCCTGTTGTGCAAAGACAAGAGGATAATTAAATTCTAGCATCCCTGTTTGCTCGAAAAAAAGGAAAGGAAATATTTAAAACAACACAGATGAAGCACTTCTCAAGGACAATACCACTTTTGATGACAGTATTTACACAGTAGCACAACACCAATAGAGATGACAAAGCTCAATCATATGGATGAAATCAGTGGGCGAGTACCAACGTTTGCCAGGAGGCTTATTGTGTAGAGCATATAGATGAAGCACTTCTCCGGAACCATCTGTTGCTATCTACAGTGGTGGCCATGCTTACTATATACTCCTCGATTAGATTAATATTTCCAACATCTTCATGTGCAGTTCCACTAAAATATATGGTATCTTCAAAGAAGATCCCTGTTTGCACAAGTAGAGATAATTACGTATTACATTAAGAGTGGCATCAAATCAGTGGCAAAACAATTGCTCGTTCCAGCCATAGCAATAAATTAAGATGCAAAACTATATCATTACCTGTGTCATCACAGTTCCAGTGCTTCTGTACAGCACCAGGAGTTGATTTTTGTTTTTCTTCCGCTTGTTCTTCCCCTTCATCACTTGGTTCAATAACAGACAAGCTTCGCCTTCAATGTAAGATTTGGCATGTCAATTAGGTTGCACAAGTATAGCACTAAACAATGACCTTAATTTTCTGATGAAAGTGGCAAAATACAGGCCAACAGTTGTGAAATATCCTTATCTTACCTCAGTGGGATATTGCAGTGCACATACAGATTGGAAGTCTTGTCTCCATTTGTGCAGTTCACTAAAATCAAGCAACATAACCGTACAAGTAGCACAACTTATGAAAGCACACTGCTGAATCATGTTAAAGAAGGCTAGTACTGACCTCTCATGACAAGGAATTCAAACAACTCACAAGAAGAAGATCTGAACCAAATTTGCCAACACGGATAGGAAGTAAGATCTCCTCTTGTGCAGTTCCACTAAGATCAAGCAATCAAGCAACATTGTCGGTGTGACATTTTGGTTGAACTGCACAAAACACTCTTAAAACAAAAGTGTTTTGTGAAGTGCAACAAAAGGTCACAATGGCAACGAGGTGAAGTAGATAACCCTATTTACACAGAGGTGCAAAGGAAACAACTAGTGGTCAACAATGGTGGATGACACAGAAGCCAACAAAAAGAAGCATCTACCTTATCTAAATGGGAAAGAAAGCAAGACAGTAGCATTTCTCAAACGGTGGCATTGATTAATATTAACAGAGAGACTATATTAACAATAAAATTCTTTAAACATGTAATTTGCTTTTAACGGTGGCATTGCATCAATTTTCCAGCAGCATTATTAGAGGGTGCTTGTTTACAGGGACATTTTGGTGGAGGGACTAAAAAACTCTGTGTCAGTCCCATCTAAACCAAACAGGAGGGACTTTTAGGGACTAAAAGTGGGCATTTGGGACTAAAGAAAGAAGACCCTGAGGGAGAGTCTTTTTGTGACTTTTTCCAATAGTTGCCCCAGCCACGCATCGCACCTTGTCTCTATTAGTTCATTACTAGGGGTAACATGGTCTTGTAGCATGTCATTTAATAACCTCTAGTCCATGTTTAGTCCCTGGAACCAAGCAGGTAGGGACTAGAGAGTTTTTAACCAAATAGGGACTTAGATTAACAACAACTAAAGAGTTGCACGGGACAGTGGACGCACCAGCACCATGTGCATCTACCGATGTACCGGGGTGATGCACAGTCTGTTGCAACAAAGAACAAACAGCCAAGGATCATATTTGTGTTGGTCCCAGTTTTGTTATATTAGACACCTTTCCCTATGTGAGCGCAACAAATCTAGTCCTGCTAAAACTCTACAGCCTTGTCCCCCAAAACAAAAGATCAGTTCGTTACAGATGTGCGTACTGCGTTTGTCATTGTTTTCCGTTTTCGACCAACGTAGGTGCTGTATAGCCAGTCTGTACTAGTACTTTCCGCACTTCCTTTCCTCTGTGAACCACATCCTAGATTTATGCTATACAACTTTCTCCACAACTTTCCCCCATTCCTGTCCTCTTTGAACCACATCTTAGATTCATGCGATACTACTTTTCCCACTACTTTCCCCCTTCCTTTCCTTTTTGAACCACGTCCTAGATTCATGCTATATAACTTTTCCCACCACTTCCCCCCATTCCTTTCCTCTTTGAACCACGTCCTAGATTCATGGTATACAACTTTCCCCACTACTTTCTTGCTTGATCCAACACCTAGATTCGAGTGCAGAAGCAGAAAAAGCCCACATGCAGCTAGAGCAATGCATGTGGAATAAGTAAATTATACCTTAAGGTTCTTGGGGTGTGGTTCGGTGGGGATCGGAGGCCGTTCGACCCACACTATGTACGGCGGCGAAGAACAAGGGGTCGGAGGCTCTCCCGCGCCTCCATTGGGTGAAAGTGAACAACTCCGCTGGTAGTGGATTCCCTCCCTCGGCGATGGCGACAACGTTAAGCCTCCTTCCCTTCCCGGCGGACGGATCCTGCCGGCTCTTTGACCAGCAGTGAGGGGGAGAGAGAGATCTGGAGAGGGTGAGAGAGTGTTAAGAGAGCAACTACATGCAGACCAGCTATGAGGCGAGAGAGAGAGAGAGGCTAACGAAGTCTTGTTTAGATTCGGAGAGGGTGAGAGAGTGTGAAGAGAGCAACTACAAGCGCCTAGGCTCCAGCGTGTATATATATACTGGAGAGAGTGTGAAGAGTGCAAACCCTAGAAAACAAGCGACGAGGCTGCAGCTTATACGTGATGAGGTGATTATACGGTCACTACGAGATCGTATAGCTCCGTATCCATCAATTTTGACCAGTCAAAGAATCCTCCTGGCACGAATTATGCTCAAGTGTAGTTATCGAACCCGAGAACTCAAGTTTGATGAGCGAACAGGCAAACCAGCTACACAACCCTCCCGTTATGTTCAACGAGAGGAAAATAAACTTTTATACATTCCTGCATTCGTGTCACAAGCATGCCGTATTTTGTGTGTGTGTGTGGGAGTCATTGGGATTTAAATCATAATCATGTCATGTAGCTTTGGTGGTAAGACTATCCACAGTGGTGCAGAAATAATGCAGCGTTAGTCACCTTACCTCTCTCCACGTAGTACGTTGGGTCCCACCAGTCAGAGGGTGAAACAAACAAATTAATAAGAAAAATTAAAAGCGCCAGTGATGTATCTTACCTCACATATCTCGCTACTACTCGGGAACACTGTCCAATTGATCCCTCTGTTCGCTCACGTACTATTTTAAGTGAATCCTTATTATAACATGCACACAATTTTGGGCACTTGTATTCGACCTAAGTCACTGTGCCACCGTATCTCATACGACTCCCTCCGTCTAGGTGTAATAAGTCATGTTAGAAGGTGCAGCGGGACCAAGGTGCAAGCAGATTGGAGAAGGAGAAACTTGACCGGTCATTCCTCCAATCAAAGCCCTGATTTCTGTCTCTAAACACAACAATTAATCCAAACAACTAAGAGATGCCGTTTTAGCTACCATGCAGGGCCACGTATTAACTCGCATGCAAGCCGACTTTGATTTCTTGACTGAGCAACGCGTAGTTGCGCTCCATGCATTGGGTTTCCGGGGGAGATAACAAGGTAGAGTAAGGAGTGTTTGGTTACATTGCTTAGGTTGGTCATAGTGGTGAGTAACTTGGACTAGTACAACAAGCATATGTTACTAGTCTATGTTACTACTACGCGAAGTTTGCCATCGGAAGCGGGCCGATCTGGCTCTCCTGAGCTAACAAGGTTTTTCTAGCCCACCCAACCTAGCTGGCCCACAAAAGCTAAAATATTTTTACAGTTCCAAATGCCTAACCTTGCCCGGCTATGCTATAAGCTGTTCTTGCTAAGGATCCAAACGCTCCCTAAGTAGCAACGCTCGCTAGCAATGAGGCCAGGAGGGGATTGAGATGCGAAGTTAATGGACGACGCCTAAACATTGTGGGAATATCTGATTTCCGTAGGATGACTTAACACCTAGACGGAGGGAGTACTACTCCTCAGTCCAGGTTTGATGGACCATTCGTCACCTCTTCTCTTCTTGTATGTACTCCATTTGTATCTCACTTCCTGTGGCTTCGCACTCGCACGATTTTCCTATTCTATGAACTTGTGTGTGCGTGTGCGTGTGCGTGTGTGTGTTTAACAACATGTGTGTGTTAGAGAGAGCGACAGATCAACCTACTCCTACAGAGAGATGGTGTATAGTGTACGATTTTAGCTGCGAGAGTCGGTGCATCCTCTCCTTTCCGGGCGTCCGGTAGGGACAGGTGGACAGCTGCCACGCCCACTCCTGACCAGCCTGGCCCACCCAAAGCCCCTCCATCGCCCGTGCGCGCTTCCCGCCCGAAACGGTCAGCGCCGCTCCAAAGAATCGGTGCCGCATTCATGCCCGAGCAGAGCGGACGCGACCTCTCACTGGCGCCTGCGTTGAAGGGAGAAGCGGATTCAAGAGTGATGGTTGCTTCCTCCGTCCAACTTACTGCTGGGTCTATGTGATTTGATGGCTCATTGGTCATTATTACTGAGGTGGTAGGACTACTGGATGTCCAACGCTTTCGGCGAAAGGAGGTACTACTAGATTACAATTTTCTCCATTTTTACGGTGGAGGAGTGCAAGAGCAGTGAAAACACACAGGCTCAGTGATTACATGGCCCACCTCACACTATCACCATATTTTCTCGACACCGTGCAACACCTAACTCTTTACATACTAGTCTCTCCGTTCCTAAATATATGTCTTTGTAGAGATTCCACTAGGTGGACTACATACGGAACAAAATGAATGAATCTACACTTAAAATGCATCTATATACATCCGTATGTAGTTCATGGTGAAATCTCTACAAAGACTTATATTTAGGAATGGAGAAAGTACTTGTATAGTACGTACTGTACTTTATCAGTGAGATAGTACAATGCGATGAAGCTTCCAGCTTCTGTTACATGTATCTTGCGTCCAAGGTTGCCCGTTGCAACATTTCAAGAAATACAAAGGAGACTAACATGCATGCTATTGCATCTCAATGATTGACAAATCATAGCAAATATGTACTCCCTCCGTTCCAAAATAAGTGTCTCAACTTTATGCTACATACGAAGCAAATGAGTGAATCTACACTCTAAAATACAACTATATACATCAGTGTTTGGAGTATGTGCTAGTAGTTAATATTGAAATCTACTAAAGGACATATATATTCCAAACAATATGATAATCTCTCTAACCAAGGTAGTAGGGACGAGGAGTAAACGGAGGGAGTAGTAAAAATTTCTCCTCGTCCTGCGAGCCACCGCGCGCGTGGGCAAGGGAGCAGGCGTAAGGCGTAGTAAGCAAGCTTCACATCATCCTGCGAGCCACCGTGCTCGTGGGCGGGGGAGATGGCGTACTAAGCAAGCTTCTCCTCGTTCTGCGAGTTGACGGGACACATCAAAAGTACTCCAATGTATAAAGCGTTGCCTCTAAGGTAGGCCCCACATGGTTTGCCTCTTTTTTAACATAACGTGTCAAGTCGCAATTTTTTTGTTCACTTGTGGTAGAGGATCCTCCCTCCATCTAGTGGACAACCAGTACACGTGTCAAGTTACCACGTGGGCTGCCTTTTCATACAGAAATGAGCTCCACCGTGTACCCGTGCGGGTGTGGTTGGGAAAGAGACGGGACTACATGTGCTGTGCGTGCACCTCTTCTCTTCGTGCACGTCCCCCACCTACGTGGGTGTGTGTGAGAGATACAAACCTAGACAAATGGCTTGTGCGTTCATGAGTTTTTTTTGTTTGGGGGGTGGAGGTTGATTTCGTGAATGTATTTGTGGGAATATGTGTTGATGACATCTCAAACAAAATTTTGCATGCAATGTGTGTGAAATGGAGGCCTATCCATGTCATATATAGAGGGTCGGGCGATCCACGAGAAGAGAGGGAGGGGTCATAGATATCGATAGAGTCGAAGAGAGGATCAAGTGGGTGGGTGCGAGATCGATGAAGAGAGCCATCAAAATTGTGTGTGTGCAAGTCAAAGATATAGGGCGACAGACCTAGCTACCGGAACGTCAGAGGGCACAGGTCAAGTTTGTGTGTGGCAGGGAGACATGACTAGAGCGATCGATGTATCGGTGTGTGTGTGTGTGTGGGGGAGGGGCTGGGGGGAGGGGTAGGCAGAGGCCTAACTATATAGGTAGAACGACTCGTATATGTGTTGAGAAGGAGAGACCCAGCTATGTCTTGAGGGAGATCGGTCGACATCCATACATAACCGAAGGACGGGAAATAGGATGGGACAGAGAGAGAGAGGGGAGAGGGAGGGAGGGAGAGGGGTAGAGTGCTGGATGGGTGATGGAGTTGCTTCTCGAAGATGGTGGGAGAGGCCTACTAGACAAACTAAGGGTGGAACTGCAATATTATCAATAAGAGTGGGGATGTGTTTCTGTGTGTGCATGTGCATGATAGATCTGTCGGGACACATCCATGGATGATGAAGGGGAACCATGTGTTTGGTTAGCAAACCTAACTAGATCGGCAGGTCAATTGTTGTTTGTCGGAGGAAGGGAGAGACATAACTAATGAGGTAGATCGATCGACATCTGTGGAAAAACGAGTTATAAAGACCTAGCTAGCTATATGTATAGTGGGAGATCGGTCGGTGCATGTCCATTTGTTACAGGCAAATAAGGCCCGACGAGATGGATAGACAGAGAGAATGGAGCTAGGAGGTGGTGCGAGAGGCCCAGCTACTAGCTAGATAGGGGGAGGAGTGTGCGGTTGTGAGATTGATGAAAAGAGGGGCGAGGGTTTACACGTGTGTGGGACCGTATGAGAGACACGAGGCAAGGACACATAAAGGAGGAGATTGAAGGTGCGTGTGTATGTTGTAGGCAGACATCGCTGGAGAGGTTTATCGATCGGTGTGTGTCGGAAAGGAGTCGTGGAGACTGTGGGAGAACGATCTAAAGAAAATAAAATGAATGTGCGCGATGGATATAATGCTGAGGGAGGGGGAAGGCGAGGAGGGCGTGTGCATGCACAAGAGAAAGTTAGTGGTAGCTACAAAGGTTAGAGGATTGTGTGGGTGTAAGAGACCAACAAAGATCATAATTTGATATGAAAGTGGATTCATATATTTGAATAGGAGATCATAGTGTTTTAAACATATGCATGCATGAATATAGCGGTGGTACGCGTGTTGTGGTTTTGCACATGTTATACCATAATGTGATAATGCATGGCGTTTTCAACTCACAGCTTAATGTCGAACAATCTAAACCATACTATACGCCGAACAATCTCACATTTTATTTGAATTTGTGATAATGTGTGGCGTTTGCAGCTTACAACTAAATATCGAACAATCTAAACAATACTATATATCGAACATTCTCACATTTTATTTGAATTTGTGGTAATGTGTGGTGTTTGGAACTCACAACTAAATACTTGTAGGCGTAGGGGGCGTTGCACCATACATAATGTGATAAACACATTATACATATGAGACATGGTTTGGTTTGTGAAGATCTAGCTAGAGCTTGAAATGTACTATGATTTGAAATCAACATAAAGTGGATTCAAAAAATCGAGTTCGAGTTCATATAGTACACATAGTTCATATGTAACTCGAGACTAATCATGTGGTGTGCTGTGAAGATAATACACAAACAATGGTTTAACTTGACAGTAATGACGATTGTAGATCTTGTTAAAACAGAGAAACGAATTCAAATACTTTAACTTCACAACAATCATTATTGTAGATCTTATTCAAATAGAGAAACGAATTCAAATTTATTTCATATTGAACCGGTAGTATATACATTTGGAATGCACTAAAACGTTCATTTGAGTACTAGCTTGCATGCATTATACACGTAGCGAAATATTTTAATTGAACACAACATGAATTCAAAGTTTTGAATGCCATTTGTAGTGCGAATTGATTTGGTACATTACACGTTAGGCTTGTCCGGAAATTTCAACCCACGCCTTGTTAGACCAAATATTTAAGATATATCTTTGTCTCGTTGTGCTCTGACAACTCCCTCCGTCTCAACCCGCGCCTTGCTATTCCAAAATTTCAACGCGCGCGAAAACTCCCACCTCCTGTGAAATCCCGACACGCGAAATGCCCGTGATACCCCTGAACCGAAAGAACTGCCTCAAATCGGTGGGAGTACTTTCGTAACTTACCGCACATTTCGGACAAGCACGTCCCTAAGCCATGGTTCCCCACTCCCATCCCACCCGCCCACCCATTCGTACACCGAGGCCGGTAAAACCCGCGAAGCCCCACACCCTCCTCCATCCGCCACCCAACCGGAGCCTATTCCCCGATGACGTCGTCCACAACAACACCTCGACGTCCTTCATCCACCGTACCGAATGAGTACCGTTGTCGATCTGGTCGTCCTGCCAGTTCAGCAACCCCGTCCTCCACCTCCAAGGAGCTGCCCCGATGTTTCCCTCGTCTTTTGCGCCACCTCCATTCCCACACCACCGTCTTCACCTGCACCACCGCAAGAGCATCATCATCACCGTTTCCTCGGATGAAGTTGCGGCCTAATCGGCGCCACCAAAGAGGTTGTACATTAATCGCCACATTTTCTTCTTGATTCGATCTCACGATGCTGCCAGCGCTCGGTCCCGAGCCGACACGGCGTGGCTCCATCCACGGCGGCGTCGCCGGCCACTTCCTCCACGACGTCGCTCCCTCGGCGGTGACGTCCACATCAGTAGGAGCTGCTTCTGCTTTAGCTCTCGCTCGCGCTGCTGCTCTGCTCTTGCTCTCGGTCCCCTCCGTGGTCTGCTCTTGCGCTTGCCCTTGCTCGCGATGCTGCTCTCGCTCTTGCTCTTGCTTGCGATGCTGCTCCGATTTAGCTACACTTCAGTCGACTGAATCGACTTTTGGGTCAGTCAATTTTCAGGGGGTGGGGGGCTTGCTGGAGTTATGGAAGAACCAGCTGCAGTGGGGAGGGGGGCTCGCCGG
>LR738709.1:517597631-517786074 GCA_902687465.1 Secale cereale
TTGGCCGGTGGTGGCTGGCGACTCAGGGGGGTGGAGGTTGAAGATGAAATGCATGCCCTTGATTTCATATCCAATGGCTGCAAAATCGACTGACGAGAGATAAAAAAGTCAGTCGACTGACTTGTAGCCTCACCTCTAGTGCGTTCAGTTTCGACAGTAAAATTCAGTTTCGACAGCAAAATTCAGTTTTGACAGTTAAATTCAGTTTCGACAGTTAAATTCAGTTTCGACAGTTAAGTTCAGAGATGAGTGGCTGATGTATACATCTAGCACTTTGTGGTTATGTATTTTACATCATCTATTGGAGATGCTATTAGAATTCCACTCAGGTTAACGTTGTCTCTCTAGTCCTGCTTCAGCCTCGGGGTCATACAACTCACCGGAGCTGCTCCAACGACGAAACCCTCCATCACAGCGGAGCAGTACCTTAGGCTCCATCTCCAGACGCCTAAGATCTTCTTCCCCTGCTCCGATAGCTAAGTCAGCTGGAGCATCCTCACCGGCCAACCCAATCACGCTGAGATCGACATGGCTTCACCAAAGAGGTTGTACACTTCTTGTGGTTTGACTTAATCTCACCATGCTTCTTTGCATCCTGTGATCTTCCAATTCTTGTGAACCAAACACCTAGATTGGCAGAAATCCTATGTTTTTAAATTCTCTGTTTTGCACGTGCATTCCTATCCTATTCCTGTCTATTTCCTATCCCTGCATTGTTAGAATCCTCAAATTCAAACAAGCCCTTACACAATTACTTCTGTTACAGATATGTGTCAAAGAAAACCTTGTGTGGTTTGTCCTGCTCTTGCGGTGATGTGTTCCACCCCAGCTCAGCTGCTCCAACAACGGAAGGGTTCACCACAGCAGGGATCCGCTCTCAAGACTGTCTTTCGCCGCCCCAGATCTTCTTCCCCGCCGCTAGCAGCCATGACAACTGCATTACCATCATCAACTGGGCAGATGACCTTGAGGACTACACGGGTCCGCAAGAGAGGTCGCACTCTTCTGTGTCTGCTTACGTTATGCATCGCTTAATATGATGACATGCTACTTTATCGTCGTGTTCACCTATTAGATTCCGACTCAGGTCCAAACTTATGCTGAAACTTGAGTTTTTAAATGGTTGTGGGGTACATATTGGGGCAGCAATCAGTACTATCTGTCTACTATCTGATTAATCTCGGGTATCTACTATGAGTTTCATGTTGGGTGCAAACAAACATTAAAGGAGCCATTATCTGTATTTTTTAACTAAAGCTATTATCTGCCTGCTATCATTGGTTTTGGGTCTATCCACAGTTTGCTACCTTCACTCTGGATTTGTGCATGCACTCCTTACATAATCTCACTATGTTTTATTCCTATGCATGTCAGTTATTGTACACAATGGAACTGAACATGTAGAACAAAAGAGACGAGCCTTGCGTGGCAATAAAATTTCATGCAGACGTCGCTCCATGGTGGGTGCAAAGGCAGCCCCCCTCCACCCATTTATGATCGTAATCAAGAGGAAGATAACTCCCTAGAGGAGGATTCAGAGAAAGATGACCAGTCCTATCCCCCCCGAGGTGCATGCTCTAACTTGGCAGGGTTATGTTGCTCATAACGTGCGTATGATATCTTCCATTGCTATGTCATTTGCTTAGTTTAGACATGATTTGTGTGAATGCCACCTGTTTAGTGTCTAATTACCATATATGTGAATTATGCAATGCCATCTTTTTGCAAGACATTATATATGTGAATTATGCAATGTTATCTTGTTGCAAGGCATTATATATGTGAATTATGCAATGCCATGCTATTTAGCCAAGCGTCATATATGTGAATTATATCATGCCGTCCATTTTTTGTGTATTTCTCATTGCTTTTGTCGACAATGTTTGTATATTCAACTGCTCTTCCTGTGCATCAGCCATTTGAATTGATGATGGAGAAATCTGGAGTGAAAACAAGGTCTTCAGAGCAGACAATGGTACCTAGTGAAGCAGATATGTTGCTGGTTACAGATAGCTCTTCAGAGGAGGATTCAGAGGCAGATGACCAGTCCTATTATCCCCCTGAGGTGTATGCTCAAACTTGGCAGGGTTATATTACTCATATCATGCATATGTTGTATTGCAATGCTTAGTTTTTACATCATATACACAATATTGAATGCCATCTCCTTAGTTGACACATCATATATGCGATTGCCCTCTTCTCATTTCCTTAGTATATAAATCATATATTTGAATTATATCATGTCATGATGTTTACATAGACAACATGTATCTGAATTATGGCATGCCAACCCATTTTCTAAAGACATAATATAGTTATATCATCTCATCCTGTTCAGATAGTCATCATATTTTGAATTATGTCATTCTATCCGTTAATTATCATGCCATCATGTTTCCATCGACGGCATGTTTGTGATTTATGGCATGCCAACCACTTTAATAGACACATCGTATAGTTATATCATGTCATCCTGTTTACATAATCATCATATTTTGAAGTATGTCATTCTATCATGTTTAGTTAGCCATCATACATGTGAAATTGTGTCATGCCATCCTTTTTAATTAGCCATCATATATTTCAAATTATGTCTTGCTATTCTGTTTGGTTAGACAACATAAATGTGAATTATTCCATGCCCTGTTTTCTTCCCTACTATCCATTGCACCTGTCTATCTTACAATGTCTGTACATTCAATTACTTTTCTTGTTTATCAGCCATTTCAATTGGAGGGGGTGATGGCAGTATCTGTGGGAGTAAAAACGTGGTCTTCAAAAAAGATCGTGCTACCTATCGATGGAGATAGAACCACAGTTGTACTTGCCCAAGAACCAGCCCCGCCACACATAACCCAGACTCACGCAGATTGTACCCCTACCCAGTTGGACAGAGAACCAGCTACACCCCTTCTAACCCCAACCCCAGCAGATAGTAACCCAGTTCCCATTGACACAACACTGTGTCCACCACAGAGCACCCAAACAAGAGCAGTTAGTAAGGCAACTGCAGTGCCCAAAGCACGAGGACCACCACTCCGAACCCCAAGTCAACGCTTAAAGCAGAAGAAGAATTGTTCTCAGGTCAGGTTTCGTAGCTATGGTTCATACTACTTTGCTCTTGCATCACTGTATTTACTCATACCAACTAATTTCAAATTTGAAGGATGCAAATGAAACTCCAATGGCGCAACATGTATGTTTTAAACCCGTTTCGTTAACGTGTTTGATGTTCTAACTTGCTCTATGTTGATTTCAGTTTCAATTGAATAAACAATTATGTTCTCATGCCATGCACATTACAAGTGTTGTTATTGCTGTGTAGTTTCCCACACTTATATTCTGTCTATGGGTCTATGCTGCTTTATCTTAAATAGATATGATTCGAACTGTATCTATCTTGATTTGGCAACATAAACTAGAATGATATAGACCATACAGTGACCGTACTACATAGATATATGTTTGTTTCGTGCTGTTATCCTATCCACCTTATTACTGAACTGGTTTACCAAAATGAGTTTCATATACTACATTGTAAACCTGTGATGTGTTTGTTTGTTTCTCCTTTAGAACGCGGATACAATATTGGAGAAGAGTACCCCGTTATGCAATGGTAAAGGAAGTAATGCAGATCAGGTTCAAGATAGTGAGACATCCATGTTGTTCTCCAATAAAGCTGATAAATACTATATTGAAGACACTAAGACAACCCCCAAAGTCCTGTCTTGATGTAGTGTTCGAGTTACTTACTACTACTACTGGCACCAGCTCTTCGAACCCGCTGCCTGAATCAATTCGGCTTCTTGAGTCTCAACTTCAAGTTGAAAGACATCGATCCAATGTTATGCGACAGGAAGCCGAAGGAATGAGGAAGTCCCTGCAGAATTCAGATGTATACTTTCTGGTGCAACAGCAAGTGCTGAAGGATTTAAGCGCCAAACAAGAGAAAGTTAATAAGCTTGCTAAGCATGTTGCCAGCATTATGGGTACCCAGGATATTGTTTCTTGAGCTCTTCTTAAGTGGTTTCAGTTCTGGACTTGTTTTGCTGCGACGTTTATATGCTACTTTGTTCCCTATATTTGCATTTGTGGCGAACTTTGATGCCCAGTGGGTGTAATATGTGTAATAGCCGTTATAGCCTAGCGTAAGTTGCTTGCTTATTTATTTTCGTTGTCTTGTTTACTTGTTTTCTTATTTATAGCCGTGATAACCTATTTTTTAAAACTAGGCCACATTAACAATGGGCTACATATTTACTGTAGTTAACATGGGCCTCCTATGGGCCGTAGAAACAATGGGCCTTCTACAGGGCGTAGACACAATGGGCCTTCTACGGGCCGTATCATCAATGGGCCTTCTACGGGCCGCATGATTGGTTGGCCCAACATGGGCCAATAACATACCACATTATGGCCGTAAATGGGCTAGAATTGAAATCGTCCGTTCACGGGCCGACCATAACGGGCCGTTGTTAATAGGCCGTATTTGATGACGCTATGAAAACGGCCCAACGTATTAACGGGCCACAAACGGGCCGACTGTAACCACGGGCTATATTTGGCCCACAAGTAGAAAATGACAGTAACGATCCGAAAGTAAACGAATGCTGGAAATGAGCCCAAGAATAAATGGGCCCTGAGAAGGCTGAAAGATAACATGGGCTGGAAACGGCCCAACAGAATAATGGGCCGTTAATGGGTATAAAGTGATACACTATTCATTACGAGCCAGTTTTACCACGAGCTGTTAATGGGCCGAGGGTTACTAAGGGCCTCATACGGGCCAAAAGACGACATGGGCCATACATGGGCCGGAAGTTAAAACGGGCTGGAATTATATGGGACGGCCCAGATGACGCTACTGGGCCTAATTCGGATAGGCCGTAAACGGGCCCTGGGTTAGCGGGCTGTAAATGGGCTATATACGAACATACCGTTAATAGCCTTCTTTTTTGTATAATGGGCCGTTAATGGATATAAAGTGATACACTATTCATTACGGGCCAATTTTACCACGGGCCATTAATGGGTCGAGGGTTACTAAGGGTCTCATATGGGCCAAAAGACGTCATGGGCCATACATGGGCCGGAAGTTAAAACAGGCTGGAATTATATTGGACGGCCCGGATGACGCTACTGGGCCTAATCCGGATAGGCCGTAAACGGGCCCTAGGTTAGCGGGCTATAAATGGGCTATATGCGAATAGGCCGTTAACAGGCTTGCCGTGGGCCGGCCCGCCACCTTTTGACCAAGTCAAACGGGCCGACCTTTTCACAGGAATGGGCCTCTGTTGGACCGTGCCACGTGTCGACGTATCATAGGCACTTTGGGTCCAACGAGTGGATGGCATCTGTCCCAACGGTGAGCCGACATATGTTTCCTCCAGCTAATGATGATTTTACACGTGGAAAATCCCCATTGGTCGGGGCTGTTAACGGGTTATCGGATCCAAAACCGGACCCAATAGCTTAACGGTGTTCCGTTACGGTGGATGCCTCGTGTCGGTCACCCTTGACGAAAGCACTTGTGTGACGCGCGATTTGTCGTCATGGAAGTGGACACTTCCGTGATGATAATTTTGGTAATGTCATGGAACACTTCTACGACAGCACATGTATGACTATCTTGATTCTGTCATAAATTTGTCATGGATGTACATGCATGACAGTAAACGTGACCTACTATGACAACCATATATCATCACGAAACTGTATTGTTTTGTAGTGTAAGGTACACATCAATAACATGTATATCATATATACCTTTGATGTTGCCGGCCTTCTTATCCGCTAAGTACTTGGGGCAATTCCGCTTCCAGTGAGTCGTTCCCTTGCAATAAAAGCACCGAGTCTCACGCTTGGGTCCATTGTTTGGCTTCTTCCCGGCAACTGGCTTATCGGGCGCGGCAATTCCCTTGCCGTCGTTCTTGAAGTTCTTCTTACCATTGCCTTTCTTGAACTTAGTGGTCTTATTCACCATCAACACTTGATGTTCCTTTTTGATCTTCACCTCCGCTGATTTCAGCATTGAATACAATTTGGGAATGGACTTCTCCATCCCTTGCATATTGTAGTTCATCACAAAGCTCTTGTAGCTAGGTGGGAGCTACTGGAGGATTCTGTTAATGACTGAGTCATCTGGAAGATTAACTCCGAGCTGACACAAGCGGTTGTGCAACCTAGACAGAGCCACTGAAGGTGCTCATCGGTGAGACCGAGTGAGTCCGTTTCGGTAGAACCGATGAACTACATGCAAGTAGAACTTGTATTTCGGTCTGTCCGATAGGCTTAAATCGATGGAACCGAGTCCAATGCAGACGAAACGTTTTGTCAACTCAGCTCACTTTGCAAATGAAATTTCACAAGGATTCTCAAGGAATTTTCATAAGGATTTGCAAGGAACTTGACAGAAATGAAATGATAACAGAAAAAGTAAAAAAGAATCTAGATGAAGTTTTTTTGATAAAAACAGAAGCACTCTAATAAAAGAAGAAAATGCAAAAGAAGTGCAACCAAAATAGAAATCACTAGAGAACTTCATCTAGAGGATGGGATCGGCGACAAGGTCACCTATGTTAGAATATATTGACTTAGGAGTCAAGTGAGATCACTTGATCATAGGTCATACTCATTGTTAAGATCAAAACGGGTTTACCATTTTTCATTTAAGCGGCTTGATGTATTCACATCCTGTTGAGTTGCTTTAACTCTTGACTTGGAGTAAAGCTTCTCTAAGATGGAAAATATATACCTTGGGTTTGTTGTTGAACTTGATCAGGTAGTTGAACTTATTGTGAATGCTCATTGTTGATGTAGTTCATCAAAAGTTGTAGGCATCATTATGAATGTGAAGTTCATCTTGCTACATTGGTTAGTCTAGCAAGGAACGACTCTTATGTATCCAAATTGACACGAGTGAAATTCATCATATAAATATTGTCAAAGGATATGTTGAGTGTAGTCTTGTTCCTTGATATCGACAACCAAAGCATATATACTTGGTGATGTAGAAATTGCTCAAGATGTGAGTGATTTGCAATCTCATAGATTGAGGCTCATCCAAGTACCTACTAGGGTTAGATAACATGCAAGGGTGCAAATATATCCAAGACATATGATCATTATCATAAGAGAAATGTCAAGGATTAGTCACATAGGCTCATGCCTTGCATGAATCCAAGGATTCACTACTCCAAATTTGAGGCATCAATGATGTTCAATTCAGCTCTCAAGCGACAAAATATCTTTTCATCAAGCGGTATAGTGAAGATATCCGCCAATTTCTTGTCGGTACGCACATGCTTAAGATTGATGTCTCCGTTAGCAACATGATCACAAATGAAATGATGGTGAACTTCAATATGCTTAGTTCAAGAATGTTGCATAGGATTGTGAGCAATCTTAATTGCACTCTCATTGTCACAAAGTGATGGAACATGTTTCACATATATCACATAATCTTTAAGAGTTTGGGTCATCCAAAGTAATTGAGCACAACATGATCCGGCGGTAATGTATTCCGCTTCGGCGGTGGATAAAGATACCGAGTTTGGTTTCTTGGAGGATCAAGAGACAAGGGGTCTACCAAGAAATTTACATGTACCCGAAGTGGACTTTCTATCAACCTTGTCACCAGCATAGTCTGAGTTGGAATAGCCAACAAGATCAAAAGATGACCTATTAGGGTACCAAATGCCAACATTTGGTGTATGAATCAAATATTTCACTATCCTTTTCACGGCCTTAAGATGACATTCTTTTGCAGCAGCTTGATATCGTGCACTCATGCACACACTTTGCATAATATCGGCACGGGAGGCACATAGATATAATAATGAACCAATCATAGATCAATAAACTTATTGGTTAACTGGATTGCCATCCTTCGGTGGCTCTGTTATCTCGGAGTCAATGACTCAGAGGTCTAACCTTTCTTGTCGAGCGCCCACAATGAGCACGGCCCGACGAGGATCTGGGTCGGATCCACCATTACGCGGATCCTGCTGAAGTCATGCTACCCCTTCTTCCTCCACAGTATCCCCGTGGGGCACGTGCCACCTTTCTCCGAGTTCTTCTACGCCATCCTGGAACATTACCAGGTGCACGCTCTCCACATCCAGCCTCGCCCCACCTTCGTCCTGTCGCTCTTCGCCTTTTACTGTGAGGTGCTTGTGGGGGTGAGGCCGACTGTCCCTCTCTTCCGCCATTTCTTCTCCATGCGCTAGTACGATGATGGCCCGTGCTCGGGCTGCGTCTCATTCGTCTTCCAGCGCCAGGGTTGTCGGCTGATGATGGCCGGGAAGAAGATAGAGTCCCACCGGAAGAGGTGGGTCTACCTGGATGCCCAACGCGTCCACCCTCTGCTGGCGCTGCCTACCGCCCGTCCGGCGAAGCGCGCCGGCTAGAGCTACGCGAAGCTCACCGACCCGCTTGTCGGGCCTGTCCTGGCAAGGATTGAGGCCAACCTGAGCTCGAGGCTCGAAGGGGGCCAGATCATGAAGGAGTTCTTGAGGTAGCGTCTGGCGCCACTGCAGGCACATTCGCGCCCCATGTGGGAGCTGATGGGGGACGACGACAGGCTCCGGCTGCACTCAGGGTTCTGGCCGAGGACGATCTGGACTTCACCTCGAGAACCCTCCTCGAGATGGTTCCGGAGGACCTCCCCAGGGCCCACCTACCGCTGTATAGCCACCCTGATAAGGCCGAGCTGTTGAAGGCCGTGTCGGGTTTTGGTGCGCCCGTGGGTGCTCCGCCCACGTTCGACGTGTCTTCTGGTGCTGACGACGAGAGCGACGAGGGGGGCTTAGAGGAGACCCTGGACGACGAGGGGGACTCATCCGAGGAGTTCGCTGGAGCAACGACGTCAGGCGCAGGTGCCGCCGGACGGCCCCACGCGGCCTCTCCACGTCGATCCGGATGCGCTGCGTCCGGGGGAAGCAATGTGGCGACCCCGCCGAGGAGTACCGTGCCAGCGAATCTGGCGAGCGCGGCCGCGCCCAGGACTGTGTCCTCGCGCCTTGCCAAGATCCGGGCTACCGGCACGCCCATGGGGCCAGCGGCTGCTAGTGACCTCCTGGCGAAGAGAAGGGCGCGCCTCGCCTCCGACGAGTAAGTGTGCAATTTCTCGTCTATCCTTAGTTGTCGTGTCCCTGATGTGCTTTCCCGGACACAGCAGCCTTGGAGGTGTGATGAAGAAGGCGAAGGGGGAGGTCACGTCGCGATGCCCTGCCCCTCTTGCTGCTGATGCGACCTCAGGGAAGGATGCCGCGATGCTGGGCGCCTCGGTCGACCAGGCCACCGAGCATGCGGCGGCGGTGTCGCTTGAGGGCGTCCTTGCTTCCAACGAGGTCGCGGTGGCTTCTGCTCCGGCTGCTCTGGCGAGGGGGGCCGGAGCCCCCGAGCCCCTGGTCGGGCAGTCGGTCTTGTCGGTGCCCGTGCGCCAGCCGGCGCAGCCTGGTCCTGAGACCTTGGAGGCTGCCTCCGCCGCGCTCGGTCGGCTTCACGTCGAACTGCAAGATGGTGATGGCCACCTGATGGAAGGGCGCCTGGGGCTGATCCACGGGTGGCTCCTGCCAGACGAGTCTGCGCGGACCTCTTGGGACCAGGCCTCGGCGGTCGCTGCCAAGGGTCGAGAGGAAGCTGTGGCGGCCACGCGGGCTCGCGACACTGCGCGAGCCGACGCCGCATCCTTCGAGAAGTGCTGCCTCAAGGCGGAGAGCGAGCTGGAGGCCCTTCACGAGGAAGGCAATGGGCGCGCCCTGGAGCTCAATAGGTTGGAGAAGGAGCTCGAGGCGCAGAAGACTGAGACATCCCGGCTGCAACAGGAGTAGCTTGCTGACCGCGCGGCCCTGGAGAAGCTGAAGGTTGAAGTTGAGCAGGCCAAGGCGACCCAAGCCGCTCGCGACAAGGAGGAAGCCCTTGCAGTCTCGGCAGTGGTTAGTCCCGAAGCCCTTGCCGCCTTCGACCTTGAGGCCCGTAAGGCGCTGCAGGTCGCCTACGGGGAGGGGTTCAAGGAGTCGCCGGCCGCCCCGGAGGGAGGCCCCGCCGGGCTCCTTGCTGCGCTTGTGAAGTACATGCGCGAGGTTGCGGCCGCAATTGGCCAGTTAGCCGACGTCGAGAGCCGCACGCTCCTTACCTTGGTCCTGACGCAGGTGTGCAACCACCTAAGTCTTCGCGACCCTACCCTTGACCTGGCCTTGCTGTCCGAGCCCGTGACCGAAGTCATGAAGGGCACGGCTGCCGAGGCCCTGGGGCGAAGGTCACGGCACTGGTGGAGGCGTTCCTCTAGGCCACTGCTACCGCGGCCGAGGAGGTGGAGCCCGGTGATGATGCGCTTGGCAATGCCTGATGCGTTTCTGCTCAGAGAGAGAAGTGCGAGTGCGTCGGGGAGACGTAAGAACTTTGCTTGAATTTGAAAAACTTGGTATTATTGTAATAGCTAGATGATTTCCATGCTTGCTTCCTTTCATGTTTGCTTAGGTGCTCTGCGTTGGCAGGCCCCAACCCCGCGCATACCTCAATCGCCATTGAGCCCTCCGGATGACCGGGGTTACCATAATAACTAGACTCAAGGGATGAGGGGCTACGTGGCTAGTGAGGCCCCTGGGTCGCGATGCCCAGAGGTCCCCCTTGACGTTCGAGCAATCCCGTTTGTGTTCTGCATCGGCAGGGCCCAACCCCGCGCATACCTCGATCGCTATTGAGGCCTCCGGATGACCGGGGTTATCGTCATAACTAGACTCAAGGGATGAGGGGCTATGTGGCCAGTTAGGCCCCTGGGTTACGATGCCCAGGGGCCCCCTTTGACGTACGAACGGCTCTCATGAAGGAGAACGAGCACCATACCTTGCCCATGAGCCTTCGCCTGGGATAGGGGCGCGAGAAGGCCAGGTGTCTGCGCACCTGGTAGGGTGGCGTCTGCTAGGTGTGACCTGAGCATAGCCCATGTGCCTAGCCCCCCTCGCGACACCCATCCAATGAGAAGCTGTGAGCGTCGTGAGCTGAAAATATCCCTGAGGTTGGTGCGACCACTGGGGGCCACCCTCAGTTGTTTATAACTAGCGCGGAGCATAGAGATACCACACTTGCGCGGAGTGTGGGTATAACCGCGCCTCGGTCGTAGCGGCCAGCAGGGTCCTTGGTGCTTCCACTGGTTCGTGGGCATATCCGCTCCTCGGTTGGATCTGCCAGCGCGGAGCTTGGTACTTCTACTGGACCGTGGGAGGGAGCCTCCCACCGAGAGAGACTCCGGGGCGTGTACAGCCCCGTCCTGACACGTGGCTTGCACAGTAGGACAGCCAAGGTGTATATGGGTCCTCCTCAGGACGAGCTGAACGACTCTGAGGAAGTTCTCGTGAGCTTACACATCACTCACAAGACCCTACCTTGAGGCGGGTTGCGCCTGATTCTTCTTCTGTAAAATGTGAAAACAGAGGTGTTGTGTCGACCTGCGCCGAGTGCATCTCTAGAGGGTATCGCATGAGAAGGCCGCAGCACCACTGACCCCAGGAGGTGACGTCACAGGAATGGCTCGCGAGACAGGGCTCAGCCACTGGATTTGTCGACGCTGCAGGGACGGACCCGAGCATAGACGTCGTGCCCAGTCTTCTCATGCAACGGTCCAAAAGAAAAACAACCAGCGCGCGGTTCCCGCGTGAGCGAGGCAGCTGCCACGGGCCCCTACTTACCCATCCACGATTAGCCCATGCGAGAACAAGGCAGCAAGGACCACGGGAGGTGACGTCAGGGGAATGGCTCGCGAGACAGAGCTCAGCCATTGGGTTTAGCGACGCTGCAGGGACGGAGCCGAGCACAGACGCCATGCCATTCCTTAATCATGGGGCGGTCGCGAGTGGGCTCACAAGGGCTCATGACCTTAGTGGCGGTGAGGACACCAAGCATGTAGATAATGCGAATGGAAAGAAACAACTAGCCTTGATTATGCAAAAAGGGAGACAACTGGAGGGCAACAGCCCCCAGCAGTCCGAGGATGATGCAGCCCGAGAGGCGCCCTCGATTGGATACCTGAAGCGTCACCTGATACTTGTCGAAGAAGAGTTGGGGTAGCTGAACACGCGAGCCATGCGGGTCGCTCCTGAGGATCGTAGGGCTCCTGAGGCCCAGGGGCTCTGAAGGCTCTTAGTGGTCGCGCGGGTCCGGTTCTCGCTCCGTCCGGACCGCCTGCCACTGAGTCTCCCGAGCCCCCAAGGCCCGCTACACGAGATGCTGGAACGCGGCAGCTGTGTTGCGGAAGCCGAAGCGGCGGACATAACTGCAGGGGAGGGCCCTCCTCCGGCCGACCACCGTCGGCCTGAGAGGCGGCTCGGTTGAGACCCGCGATGTCGACGCAGACGCAGAAGCGGTCGCTCGCGCTGTGAGCTGATGAACTTGGGGTTGTGCGGTTACGCCCACCGTGGATGAGTCTTGCGTACTGAAGTTCCTCGGTAACTTGGTTGATGAAGCCTTGAGCCCCTAGCGCTGAACGGTTCACGTTGGGCTCACAAAAACGCGCGTCAAGACACGCTTGCAGGTGCCCGAACACCTCCCTCGAGACGCCAGTCAGTCCGGAGACACTCAAGAGGAGAGCCCCCGAGCCTAGGACGAGAGGGGCGTCGGGCGCGCCCCCCCTATGTGAGGGTGGAGGGCGCCTCGTCGGAAGGCGCGAGTCCTGAGGCCAGGCCGTCAGGAGCCCCTGCGTCCTGAGGTCCATTGACGGGTAGGTTCTTCTCCTTCTTGGGGGCGGTCTGCAGGGCAAGGACGGCTCCATCCTCATCGGAGCATTCGACAGCCGCGTTCTGGTAGGCGCGCTCCAGGGAACGCACCGCTTCCTTCTTGTCGGAGGCGATCGTGATGACTCCGCCACTCCCAGGCATCTTAAGGACGTTGTAGCCGTGATGGGTCGCTGCCATGAACTTGGCGATGGCAGGATACCCAAGGATGGCGTTGTACGGGAGGTGGATGTCGGTGACGTGAAGTCGATGAGCTCGGTGTGGTAGTTGTCGCGGTCGCCAAAGGTGATGGGGAGGCGGACCTGCCCCATCGGGAGAGTGGAGCCATCCGTGACCCCGTAGAATGGCTTGGTCGGGTGGAGCTGATCGTAGGGAACCTGGAGCGTCTCAAAGGTCTGGACGGAGAGGACATTGTGTCCTGCTCCATCGTCGATGAGGATCTTGGTCACGAGGAAGTTGCTGATGGTCGGGGTGCAGAGCATCGAGAGGGCGCCTAGGGCCGCATCGCACTTGAGCTGGTCCTTGGGGTCGAAGGCGATGACTTGCTTGGTCCACCTGAGGTTGCGTGGGGCGTTAGGCCTGGGAAGTGCCGCGTTCACCTCACGGGCAAACTGCTTGAAGATGCGATTGGAAGCGGGGGCATGGGCTCCTCCCAAGATGCATGCAACTGCACGCGGCTCCTGGAAGGCCCCTGCCCCGTCTCCCTGGCGGTCGTCGTCGTTCCTTCTTGGCGGTGGTGGCAGCGGAGGCAGGCCTCCATTGCCCTGAGGGCGACCCTCACGAGGCTGGTCGCGCCAGGGGGCGTCACGAGGCTGCTCCTGCCAGTGGTCCTCACGAGGTTGTTCGCGCCACCCCTGGCACGAGTTCCTGCCGTCCCAACGTCCTCTTCCTCGGCCTCCTCCACGGCCGTAGCCGCGGTTGTCGCGCTCAGGGCGCTGCCCGACGCGCCCGCCGTGCATCGCCCTGAGCTCCTGGCAGTTGTTAGTGTTGTGGTTGTGGACGTTGTGGAAGACGCAGTATGGTCGGCTGTCTCTGGGGAAGTCATCGTAGCCGCAGCCACGCTTCACTTCTGGCTCCGCATCCCGCACGACAGGTCCCTTGCGCTTTGATTCTTTGGCCTTGGTCTTCTTGTCGTCCGCCTCCGCCTCAGGCAGCTCCTGGAGGGAGGGGCGTCCTTCCTCCGCCCTGGCGCACTTTGTCGCGAGCTTGAACGTCTAGAGGGCTGTGCACAGGTCCTCGTGAATGGCGAGCTCCTCCCTCATCCTGACGTCGCGGACGCCGTCGGAGAACGCGGAGATGATGGCCTCGTCCGAGACCCTAGGGATCCGGAGGCACATGGTGTTGAAGCGTTGGATGTACTTTTGCAGGGTCTCTCCCTGCTCCTACCTCACGCGGCGCAGATCAGCAGCTACCGGGGCTCGGTCGCGGGTGCCTTGGAAGTTGGCGACGAAACGCTTGCGAAGCTCTTCGCAGGAGGAGATGGATCGCATGGGGAGGTTCAAGAGCCAGGAGCGTGCACCATCTTTGAGAGCCATGGGGAACTAGTTTGCCATGACCTGCTCGGTGCCGTTGGATGCCTCGATGCTCAGCTCGTAGAGTTGGAGGAACTCCGTGGGGTCGGTGGTGCCGTCGTAGCGCGGAGGCAGGTCCAGCTTGAACTTGTCAGGCCAGAGGAGGCGCCGTAGCTCAGGAGCTAGGGCGCGACACCCAGCCACGCTCATGATCGCAGGTGCCCCTGAGCCTGCGGTGCTGGCGCCACCACCTCCTGTGGCGCCCGGTCTGGGCGCTATGGGCATGGGGGGCGCGAGCCCCTGCATGGGGATGCGGAATTACCTGGGAGCTCTCCTCGTCATGCGCATGGGCTCTGCGGGGTTGCTCACATCGAGGAGCCTCACGCCAGACCTCCTGGCCGGCGCGGTGGAGTGGATGCGGAGCCGGGACCCCGTGGCCTTCGTTCCCCGTCGTGGGCGACGGAGGACGCGAGCAGTGCGTTGGTGCATGTGCTTCTCCAGTGGCGTTGACGAGCTCGGTGATGCGGTGTAGCCACTCGTTGTAGAGGTCATCTGCTGAGCGGCAGCGCAAGAGCTCCCGCGCCATCAGCAGCACAGGCTGCTGGTAGACCGACCTGCGGCGGACCAGCGAGGATGACGCCGCGGCCGGCGAGGGTGAAGGTGTTGCCGTGCAGCCATCTCGCCGCACGGACGGTGGCCGCGATAAGTCGTGCTGCTCGTGGACGGCTGGGTCGGTGGCGGCGTTGGCGATCAGAAAGTTGGGGCGGAGCGGTGCACCGTTGCTCGCGGGCGCCGTCTGAGCGACGTTCATGGCGCGGCGGGCGGCGCGAGCTCGGCGTGTGTCCACCATGGCTGTGGAGTGGAGTCGACGACGAGAACGCGACGAGGTCGTCGGGGAGGCGAGATTTCGACACGCGCCCTACCTGGCGCGCCAAATGTTGGATTTAGGGCTCCGCAAAACCCAAGAAGTTCGAACACAGGGGCGTGAACGAAGATCTCTCCCACTCACGTCTACCTAGCATCTCGCTCTCGTGTCTGTGAAGGGATTCAAGCAAACAACAGATAGAACACGCAAGAGTTTACCCAGATTTGGGCCACCGTGTGGTGTAAGACCCTACTTCCTACTTTGGTGGATTAGCCTCGTGAGGGCTGGAATATGAGCTAGTACAGTGGTTCCTGAGCTCAGGAGGTGAGCTCAGGAGGGTCAGGAGGCAAGTGTTCTTGCTCCTTGCATGGTGGCAGAGTGTATGGATACTGCTCTACTTGGTTGGGCTTGGTTCTACTTGTCTCGACTTGTTCTCCCCCATAGTGGGAGTCCTAGCTACTTATATAGGCGGCCAGGGTCCTCTTCCCCCGAAATGTTTAGGCGGGAAGGGATCCCACAACGGCCATTTTTGAGCGGGAAGACAATGACGTTCCTATCCTGACAAAAGCGGTCTTCGCCTGCAAAAGGATCAGGTGGTGACACGGTGGTGGGCTCGACGGTGACATCCTCCTTGTCGTCCTTGCTGTCTTCGGTCTTGTTGCACCAAAGGGGAAACCTTTGCCCCGCTCCTTGGGAACGTGCGGCTGCGCTGTCCCCTTTGCACCGAAATGGCAACTACGCCGCTGGCGGACACTGGCACCCGCTGGCGCGGTGCGTCACTGCTGACATCCTTGCCTCCTCCTGAGGCAGGCTTGACCTTGGATTCTCCGCCCCTTCGGAGCACCTGGTCGAGGCCGCTCCTGTGGGGGTCTTGACGTCGTTCTCCTCGCGAGGCTTAGCCCCCTCGCGAGGGTCTTGGACAGCTGGTCGATCAGCTGGGCCATAACAGGCCGCTTGTAGGAGCGCGTCGCGGCCTGCACACAAGCAAGTCTGGGTACCCTGGTTCCCAGGACGCCGATAGTTCGCAAGCACCAAGTGATTCATAATCAAGTGATTCCAAAAGTCCATCGGCATGGAGTTTGTTCATGCGCTTTACACATATATGACCTAAACGGAAGTGCCATAAATAAGTTGCACTATCATTATCAACTTTGCATCTTTTAGCTTCAATATTATGAATATGTGTATCACTACGATCAAGATTCAACAAAAATAGACCACTCATCAAGGGTGCATGACCATAAAGAATATTACTCATATAAATAGAACAACCATTATTCTCTAATTTAAATGAATAACTGTCTTGCAACAAACAAGATCTAGATATAATGTTCATGCTCAACGCTGGCACCAAATAACAATTATTTAGCTATAAAACTAATCGCGAAGGTAGATATAGAAGTAGCGTGCCGACGGCGATCACATCGACTTTGGAACCATTTCCCACGTGCATCGTCACCTCGTCCTTAGCCAAGCTTCGTTTAATCCGTAGCCCCTGTTTCGAGTTACAAATACGAGCAACAGAACCAGTATCAAATACACATGCGCTACTACGAGCATTAGTAAGGTACACATAAATAACGTGTATATCAAATATACCTTTGTTCACTTTGCCATCCTTCTTATCCGCCAAATACTTAGGACAATTCCGCTTCCAGTGACCAGTCCCTTTGCAGTAGAAGCACTCAATTTCAGGCTTGGCTACAGACTTGGGTTTCTTCCCGGGATTAGCAACTGGCTTGTTATTCTTCTTGAAGTCCCCCCTCGTTCCCTTGCCCTTTTTCTTGAAACTAGTGGTCTTGTTAACCATCAACACTTGATGCTCCTTCTTGATTTCTACCTCCACAACTTTGAGCATAGCAAAGAGCTCGGGAATTGTCTTTTGCATCCCTTGCATATTATAGTTCATTACAAAGCCTTTATAGCTTGGTGGCAGTGATTGAAGAACTCTGTCAATAACACTATCATCATCAACCTTGACTCCAAGTTGAGTCATGTGGTTGTGGTACCCAGACATTATGAGTATGTGTTCACTGACGGAACTGTTCTCCTCCATCGTGCAGCTATAGAACTTGTTGGAGACTTCATATCTCTCAACTCGGACATTTTCTTGAAATATTAAATTCAACTCTTGGAACATCTCATATGCTCCATGACATTCAAAACGTCTTTGAAGTCCCGATTCTAAGCCGTAAAGCATGGCACACTGAACTATTGAGTAGTCATCAGATTGAGCTTGCAAGACGTTCATAACGTCAGGAGTTGCTCATGTAGCAGGCCTGTCACCTAGCGGTGCTTCAAGGACATAATTCTTCTGTGCAGCAATGAGGATAATCCTCAAGTTACGGACTCAGTCCGTGTAGTTGCTACCATCATCTTTCAACTTAGCTTTCTCTAGGAACGCATTGAAATTCAAGGGAACGGTAGCACGGGCCATTGATCTACAACAACATAGATTTGCAAAAACCTATTGGGACTAAGTTCATGATAAATTAAAGTTCAATTAATCACATTACTAAAGAACTCCCACTTAGATAGACATCGCTCAAGTCATCTACATGATCACATGATCCAAATCAACTACACCATGCCCGATCATCACGTGAGAAGGAGTTAGGTTTCAATGGTGAACATCTTATGTTGATCATATCTACTATATGATTCACGCTCGACCTTTCGGTCTCCAGTGTTCCGAGGCCATGTCTGTACATGCTAGGCTCGTCAAGTTTAACCCGAGTATTCTGCACGTGCAGAACTGTCTTACACCCGTTGTATGTGAACGTAGAGCTTATCACACCCGATCATCACGTGGTGTCTCGGCACGACGAACTGTCGCAACGGTGTATACTCAGGGAGAACGCTTGTACCTTGAAATTTTGTAAGGGATCATCTTATAATGCTACCACCGTTCTAAGCAAAATAAGAAGCATAATAAGATAAACATCACATGCAATCAAAATATGTGACATGATATGGCCCTCATCATATTGTGCTTTTGGTCTCCATCTCCAAAGCATCATCGTGATCTCCATCGTAGCGTCGTGGTCGTCTCGTCAACTATTGCTTCTACTACTGTCGCTAACTCATAGTGATAAAGTAAAGCAATTACATGGCGTTCCCAATTCATACAATAAAGAGACAACCATAAGGCTCCTGTCGGTTGCCGATAATTTAAAAAACATGATCAGTTCGTACAATATCATATAAATCATCACGCCTTGACCATATCACATCACAACATGCCCTGCAAAAACAAGTTAGACGTCCTCTACTTTGCTGTTACAAGTTTTACGTGGCTGCTACGGGCTTCTAGCAAGAACCGTTCTTACCTACGCATCAAAACCACAACGATTTTTCGTCAAGTGTTCTGTTTTAACCTTTAACAAGGACCGGCCATAGTCACACCTGATTCAACTAAAGTTGGAGAAACAGACACCCGCCAGCCACTTGTGTGCAAAGCACGTCGGTAGAACCAGTCTCATGAACGCGGTCATGTAATGTCGGTCCAGGCCGCTTCATCCAACAATACCGCCGGATCAAAGTATGACGTTGGTCGTAAGCACTATGACTATTATCGCCCACAACTCTTTGTGTTCTACTCGTGCAAAACATCTACGCATAGACCTGTATCATGATGCCACTGTTGGGGGACGTAACATGCAATTTAAAAAAATCCTACCCTCACACAAGATCTATATAGGATATGCATAGCAACGAGACGGGGAGAGTGTGTTTACGTACCCTCATAGACCGGAAGCGGAAGCGTTATGTTAATGCGGTTGACGTAGTCGAACGTCTTCACGATCCAACCGATCCAAGCACCGAACTTATGGCACCTCCGTGTTTAGCACACGTTCAGCACAATAACGTCCCACGAGCTCTTGATCCAGCGGATTCTCGAGGGAGAGTTCCGTTAGTACGACGGTGTGGCGACGGTGTTGGTGATGTGATCCGCACACATCTTCGCCTAAGAACCACGACAATGAGATCTGAGGTGTAATCTGTGGAGGAGGGCACCGGACACGGCTAAGAGAAACTTGTGTGTTCTAGGTGCCCCCTCTCCCCACATATATATAGGTTGGAGGGGCGGAGAGGTAGCCTAGGGCGCGCCCAAGTAGGCCGAATCCTACTTGGGGTGCAAGCCCAATTCAACCCTCCATATTTTTGCATATGGGAAGGAAATAGAAGGGGGGAGAGAAGGAAAGGGTGGAGGTCGAACCCTCCTCCTTCCTTTCTCCTTCCCCTTCCTTTCCTCCTTCTCCTATTCGGCCAAGGAGGGGCGCACCAGCCTGATGTCTACTACGCAACTTTATTCTTATAGACACGTGTTGGGCCTCCAAGCGTAGAGTTTTGTAGGATAGTAGCATTTTCCCCTCAAGTGGATGACCTAAGGTTTATCAATCCGTAGGAGGTGTAGGATGAAGATGGTCTCTCTCAAACAATCTTGCAACCAAATAATAAAAAGTCTCTTGTGTCCCCAACACACCAATACAATGGCAAATTGCATAGGTGCACTAGTTCGGCGAAGAGATTGTGATACAAGTGTAATATGGATAGTAGATATTCATTTTTGTAGTAGGAACAAAAAAAACAAGGTAGCAATTGATAAAGCGGAGCACAAACGATATTGCAATGCTTGAAAATGAGGCCTAGGGTCCGTACTTTCGCTAGTGCAATCTCTCAACAATACTAATATAAATGGATCACATAACCATCCCTCAACGTGCGATGAAGAATCACTCCAAAGTTCCTATATAGCGGAGAACATAAGAAGAAAATGTTTGTAGCTATTCTTTCCGATCGCTCTATCCAAGAGTTCGTACTAAAATAACACCAAATTATTCTTTCCGATCGATCTTTCAAGAGTTCGTACTAAGATAACACAAAGTTATCCTTTCCGATCGATCAATCAAGAGTTCGTACTAAAATAACACCAAAACAAATTCATATTCATAATACTCAATCCAACACAAAGAACTTCAAAGAGTGCCCCAAGAATTCTACTGGAGAAACAAAGACAAGAACGTGCATCAACCCCTATGCATAGATTACCCCAATGTCACCTCGGGAATCCGCAAGTTGAGTGCTAAAAAATATATCAAGTGAATCAATACGATACCCCGTTGTCACCATGTGTATTCAATTTCAAGACATATGTCAAGTGTTCTCAAATCCATAAAAGTACTCCGATAACAACAAAATCTCAAAGGGAAAAACTCAATTCATCACAACAAGATAGAGAGGGAGAAACACCATTTGATCCAACTATATTAACAAAGCCCGCGATACATCAAGATCCTGCCTTCTCAAGAACGAGAGAGAGAGAGAGAGAGAGAGAGAGAGAGATTAAACACATAGCTACCAGTACAAACCGTCAGCCCCAAGGGTGGACTACTCCCTCCTCATCATGGTAGCCGCCGGGATGATGAATATGGCCACCGGTGATGATTTCCCCCTCCGGAATAGGTCTGTTAAGGGTCTAAATTGGTTTTCGGTGGCTACAGAGGCCTGCGGCGGCAGAACTTCTGGTCTAGGTCTACCCTGAGGGTTTTTAGAATATTTGGGAATTTATAGGGTAAAGAGGGGGTGCAGAGGCCACCGAGGTGGGCACAACCCACCTGGGCGCGCCAGGGGGCCAGGCGCGCCCTGGTGGGTTGTGCCCCCCTCGGGGCACCCCCAAGTGCAGCTTTGGCCCATTGGGTGTCTTCTGGCCCATAAAAAATCTCCAAAAAGTTTCACCGTGTTTGGACTCAGTTTGATATTGATTTCCTACAATGTAAAGAACATGCAGAAAACAACAACTGGCACTTGGCACTATGTCAATAGGTTAGTACAAAAAATGATATAAAATGACTATAAAACATCCAACAATGATAATATAACAACATTGAACAATCAAAAGTTATAGATACATTGGAGACGTATTAGCATCCCCAAGCTTAATTCCTGCTCGTCCTCGAGTAGGTAAATGATAAAAACAGAATTTTTGATGTGGAATGCTGCCTAACATGTCATATCATATTCTTTTCTTTATATCATGGACATTTGGAATTTTATATGGTTCAAAGCAATAGTCTAGTTTTGACATGAGATTTAAATACTCAAACATATCAACAAGCAACCATGTATTTCAAAATATCAATGCTAAAATAAGTTATCCCTTGCCCATCATGCTCAACTATTGACCCATTCATGAAACACATTCACATATTAGTTACACCCAATGCTCAAGTACAATCATAGTATTTCTTAGTTGGTGCTTTATAAGAGAAGGTGGAGACTCGAATTCAAAAATAAAAATTGCATAAATAAAAGAAGGGCCCTTCACACAGGGAGTGGGGATTTGTAGAGGTGCTAGAGATCAAATCTGAAACTGAGAGATAAAATTATTTTGGGAGGTATACTTTTCCCACCAACGAAAACGACTTAAGGTTCCCAACACTTTCCATGCTAGATATATCATAGGCGGTTCCCAAACATAAAATAAAGTTTATTCCTTTACCACCAAACTTTCACAAGCCATGGCTAGCCGAATCCACGGTTGCCTTCCATACCAACACTTTCCAAGGAATTTATTATTTGACAACATAAAGTAAATTTATTTTTCATTTCGAGCTGGGCAACCCTAATACATTTGCCTTACTCTCGTGCAATGACAAGTGAATAAACACTCATCGTGAGAATAACACATCTAACATGGAAAATATTGTCCACCCCTCACCACCTCGCGAGCGGTACGGGCACACAAAAGGGAAATTTATTTTGAAAATTAGAAATGGCACATACAAATTTGCTTAGAACGGCAAGGGAATACCGCATATAGGTAGGTATGGTGGACTCATGTGGTAAAACCGGGATAAAGGATTTTGGATGCACAAGTAGTGATCATACTTAGTGCAAAATAAAGGCTAGCAAAATACTATGGAGCGACCATCCATGAAATGAATAATCTCATAAGCGAGCATTGAGCATAAATAACACTGAATAATGCACCACAAGTAGGATGTAATTTCATTGCATGATTATTGACTTTCGTATTTGCATAAGGAATCACAAACCTTAACACCAATATTTTTACTAGAGCACATTTACTCATCAACATGACTCACATATCACATCATCATATCTCGAAACTACTACAAAGAATCAAGTTTATTTTGTCCAATGATCTTCATGAAAGTTTCTATTATATCCACCTTGGATATCTATCATTTTGGGACTAATTTTATGTGTTTCTTTTGATAAGCTCAAAAAAATATAAGTGAAGATCATGAGCATAATATTTCTTTCTCTCAAATTAATTTAAGTGAAGCAAGAGAGAATTTATTCAAAAATACTAAAGCACACCGTTCTCAAAAAGATATAAGTGAAGCACTAGAGCAATGGTGCCAGAAAACAGCTTCGCTGGCGGGATGTGAATGCCGCTTACCTAGCCTCCCCGGCAACTATTTGAGGACTCTATTTTTAAAAAAAACTTTCAGATCTAAGTATTTTATAAAAACAATAAGCAAACAAAATAAAATGACATTTCAAGAATAGCACATCTCATGTGAAGAAGCAAAAACTTAGGATCAACCGATACTAACCGATAATTGTTGATGAAGAAAGGCGGGATGCCTATCTGGGAATCCCCAAGCTTAGATGCGTGAGACTTCTTGAAATATTATCTTGGGGTGCCTTGGGCATCCCCAAGCTTGAGCTTTTGTGTCTCCTTAATTCTTGTCATATCATGGTTTTCCTAAATCTCAAAAGCTTCATCCACACAAAACTCAACAAGAACTCGTGAGATAAGTTAGTATAAACCAATGCAAAAACCTTATCATTATCTATTGTATCGAATCAATAAAATTATTATTCAACATTTCATACTAAATGCCTCTGCATATTTAATACTTCTATCCTCAAATAGAATCATTAAACAAGCCAACATATGCAAACAATGCAAAGATGACAACAATCTGCCAAAACAGTACAGTCTGTAAAGAATGCAAGAGTATACTTCCCTAACTCCAAATGTTATAAAAATCCACCACACTTTTAGAAAATTTATCAGATCTTATTTTTTCAAAAAGTTTCAACATTTTATTACATTCTGACTTTTCTAGGGAATGTTTGCAACATCGGTCAACTTTCTGATTTCAAACAGCAACATGTAGATTAGCAAAATAAGCATGGTAAAGGCTATCCTAGACACTTTTATTAGAATAAAAGATGCAAAACATTATTCTAAATAATATCAAGAAAATTCTAACAAACTAAATTGGGGCTCCAAGCAAAACACATATCATGTGACGAATGAAAACATAGCTCCAAGTGAGGTTACCGATGATGTTGGAGACGAAAGAGGGGATGCCTTCCGGGGCATCCCCAAGCTTAGTTGCTTGTATCTTCCTTGAATATTACCTTGGGGTGCCTTGGGAATACCCAAGATTAGGGTCTTGTCACTCCTTATTCTCCTCATATTGACATCTCACCCAAAACTTGAAAACTTCAATCACACAAAACTTAACAAAACTTCCTAAGATGGGTTAGTATGATAAAACAAATCATTCACTTTGGATACTGTCAAAGACAAGATTCATAATTTTTCTCACATAATGCCAACTGTAGCATATCATTTCAACAATTTACATTGATCAATATAAGCCATAGAAACTAGAAGACAAGCAAACTATGCACTGAAAACAGAATCTGTCAAAAACAGAACAGTCTGTAATGATCTGAACATTCACCATACTTCTACAACTCTAAAAAACTTAAAAAATAGGGCCACGTGGGCAATTTGTATATGAACCTTCTGCAAAAAATAATCAACTTAAAAGAACTCTTCTATTAAAAATGAGTATTTTCTCATGAGCGCAAAAGTTTCTGTTTTTTAGCAAGATCAAATCTACTATCACCCAACATGATCCTAAGGCTTTGCTTGGCACTTTATTTAAACAAAAGCTATAAAACATGATTACTATAGTAGCATAATCATGTGAACACACAAAAATAGTAGGTATAAGTGTTGGGTTGTCTCCCAACAAGCGTTTTTCTTTAATTCCTTGTAGCTAGGCATGATGATATCAATGATGCTCACATAAAAGATAAGGATTGAAACATAAAGAGAGCATCATGAATCATATGACTAGCACATTTAAGTCTAACCCACTTCCTATGCGTAGGGATTTTGCGAGGAAACAACTTATGGGAGCAATAATCAACTAGCATAGGAATGCAAAACAAGCAAAACTTCGAGATTTTCAACACATGGAGAGGAAACTTGATATTATTGCAATACCTACAAGCATATGTTCCTCTCTCATAGTAATTTTTAGTGGCATCATGAATGAATTCAACAATATAGCCATCACATAAATCATTCTTTTCATGATGCAAAAGCATAGAAAATTTGCTACTCTCCACATAAGCAAATTCATTCACATGAATAGTGGTGGGACCAAACTCAACAAAATAACTATCATGAGATTGAAAATTAAAGTTATGATGACAAGTTTCATGGTTATCATTATTCAATATAGCATACATGTCATCACCATAATCATCATATATAGGAACTTTGTTGTCATAATCAATTGCAACCTCCTCCAAAATAGTGGATTCATCATTAAATAAAGTCACGACCTCTCCAAATCCACTTTCATCAATATGATAATCATAAATAGGAGGAATGGAATCATCATAATAAATTTTCTCATCAAACCTTGGGGGACTAAAAATATCATATTCATCAAATATAGCATCCCCAAGCCTATGGCCTTGCATATCATTAGCATCATGGATTTTCACAGAATTCATACAAACCACACTGCAATCATGCTCATCATTCAAATATTTTGTGCCAAACATTTTATTAACTTCTTCTTCTAACAACTGAGCACAATTTTCTGACCCATCATTTTCAGGAAAGACATTATAAAGATGAACAATATGATGCATCCTCAATTCCATTTTTTAGTTTTATTTTACAAAACCAAACGAGTGAGAAAACAAGAAACTAAAAGATTTGATTGCAAGATCTAAAGATATACCTTCAAGCACTCACCTCCCCGGCAACGGTGCCAGAAAAGAGCTTGATGTCTACTACGCAACTTTATTCTTGTAGACACGTGTTGGGCCTCCAAGCGCAGAGTTTTGTAGGACAGTAGCAATTTTCCCTCAAGTGGATGAGCTAAGGTTTATCAATCCGTAGGAGGTGTAGGATGAATGTGGAACCCCGGCTCAGAGCAATCGGTTTACCCTGCATTGCCAGCCCAGAGACCTTGTCTTCTGGCAACACACAACATCTTGGTACAGAAAGCAACCGCTTCATTGATGCTAGCGGATCAAAGTTTTACATTATAACAAGTAGCGAGGCCAAGCAGCACCCACGGTGCGGCTGGACAATATGTACATTATTTAATGAACATAAAAGGCCTCGCTCATAACAGCTACGCGGCAGCGGAACGACTTCGTAGCGGAACTCCATAGCACAGGGACACCGATGTGGACACGATCTAGACTTGGACGGCACTCCTTTCCAGCGTAACTTTCCTAAAATCTGGCATGACACGCCAAGTCAGTACATTGAATGTACTTGCAAGCTTACATCAAACAAAATCATAATGACAAACAATATCATGATAATTATTCAATTGTTAAAATGCAGCACCATAGGTGAGTATGCAAACAACATGGTGTGATATGCCTTTGGGAAAACAGTCCCTCGATCTGACTTACCCATGGTGATCTTTCTTAACTTATAAACTTGTCCATCTCAGCAGGACATAACTCGTGATCTTTCCGGCGATCACAACACCGACCATACTTGGTCTCAAATCATCTTGGTGGCTTTTCCACCATTTTTACAGTGCAAAAAAATGCATAACTTAGTGAGAATTTTTTTATTATATGTTGACCCATGGTGTGACTTACTTTCAAGCGTGTCCGTGACCATGGACTCGACTATCGATAGATTAATTACACTCTGCAGAGGTAGTGCACTGTACCCACACCACGGAACACATGGCCTCGCTTTCCCATTCGTGTGGACCAACGGCGTTCCGACAAAACTCTTCCATTGCCATGACACTCTCCCGGCCACTCCGACTCATTCCCCACCGGAATAGTCCTGGGTGGCCCCGTGCTTACCAAAGGCACACCGACCACCGTCGTGGCCAAGCATAAACTGTCCCAAACGGGGACTCAGTACCATAAACTCAACAACGGGCACACAAGGTTATGTCTGCTTACCGGGCCAGGGTACCGCACGCCCATAACCTTCCCTACTTGGAGGTACCGACCAGAGGCATGACAACGGACCAAATAAAGACCTTCCCATAAAGGCAAATGTGGTTGCACTGGGAAAAACTCGATTCAGTGGCACCATCACCCGGTCAACAATTTATTCAAGTTGAGTTATTAACAGGTTCAACTTACATAAAATAAATAACCGGTGTCTTAAGATGCCATGCAAATGCAACATACCAATATGCATTACCATAAAGAACTGGGTCAACTTTACCCTACTAGGTGTAAGCATCACAGCTTCCAATATTCTTCTGGTTATGATTTACTTTCAATTAAAAAAGAATATATTCTAGCAAAATTTTACCATAGTTCTTATGCAAGAAAAATAACTTCACATAACTATTTATATTCATACCCATATTAGTTCTCCATGACCGAAACTTTCTTCTAGCTATCTTAACAACTTAAATCAACTTCCAACTTTCTGTAAACTAAATATAACAACTAAATACAGCAACCAACAGAATGTAATTAACAAAAATTAATTCATGTACATGGATTAAATCATTATTCAAGTTGGAAAATCAAAAATATTGAAATGGCACCAAGAAAATGTTGTTGTGGCTTTCGTTCGTGCAAATGAGGTTCACAAGCCTCCTGGTGATCCTCAAAACAAGCTTCACCTTCTGAAAATATTTAAAAGTACAAAAAGAAAATATCAAGAACCATTCAAAATTTACCAGAAAATCTACACAGCACCAAAAAGTCTCATTTTTGGTGTGCCGCAAGATTTATTTACAAAGAACACAATGCAAAAAAGAATCAATTCATTTGGAATGATGGTTAAAAAGTTATTGCAGTTTGAAGTGTTCTGGAATATATTTAAATTTGGAATTTAAATAAACAGACTGGAAAGGGGGTGACATCGAAGGCGTAAAGGCCCAGGGCACCACCACTCGTACCGCTTCGCGCGAGTACAGAGAAGCTGACTAGCGGGCCCCGCTATTCAGGTGAGGGGGAGAGAGGGAGAAGAACAAGGGCGGTCATGGCCTCGCCGGAGCGCACGCCGGCGACGCGAGCTCCTTGGCCAAGATGGGAGGGATAGATCAACAGAGGAGGTCGAGGCGCACCTGCCCGTACCCATAGCGTAGCTAGAGGTGGTCGGACGGCGTCGGAAATGGCCTCGCAGGCGGAGGTAGAACGGGGTGGTCGTCGGAGTTGAGGAAGACGGCGAGCAACGGCGACTCCATAAGCCCCAACTAGGTGGAACAGCACCACCAGAGAGTGGCGGAGGTTCTGGAAGAGTTGCCCTGGCCTAAGAGGGGCTGGAGCTACCGCGACGACCCGAGGGGATCGGCGGTGAGCTCAAGCTTGGGGACGGCGGCCTGTGGCCTGCCCGGCCGGGCCACGAGTTTCTACGCAGTTCTGTTGTGTGTGGGAGTGGAGCGGGATGCTTGGGAAGGCTGGGAGGGGTCCTATATATAGGCGAGTCGAGAGGGGGATCGGGGCTCCGCCAGCGACACCTGGACGTTGCGCCCTGTGACGAATGGCGTTAGTGAGAGGGGGAGAAGGCGACGGGGTTCACGCGGGAGCTATGGACGGCCGATGACGAGCACAGGGTCGCTGGAATGGCGACGAGCACAGTGCGCACCGCACTGTTGCCTTGGCTGGACCGCGCCCGTGCTCGCTGCGGCGATCTCCGGCGTCGGCGAGTGCCAGGGGGTGCTGTAGAAGTCGAGACGAAGATGGTGGCGCGGTTTGGCAAGCTCCGGCAGGCGTGGAAGCCAGCACGCGCAAAACAGAGCGCTCGGCGACATCCAGAGCGCGCCGACAAGCAGCCTGGCATGGTGCACACGCGTGGTCACCGCGTGAACTCTGCCTACTGGCCGACTTGGTGCCAAAGATCATGTCTGGCGTGTTGTTCGTGGTAGATATGAGTGTTACTCAGGTTTAGTTTGGATCCAGACGCTGTTGAAAGAAATTCACACGGCTGGTAAGTTTCTGGAGAGAAACTTTGAGAGTATACTAAGGTAAATTGGCTAGGAGTTGGAGGCTATGCTTTGGAGGCTAGTCCTAAGTTACTAAGGTAAAGATGCACAAGGAGTTTCAGAAGCAATGGGGCAAGGAAAATGGTAGTTTCTATAGAAACTACCATTTCTGTTCAGAATCGAAAATAATTTATGTAGCAAAAATATTGCAAAAAGTGGTGCAATATTTTTTATCAGGAATGTGTCCTAGGGTCCAAAGAATATTTGTGAATTTCCTCAGATTATTGTGGGCAAGAAAAATTGTGGTTGCTTTGGAGGACAATGGGCTTAACTAGGGTTTTGGAGGAAAAAATGAATATTTTTCAATAAATAAAAATATTCCAATACTTATTTTAGGGTGAACCAAAGGGAAAAGATGATTTGAGATGGATATGAGGCACTTGGGTGAAAGCCAAGGGTACCCAAGGGTTTAAGTCCATATGAAAAGATTCAAAAATCCAAAGGTTTAAATTAAATCCAAATAAAACTCAAGCAAATAAAAGAGGGCAAAAATCAGGCTGTCACAAACCTCCCCCACTTAGAATGAATCTCATCCTCGAGATTCGGTTGCTTGGGAAAACCATTCCGGATAATATGTCTGTAGGAATTCTTCTTGTTCCCAGGTTGCTTCTGACTCGGTGTGATGCTCCCGCTAGACCTTATAAAACTTCCTTACTTTCCTGCGAGTGACCCTTTCCATCTGATCCACAATTTTGAACGGTCTCTCTTCGTACATTAAATCCTTTGCCAACTCTATGTCGGACATGGCAGTCTTTTTCTCAGGCGGCGATATGCACCGCCTCAACTGTGAGACATGAAATACGTTGTGCACATCGGACAATTCCGGGGGCAATTCCAACTGATAAGCAACGGTGCCCACTCGAGAAATAACTGGAAAGGGGTCAATAAATCTTGGTGCCAACTTTCTGCGAGTCTGGAATCTCTCGACTCCTTTCATAGGAGTGACTCGGAGGTATACGTGTTCTCCGGGCTCAAAACTAAGCTATCGGTGTTTTGCACCGTAATAACTCTTCTCTCTAGATTTGGCCAATTGTAATCTATCTCCGATCTCCTTAACTTGTTTCTTAGCTTCCATCATGAGGTCTGTTCCGAAGATATGGCTATCTCCAGTCCGAGACCAATTTAACAGGGTACGACACTTGTGGCCATATAAAGCCTCGTACGGTGACATCTTTGGACTGGTTCGGAAACTGTTATTGTAGGAGAACTCGGCGTAAGGCAGACAATCTTCCCATTTAGATCCTTGGGCCAAGACGCAAGCTCGCAGCATATCTTCAAGTATTTGGTTTACCCGCTCTGTCTGTCCATCAGTTTGAGGATGATAAGCGGTACTGTATTTCAGGGCTGTCCCCAAGGCTTGATGGAGACGGGACCAGAAGGTGGAGGTAAAAAGTGAACCTCGGTCGGAAGTGATGGTTCGAGGTACTCCACGCAGACTGACTATTCTGGACACATACAGCTGTGCAAGTTGGTCTGCTCGATATGTGGTCTTGACCGGGATAAAGTGAGCTACCTTGGTTAGAGTGTCCACTATGACCCATATTGCATCATTGCCTCGCTGAGTCTTGGGTAGTCCGGTGATGAAATCCATACAGACGTCATGCCATTTCCATTGTGAAACTGGCAGAGGTTGAAGAAGTCCGGCCGACTTCTGATGTTCTGCCTTCACTTTGTTGCAAATGCCGCAACAAGCCACAAAATAGGCAATGTCTTTCTTCATTCCATCCGACCAGAATATTTGACGAAGGTCTTCATACATTTTTGTACCCCTAGGGTGAATAGAGTATGAGGATTCGTGTGCTTCTGACAAGATTTTCTTTTTCAGGTCCGACTGATTTGGTACACAAACCCTTCCACGAAATTGGAGAGTCCCAAAGTGATCCTTTGAGAAATCAGAGGTACGTCCTGCCATAAAATTCTTGGCATGACTTTGCAGGACAGGGTCGTCTGGCTGGGCCTTGCGGATTTCTTCCTCAAGTGTGGGGGTAACTTCCAAAATGTTAGTGAGACCAGCCTCAAGTATATTCAAATTGAGTTGAGCAATCTCCTCTTGAAGTTTAGTGGGCAAGGATTTTAATATGGCATTTAGGTTGACCAGCTTTCGATTGAGTGCGTCAGCCACCACGTTGGCCTTACCTGGGTGGTAATTTATTCCAAGATCATAATCCTTAACCAGCTCAAGCCATCTTCGCTGACGGAGATTTAAATCTGGTTGAGTAAATATATACTTGAGACTTTTGCGGTTAGTAAAAATTTGGCACTTCTGCCCGATGAGGTAATGCCTCCATATTTGTAGAGCATGAACCACTGCGGCCAATTCCATATCATGAGTAGGGTAATTTCCTTCGTGCGGTCGGAGCTGTCGTGAGGCATAGGCTACTACCTTGCCGTCTTGCATAAGTACGCAACCAAGTCCTTGCCTGGATGCGTCACAGTATACAACAAAACTGCGGTAGATGTCTGGAAGAGTTAATACGGGTGCTGTTGTCAGCCGTATCTTTAGCTCATTGAAACTTTTCTCACAGTCTTTAGTCCATTCAAACTTCTTGTCCTTTTTGAGCAGCTCTGTCATGGGTTTAGCAATCTTGGAGAACCCTTCAATGAAACGACGGTAATATCCAGCCAGTCCAAGGAAAGTCCTGATATGTGATACTGTTGTTGGTGGCAACCAATTGAGCACATCTTTTACCTTGCTTGGGTCTATGGCTATACCCTCGGCGGATAGATCGTGTCCAAGAAATCAAACTTGTTTGAGCCAAAACTCAAAGTTATCGAATTTGGCGTAAAGCTGATGGTCGCGGAGTCATTGTAACACTGCTCGGAGATGTTCCTTGTGATCCTCTTCACTTTTTGAATATATAAGTATGTCATCGATAAAGACTACCACGAACTTATCGAGGAAGTCCATGAATACTTTGTTCATCATGTGCATGAAGAACGCAGGGGCATTGGTGAGACCAAAAGACATAACTGTATATTCATAAAGACCGTATCGAGTGGTGAATGCGGTCTTAGGAATATCTTCCTTTTTAATCTTAAGCTGATGGTATTTGATCCGTAAGTCAATCTTGGAGAATACCTTGGCCCCACTAAGCTGATCGAGCAAGTCATCAATTCTTGGCAGCGGATATTTGTTTTTGATAGTGACATCATTCAGCTGACAGTAATCCACACACATGCGGAGGCTGCCATCCTTCTTGCTTACGAAGAGAGCAGGCGATCCCCATGGTGAGGAACTGGGACAGATATATCCTTTCTGGAGCATTTCATCGCGCTGCTTCTTTAATTCCACTTATTCAGATGAGGGCATCCGGTAATACTTCTTGTATAACAGTGCGGTTCCGGGTACCAGATCTATTGCAAACTCAAGTTCTCGATCTGGCGGCATGCGTGGCAGTTCTTCTGGAAATACATCAGGAAATTCACTAACCATGGGAATTAATTCCAATAAAGCCACAACAGTGAATATCATTCCCTTCTTTGGTATGCTTCTGCGGAAGTAGAATTTTGTAGCCTGCCCCTTTTGACTGGTCAGAGTGACTTCTCGGGTTGCTCAGTTTATGCATACTTGATATTGGGTCAGCCAATTCATGCCCAAAATAACGTCCAACTGTACCAACTCGATGAGTATCAAGGAAGTTGGAAAGCTTATTCCGTTGATATCGATTTCCAAATTACGGCACACCAGATTACTCTTGATTAAAGATCTCGGGGTTTGTACCAGCATATTTTTGCCCAAAAGGGAACAAGAAAATTTGTTTTGGGCAACAAAACTCTGAGAAATAAAAGAGTGGGAAGCCCCCGAGTCAAATAAAATTATTGCAGGTATGCTATGAACAGAAAACATACCAATGACTACTTCAGGGTTTTCTTGGGCTTCATCCGCGGAGAGGTGATGGACGTGTCTGGCGATGTTTTGCTGGTTCGGGTATGACCCCATACAGTTGACTTGTGTCCGGAGTAAGGCGTTCACCTTGCTGTTCTTGGGGCACTGCCTGGCATAGTGTCCATTTTGCCCACAACTGAAACAAGAATTGTTGCGCTGACGCTCCTCGTGTACTGGGTTGGTGACAACATTCTTGACTTGGGTAGTGGTCTTGTTAACATTTTGTTGCCAATTGGGCTTGTATTCCACTTGAGTCTGCTGCCAGGTTCGAGCCTTCTGCACTGGTTGCCCTTCTTTCCTTGGTTCAAACTTGCGCTTGTGCTCGTTATTAGGAGGCCGGTTGTCCAGTACGAGCTTGTCTTCTCTTTCCGCAATTCACCAAAGTTTGGAAGTCTAGAAAATCGAGCATGCTGAGGGTGCACCTGAGTTGCGAGTTTAGTCCTTCAAGAAATCTGTCAATCTCTCTTTCTTCAGTGGCCACGTCATAAAGGGAGTAACGGGCCAGGTGGTTGAACTTCTCTAAATATTCACCCACAGACATATTTCCTTGGGTGAGTGCAAGAAATTCACACTGCTTGGTTTTCATAATTCCAGTAGGGATATGATATTTTCGGAACTGATCCTTGAATTTTGATCAGGTGAGTTCTTCATCAGCAGACCACATGGTTTTTGCATTTTCCCACCATATGGAAGCAGCGCCTTCAAGATAGTGAGTTGCATATGGAACTTTGTCCTCTTCTGCAGTACGGGCAATCTCAAGCTTCCTTTCGATGGTCTGTAGCCAATCATCGGCATCCAAAGGGTCAACAACCTTACTGAAACTGGGAGGCTGAGTTCTCTGAAAATCTAATAGCTTGGAGTGATGATCGTTCTGATTTCCATTCTTACCAACCATAGCATGAACACTTTTCAATATCTCAAGCAGATCATTACTTCATCTTTCCTCAAACATACGCAGAATTTGCTCAGTGGTAGGCGGATTTGGCGGTGGAGGCGGTGGTATGTACGGCTCGGGAGAGTGTCATGCCTGTCGGGCGGAGCGACGAACAGAAACATCCTTGTGAGCGCTGCTACTGTTGCCTCCTTGCGTCATCTTATTATGGATTTTCCCAAGACAACGCAACTGAGATGAGAAACATTCAAAAGAGATATTTGGGGAAAAGCCTTCAACAAATCTCGAGAGAAATCAAAATTACGAAGAAAAGACAGCGAATGAAAGAAATATAGTTCCAGCATAATTATAAAAGGGACTCATACATGAAAAGTATTTAACATGCCCGGTTCCACCACACTCATACATGAAACGAAACATCATGACTCGCACAACTACACCCGTACATCAGCCTGACAACTGCGAATACTCTAGAGCTCTACTGCTCTGCAGGTGCTGCGGGGTCCTCCCCTGAAGTGGACTCGGATCCTGAACTGATGAGGTTAACTGAAACCTCAGGGTTAAAGGTAACACGGCGATGCTTCCTCGAAGGCTCTCCTTCCGGGGCGGAAGTAGGGTGGATCATAGGAGGTACAGGCGTAGTGAGAAGTGATACCCACTCAGCAGGGGCACTAAGAGGAGTTATAGTCAAGGCGCCCGAGCTACTCGGAGGAGTTACTGGTGAAATAGGGGAACCAGAACTGGCGGGGACGTAAGGGGTAAATCACATGGAGGCAGGAATAGTGACAGACCTAGTGGTGGGTAAAGCAATACGAGTGTTAGTCAACTCGCGAGCCAGCTCGTGGATCATGAGATAGCTAGCAGTAATATAACGGGAAAGGTGGCTAGCAACACTATCAGACTCGGGATCAATCTCAGGGAAACGAACACGACCGTTGTTGTGCAGAGAAGGATAGTATTGGAAACATGGGTGGTTCTGCATGCAGACCTCGCTGTGACGGAGCTCAACAAGGATCTCGAAAGCTACAAATTGGATGGCCTGCGAAGCGGTAGAAGCATAACCGCTCCGAGAGGTACGAGTGTAAGAGCTGGAGTCAGAACTGACGCGCAGTGTCACCACTGCCTGATACTCATATATTGAGCCTGCTAGACGCTCTCGGTACACACGATAAACTGGGTCGTCTCCAAGAAGGTACAGCTGACGCCACACATTACGAAGGTGGTGCGGTGACGTGTACGGCATCAGCTGCAACTGGCACGGATACGGCACTGGAGCCATCTACACTCACAACCATCATTAGGTTAGCATAAAAAATAAGACAAGTATATGCAAAGCAACAACAGACTACCGACACTCAACCTAAACGCGTACCTGCCGTTTAGTTAACACGTCTTAGTCTAACATGTCCTACAATTAGCGCGGCTCTGATACCAAGCGTTGTGGCACCCCGGCTCAGAGCGACCGGTTTACCCTGCATTGCCAGCCCAGAGACCTTGTCTTCTAGCAACACACAACATCTTGGTACAGAAAGCAGCCGCTTTATTGATGCTAGCGGATCAAAGTTTTACATTACAACAAGTAGCGAGGCCGAGCGGCACCCACGGTGCGGCTGGACAATATGTACATTATTTAATGAACATAAAAGGCCTCGGTCATAACAGCTACGCGGCAGCGGAACGACTTCGTAGCGGAACTCCATAGCACAGGGACACCGATGTGGACACGATCTAGACTCGGACGACACTCCTTTCCAGCGGAACTTTCCCGAAATCTGCCTTTGTGAAAACAGTCCCTCTGTCTGACTTACCCATGGTGATCTTTCTTAACTTATAAACTTGTCCATCTCAGCAGGACATAACTTGTGATCTTTCCGGCGATCACAACACCGACCATCCTTGGTCTCAAATCATCTCGGTGGCTTTTCCGCCATTTTTACAGTGCCAAAAAAAATTCATAATGTAGTGAGCAAAATTTTATTATATGTTGACCCATGGTGTGACTTACTTTCGAGCATGTCCGTGACCGTGGACTCGGCTATCGATATATTAATTACACTCTGCAGAGGTAGTGCACTGTACCCACACCACGGAACCCATGGCCTCGCTTTCCCATTCGGGTGGACCAACGGCGTTCCGACAAAACTCTTACATTGCCATGACACTCTCCCGGCCACTCCGACTAATTCCCCACCGGAATAGTCCTGGGTGGCCCCGTGCCTACCAAAGGCACACCGACCACCGTCGTGGCCAAACATAAACTATCCCAAACGAGGACTCGGTACCATAAACTCAACAACGGGCACACAAGGTTATGTCTGCTTACTAGGCCAGGGTACCGCACGCCCATAACCTTCCCTACTTGGAGGTACCGACCAAAAAGCATGACAACGGACCGAATAAATACCTTCCTATAAAGGCAAATGTGGTTGCACTGGGAAAAACTCGATTCAGTGGCACCATGACCTGGTCAACAATTTATTCAAGTTGAGTTATTAACACGTTCAACTTAAAGCAAATAAATAACCGGTGTCATAAGATGCCATGCAAATGCAACATACCAATATGCATTACCATAAAGAACTGGGTCAACTTTACCCTACTAGGTGCAAGCATCGACACTTCCAATATTCTTCTGGTTATGATTTACTTTCAATTAAAAACAGAATATATTCTAGCAAAATTTTACCATAGTTCTTATGCAAGAAAAATAACATCACATAACTATTTATATTCATACCCATATTAGTTCTACATAGCCGAAACTTTCTTCTAGCTATCTTAACAACTTAAATCAACTTCCAACTTTCTGAAAACTAAATATAACAACTAAATACAGCAACCAACAGAATGTAATTAAAAAAATTAATTCATGTACATGGATTAAATCATTATTCAAGTTGGAAAATCACAAATATTGAAATGGCACCATGAAAATGTTGTTGTGGCTTGCCTTAGTGCAAATGAGGTTCACAAGCCTCCTGGTGATCCTCAAGACAAGCTTCACCTTCTGAAAATATTTAAAAGTACAAAAAGAAAATATCAAGAACCATTCAAAAATTTACCTGAAAATCTACACAGCACCAAAAAGTTTCATTTTTGGTGTGCTGAAAGATTTCTTTACAAAGAACACAATGCAAAAAGAGTAAATTCATTTGGACTTATGGTTAAAAAGTTATTGCAGTTTGAAGTGTTCTGGAATATATTTAAATGTGGAATTTAAATAAACAGACTGGAAAGGGGGTGACGTCGAAGGCGTAAAGGCCCAGGGCACCACCACTCGTATCACTTCACGCGAGTACAGAGAGGCTGACTAGCGGGCCCCGCTAGTCAGGTGAGGGGAGAGAGGGAGAAGAACAGGGGCGGTCGTGGCCTCGCCGGAGCACACGCCGGCAACGCGAGCTCCTTGGCCAAGATGGGAGGGATAGATCAATGGAGGAGGTCGAGGCGCACCTACCCGTACCCGTAGCGTAGCTAGAGGTGGTCAGACGGCGTTGGAAATGGCCTCGTAGGCAGAGGCAGAACGGGGTGGTCGCCGGAGTTGAGGAAGACGGCGAGCAACGACGACTCCAGAAGCCGCAACTAGGTGGAACAACACCACCAGAGAGTGGCGGAGGCTCTAGAAGAGTTGCCGTGGCCTGAGAGGGGCTGGAGCTACTGCGTCGACCCGAGGGGATCGCCGGCGAGCTCAAGCTCGGGGACGGCGGCCTGTTGCCTGCCCGGCCGGGCCACGAGTTTCTACGCAGTTGTGGTGTGTGTGGGAGTGGAGCGGGATGCTTGGGAAGGCTAGGAGGGGTCCTATATATAGGCGAGTCGAGAGAGGGGATCGGGGCTCCGCCGGCGACACCTGGACGCTGCGCCCGGTGACGAATGGCGTCACAAAGAGGGGGAGAAGGCGACGGGGTTCACGCGGGAGCTGTGGACGGACGGACACGAGCACATGGTCGCTGGAATGGCGACGAGCACAGTGCGCACCGCACTGTTGCCTTGGCCGGACCGCGCCCGTGCTCGCTGCGGCGAGCTCCGGCGTCGGGGAGTGTCAGGGGGTGTTGTAGAAGTCGAGACGAAGATGGTGGCGTGGTTTGGCAAGCTCTGGCAGGCGAGGAAGCGAGCACGCGCGAAACAGGGCGCTCGGCGGCATCCAGAGCGCGCCGACAAGTAGCCTGGCATGGTGCACACGTGTGGTCACTGCGTGAACTCTGCCTACTGGCCGACTTGGTGCCAAAGATCATGTCAGGCATGTTGTTCGTGGTTGATATGAGTGTTACTCAGGTTTAGTTTGGATCCAGACGCGGTAGAAAGAAATTCACACGGCTGGTAAGTTTCTGGACAGAAACATTGAGAGTTTACTGAGGTAAATTGGCTAGGAGTTGGAGGCAGTGCTTTGGAGGCTAGTCCTAAGGTACTAAGGTAAAGATGCACAAGGAGTTTCAGAAGCAATGGGGCAAGTCAAATGGTAGTTGCTGTAGAAACTACCATTTCTGTCCAGAATTGAAAAGAATTTCTGTAGCAAAAATATTCCAAAACTTGGTGCAATATTTTTGCTCAGGAATGTGTCCTAGGGTCCAAAGAATATTTGTGAATTTCCTCAGATTTTTGTGGGCAAGCAAAATTGTGGTTGCTTTGGAGCACAATGGGCTTAACTAGGGTTTTGGAGGGAAAAATGAATATTTTTCAATAAAGAAAAATATTCCAATACTTATTTTAGGGTGAACCAGAGGGAAAAGATGATATGAGATGGATATGAGGCACTTGGGTGAAAGCCAAGGGTACCCAAGTGTTTAAGTCCATATGAAAAGATTCAAAATCCCAAGGTTCAAATTAAATCCAAATAAAACAGAGCACAAACGATATTGCAGTGCTTGAAAATGAGGCCTAGGGTCCGTACTTTTGCTAGTGCAATCTATCAACAATACTAATATAACTGGATTACATAACCATCCCTCAACGTGTGATGAAGAATCACTCCAAAGTTCCTATCTAGCGGAGAACATAAGAAGAAATTGTTTGTAGCTATTCTTTCCGATCGATCTATCAAAGAGTTCGTACTAAAATAACACCAAGTTATTTTTTCCGATCGATATTTCAAGAGTTCGTACAAAGATAACACAAAGTTACTATTTCCTATCGATCTATCAAGAGTTCATACTAAAATAACAAAAAACAAATTCATATTCATAATACTCAATCCAACACAAAGAACTTCAAAGAGTGCCCCAAGATTTCTACCGGAGAAACAAAGACAAGAACGTGCATCAGCCCCTATGCATAGATTACCCCAAGGTCACCTTGGGAATCCGCAAGTTGAGTGCCAAAACATATATCAAGTGAATCAATACGATACCCCGTTGTCACCATGAGTATTCAATTGCTAGACATATATCAAGTGTTCTCAAATCCATAAAAGTATTCAATCCAATAACAACGAAATCTAAAAGGGAAAAACTCAATTCATCACAACAAGATAGAGAGGGAGAAACACCTTATGATCCAACTATATTAACAAAGCCCGCGATACATCAAGATCGTGCCTTCTCAAGAACACAAGAGAGAGAGAGAGAGAGAGAGAGAGAGAGAGAGAGAGATTAAACACATAGCTACCAGTACAAACCATCGGCCCCGTGGGTGGACTAGTCCCTCCTCATCATGGAGGCCGCCAGGACGATGAAGATGGCCACCGGTGATGATTTGTGCTCCCCTCGGGGCACCCCCCCAGGTGCAGCTCCGGCCATTGGGTGTCTTCTGACCCATAAAAAATATCCAAAAAGTTTTGCGGTGTTTGGACTCTGTTTGATATTGATTTCCTGCAATGTAAAAAACATGCAGAAAACAACAACTGGCACTTGGCATTGTGTCAATAGGTTAGTACCAACAAAATTATATAAAATGACTATCAAATGATTGTAAAACATCCATGAATGATAATATAACAGCATGGAACAATCAAAAGTTATAGATACGTTGGCGACGTATCACAGCCCACCAGGGGCTCGTCTGTCCCGCACTTGGCCCAATAGGCCCATAACTTTGCCGGGGGGGGGGGGTTGCACGGAACCCCTTTCGGTGACCCGATATATCTCGGAACACTTTCGGTGTCCAAATATCATCGTCCTATATATGAATCTTTACCTCTCGACCATTTCGAGACTCCTTGTCATGTCCGTGATCTCATCCGGGACTGCGAACAAACATCAGTCACCATAAACATATAACACATAATACAAATCGTCATCAAACGTTAAGCGTGAGGACCCTACGGGTTCGAGAACTATATAGACATGACCGAGACATATCACCGATCAATAACCAATAGCGGAACCTGGATGCTCATATTGGCTCCTACATATTCTACGAAGATCTTTATCGGTCAAACCGCATAACAACATACGGTGTTCCCTTTGTCATTAGTATGTTACTTACCCGAGATTCGATCGTCGGTATCATCATACCTAGTTCAATCTCGTTACCGGCAAGTCTCTTTACTAGTTCCGTAATATACCATCTTGTGACTAACTCGTTAGTCATTTGCTTGCGAGGCTTATAGTGATGTGTATTAGCGAGAGGGCCCAGAGATACCTCTCCGACACTCGGAGCGAAAAAACCTATTCTCGATCTATGCCAACTCAACAAACACCTTCGGAGACACATGTAGAGCATATTTATAATGACCCAGTTACGTTGTGACGTTTGATGGCACACAAGGTGTTCCTTCGGTATTCGGGAGTTGCATTATCTTATAGGCAGAGGAACATGTATAAGTCATGAAGAAAGCAATAGCAATAAACCTAAACTATCATTATGCTAAGCTAACAGATGGGTCTTGTCCATCACATCATTCTCCTAATGATGTGATCCTGTTCACCAAATGAAAACACATGTCTATGTTTAGGAAACTTAACCATCTTTGATCAACGAGCTAGTCTAGTAGAGGCATACTAGGGACACTATGTTTCGTCTATGTATTCACACATGTATCAAGTTCCCGGTTAATACAATTCTAGCATGAATAAAAGACATTTATCATGATATATAAGGAAATATAAATAACAACTTTATTATTGCCTCTAGGGCATATTTCCTTCACGGTCTTCAAGATACCAAGGTTCCCGAAGGCGGCGCTCCGGAGGCCTTGGCCGCCTCGGTAGGTGACGCGATCCCCCAAGACCTTCTGCCCCGGGAACTACAGGAGTCCATCAACACCTCCTCCCTTGTCGAGCACCCGATGTATTTCATCAGCATGGTGCTACCCGACGCGTGAGCACGCTACCCCATGCCCCAGAAGCATCTGCTAGCGCTACTTGTGGCTTCTCGGAAGCTACGCCACTACTTCCAAGGTGACGAGATCAAGGTCGTATTAGCTTACCCACTGGAAAGGGTGCTCCGGAGCCCTAACGCGGTAGAAGAGTCGCCGAATGGAATATCGAGCTACAAGCGTTCGAATTGGAATTCAGCACAACACGAATCATCAAAGGGGCAGCCCTCGCCGATTTCGTGGCAGAATAGACTGTTGTCCCAGACCAAGGAGTGTGCGAGGACCGCTCCCTCGCCCCAGGAGATGAAGCCCCGGATGGCTGGATCATGTACTTCGACGGCGCCTTCGCACGTCAGGGCGCAGGGGCTAGAGCCATGCTCATCTCACCCGCCAAGGACAAACTCTAATATGCCGTACAATTCTGCTTCCAGAATGGCGAGAAGGTCTCCAACAACATTGCGGAGTATGAGGGCATGATTGCTAGCCTCAAGGCCACGGCAGCGCTGGGAGTGAAGCGCCTCACCGTCAGGGGCGACTCCCAGCTTCTCATCAACTTCTCTAACAAGGCATACACACTGAAGGACGAGCACATGGAGGCCTACCTCGAGGAAGTATGCAAGGTCAAGAAGCGGTTCCTAGGTTTGGAACTTGAAAGGATCGATATGGTTGACTAGAGGGGGGGGGGTGAATAGGCAACTAACAATTTTTAGCTTTTCTTAACCACTTTAAATTAAGCGTCAAAGTAAGTTGTCTAGATAAGCTAGTACAATGATTACTAATAGGAAGTAAAGATAACAACCTCACAACCAAGCTATATAAGATAAACAAGTAAAGCCTGCACAAGTAAAGGGAAGAAATAACCACAAGTGGAACCGGTGAAGACGAGGATGTGTTGCCGAAGTTCCTTCCCTTTGAGGGGAAGTACGTCTCCGTTGGAGCGGTGTGGAGGCACAATGCTCCCCAAGAAGCAACTAGGGCCACCATATTCTCCTCACGCCCTCACACAATGCAAGGTGCCGTGATTCCACTAGTGGTGCCCTTGAAGGCGGCAACCGAACCTTTACAAACATGGTTGGGGCTATCTCCACAACCGAATCGAGGCTCCCAACGACACCACTAAGCTTCACCACAATGGAATATGGCTTCCAGGTGACCTCAACCGTCTAGGGTGCTCAAACACCCAAGAGTAACAAGATCCACAAGGATTAGTGGGGGGAATCCAATATCTCTTGGTGGAAGTGTAGATCGATGCCTCCTCAAGCTCTCCCGAGGAAATCAACAAGTTTGATTGGCTAGGGAGAGAGATCGGGCGGAAATGGAGCTTTGAGCAACAATGGAGCTTTGGGGTGGAAGAGGTGAGTCTTCTTGGGGAAGAAGACTCCCTATATATAGTGGGAGAACAAATCCAACCGTTATCCCACATTTCTGCCCGTAGAGTGCGGTACTACCTCACGTAAGTTGCGGTACTACCGCTTGGCCAATGGCACTACCGCTCTAGGTGCGGTACTACCGCTGGAGCAGTACTAGCCTAGAATGCACTCTGTTGCGAAGGCATACAGGCGGTAGTACTGCCTGAGCGGTACTACTGCTCGTCCTTGTGGTACTACCGCAAGGCAGAGACAAGCAGGCTGAGGACAAGCATGGATAAAATGAAATACATCCATAGCTACATCCGCAGAAATACGGTAGTAGCAAAAACACGGCACGGTACTACCGCTTGACTCAAGCGGTACTACTGCGTAGGATGCGGAAGTAAAAAATTACTTCGACACCTACTACCGTACTTGGTGCAGTGCCGGGCCAGATACACGGTACTACCGTCCTTGGGATGCGGTACTACCGCTGGTGCGGTAGTACCGCGTACAGAGGCGGTACTACCGTGTGGCTGTGCGGTACTACCGCTTACATGAGCGGTACTACCGCTTGCCAGGCAGTTGTACTAGTAGGGATCCATGGTTTGCATATACGAGAAAAAATGGCCGGAGCTCCAGAGAAGCAAAGGAAAGGTGGTGCGAGAGTATAGATGTGTACGTGTTGATTCCACCCAAACCTTTCCGAAGCGGACCCCCTCTGAATAGTACGGCTTTCCTATTACTCAAAACCACCAAAAGAGAGCAAAAAGGAAACACCGTCTTCCATAGAATCCGAGGGGCTCACAATCGTCTTGTGCCTAGGTGAGATATATCTGAAAGAGCTTAGAGCACACGATTAGTCCGCAAATGCATTGTCATCAATCACCAAAACTACTTAGGGAGAAATATGCCCTTACAATCTCCCCCCTTTTGGTGGATTGATGACAATACGGGATTTGCACAAGAATATATAATAAAGTATGCAATCCTAAAAAACGCTAGAATATAGGCAAGCTCCCCCTAGATGTGTGCATACAAGAGAGAGTGCTTTGGACTGCACAACACACATACTAGGATCAATGCTCCCCCTATATTCTACAGATAATATACTCCTTGCATATAAAGAATAAGAGTCTACAGACAGTAGTAAGGAGGATAAGGTGAGCACATAAACAAGGGAAAGTAAACTAAGTGCTCACGACATAATATAGTTGAGACATAACAACGAGTTTAACGGTAGAGGAGCATATGTCTTACACCATACGATAGTCTCACGCACACGACACAAAAGCAAACAAGCAAATAGAGTTTGACGAACGAAAAGCCAAAGAGAACGACACAACACGCAAATCACTCTCTCCCCCTTTGGCATCGAGACACCACAAAGGGAAAGAGGACAACTAAGAGAGGTGGTAGCTCTGGCAGAGGATCTCAGTCGTCATGCTCTCCATCGGACTCCTGCTTCTCCTCCTGCTGCTCCTCGTCAGACTCAGACCACTTGTACCCCTGTTGGGCCATCCATGCTGCATCAGGAGTGATGATCTCCTCTGACCCACTAGACACATGCTCACCAAAGATCCTCATGATCTTCTTGTCACACTGGCGACATTGCTTGTGAGTGACATGTGCCTTGTACTGACCTTGAGCTTGCATGCAGAAAAGGGCCTTCATCTTCTTCTTCAGCTTCTTAGCCCAAGAGGGCTCAGACGAGGGAGGAGCATATCCTCCAGGACTCTCCTCAGCTGGCTCCTCCTCCACAGGCTCCTCGTTAGTATCCATCTGTACTGCAGCAGCTTGTGCACGAGTGGCAGTGTTGTCCCATCGAGTCTTGATGCGAAGACGGATGGGGTCATGAAGGATACACTCTTCCTCGAACTCCTCATCAGGGTAAAGCTTCTCCCAAGTCTTGGAGATGAGCAGAAACAGGAACAGACCATAGATGGGCACCTTGCGAGTGTAGATCGCAAAGCGAAGCTCACACCACATGATATGGGAAATGTCAAGTGGTGGAGACCGAGCTGTGCGAGCCGCCTCACACATCAGCAGCATATCAACGAGGTAGGAGTGAATCTTGTCCTTGTCCCCAACTCGAGGAAACAGGGTGTTGCGGAAGATCCTATGCATGATGTCCAAAAAGGGGTTCAACACCCATGTCTTCTTGCCACTCGCAAGAGTCTTCTCCATATAGAACGGTAATAGACGGTCTTTGTTGGCAGCTTCTGGGTTGGCATGAGGTCGTGCTCCAATTGGGTTGTGGAGTCCCTCGTCAGCAATCTGAATAAGATCCATGAATTCCTTCCAAGTCGCAGTCATCTTGTGACCATTTGTCATCCAAGTCATTGGCAATCTTCCTTGGTGTGAAAGTGTACCGAAGCATAAAACTGAGCAATGATTTCTGGGTCAAAATCATTCTGAAAGGTCATGAAGTGCTCAATCCAAAACTGCTCTACCAGATCCAGAGCCTCGGCAAAGTAGGCCAGGTTATCGGCCCTCCGCATGTGGGCCATGTCCACCCAATGAGCATCCACATACAGGTTGTGCTTGCTCTTGAGTACCTCTGTGTAGATGCGATACTGCTGCTTGGTCCAAAAAAGTTCATCACCATGAAAATGAGCCCGGGGTTCTCCATAAGGATTGAGCTTCCTCCTTGCCATGAACTCATTAGCTGGCATTTCTTCCATAGTCATAGATGATTCCTTTTGCTTGTTGGCGGTGGTCTTGAACTTGCGTTGGGGATTGGAGCCCTCTGGCACATCACTGGGGGTGCGCAGACGCTTGGACCCGGTGTCACGAACGGGATTGGTACGACGAACATCGGAACCGGTGCCACCACCTAAGACACAAACACAAGAACACAACGGAAACACAAAGAGAATCAATGCAAAAGCCACAAAAAGCACATGAAATGAGTAGAAAGGATAATAAGTAAGTGCTACGAAGGAACTATGATACAAGCGGTAGTACTGCCTGACGAACACGGAAGTAAAAAATTAGTAACGCTTAGTGAGCGGTAGTACCACTTGAGGGTTGCGGTAGTACCGCACAGTATGCGGTAGTAAAAGTTTACTTCCGCGTACGAACACGGAAGAAAAAAAATTAGTACCACTTAGGGAGCGGTACTACCGCTTTTGGGTTGCGATAGTACCGCACAGTATGCGGTAGTAAAATTTTACTTCCGCGTAGTTATGGTAGTACCGCTCTTCAGAGCGGTAGTACCGTTTACGCGGCAGAGCGGTAGTACCGCGGTTAGCCGGCGGTAGTACCGCTCGTGTCAGATTTGAAAAGAACGGATCTAGACTAGAACGCGTAGAACGACGAACGGTACTACGGCTGATCATAGTAACTTGGTAGCATCATACATACTAGCATTTCTAGTGCAAAAACACTCTCCTACATCCTAATCTTCCATGGGTAAGAACACGAAAACGCTAGAACACCAAGCATCTCCCCAAACCCTAAAAACAACAACTAGGCAAAAAGAAGAGGGGATTTGGGGAGAAACCTTCATCCATGGCAAGAGGTCGAGGTGGGGAACGACCCCATCGGTCGGAATGCGAGTCGAGTGGTCGAGGGAGGAGATCCGGCGAGGTCCTCCAGCGGCGTTCTTGATAGGGAGAGAGAGACGGCGTGGGGGTTAAGAGATGAATGGGTATGGGGGAGTTGGAACTCCCCCTGCCCGCTTATAACCCCCACTCGTTCGGATAAGAGCGGTAGTACCACAGTCATCGCGGTAGTACCGCTCGGGAGGAAGTACCGCACGCAAAGCGGTAGTACCGCTCTACCAGCGGCAGTAAAAAAATACTGCCGTGCTCGACTTGCGGTAGTACCGTAGTCTCTTTTGCGGTAGTACCGTGACAGCTCACGGTAGTACCACCCCTCCGAGAACTTGCACGTTTTGACAAGAGGCTTTTAGCAAAGGAGAGAAGAAAAACAAAGAAACGCACACGCAAGGCAAAACACTACTCCAACGAGGAGGTCGGTGGCTGAGGCCACTTATGTTTTAGTTATTTGGTATGACACCGCAAAGAACTATCCTTGGGCCCATGACCAATACTCGTCTTGAAGCACTTAAACCATCTAATTATGGCAAATGACAAAGACTTGATCAATTTATGCATAATGGGGGGAGGAATAGCTCATTGAGAGAACAATACTCCCCCTATGTCCATGCCTACACCTAGACAAGATAACTATATTGAGTGGGAGGTGTGTGTGCAAAGTCTCAAGCCACATTGCTCAAATCGATGATATTTAGCTCATGCCTTAACTCGCGAAATCTTGCTTCATCCAATGGCTTCGTGAATATATCTGCAAGGTTATCATGAGTGTTGACATAGTGAAGCTCGATCTCTCCTTGCCGTATATGATGCCGGATGAAGTGATACCGAATCTCTATATGCTTCGTCTTGAAGTGTTGCACCGGGTTGAGAGAAATCTTGATGGCACTTTCATTGTCACACCAAAGAGGCACTTTGTCACAAGTGACACCGTAATCCTTTAAAGTTTGCCTCATCCATAAGAGTTGAGCACAACAACTGCCAGCTGCCACATACTCAGCTTCGGTGGACGAGAGAGACACACAACTTTGCTTTTTGGAAGACCAAATAACGAGAGAGCAACCAAGGAATTGGCACCCTCCGGAAGTGGACTTCCTATCCACTTTGTCTCCCGCCCAATCCGAATCAGAGAAGCCTCCAAGGTTAAAGTTTGCTCCTCTTGGGTACCATAAGCCAAAGTTTGGGGTATCAGCCAAATATTGAAAGATTCGCTTGACTGCCACAAAGTGACTTTCCTTAGGTGAGGCTTGAAACCATGCACAGATTCCCACACTCAACATAATATCTGGTCTAGATGCACAAAGGTAAAGCAAGGATCCAATCATAGAACGATATACCTTTTGACCCACCGCTTTACCATTGGGATCAATGTCAAGTTGGCACTTGGTTGGCATTGGAGTAGTAGCAGGCTTGACATCACTTAGATTGAACCTCTTGAGCATGTCTTGAGTATACTTGGTTTGTTTGATGAAGATTCCTTCTCTTCTTTGCTTGATCTCAAACCCAAGGAAGTACTTCAACTCTCCCATCATGGACATCTCAAAATGTGTGGTCATGAGTGCGGCAAACTCATCATTGAAAGCTTTGTTAGGAAAACCAAAGATAATATCATCAACATATAGTTGGCAGACAAACAACTCCTTTTTGACCTTCTTAGTAAAAAGAGGGGTCGATTTTCCCAATTTCAAACCCATGATCTTGTAACAACTCGGTAAGATGCTCATACCACGCACGTGGGGCTTGTTTAAGGCCATAGAGAGCCTTATCGAGTTGAGACACGTGATTGGGGAACTTGGGATCCTCAAACCCCGGGGGTTGTTTGACATATACCAACTCATTAATAGGACCATTAAGAAATGCACTTTTCACATCCATTTGTTGTAGCTTAAAGTTATGATGAGAAGCATAGGCAAGCAACAAACGAATAGATTCAAGGCGAGCAACGGGGGCAAAGGTTTCACCGTAGTCGATACCCTCGACTTGGGAGTAGCCTTGAGCCACCAGACGCGCCTTGTTGCGGATGACAATGCCATGAGCATCTTGCTTGTTCTTAAAGATCCACTTGGTTCCGAGGACATTATGGTTCTCCTTTGGCCTTGGCACCAGACGCCACACTTTGTTGCGCTCGAAGTTATGGAGTTCATCATGCATGTCATTAAGCCAATCAGGGTCTTCGAGCGCCTCATAAACCTTCTAAGGTTCAACATAGGAGACAAAAGCTTGATGAGCACAATAGTTTGCTAATTGTCTACGAGTGCTTACCCCCCTTTTGATGCTTCCTAGAATATTCTCCATGTGATGTTCTCTGGAAGCAAGCCTGGAGGCAACTTTTGCAGCACGACGCTCCAATTGCTCTTCAAGAGATAACTGAGGAGCACTGAGTTGATCATCTTGAGCGACGTCAGGAGCTAGATCTTGATCTTGAGCTTCCTCTTGACCTTGATCTTGCTCGGAGGAGAGAACTTGGCCTTGTGCATCATTTGGTGGCTCCCCACCATCTTGTGATTGATCTTGCACTTAGCCTTGTTCATCCGGTTGAGGGCCTTCACTTTGTTCTTCGGAAGCGTGTGGGTCTTGGGTTGGTGATGGTTCCACTTGAGTGGAACATTGTCCTTCTCCTTCGGCCACAAGGGGTTCCTCAATGGGTAGGATATATCCAACACCCATTCTTCTTATGGCTTGAGGAGGAATTTCATCACCTACATCATAAGTACCGCTTTGCTCCACTTGGGAGCCGTTATTTTCATCAAACTTTACGTTACTTGTTTCCTCAATTAGTCCATTGGACTTGTTGAGGACACGGTAAGCATGAGAGTTTGTAGCATAACCAACAAATATGCCCTCATGAGCTCTAGATTCAAATTTAGACAAGCGAACACCTTTCTTGAGGATGAAACACTTACACCCGAACACCCGGAAGTACTTGAGATTGGGCTTGTTACCGGTAAGAATCTCATATGGAGTTTTGTTCAAGCCTTTGCAGAGATAGAGCCGATTGGATGCATGACACGCGGTGTTGATGGCTTCGGCCCAAATGTTGTATGGAGATTTGAATTCTGCCATCATGGTCCTTGCCGCATCCATCAGAGTCCGGTTCTTTCTCTCTGCTACACCGTTTTGTTGAGGGGTATAGGGTGCTGCATATTGATGTTTGATCCCCTCATCACTAAGAAACTCATCCAAGGTGTAGTTCTTGAATTCGGTGTCGTTGTCACTTCGGATCATCAAAATCTTTGCTTCATGTTGTCATTGAGCTTCATTTGCAAAGTTGATGATAGTTTGTTGGGTCTCACTCTTCTTCTTGAAGAAGTATACCCAGGTATATCTTGAATAATCATCCACAATCACCAAGCAATACTTTCTACCCCCAAGACTAACAAAAGATGGAAGACCAAAGAGGTCCATGTGAAGGAGCTCTAGGGGTCTTCTTGAATAGATGATAGTCGTGGGAGGGGGAGCCGTCTCATGTAACTTTCCTTCAATGCAAGCCCAGCAAGCACGATCTTTGGCAAAGCTAACATTTGTTAGTCCACGGACATGGTCCCCTTGAGAAGACTTTGCAAAGATGTCACATTGACATGGGCCAAACGGCGATGCTAAAGCCATCCCACATCAACTTTAGCCATTAGGCATGTTGATGGCTTCTCGCCCCTCGTTGGTTACCCCAAGTGGAAGGTTTGAGATGCAGTGTAGCGGAAGTTTTCCCTTGGCAAAGATACCAAGGATCGATTTCCCCTGAGACTCCCAGTTTCAACAAGAAGGTGTCAACTGCTAACGGCGCCAGATATTAGCAATCAACGTGGACCTGCACACAGATACAAATAACTTTGCTCCCAACGAGTACAGAGAGGTTGTCAATCCCTCCGGCCTTGTCGTTTACAAAGGATCGAACACAAGTGATAATAGTGATAGGTTTTGCTGCAAATAGTAAATAAAAGCGGAAAGTAAATAGCGGATGTGATCAGTGATGGTAATATGGACCGGGGTCCCATGATGTTCACTAGTGATGTCTCTCTCCCAAAAGACGATAAAACAGCTATGTGAGGTAAACGAATTACAGCTGGGCAATTGACAGAATTATGTGCGCAAACCAATGCTAACTATGTTACAAGAAAGGTAGAGGTTCAAAGCATGGGCGGTACGCCAAGGCAAGTAGACCGAAATCCATCTGCATCTACTACTAATCATCCACCTTGAGATATCTATCCAGAACATCTCGCTGGTATTAAGTTGCGAGTCCCACCCATAGTGTAAACTCAAAGCAACAGACAACTGCATTAAAAGAACTTTGTGTAAAGTAAACAATCCTTGCACCCGCGGGCACAAGCACCGTTGTTTTCCCCCTTGTGGCAACAGCACATCCCCTAGACTCATGTTTCTGTCACTCAAGCTAGTCATCGAGGGGCATGAACCCACAATCAAGCATAACGTTCCCTCTTGGAGTCACTACCTACTACTTGGCCAAAGCAATAAATAACAACGGAGACCATGCAAGAATTACTTACGAACATAAATATAAAAGAGGTAGATCAAATATATTACTCAAACACAATCTGAACATAATCTCACAATCCATCGGATCCCAGCAAACTCATCATAGCAACAGCATAAGGATTACATATGTGCCTCGATCATGTAGGGCAGCTCACGAGGACTAATTAGTGAAGCACAAGAAGGGGAGGAGAACATCACATAGCTACTGGTCATGGACCCATGGTCCAAGGGAGACTACTCACAACTCATCCGGGAGGCGTCCATGGTGGTGGAGAGGCTCCCGGTGGTGATCCTCCCCTCCGGCAGGGTGCCGGGAAGAGTTCTCCTGGTGCTCCCGATCTTGGAAGCGCGGCGGCGGCGGAACAGAGATGAGATCGCGAAAAAGGGTTCCCGTCTCGAGGGTTTCGGGACACGATATAAATATATGCCAAAGGGGGGCATCAGCGGAGGCCTGGGGGGCCCAGGCGCCCCCCCCCGGCGCGGCCAGGAGGGGGGCCGCGCCACCAGGGCGCCTGGAGCCCTGGTGGCCCCCCTCCGGCTCTACTTTGGCTACCGGGAAGCTTCTGGAACGCTGATTTTTTATATAATTTTTCCGGGATTTTTCTGGCAGTTTTCATAATGGGAAAACCTGAAATACAAAAACAGCAGAAAATAGAAACTGGCACTGGGGTGCACTGAGTTAATAGGTTAGTCCAAATATGATCAAAAGTGTATGGAAGTGTATAAATATCATAGCAATATCACCCAAAAGAGGCATGGAGCAAGCAGAAATTATAGATACGTTTTGGACGTATCACATGTCGCGATCTTAGTGGATTGCTTCGAGAAGTTAACCATATAAAGACCATTCTCTACATGCCCAGCATACGCTACTTTAAGAGTTTTGCTCCACAAGAGGGCCACGGTATCAATATCAAAGAATGTAGCAAAGCCATGAGTGCAAGTTGGCGAACAGAAAGTAAATTGTATGCAAGGGACTCAACAAGCATGACTTCTCGATCGTGAGATCATGAGAGACAACAACCTTGCCAAGCCCCAATACCTTAGAAGATGAAGCATCGCCCCATTCGACATTGGTGGCCATAGATGAACCTAGATGCACGTCCACCACCAAGTCTTTGCTTCCGGTCATATGATTTATGGCTCCACTATCGAGCAACCATGACCCCCCACTGGAAGCAAACTCCTACAAGAGATCAATGCTTGGATTTAGGTACCAATTTGGTAATGGGTCCTTTGAGGTTAGTAACAAGGGTCTTAGGAACCCAAATGGACCATTCAATGTACTCATAAGAAGAACCAACAAATTTAGCAAACACATGACCATCACTAGCACGACATAAAACATATGAAGGATTAAAGTCGCCGGCCATGTTTGATGGTATGGTGGAGTTTTTCTTGACACCACCACCTTTCACCATTTTCTTCTTCTTAGATGCGCCCTCTCCTTCTTTCACAAAAGTTTGTCGGAGAGGGGGTGGTAGCTTGGTCTTATCATTCTTCTTCTTGGGCTTAGGAACAAACCCAAATCCTTCCTTTGCCACAACCTCCTTTTGATTGCTCAAAAGGTTGTTGAGGTTCTTCTCACCTTGTATGCATGTCACAAGGCCTTTCTCAAGTTGCTTCTTCAACTTGGCATTTTCTTCAACAAGATGCACATGCTCGCAACATGGGTTAGTAGCATTTGCATTATCAATTAACACCATGCGAGGAAAGATAGCCTTTTCCTTGTTTAGCGAGACTTGGAGTTGATCATGAGACTCCTTGAGAGAAGAATGCATACCTTTCAAGGCCTTGTGAGCCTTGTCGAGTATAACAAACTCCTCCTTGAGTTTAGCATGGTCAACCTCAAGTTTTGCCTTCTCGGAATTAAGCATACGAGAGACAACTAAAGCATGATCGAGATCTTTCTTTAATTTAGCATGATCATCGTTGTGTGACTCCTCAAGAGCCAAACGAAGACCACGCTCTTCCTCTAGGGCGTTAGAGAGATCCGATATCTCATCGGCATAGTCTCGACTATGTCCTTCCATTTTAGTAATGGTCTCTTCGTGAGCCTTGATCATGTCATTGGCCTCACCGAGTTGTTCCAAGAGAGCAACGAAGTGCTTCTTGGGATTGCCCTTTAGTTTGCTCATGAACACCTCAAATTCATTCTCTCCCTCCTTAGTTCCCTCACTCTCATCAATACAATCCGTCAATGAAGGATTAGAAGTGATGGTAGTGTTGATGTTTGGAGTTACCTTGTTGGTGGCCTTGGCCATGAGACACTTGGCGGTGATGTTCTCATTAGGCGAGTTGAATAGAGATGAGCGCGGAGTAGTAGCAATAGCAATTGTGGCCATGGTGACCACCTCATCATCTTCATCATTATCATCATCCTCAACATATTCTTCTTGGGCCACCAACCGTTTAGGAGGGGTCTTCTTGTTGAAGTTGTTCTTGTTGGGATAAGACTTGGCCTTGTCCTTCCGGATAAGCTTGCCTCCAAAGTCCTCTCTTTTCTCATATGGGCAATCTACAACAAAGTGGCTAACATTCCCACAATTGAAGCAAGTCCTCACTTGTTGCTTGCCCTTGTTGCCACTTGAGTTGTTCTTGTTGAAGTTGGGTCTTGTGTTCTTCTTGTTGCCCCAAAATTGCCGTGAAGCAAGAGCCATGTGCTCATGATAGGCATATTTGGTGTCCTCGGGGCTACTCTCATCATCATCCTCCACCTCCTCTTCTTCCACACAAGCCTTGGCCTTCAAGGCGAGGTTAGGCTTCTTCGATCGTTGAGCTCTTAAGACCGCATTGTCGGTGGTCATTTCCAAGATCCTCATGGCAACGAACTCATCCAACACTTCATTTGATGACAAGTGGTGGAAGTCCGGTCTTTGACGGATGACAGAGGACATGGCCTTATGATAGGGCATCATGGCCTTGAGAAACTTGCGCTTGATCCAATTGTTATCCGTGTCCTTACTCCCATGATCTCGAAGAGAGATCGCAAGAGTGGTTAATCTCCGATAAAGTTCACGAGGATCTTCTTCTTCGATCATAGCAAACTCATCGGCTTCATCTTGCACAACTTCATAGTTTCAGCGTTGAATGCTAGCGCTCCCCTTGTACATAGTGCCAACATGCTCCCATGCTTCCTTGGCCACAGTGAAGGGTCGAAGATGTGCAATGTCTTCGGGAGGAATAGCATCTTGAAGTATGCAAAGAACGGACTCGTTGAATTGATGATCCGCAGTTTCTCTCAGAGTCATGTTGTCGGGATCACGTGGATAAAAACCTTGCTCAATGATTCTCCAAAGATTAGTAGGGCAATGATTTATATGACGTTTGAAGAGAAACACCCAAGTAGCAAAATCAGAGTTTTTTATAAACTTGGGAGGAGGCCCAACGGAATTTAAATGCAGTGTGGGAACGGGTCCTCCATAGTGAGTAGGAGGAGCGGAGTGGGCAAAGATCCCACTCCCATTCTTAGTAACCGGTGCTTGTTCACTACTAGCTTCTCCCTTGTCGGGATTAGCCTCCGACACATTGGTAGCAGGACGAACCACTTCCAACGGTGTGGTGGATAATTTAAGCCCCTCAAGCAATTCTTTAAACATGCCTTTGACCTCGGTCGCTAGTGATTCTTTCAATGTGGTCATAGCCACATTGAACTCCTCACGAGAGACCGAGGCTCCCCCATCGGACGTAGGCAAGGACGGAGTTCCACCGGAATGTCCCTCCGTCTCGACAACGTTCTCACCCATACTCTTTGGACGGTAAAATCCTTAAAAAGAGACGAGGCTCTGATACCAATTGAAAGGATCGATAGGTTGGCTAGAGGGGGGTGAATGGGCAACTAACAATTTTTAGCTTTTCTTAACCACTTTAAATTAAGTATCAAAGTAAGTTGTCTAGATAAGCTACTATGATAATAACTAATAGGAAGTAAAGATGACAACCTCACATGCAAGCTATATAAGATAAACAAGTAAAGCTTGCACAAGTAAAGGGAAGAAATAACCACAAGTGGAACTGGTGAAGACGAGGATGTGTTGCCGAAGTTCCTTCCCTTTGAGGGGAAGTACGTCTCCGTTGGAGCGGTGTGGAGGCACAATGCTCCCCAAGAAGCCACTAGGGCCACCGTATTCTCCTCACGCCCTCACACAATGCAAGGTGCCGTGATTCCACTAGTGGTGCCCTTGAAGGCGGCAACTGAACCTTTACAAACAAGGTTGGGGCTATCTCCACAACCGAATTGGAGGCTCCCAACGACACCACGAAGCTTCACCACAATGGAATATGGCTTCGAGGTGACCTCAACCGTCTAGGGTGCTCAAACACCCAAGAGTAACAAGATCCGCAAGGATTAGTGGGGGGAATCAAATATCTCTTGGTGGAAGTGTAGATCGATGCCTCCTCAAGCTCTCCCGAGGAAATCAACAAGTTTGATTGGCTAGGGAGAGAGATCGGGCGGAAATGGAGCTTTGAGCAACAATGGAGCTTTGGGGTGGAAGAGGTGAGTCTTCTTGGGGAAGAAGACTCCCTATATATAGTGGGAGAACAAATCCAACCGTTATCCCACATTTCTGCCCGCAGAGCGCGGTACTACCGCATGTAAGTTGCGGTACTACCGCTTGGCCAGCGGTACTACCGCTGGAGCAGTACTAGCCTAGAATGCACTCTATTGCGAAGGCATAATAGTATTGCCTGAGCGGTACTACCGCTCGTCCTTGCGGTACTACCGCAAGGCAGAGACAAGCAGGCTGAGGACAAGCACGGATGAAATAAAATACATCCGTAGCTACATCTGCAGAAATACGGTAGTAGCAAAAACACGGCACGGTACTACCGCTTGACTCAAGCGGTACTACCGCATAGGATGCGGAAGTAAAAAATTACTTCTGCACCTACTACCGTACTTGGTGTAGTGCCGGGCCAGATACACAGTACTACCGTACTCGGGATGCGGTACTACCGCTGGTGCGGTACTACCGCGTACAGAGGCGGTACTACCGTGTGGCTGTGCGGTACTACCGCTTACATGAGCGGTACTACCGCTTGCCAGGCAGTTGTACTAGTAGGGAGCCATGGTTTGCATATACGAGAAAAAACGGCCGGAGCTCCGGAGAAGCAAAAAAAAGGTGGTGCGAGAGTATAGATGTGTACGTGTTGATTCCACCCAAACCTTTCCGAAGCGGACCCCCTCTTAATAGTATGGCTTTCCTATTACTCAAAACCACCGAAAGAGAGCAAAAAGGAAACACCGTCTTCCATAGAATCCGAGGGGCTCACAATCGTCTTGTGCCTAGGTGAGATATATCTGAAAGAGCTTAGAGCACACGATTAGTCCGCAAATGCATTGTCATCAATCACCAAAACTACTTAGGGAGAAATATGCCCTTACAGAACTGTAGCATGTACCGTGTGGCACGAATAAGGAAGCAGATGACAATGCCAACAGAGCATCTCGGCGATTGCCCCCAAGAGCCTGGCGTCTTTCAAGAGCGGCTTTTTAAGCCATCGGCATCCCCCCCCCACCCCCGAGCATTGCATCGATGTCACCTCGCGAGGAACTCCCTTCATCGCCAATCTCCGGCGCCCAGCCTGCGGGCCGACCTTCGGAGCCCGCTTACTGCTCGCACTACAACCTCAAGAGGGGTGCTGGACTGAGGAGTTCAGGGCATACCTACTCCAGGGACCCTGCCAGAGAAGGAAGAGGACGCGAAGCGTGTGGCACGACAGGCCACCGCGTACTGCATTCGAGATGGTGAACTCTAGCGGAAAAGGCTGAATGACATCTCTCCGTGGTGCATTTCCAAGAAGCAGGGGAGCGAGCTACTGGCTAACATACACGGCGGAGACTGCGGGCATCACTCCTCCTCGCGCACCCTGGTGGACAAGGTGTTCCGCAGCGGATTCTACTGGCCCATGGCACTCGACGTCGCTACCAAACTGGTAAGGTCCCGCGAAGATTGTCAATTTCACGCAAAGCATATCCACCAGCCCGCTCAAGGCCACCAAACCATCCCACTGTCTTGGCTGTTTGCGGTCTGGGGGCTGGACATCTTGGGCCCATTTCCTCGAGCGCCCGGGGGCTATCGATACCTCTACGTCGCCATCGACAAATTCACCAAATGGGCAGAGGTGGAGGTCGTTCCAACTATCCCTGCCGGCTCGGCAGTCAAGTTCATCAAAGGCCCCGTGAGCCGTTTTGGGGTCCCGAACCCCCTCATCACCATCAATGGCTCACAGTTTACCAGCAATATCTTAGGAACATATTGTGCTAACCTTGGAACGCAGATATGCTACGCTTCGGTGGCACACCTGCGAAGTATTAGCCAGGCCAAGCGTGCTAACGCGGAGGTGCTGAGGGTCCTCAAGGCGAGGACTTTCAAGAAGAAGCTCGAGGCCTGCAGCCAGGGCTGGTTGGATGAGCTCCAGTCCATCCGCACCACAACAACCAAGCCAACGGGCGGGACTCCATTCTTCCTCGTCTACGGAGCTGAAGCAGTTCTCCCCCATGAGGTCAAACATCGCTCCCCGCATGTCTTGGCATTTGACGAGGCATGCCAGGATGCCTCGCGAGGGGAGGACCTTGTCCTGGGGGAGGAACGTCGTCGACAAGCCTCGCTCCAAGCAGCGAGGTACCAGTAGGCACTGCGGTGGTACCACTGCCGCAACGTCCGCTCCAGGACACTCGAGGTGGGTGATCTCATCCTGAGGCTAGTGCTCTCCAGGGAAGGGCTGCATAAGCTCTCACCCATGTGGGAGGGCCTGTTCTGGATTGCCCGTGTCTCCAGGCCTGGCGCCACGCGCCTGAAGACGCAGGACGTGATCCCCATCCAGAATGCTTGGAACATCCAGCATCTTCGAAGGTTCTACCGATGAAGCAATGCCGCGTTCCTATGAAGATCTCTGCTCGTGACACTCTCACATAATAATGAGTGGGGTTGTACACACCCTGGAGTCTCTTGAGCGTCGCCCTTGGGCCGACTCCCTCCCATGTCTCAGTGGCAGCACTTAGCTCCACGCTCGTGAGAAGATGAAGACTAGCTTAGGCGCCGGACGCGGCTTTTTATTTTGCTTGCTTTCTGTAGCTGGTTTGCTTTTCTTGGAGTGAAATTTGGAGGTTTCCGTGATTTCTGTTTTCACGAGTTTGAATTCCTCTCCTTCTTATTCGCTCTTCTCACCTTTGCCCATGGGGGAGCGGCAGTTGCCCTTCGCTCCTTCGTGCACGTCCCGCGTGCGGGGGCTTGGTAGGTGTGTATGTTGGGCTAGCCCACGGCCACCCGCGCCGGAGCTCGGGTGCCCCAGGGCCCCGACGTTTTCGATCCTCACGAGACACCCTCGAACGAGCTCGTGGGCAATACATGCGGTGGAATGGTGTGTGGCCGACGATGGGGAAAAGAGGAGGAAGAAGAGGGAAAGATTGGAAAGAAGGTGCATTAAATCTCAATTCTGCTAGTACTACTACTAGGATATACCGTCATTCAGAGTGTAAATAGTTAGGCCGATGATATGTGAGTCTACCTCAAGATGTCCCCCCGCTCATTGCTCGCCCGCTCGCGCCATCTTCATCGGTAGCTCGCACGTACCATATCCCCCCGCTCACTGCTCGTCCACACACACCATCTTATTCTCTCCCTCGCCCGCCCGCATCGACTTCCCCGCTCACCCGTAGGCACTAAAAACCCCCCAATCAGTCATCGCCATAAAAAACCCTATGGAAGAACCGACTGACACACAGAGCCACGATTGGAATTCCCTCCTTTATGTTCTCTTGGAAAATATTTGTAATCATATGGACCTGCTGAGCGCTGTGCATTTGGCCGCATGATCATTGTCTATGTACCGTGTACTCGTCTGTAGCCGGCCGACCCTTTTCAAGACACCCTGCTTGCTGATGCCCAATTGATAACCCACAAGTATAGGGGTCAACTGTATCCTCTTTGGATAAGTAAGAGTGTCGAACCCAACGAGGAGCTTAAGGTAGAACAAATATTCCCTCAAGTTCTATCAACCATCGATACAACTCTACGCACACTTGACATCCGTTTTACCTAGAACAAGTATGAAACTAGAAGTACTTTGTAGGTGTAGGATAAGTTTGCAAGATAATAAAGATCACGTAAATAAAAGCTAGGGGCTGTCTAGATGAAGAAAAAATTAAGTTAGTTTTAGTAGAGAGCTTTTTGTCACAAGGAAGTTATTTGTCCCTAGGCAATCGATAACTAGACCGATAATCATTATTGCAATTTTATATGAGGGAGAGGCATAAGCTAACATACTTTCTCTACTTGGATCATATGCACTTATGATTTGAACTCTAGCAAGCATCCGCAACTACTAAAGATCATTAAGGTAAAATCCAACCACAACATTATAATGTATCAAGTACTCTTTACTCCCATATGCAACAACCCACTTAATCGGGTATGTGCTTCTGTCACTCACGCCACCCACCATAAGCGGATCATTAACATATTGCAACACCCTACATTGGGGATCCCTCACGCTTGCACGACATGGAGATCACCATAGGACAACACCAATAATAAAACATACAACTCAAACCAATCACGATCATCAATTAACCCATAGGACAAAACAGATCTACTCAAACATCATAGGATAGCCACACATCATTGGATAATAATATATAGCATTGAGCACCATGTTTAAGTAGATATTATAGCAGGGAGAAGAGATGTTACACCACTGCATAGAGGGGGAGAGAATTGGTGTTGATGATAGTGAGGTTGTTGGTGTAGATCGTCGTCACTATCCTTGTCCTGGTGGCACTCCGGCGTCACCGGGAGAGAGGGGGGAGAGCCCCCTCCTTCTTATTATTCCTTGACCTCCCCCCTATATGGGAGGAGGGTTTCCCCTCTAGTCCATGGCCTCCATTGAGGCAGAGGGGCAGGAGCCCCTTCGACATTGGATCTATCTCTCTATTTCACGACACCTCATTCTGGCCTTTCACCGTTTCTTAAATATTCGCATATCCCTAGCTCCGATTGGGCTGAAATTTTAACATGATTTTTATCCGGATATAAGCTTCCTTGTGGCCGAGGGACACCTCCAATTGACCTACGGGGTCACCAGAACCCCCTAGCCACACCCAGGGTACAGGGCACGCGTCTAGGGCTTGTGGCCGCCTCGGGCATCGTCTCGAGTTGATTCTTCTTCCAAAAAATCACATATATTACAAAATAATTATCCACAAATTTTTATCACGTTTGGACTTTGTTTGATATGGATTTTGTGTGAAACAAAAAACATGCACCAAACAGAAACTAGCACTCTGCACTGGATTAATATGTTAGTCCAAGAAAATCATATAAATTGTTGCAAAAATTATATAAAAGTTGTAGAATATTGGCATGGAAAAAACAACGACGGGGACATATCAACATCCCCAAGCTTAGTTCCTGCTCGTCCTCGAGTAGGTAAATGATAAAAATATGATGTGGAATGCTACCTAGCAGAATATTGATCATGTTATCTAATCATGGCATGAATATTAAGACATGAGTGATTCGAAACAATAGTCTACCAATTTGACATAAAAGACATCAATACTCGAGCATCCCAAAAAACAATCATGTCTTTCAAAATATCAATGCTAAAGAACGTTATCCCTACAAAATCATATAGCCTTGCCATGCTCCATCTTCTTAACACAAAATATAAATCATGCACTACCCCGGTGTCAGCCAAGCAATTGGTTCATACTTTTTAACGTGCTTCAGCTTTTTCAACTCTCACGCAATACATGAGCGTGAGCTATGGATATAGCACTATGGCTCGAATAGAATGCGGTGATAGAGGTCTATGTTGAGAAGAAAAAAATGAGAAAGTCTCGCATCGACTAGGTGGATCAACGGGCTATGAAGATGCCCACCAATCGATATCAATGCGAGGAGTAGTGATTTCCATGCAATAGATGCACTAGGAGCTATAAGTGTATGAAAGCTCAAACTGAAAACTAAATGGGTGTGCATCCAACTTGATTGCTCATGAAGACCTCGGGCACTTGAGGAAGCCCATCATCGGAATATACAAGCCAAGTTCTATAATAAAAAACTCCCATTAGTATATGAAAGTGACAATATAGGAGACTCTCTATATGAGAAACATGGTGCTACTTTGAAGCACAAGCGTGGAAAAAGGATAGTAACATTGCCCCTTCTCTCTTTTTCTCTTTTTTTGGTTTTCTCTTTTTTTTGGTTGGCACTTTGGCGTCTTATTTTTTCGGCTCTTTTGGCAATTGTAGCTTGTCGCATAACTCTTCACTTGCCAAGTTGTGGCAACTTCCTCGGTCAATGATGACCTTCATGGAACGTCCATTGATGCTCGCTTTTGTGTGTAGATGTGGCAATGTTGGTCCTTGTCTTGTTGGTGTTTAAGTGTGAAGACCTTGGATACAACGATATCAGGGCTCGGATGATTGTCACAAAAGACTTGATTTTCTTCATCCTCATTCACCTGACGATGCATGGACACATGCTCAAGCGCTTCCATTTCCTCTTCACTCATAGAGTCATATGCGCCATCGTCGTTGGTGATCATGGTACGCCGAGTGGGTCACTCAGACGTCTTGTGGCATCGGCCTTCACATGTGAAGCATTTGATGGAGCTCATCTTAACGGTCTCGTCGGTAGGAGTTGCAGATGATGAAGCTCTCAGCTTGAAGTTGCTTGTAGTTGGAGGACAACTTGATGATGTCGAAGTCTTCTAGTAACTTGACTTGTCATTGTTGCTTGTAGAAGGTTTGGTTGATGTGGGGGGCGACGAAGTCGTTGGAGCTTTATTGTATGAGTCGTGTTCTTGGAAGGGTACTTGGAGTACCTGTAGACCTCTTGCACTTGATATTGCGTCTTGGTAGCTTGGTGCACCAGCTCAATAAGGATGGAGTAGGGTTGGAAGTCGGTGATCTTCTTGATATGATGGTTGAGGCCATTCAAGAATGTTGTCATAGTTTGCTCCTCATCTTCCATGACATTAGCTCGAATCATGGCAATATCCATTTCCTTGTAATATTCTTCAACGGACTTGGTGCCTTGATTGAGGTGTTGCGATTTCTTGAATAAGTCACGGCTATAGTGTGTTGGCACAAAGCGCGCTCGCATGACATCATTCATTTGGTTCCATGTGGTGATCGGTGGCTCGCCTTTTGCTTCTCGTCTCTCATTGACTTGCTCCCACCAAATAAGGACATAATATTGAAACTCGAGATATGCCATGGCGATCTTCTTCTCCTCGTCATAGTTATGTAGACGGAAGATTTTGTCGACTTTCAATGCCCATGATAGATAGTCTTCGGGATCACTGCTTCCATAAAATATTGGCATGTTGAACTTGAGCTTGTCGTAGCATTGCTCTTCATTACGCGCTTGCCTATTGTGATGTCGCTCTTGGCGTGGAGGATTCTCAACCTCAAGTTTCTCTTGGCGTGGAGGGTTCTCGTTGTCTTGTTTCCCTTGACGAACTTGTGGTTCTTGTCGAGCTTGTTGTTCTTGTCGAGCTAGAGGACGAGCTTGTGGAGCTTGGCAGGGCAATCATGCTTGACGTCACCATTCTTGTAGTTCATCACGAAGTGCTTCTTGTGGCGGTGGCTCAGTCGGATTCAGGTCTTCGCAAAACCCGCTAAGTTCGAACACAGGGGCGTGAACGAAGATCTCTCCCACTCACGTCTACCTAGCGCCTCGCTCTCGTCTTGGTGGAAGGATTCAAGCAAACAACAAACAAGCACACAAGAGTTTATCCAGGTTCGGGCCACCGTGTGGTGTAAGACCCTACTTCCTGCTTTGGTGGATTGGCTCCGGGTGAGCTAGAGTATGAACTGATACAAGGGTTCCTGGGCTCAGGAGGAGAGCTCAGGAGGGTTAGGAGGCTAGTGCTCTTGCTCCTTGTGCGGTGGCAAAGTCTGTGAGTCGATCCCCTTGTGCGGTGGGAATCCTAGCTACTTATATAGGCGGCCACGGTCCTCTTCCCTCGAAATGTTCAGGCGGGAAGGGATTCCACAACGGCCATTTTTGAGCGGGAACACAAGGACGTTCCTACCCTGACAAAAGCAGTCTTCGCCTGCAAAAGAATCGGGCGATGACGCGGTGGTGGGCTCGACGATGACATCCTTCTTGTCGTCCTTGCAGTCTTCGGTCTCGTTGCACATATGAGGAAACCTTAGCCCCTCTCCTTGGGAACCAACGGCTGCGCTGTCTCCTTTGCACTGAAATGGCAACTGTGCCGCTGGCGGACGCTGGCACTCGCTGGCGCGGTGCGTCACTGCTGACATCACCGCCTCCTCTTGAGGCAGGCTTTGCCTTGGGTTCTCCGCCCCTCCGAAGCACCTTATCGAGGCTGCTCCTGAGGAGGTCTTGACGTCGTCCTTCTCGCGAGGCCTGGCCCCTCGCGAGGGTCTTGAGCAGCTGGTCGATCAGCTGGGCCATACCAGGCTGCTTGTAGGAGTGAGTCGCGGCCCGCAGATAGGCAAGTCTGGGCACCCTGGTTCCTAGTACGCCGACAGTATCCCTTGGGCCCAAGGTGCACGCGGAGTCGGCTTCGAGGCAAAGCCTTAGTCGAGGACGAAGCGCCGCGGGCCCCAAAGGTTGCGGGCCAGGCCGGCGTGCGACGGTTGGATGGGGCGTTGGCGGCCCCGCCTCCCACGCAGTCTTGGTAGTTGTGCGCCTTGCTAGCCGCATGACTAGTAGGGCTTCTCGCTGCCACTTCTCCTTCCTTCCTCCCAATCGCCCCTCTTTTCTGCTTGCCTTCTCTGCCCCCTCCTGCTTGCAGCCATGCTGCACGGGGCGAAGAGGAGAGGAGACGGCGAGGCTGCCGCGTCGCCGCCGGTACTCGAACCGGCGCTTGGTCGCTCCGCCATAGTGAACTAGGAGGGTCTGGACAAGGTGCGCCGCGCCTTGGCCGACGCAACCAACGAGTGGCTACCGACCCGAGTCTGGCTCGCCTCCCGGACGGTGAGGGATCTTGGCGCGAACGACATCTAGCTGCATCTCCATGCTATCTTCGGGGGTCTCGTTCCCCCTTTCTCCGCCTTCTTCTATGCAATGCTCGCGCATTACCAGATTCGGGCGTTACACCTGGACCCTGGGTCCATCGTCCTTCTTTCCGGATTCGCGTTCCTGTGTGAGGCTTTCGTTGGCGTTTCCCCTTCCGTGGCCTTGCTCCGCCACTTCTTTGCCCTCTCCTAGGTTGACGGGGGGCATCGCTCGGGGTGCGTGTCGTTGCGCGCGGTGGAGGCGACTGCTGCCTCCGGAATTGATTTCTCGCTTCATCCTAACACAGACGGGTTTCGCCGGCAATGGGTGTTCATCGACGCCGTTGCGTACAGCCCTCAATTTCATCTTCCCGATGCCCCGGCGGTGCCGAACTCTGGTTGGAGGCATGAAGCTCTTTTGGATCCTCGGGCGGAGCCAGTGATGCGCCGCCTGGCCAACTTGAACAAGAGAGGGTTGACCCTGGCGATGGTGGTGAGGGACTTCCTTGTCCTCCGTGTCGCCCCACTCCAGCGCCATTCCAATTCGATGTGGGTTCTCGATGATCGTGTGCATCTTCAACGGAAGCAGCTCCCTCCTGACATGATCGAGGGGCTGATGTGGCTGCTTGTTGGTGGAGTGCCTTAGGCTCACCCTGGTTCCGCGGTTCCCTTGTACTTGGCTCCAAAAGCCGGAAGGGCCCTTGCTGACAGGATGCCCCGCTTCGATGCGTGGGGGTTGGTCCCAGGAGGCACCCCCAATCCTCGCGATGATTCCTTGGTGGTATCCGGGCCCGCAAGCCCGTCCTTCCTTTCTGGGGCAGACGCATCTGGCGGAGCCCCTGGCCTTGGTTCGGCCCCATCCTTGGAGCGAGTGGACGAAGCCCCGGCGCCGGTGTTGGTGGAGGTGGCGGGCAGCGCTGAGGCTCCGCTGGCTCCTGAAACAGCCGAGGCGGAGGTGCAGCTGAAGGAAATATGCCATAGAGGCCATAATAAAGATGTTATTTGTATTTCCTTATATCATGATAAATGTCTTTTATTCATGCTAGAATTGTATTAACCGGAAACTTGATACATGTGTGAATACATAGACAAAATAGTATGTCCTTAGTATGCCTCTACTAGACTAGCTCATTGATCAAAGATGGCTATGTTTCCTAGCCATAGACATGAATTGTCATTTGATAAACGGGATCACATCATTAGGAGAATGATGTGATGGACTAGACCCATCCGTTAGCATAGCACTTTGATCGTTTAGTTTTTCTGCTATTGCTTTCTTCATAACTTATACATGTTCCTATGACTATGAGATTATGCAACTCCCGAATACCGTAGGAACACCTTGTGTGCTATCAAACGTCACAACGTAACTGGGTGATCATAAAGATGCTCTATAGGTGTCTCCTAAAGTATTCATGGTGTTGGCATAGATCAAGACTAGGATTTGTCACTCCGAGTGTCGGAGAGGTATCTCTGGGCCCTCTCAGTAATGCACATCACAATAAGCCTTGCAAGCAAATGACTAATGAGTTAGTCACGAGATGATGTATTACGGAACGAGTAAAGAGACTTGCCGGTAACGAGATTGAACGAGGTATAGAGATACCGATGATCGAATCTCGGGCAAGTAACATACCGATGACAAAAGGAACAACGCATGTTGTTATGCGGTTTGACCGATAAAGATTTTCGTAGAATATGTAGGAGCCAATATGAGCATCCAGGTTCCGCTATTGGTTATTGACCGGAGATGAGTCTCGGTCATGTCTACATAGTTCTCGAACCCGTAGGGTCCGCACGCTTAACGTTTGATGACGATCGGTATTATGAGTTTATGAGTTTTGATGTACCGAAGGTAGTTCAGAGTCCCGGATGAGATCACGGACATGACGAGGAGTCTCGGAATGTCCGAGACGTAAAGATTGATATATTGGACGACTATATTCGGACACCGGAAGTGTTCTGGAAAGTTTCGGAATTTACCGGAGTGCCGGGGGAGTTACCGGAACCCCCCGGGGGAATGATGGGCCCTGGTGGGCCATAGGGGAGAGAGAGGGCAGCAGCCAGGAGGTGGCTTGCCCCCTCCCTATGAGTAGTCCGAATAGTACTAGGGGAGGGGGGCACGGCCCCTCTTTCCCTCTCCCTCTCCCTCTCTTTCCTTCCCCCCTTTTCCTTCATTGGTGGACTCCTACTAGGAATAGGATTGCAATCCTATTCCTAGTAGGATTGCTCCCTAGCCGCACCATAGGAGGGCCGGCTGGCCTCCCCCTTGCTCCTTTATATACGGGGGCAGGGGGCACCCAAAGACACACAAGTTGAATTGTTCTAGCCGTGTGCGGTGCCCCCCTCCACAGAAACACACCTCGGTCATACCGTCGCAGTGCTTAGGCGAAGCCCTGCGCCGGTAGATACATCATATCCGTCACCACGCCATCGTGCTGACGAAACTCTCCCGTGAAGCTCAACTGGATCAAGAGCTCGTGGGACGTCATCAAGCTGAACGTGTGCTGAACGCGGAGGTGCCGTACGTTCGGCGCTTGATCGGTTGGATCGCGAAGAAGTTCGACTATATCAACCGCGTCACTTGACGCTTCCGCTTCCGGTCTACGAGGGTACGTAGACACACTCTTCCCTCTTGTTGCTATGCATCTAGTAGATAGATCTTGCGTGATCATAGGAAAATTTTAAAATAATATGTTCCCCTACAGTGGCATCATGAGCCAGGTCTATGCGTAGATGATATGCACGAGTAGAACACAATGAGTTGTGGGCGATACTAGTCATACTGCTTACCAGCATGTCATACTTTGCTTCGGTGGTATTGTGAGATGAAGCGGCCCGGACCGACATTATGCGTACGCTTACGCGAGACTGGTTTCGCCGTTATGAGCACTCGTTGATTAAAGGTGACTGGCGGGTGTCTGTCTCTCTCACTTTAGCTGAATAAAGTGTGGCTACGCCCGGTCCTTGTGAAGGTTAAAACAGCACATACTTGACGAAACATCGTTGTGGTTTTTGTATGCGTAGGTAAGAACGGTTCTTGCTAAGCCCGTAGCAGCCACGTAAAACTTGCAACAACAAAGTAGAGGACGTCTAACTTGTTTTTGCAGGGCATGTTGTGATGTGATATGGTCAAGACATGATGAGTTATACGGTTTTGTATGAGATGATCATGTTTTGTAATGTTATCGGCAACTGGCAGGAGCCATATGGTTGTCGCTTTATTGTATGAAATGCAATCGCCATGTAATTTCTTTACTTTATCACTAAGCGGTAGCGATAGTCGTAGAAGCAATAGTTGGCGAGACGACAACGATGCTACGATGGAGATCAAGGTGTCGCGCCGGTGACGAAGGTGATCATGACGGTGCTTTGGAGATGGAGATCAAAAGCACAAGACGATGATGGCCATATCATGTCACATATTTTGATTGCATATGATGTTTATCTTATTATGCTTCTTATTTTGCTTAGAACGACGGTAGCATTATAAGATGATCCCTTACTAAATTTGAAGGTATAAGTGTTCTCCCTAAGTATGAACCGTTGCGAAAGTTCGTCGTGCCGAGACACCACGTGATGATCGGGCGTGATAAGCTCTACGTTCAAATACAACGGGTGTAAGCTAGTTTTGCACACGCAGAATACTCGGGTTAAACTTGACGAGCCTAGCATATGCAGATATGGCCTCGGAACACTGGAGACCGAAAGGTCGAGCGTGAATCATATAGTAGATATGATCAACATAAGATGTTCACCATTGAAACTACTCCATCTCACGTGATGATCGGACATGGTTTAGTTGATTTGGATCACGTGATCATTTAGATGACCGGAGGGATGTCTATCTAAGTGGGAGTTCTTTAAATAATATGATTAAATTGAACTTTAATTTATCATGAACTTAGTCCTGATAGTCTTTTTGCATATCTATGTTGTTGTAGATCAATGGCCCGTGCTACCGTTCCTATGAATTTTAATGCATTCCTAGAGAAAGCTAAGTTGAAAGATGATGGTAGCAATTACACGGACTGGGTCCGTAACTTGAGGATTATCCTCATTGCTACACAGAAGAATTATGTCCTTGAAGCACCGCTAGGTGACAAGCCCCCTCCCGCTAATGTAGACGCTTTGAACGTCTGGCAGTCGCGGTCTGATGACTACACGATAGTTCAGTGTGCCATGCTTTACGGCTTAGAACCGGGACTTCAACGACGTTTTGAACGTCATGGACCATATGAGACGTTCCAAGCGTTGAAGTTAATATTTCAAGCAAATGCCCGGATTGAGAAATATGAGATTTCCAATAAGTTCTACAGCTGTAAGATGGAGGAGAATAGTGTGAAATATGAGATTTCCAATAAGTTCTACAGCTGTAAGATGTAAGATGCCCGGATTGAGAAATATGCCTCTACTAGACTAGCTCATTGATCAAACATGGCTATGTTTCCTAGCCATAGACATGAGTTTTCATTTGATCAACGGGATCACATCATTAGGAGAATGATGTGATGGACTAGACCCATCCGTTAGCATAGCACTTTGATCGTTTAGTTTTACTGTTATTGCTTTCTTCATGACTTATACGTGTTCCTATGACTATGAGATTATGCAACTCCCGAATACCGTAGGAACACCTTGTGTGCTATCAAATGTCACAACGTAACTGGGTGATCAAAAATATGCTCTACAGGTGTCTCTGAAAGTATTCGTGGTGTTGGCATAGATCAAGACTAGGATTTGTCACTCCGAGTGTCGGAGAGGTATCTCTGGGCCCTCTCGGTAATTCACATCATAATAAGCCTTGCAAGCAAATGACTAATGAGTTAGTCACGAGATGATGTATTACGGAACGAGTAAAGAGACTTGCCGGTAACGAGATTGAACTAGGTATAGAGATACCGACGATCGAATCTCGGGCAAGTAACATACCGATGACAAAAGGAACAACGTATGTTGTTATGCGGTTTGACCGATAAAGATCTTCGTAGAATATGTAGGAGCCAATATGAGCATCCAGGTTCCGCTATTGGTTATTGACCGGAGATGAGTCTCGGTCATGTCTACATAGTTCTCGAACCCGTAGGGTCCGCACGCTTAACGTTTGATGACGATCGGTTTTATGAGTTTATGAGTTTTGATGTAACGAAGGTAGTTCGGAGTCCCGGATGAGATCACGGACATGACGAGGAGTCTCGGAATGTCCGAGACGTAAAGGTTGATATATTGGACGACTATATTCGGACACCGGAAGTGTTCTGGAAAGTTTCGGAATTTACTGGAGTGCCGGGGGGGGTTACCGGAACCCCCCGGGGGAATGATGGGCCCTGGTGGGCCATAGGGGAGAGAGAGGGCAGCAGCCAGGAGGTGGCGCGCCCCCTCCCTATGAGGAGTCCGAATAGGACTAGGGGAGGGGGGCGCGGCCCCTCTTTCCCTCTCCCTCTCCCTCTCTTTCCTTCCCCCCTTTTCCTTCATTGGTGGACTCCTACTAGGAATAGGATTGCAATCCTATTCCTAGTAGGATTGCTCCCTAGCCGCACCATAGGAGGGCCGGCCAGCCTCCCCCCTTGCTCCTTTATATACGGGGGCAGGGGCACCCAAAGACACACAAGTTGAATTGTTCTAGCCATGTGCGGTGCCCCCCTCCACAGAAACACACCTCGGTCATACTGTCGCAGTGCTTAGGCGAAGCCCTGAGCTGGTAGATACATCATATCCGTCACCACGCCGTCGTGCTGATGAAACTCTCCCGTGAAGCTCAACTGGATCAAGAGCTTGTGGGACGTCATCAAGCTGAATGTGTGCTGAACGCGGAGGTGCCGTACGTTCGGTGCTTGATCGGTTGGATCGCGAAGAAGTTCGACTATATCAACCGCGTCACTTGACGCTTCCGCTTTCGGTCTACGAGGGTACGTGGACACACTCTTCCCTCTCATTGCTATGCATCTAGTAGATAGATCTTGCATGATCATAGGAAAATTTTAAAATACTATGTTCCCCTACAGCAGCGGCCTCTGGCCGAGGCGAGTCCGGGAAGCGCCACCTGATACGTCCAAAACGTATCTATAATTTCTGCTTGCTCCATGCCTCTTTTGGGTGATATTGCTATGATATTTATACACTTCCATACACTTTTGATCATATTTTGACTAACCTATTAACTCAGTGCACCCCAGTGCCAGTTTCTATTTTCGGCTGTTTTTGTATTTCAGGTTTTCACGTTACAAGAACTGCCAGGAAAAATCCAGAAAAATTATATAAAAAATCAGCGTTCCACAAACTACCGTGCGCCCGAAGGACAGCCGGGGGGGGGGGGCACCCGGGCTCCAAGTGCCCTGGCGGCGCCCCCCCCTGGGCCGCGCCGGGGGGCGCCTGGGCCCCCCGAGGCTCCTCCGATGCCCCCCTTTGGCATATATTTAAAGCGTCTCCCGAAACCCTCGGAACAAGAACTCTTTTCGCGATCCCATCTCTGTTCCGCCGCCGCCGCCGCTTCCAAGATCGGGAGCACCAAGAGAACTCTTCCCGGCACCCTGCTGGAGGGGAGGATCACCACCGGGAGCTTCTCCACCACCATGGACGCCTCCCGGATGAGTTGTGAGTAGTCTCCCTTGGACCATGAGTCCATGACCAGTAGCTATGTGATGTTCTCCTCCCATTCTTGTGCTTCACTAATTAGTCCTCGTGAGCTGCCCTACATGATCGAGGCACATGTGTAATCTTTATGCTGTTGCTATGATGAGTTTGCTGGGATCCGATGGATTATGAGATTATGTTCAGATTGTGTTTGAGTAATATATTTGATCTATCTCTTTTATATATGTTCGTAAGTAATTCTTGCATGTTCTCCGTTGTTATTTATTGCTTTGGCCAAGTAATAGGTAGTGACTCCAAGAGGGAACGTTATGCTTGATTGTGGGTTCATGCCCCTCGATGACTAGCTTGAGTGACAGAAACATGAGTCTAGGGGATGTGCTGTTGCCACAAGGAGGAAACCAACGGTGCTTGTGCCCGCGGGTGCAAGGATTGTTTACTTTACGCAAAGTTCTTTTAATGCAGTTGTCTGTTGCTTTGAGTTTACACTATGGGTGGGGCTCGCAACTTAATACCAGCGAGATGTTCTGGATAGATATCTCAAGGTGGATGATTAGTAGTAGATATTGATGGATTTCGGTCTACTTACTTTGGCGTACCGCCCATGCTTTGAACCTCTACCTTTCTTGCAATGTAGTCAGCATTGGTTTGCGCACATGGTCCTGTCAATTGCCCAGCTGTAATTCGTTTACCTCACATAGTTGTTTTATCGTCTTTTGGGAGAGAGACATCACTAGTGAACATCATGAGACTCCGGTCCATATTACCATCATTGATCACACCGCTATTTACTTTTCCGCTATTTACTTACTATTGCAATTATATCTATCACTATTATCACTTGCATTTGATCCTTTGTAAACTACAAGGCCGGAGGGATTGACAACCTCTCTGTACTCGTTGGGAGCAAAGTTATTTGTATCTGTGTGCAGGTCCACGTTGATTGCTAATATCTGGCGCCGTTAGCAGTTGACACCTTCTTGTTGAAACTGGGAGTCTCTGGGAAATCGATCCTTGGTATTACCAAGGGAAAACTTCTGCTACACTGCATCTCAAACCTTCCACTTGGGGTAACCAACGAGGGGTGAGAAGCCACCTAGCAAAGCAATTTCTGGCGCCGTTGCCGGGGACTCCACTCTTCAGGATAGGGGAGTTGCACGCTATCTTTTACCTTTGCTTTTTAGTCTTGTTAGTTTACCTTTCAGTTTTGCTTTAGTATCTTTTATCGAAAATCACAAAAATAGTTATCTCGTTCTTTAATTGTCATTATGTCGGGTCCTTTTGTCTTTGACGAGGCAGAAGTTCTAGATTTCCATCAAAGGGATGGGGAAAATATGAAGAAGGCATGGGACAAAATTTCTGATGCACATAGGAGAATTATGCCTTGGATACCTATAAAAATTGTGCTTAGAAATTTTTACCATGGTATTTTTAAGTGGTGTAAACACTCTCTTGACATTATAGCCGAGGAAGATTTCCTAGAATGTGATGAAGCTAGAGCTCTTGAAATTATACATGGTCTATCTAGTTACTTTGTTTATGATCATAATTTTGATACTATCATAGATAGACTTGTGACTATTGAAGAGAGAATGGATGCTCTAGACTTCATGAAAGTAGAGAAACCCAAACCCAATAAGAGAGATATTTTGGAAATAGATAATGATTGGGAGCCTCTTGTTAGGATTTGTATCTCTAATCAAGACTTCCTTGCTTATTGTGATATTGGATCTATGGTTTCTACTATGCCAAAAATTGTTCATGATTCTTTAAAATTTAACATGGATAGATTATCATCTCATCATGAACACACTAATGGAGATATTTCTGAAATCCAAGGAAGAATAAAAGATGTACCAGTTAAATTCCTTAAAGGGATTGCAATGATTGATTTCTTCATCATGGAGCCAAACCAAGGAAATATAGTGCTTGGAAGGGACTTCCTCCGAGCAGTTAAAGGCTTCATCGATATAGGTAAGGGACAAATCCGCTTACGCGGGAAGGCAAAAGGTGTGTACCCCTTTCCTAGAAGGAACAAGAGTGAACTTGTTGAGGAACCATTTGAAGCAATCTATAGCTCCGATTATTATGATGGTTATTGATTCCTCTTTGCATTATGCCTAGCTTAAAGGCATAAAAGAAAGCGCTTTTGGGAGGCAGCCCACATGAATAAATTTATTTTGCTTTTGTTGTGTCTTGATGTTGTTACTACTGTAGCATCATCATTGTATCTTTGCTTTTCAATTTTGTGCCAAGTGTAGCCTATGATAGCTAGAAAGTTCAAAAGTTGTGAGGTGCTGTCCAGGAAACAGATTCTGTCCTTGGATAGAAAAATTCATATAAAATAACCAGATCATCTTTTGGTCTGAATTGTTTCGACAACGTTCTCTATATAATTGTCTTTCGTGCGTCTGTTCTGAGTTTTTTGATTAGAGTTGCAGAAGTGCCCCGAACAAATCAATTACTACCTGCTATTCTGTTTTTCACAGATTCTGTCCTGTTTTGCTTTTCCTTCATTTTGCAAACCAAGAGCTTGCTTTTTATTTGCAAAAACCTTTTGGCAATCTTGAGAAACAGTAGACCTTCAAGAATATCTTTATTTCCAGCAAGGTACAATTATTTTATTATGGGTACTAACCTCGCTAATCAGATTATGATGAGTTATGTATGAAGGGAGTTTTCAAGTGTGCGAGGGAAGATGATAAAAAGATTCAGGAGTGTCAACCGCTCAAGCTTGGGGATGCCCCCGTGCACCCCCAAGAAATATTCAAGGAGACTCAAGCGTCTAAGCTTGGGGATGCCCCCGTGCATCCCCTTCTCCATCAACATTATCAGTTCGTCTTTCGTTCCACTATATTTTAATCACTTCATGTGTTATGTGCTATGCTTGGAGCGTCTTGCTTTTAGTTTCCTTTTTAGTTTTTCATAATGAGTCGGAACTCAGCGTTCTTTATGTGGGAGAGAAACACGCTCCACTTCTACCTAGAACATAACATAGAATTTTCATGACTATCTTTGCTGTGTGTGTTCTTTGTCTTTTAATAGCTACTATCATGCTCTGCTCTTAGTATTCATGCTTATCTTTTTAAAGAGCTTTTGTTTAGTTGGTTGCTTGAACTCTCTTTAATTACCATGCTCACCTTATTAAGAGAGTTTGCTTCCATTGCATTGGTTGATATGTCTATGATAAAGATGCTACGTGCATGATGGCGCTTAGTAGTTCATGTTTTCTTATGGTTAGTCTCAAATAGCTGGAGGATTCCCAATGAGTTATTGGAGTACCAACATGATTTGTTTGTCAATGATGTGGTATGGTTTAGTAATATCTTCCTTCGAGAATTTATTTTGATTGACTTGGCGTATGCTCACGCATATTTAAGACTGTAAAGAAAGTCTGTCAAGCCTTGATGATCTTTTGTTTCTGAGTAGCGATATAACTTCCATGCCTGATTCAATGTTGCTTTGTCGCTCTGCATGATTATGACCGTCATTGCTCTCTTAGTTGGTCGCTCCCAGTCTTTTGCTAACCTCCACCTGTACTAAGCGGACTGACTGCTTGTGCATCCACATCCTTTTAAACCAGTTATGCCATATGAGTCCACCATACCTACCTATATGTGGTATTTCACCGCCACTCCAAGTAAATTTACATGTGCTACCTTTAAAACCTTCAGGTTTTGCAATACATAGCTCATGGGAAAGTAGCTTAAAAACTATTGTGGTAAAGAATATGTTGCTTATGTATCTTATTTTCTTATAAGTTGCTTGCTGAGCGGTAACCATGTTTCTGGGGACGCCATCAACTGTTACACTTTTGTTGAATATCATGTGAGTTGCTATGCATGTTCGTCTTGTCTAAAGTAAGGGTGATTTGCCATGGGTTGAATGGTTTGAGTATGCATATTGTTAGAGAAGAACATTGGGCCGCCAACCAAAGCCATGTATCATGGTGGAAGTTTTAGCTTGGACATTAATCCTCAATCTCTTATGAGAATATGCTTAAGCATTAAAGAGGAGTCCATTATCTATTTTCTATCTTGTCCCGGTATGGACGCCCTCAAGTTGAGATCTATCAAAAACGAGAAATCAAATGCGATCAATCTCCTTGGACCTTTGTACAGGTGACATAGAGGTACCCCTTTGTGACACTTGGTTGAAACATATGTAATGCAATGACAATCCATGGAAATCCGAGCTAATTAGGACAAGGTGCGAGCACTATTGGTATTCGATGCATGAGGCTTGCAACTTATAGGATGTCTTATGCATAACACATATGAAGTACTACTACCGTTGCCAAAATTGTTTCTATGTTTTCAAAATAAAAAGCTCTAGCACATGAGTAATCCCTGCTTCCCTCTGCGAAGGGCCATTCTTTTACTTTTATGTTGAGTCTCCACCTTCTTTCTTCAAAGCACCAACTACTGAGAGCATGATTGTCATTCTGAGTGTAATGTGCATTGTCCCAAAGTAGCATTGTCTTTTGCATGATTGTGATATCGTTTATTTTGAAATCATTGTATCTAGTCATCACTTAAACCTTGGAGGTGCCCCTGCATTTATGTTTTGCTTCACTAAAGGGGGCAAGCTAGATATCACTTTATCATATTTGCACATCATGTTCATTGCAAATCTTTTTGATGTTTCAGTATCATATTGTAAAACTTTCAGTTCTTTGTGATTTTCTCATGAGGCAACTTAATTACTACAGATTCATTGTCTCAGTAAGCTTTTGTCATATGACTATGAAAAAGTCCTATATGGTTAATAGCATGTCACCACAGAAATTATTCTTGTTATCATTTACCTACTCGAGGACGAGCAGGAATTAAGCTTGGGGATGTTGATACGTCCAAAACGTATCTATAATTTCTGCTTGCTCCATGCCTCTTTTGGGTGATATTGCTATGATATTTATACACTTCCATACACTTTTGATCATATTTGGACTAACCTATTAACTCAGTGCACCCCAGTGCCAGTTTCTGTTTTCGGCTGTTTTTGTATTTCAGGTTTTCACGTTACGAGAACTGCCAGGAAAAATCCAGAAAAATTATATAAAAAATCGGCGTTCCAGAAACTACCGTGCGCCCGAAGGACAGCCGGGGGGGGCACCAGGGCTCCAGGCGCCTTGGCGGCGCGCCCCCCCTGGGCCGCGCCGGGGGGGCGCCTGGGCCCCCCGAGGCTCCTCCGATGCCCCCCTTTGGCTTATATTTAAAGCGTCTCCCGAAACCCTCGAAACAAGAACTCTTTTCGCGATCCCATCTCTGTTCCGCCGCCGCCGCCGCTTCCAAGATCGGGAGCACCAGGAGAACTCTTCCCGGCACCCTGCCGGAGGGGAGGATCACCACCGGGAGCATCTCCACCACCATGGACGCCTCCCGGATGAGTTGTGAGTAGTCTCCCTTGGACCATGAGTCCATGACCAGTAGCTATGTGATGTTCTCCTCCCGTTCTTGTGCTTCACTAATTAGTCCTCGTGAGCTGCCCTACATGATCGAGGCACATATGTAATCCTTATGCTGTTGCTATGATGAGTTTGCTGGGATCCGATGGATTATGAGATTATGTTCAGATTGTGTTTGAGTAATATATTTGATCTACCTCTTTTATATTTATGTTCGTAAGTAATTATTGCATGTTCTCCGTTGTTATTTATTGCTTTGGCCAAGTAATAGGTAGTGACTCCAAGAGGGAACGTTATGCTTGATTGTGGGTTCATGCCCCTCGATGACTAGCTTGAGTGACAGAAACATGAGTCTAGGGGATGTGCTGTTTCCACAAGGGGGAAAACAACGGTGCTTGTGCCCGCGGGTGCAAGGATTGTTTACTTTACGCAAAGTTCTTTTAATGCAGTTGTCTGTTGCTTTGAGTTTACACTATGGGTGGGGCTCGCAACTTAATACCAGCGAGATGTTCTGGATAGATATCTCAAGGTGGATGATTAGTAGTAGATATTGATGGATTTCGGTCTACTTACTTTGGCGTACCGCCCATGCTTTGAACCTCTACCTTTCTTGCAATGTAGTCAGCATTGGTTTGCGCACATGGTCCTGTCAATTGCCCAGCTGTAATTCGTTTACCTCACATAGCTGTTTTATCGTCTTTTGGGAGAGAGACAGCACTAGTGAACATCATGAGACTCCGGTCCATATTACCATCATTGATCACATCCGCTATTTACTTTTCCGCTATTTACTTACTATTGCAATTATATCTATCACTATTATCACTTGCGTTTGATCCTTTGTAAACTACAAGGCCGAAGGGATTGACAACCTCTCTGTACTCGTTGGGAGCTAAGTTATTTGTATCTGTGTGCAGGTCCACGTTGATTGCTAATATCTGGCGCCGTTAGCAGTTGACACCTTCTTGTTGAAACTGGGAGTCTCTGGGAAATCGATCCTTGGTATTACCAAGGGAAAACTTCTGCTACACTGCATCTCAAACCTTCCACTTGGGGTAACCAACGAGGGGTGAGAAGCCACCTAGCACCACCTCAGGGAGCGAGGCGCCGGCTGCGGGCGCCTGCTCCGGCCTTGCTCCGGGACTAGGCATATCTGCCTCAGGCAGCCTCCCGCCGTCCTTCGCGACGCTAGGCAAGAGGCGGAGGCTGAAGGGCGTCTTTGGTCCTGCTTCGAGGGTCTTGAAGAGGATGAAGCTGACTATACCAAGCAGGTGCGTGTGTTTCGGTTCTCCCCGTCTCTCTTAGTGCGGTTCCGCTGACCTCTTGATCTGCAGGGTGTCTTCTGCTTCATCCGCGAGTCACCCGGCGAGGCCCGCAGGAGCTTCTGCCTGCATCCCTTCTCCGGACCAAGTCGGGCCTTCAGGAGGCCATGCGCGGGCCCTCGAAGTCGCGCCCGGGTCTTATTGCGCAGGTCGTGTCCCCAGCCCCCAAGCGTCCTTGGGGCTAGGCAGTCCTGGTACATCGGGAGCCCGCTCCGTGCTCAAGGTCTTGCCTTCACCATGGGTCAGCCAGCCCTTGAGGCGTCTTGAGCAGCTGTCCGTCCGTCAAGGTCATACCTGCTCCCATGGGCGTATCCAGCGTGTGTGCAAGGTGTGCCGTGGCACACCCAAATATTTGAGAATTTTATTTTTACCATATAGTTTTTTAGCTCAAATGAAAGCACAAGCCAAGCTCACTTCACATGAGCGGTTGAGCGAGCAAAAAGAGGCGGCTAGGGTCAAGCACAGCGCAACATAGCAACCCGAGAGCATCTACAGTCGTAATACGCAAATCTAGGACTCCAAATGCATGTGGACGCGTTTGGATGCGTTCACAATCCCTACCGAAGGAGACGTCCGTCGGACCATCAGTTTTCCAGGCGATTCGGCGTGGGAGCCTGACATCGGTCCGATGTGGCAGAGGCGCTTAGGCGGTCCCATATCCACTGCATACTTGAGGAGCCCGGGCGCGCTATCAAGACGTGCTACCAGTCGGCCGCTCAGGACGCGCTACCGCTCGGTCGCTCCTTGCCTCCTTCCACCAGCCATCAGGACGCGCTACCGCTCGGTCGCTCCTTGCCTCCTTCCACCAAGACATGGCGACGCACCGACATTCACCTCCTTGATCGGAGCAAGCACGCGACGACGCTTGCCTCCCATTATTATTCCTGACCACTGTCGTCGTTCCAGGACCGGTCTCCGGAGTCCGGCGGAGCTACATGCTGCAACTCTTACCTAGTGATGTAATTTTTTACTTGTGCTTCTTTCATGTAAGACTACTTGTATTGTAATTGAGCACATTTAAGATATATTTTGTGAAATAAATTGATGAGAGATGTTAATTGAGGTATTTATGTTATTCTTTTGCCATATTTTGTATGAGACTTGAATTAGGTAGGAAAAAATTAAAGTGTGCACACCCTTCATTTTATTCCTGGGTCTGCCACTGCCTGCTCCCAGCGCCGGAGGTGCCGCGCGCCTCCGGAACTAGCTCCGAGGTACATGCTAAACCCGCGGAAGAGGAGGAGCCCCCTTTGGGCGACACGGGTGTCGGGGACGAGCCCGATCGTCTTCTGGAACTTGCGGTGCGCCGGGGTGTGGTCCGCCATGGCCTTGTGCGGGAGGCGTCGGACGCCCTGAAGCGTCTCGAGGTCGAGGTTGCTGAAGTTGATGAGCGTGTCGAGGCCGAGGTTCTGCATCTGGCGAGGGGTTGGCGCCAGCTGAGGGCCGCCATCAACCTAAGCCAGATGCAGCACGAAACCGCCCTGAGGAAGGCGGAGGCGTCGGTCGCCGCAACTCAGGAGGCTTACGACCGTGCCCTAAAGGAGGCCCGAGACGCCGAGTGCCGCTGCGCGGCCGCGGAGGAGCGTGAGCGCGAGCTCGAAGCTTCAAACACCGCGCTTGAGTGCCAGGTTCGTGCCCGAAGGGTTGCCCTTGCTGCACCTGTGGCTGACGATGATAGTCCCGCTGGCCTCTCGGCACGGGAGGAGGCGCTGGCAGTTGAGGCGATGGAGCTGAGCATGGAGCGCGAGCGCCTAGAGACAATGGAGCACCAACTAGCCGAGGCCGAGGGCAACCTTGATGACCGTGAGGTCGCGGCGAAGAAGGCTGCTGGGGAGGCGGAGCGCCTCCGGAAGGATTACCGCCAGAAGCTGGGGCTTCACGAGACTCGCTTTGCTGACAAGCGCAAGGAGCTCCAGAAGGAGATCTCGATACTTAAGAGTAGCCTGGCGGATGCCGAGCGTCGCCTGTTGGTGTCGGAGAAGTCTCATGTTGCAGCCAAGCGTCGCGAACGGTCGTCGATGAAGGCTCGTGCCAAGGCGGAGCGTCGCGAGCGAGTGTCGAAGAAGGCTCGCGCCGCCGCCAGGGCGGAATTGTCCTGCCTCCACCAGCAAGTGGAGGACGTTACCACCCTCGCGGTTTGAACCTCTGAGGAGGCTGCACGAGTCCGTGGAATGCAGCACACCCGCTCGGAGATGTTTGAGGCCCTGCGGCACCGGGCCGGCCGGGCCCTAGGAGAACTTCTTGGCTCGGGGGTCGCTGGCCCCCTGGTAAATGACGACGCAGGGTACCTTAGGTTCTTTACCAGGGTGGTGGCGTGCCTCGAAGGCGGGGTCAGGAAGGCTCGGCAGCGCGTCGAGGAGCAAAGCCGCGACATCCTGAGGAGCGTGGTTTCCCGTATCTTCGGCAACTTGCACCGTCTTGACTCTCATGCGGACTTCGAGGCCCTACTGGAGGCTGCACCTGCGGCGGTCGTCGGCCCCTCGGAGAATTGGGTGAGCGACCATGTGGACGCGTTGGTGACGGAGCTCGTTCCAGCTATCGAAGACGCGCCGGCGCCTGATGGGGGAGACACCAACAGTTCCGGTGATGGCATTGATGCTTAATTCCGTTCCTACCATAAATTTGCTTTTTGGTTGTGGCTCCAAAGTCGGGTGAGGCGGGTGTCACCAGGTTTATACCTTTGATGATGTAATTGAACACTGTACGGATGGGTTTTTAAGTACTCCCTTGTTTGCTCCTGAGGTCGTGGCCTCAAGTCCTTGTCGCGCGTCGGGACGGAGCGTCCGCCGGCCTCGTCTGGGCGCGCCTCGCGAGTACCTGCTGTGAGCGCAAGAGTGGTTGGCGGTCCGGCTGCGGACCAGACAGAACGTGCGCCCATGCCTCGGCCCCTGCTCGCGAGGAGTGACAGGGCGGGGTTGCGGACATAGCCTGGCTTGGCTAAGCAAAACGAAAAGATGAACTGGCGAAAAAACACGATGGAAATCGCGAAACACAGATAAAAATCTCCCTTTATTCAAGAAACGAGTCACGCGACGGCGAGATCGGCCTGAGAAGGCAGATACAGAAGGAGCAAATGTGAATAGCAAAAGGAGGGGCCGCGTCCGGCCCCTGAGCAGGTCTTCGGTCTTCTCTCCAGCGCGGAGCGTAGGGCTACCACCGACAGATGTGGGCATAGCCATTGGGGGGCAGTGTCGACGGCCAGCGCGGAGCATGGTGCTTCCACTCGGCGTGGGAGGGATCCTCCGAGGTCCTAGGGCGACGCTCCGGAGACTCCGGGGCGTGTACATCCCCACTCATTATTACGTGAGAGTGTCATGAGCGGAGATCTTCTGACGTGCCCGCCCCTTCGCTTTGAGGGCCCCGCCCCGTGCTAGTCCGCTCCCTCATGAACTCACCCGAAGGCAGCATCCATGAAGTGGGACACTGCGCATGATGGGGGATGGGACCTTGGCCATAGGCCCCCCCTCCGAGCACCAGGCGCGCCGCTTACGCGATCTCCGAACGCGTTTCGCCCTTGAGGGCTAACGTCGCTCAAAGACGCGGCGTCCTGAGGTGCGAGGGGGACCCCGCCCTACCCACGCTCCTAATGGCCCCTGAGCCCTTACTGATCAGGGCCGATCCCAACGGGTACGGGATTTCGTGAGCAGGGGGACGGTGCTGCAGTCTTGGGCCCTCCTAATGCGTGTAGGACGGGTTGCCGTACTGCCTCCAGACGCACCCTCCACAGCCCGGGGGATGGTGCGCCAGGAGGCGCGGCGTCTTGAGGTTGAACGGAGGGGGGAGAAGGCCCCTCCCCGCGTGCATCGTACCCGCCGCCAATGAGCCCCTGGTGAAATCCAGGGCGGGCCATGCGCGACGGGTCATGCGCGGGGGGACGAGGGCCTGACCCGGGCCTTCCCTCCCCTTTTCTGTCTTGATGTGGCATCCAGAGACATTGTCTCTGGCCCAGGCCTACAACAATGTCTCTGGCCCAGGCTGTAGGCCACGGGCCAACAATGTCTCTGGCCCAGTCCTACAGCCGGTTCGCGCAAGGGGGCTGTAGGCCACGGGCCAACAATGTCTCTGGCCCAGGCCTACAGCCAGAGGCATTGTTGGCCCGTGGCATACAGCCGGTTCTGTGGGGCCTGCCCCCGCAGGCACCGGCGTGCGTCTCATCCGCGCTCCATGGCCGTGGGCGATGATGGTGGTGGGTCGAGGGTCATGAGTGGGGGACCCGCCTCCTGACCTCCCGCTCCTAAGCCCCCTTGCGCCGACGCCTGATTGCATATGGCGTTTGGCATAGCCCTGAGGTCGCTCTCCGGCGGCTCCTCGACGGGGGCGGTTTCTGAATACAAAGGGCTTCGAGGCAAAGGGGCGGCGTCATATGCAGGGTTCAGCGGATCATACTCCATGTCGCCTTCGTAGGTCGCCGCGGGTCTTGACCATACGGGCGACCGGGTGTGGCTGAGGCGGCACCCGGTCCCCGACATCGTCGTGTGGACGCAGAACGGCTCGGCTCCGGTGCTGGCGGCGTCAAGGAGCTCAGCCACCCTGAGGAGCAGTGCGTCGTGGCCGCTGTCGAGCAGCCGGCACCTTAGCAGTTCTCTAGCCACCAGTATAGCAGCCCTCATGTTCGCCATTTCGCGCCAGTCCCGCGAGCTTAACGCCGCGTGTTCGGCCGCCCGTGTTACCACGCGTCCTTGGCATCGACTGGGCGGAGGATGCTGCCGGTCCTTCGGCGGCAGGTTGGCAGTGCTCATCGTGCTGTCGGCCCCGATCAAAGACGGGTGGCAGCGGGTCCCGCGACTGAAGGGCGATGCGTGAGCGGCACGAATGCCACGGGCTTCCGCACGCGTCTGGTGCACCTCCGCCATCGTGGTCGCGGTTTGTTGGAGCTGGGAGACGCGGGGTTGGCGGACAAGAGCGGGCGAGGTCGTCAGAGAGGCAAGATCTCGATACGCCCCCTACCTGGCACGCCAAATGTCGGATTCAGGGCTCCGCAAAACCCGCTAAGTTCGAACTCAGGGGCGTGAACGAAGATCTCTCCCACTCACGTCTACCTAGCGCCTCGCTCTCATCTCGGTGGAAGGATTCAAGCAAACAACAAACAAGCACACAAGAGTTTATCCAGGTTCGGGCCACCGTGTGGTGTAAGACCCTACTTTCTGCTTTGGTGGATTGGCTCCGGGTGAGCTAGAGTATGAACTGATACAAGGGTTCCTGGGGTCAGGAGGCGAGCTTAGGAGGGTCAGGAGGCTAGTGCTCTTACTCCTTGTGTGGTGGCAAAGTCTGTGAGTCGATCCCCTTGTGCGATAGGAATCCTAGCTACTTATATAGGCGGCCACGGTCCTCTTCCCCCGAAATGTTCAGGCGGGATGGGATTCCACAACGGCCATTTTTGAGCGGGAACACAAGGACGTTCCTACCTTGATAAAAGCAGTCTTCGCCTGCAAAAGGATCGGGCGATGACGCGGTGGTGGGCTCGACGATGACATCCTTCATGTCGTCCTTGCGGTCTTCGGTCATGTTGGCGTTGAGATCTTCCATGTGGTTGACAACAGTAGTGTTGAAGTATTCTCTTGTTCGCTCTTAGGAATGCCTCAAGTCGGTGGCGAGTAGCTCAATGCGCTCGTTAATAGCTTCATTCTCTTAATGTAGAGCTCGTTGAACACCAAATAGGAGAAGCTTGGTGACATAGGTGTTCGGTTCTTGAGGTTCTTCGAATAGCGGGTTTGAAGGTGTACTTCGCCTATCCATCATCGCAAGGAAATATGTGAGTGGGAGAAAGGAAGAACTAGACCAAATGTACCTTATCCAATGTTGAAGAAAGATCAATGATCACTCAATAGTGTAGTATGGAAATATCACAATTGGTACCGGATCTTGTCAATTCTTACACCTACACAAGTAAAGCCTTTGGAGTAGCTCGGTGAGGATAGTGGCACAAAATTTATGCAATTGTTAGCAAGACTCAATGATGTTAAAAATTTTGGCTCTTTCTCTTTTGAGCTCTTTTGTTGGCCACTTATGCAAAATGTCCGAACCAAGATAGCAATTGTGTATGCCGAACACTCTTGTGTCACACAATATGAGATGATGATACCAATATATGATGATATGGTGTGTATGCAATGTAGACGATGATCACTAATGTGCACAATTAGCGTGGCCCGGCAATACTCAAGTGGCTAGTATCAATAGGAAATTACGCAAAATGGTATATGGGTGACAATGCAATGGCAAGGAAGTAGACAAATATGTTGTCGATGTTACCGTCCTTGCTTACTGTTGAAAGGATCGATATGGTTGACTAGAAGGGGGTGAATAGGCAACTAACATTTTTTTAGCTTTTCTTTACCAAATTAAACTTAACATCAAAATAGGTTGTCAAGATGTGCAACTAGGTGAGCAACCTATATGATGCAACAACAACAACCACACAAGCAAGCAAGGGATACAACACAATAAAAGCTTGCACAAGTAAAGGTAAGAGATGACCAAGAGTGGAACCGGTGGAGACAAGGATGTGTTACCGAAGTTCCTTTTCTTTGAGAGGAAGTATGTCTCCGTTAGAGCGGTGTGGAGGCACAATGCTCCCCAAGATGCCACTAAGGCCACCGTATTCTCCTCACGCCCTAGCACAATGCGAGAGATGTTGTGATTCCACTAATGGTGCCCTTGAAGGTAGCGACCCAACCTTTACAAACAAGGTTGGGGCTATCTCCACAACTTAATTGGAGGCTCCTAACGACACCACGAAGCTTCACCAAGATGGAATATGGCTTCGAGGTGACCTCAACCGTCTAGGGTGCTCAAACACCCAAGAGTAACAAGATCCGCAAGGGATTAGTGGGGGTATCAAATTTCTCTTGGTGGAAGTGTAAATCGGGGCCTTCTCAACCAATCCCTAGAAAATCAACAAATTTGATTAGCTAGGGAGAGAGATTTGGCGAAAATGGATCATTGAGCAACAATGGAGCTTGGGGAGGGAAGAGGTGATCTTCTTGGGGAAGAAGACCCCCTTTATATAGTGGGGGAAAAGATCCAACCGTTACCCACTAACTCAGTCCGCGGCAAGCGGTACTACCGCACAGAGTCGCGGTACTACCAGACCAGGTCGTGGTACTACCGCATGCATGTGCGGTACTACCGCTAGTGCGGCAGTGACCAGGCGAGGCCCTGTTGCACTAGGCAGCGAGCGGTAGAACCGCCAGAGCAGTACTACCTCGCACCCTTGCGGTACTCCCGCAAGGCAGGGCTCAACTGGACTGAAAGACGGTGCAGACAAAATAAATTACGTTCGTGGCTAATTCCATTGAGCAAAGGACTGTGCAAAAGTCCGGCATGGTACTACCGCTCACTGATGTCTACTATGCAACCTTCTTCTTATAGACGTTGTCAGGCCTCCAAGTGTAGAGGTTTGTAGGACAGTAGCAAGTTTCCCTCAAGTGGATGACCTAGGGTTTATCAATCCGTGGGAGGCATAGGATGAAGATGGTCTCTCTCAAACAACCCTGCAACCAAATAACAAAGAGTCTCTTGTGTCCCCAACACACCCAATACAATGGTAAATTGTATAGGTGCACTAGTTCGGCGAAGAGATGGTGATACAAGTGCAATATGGATGGTAGATATAGGGTTTTGTAGTATGAAAATATAAAAACAGCAAGGTAACTAATGACAAAAGTGAGCACAAATGGTATTTCAATGCTTTGAAACAAGGACTAGGGTTCATACTTTCACTAGTGCAAGTTCTCTCAACAATTATAACGTAATTGGATCATATAACTATCCCTCAACATGCAACAAAGAGTCACTCAAAATTCACTAATAGCGGAGAACAAACGAAGAGATTATTGTAGGGTACGAAACCACCTCAAAGTTATTCTTTCTGATCAATCTATTCAAGAGTCCATAGTAAAATAACAAAAAGCTATTCTTTCCGTTCGATCTATCCTAGAGTCCGTACTAGAATAACACCTTAAGACACAAATCAACCAAAACCCTAATGTCACCTAGATACTCCATTGTCACGTCAAGTATCCATGGGCATGATTATACGATATGCACCACACAATCTCAGCTTCATCTATTCAACCAACACAAAGAACTTCAAAGAGTGACCCAAACCTTCTATCGGAGAGTCAAGATGAAAACATGTGCCAACCCTTATGCATAGATTGCCTAGGTCAGGGAACCCGCAAGTTGATCACCAAAACTTACATCAAGTGAATCAATAGAATACCCCATTGTCACGACGGGTATACCACGCAAGACATACATCAAGTGTTCTCAAATCCTTTAAGACTCAATCTGATAAGATAACTTCAAAGGGAAAACTCAACCCATTACAAGAAGGTAGAGGGGGAGAAACATCATAAGATCCAACAATAATAGCAAAGCTCGCAATACATCAAGATCGTGCCTTCTCAGGAACAAGAGAGAGAGAGAGAGAGAGAGAGAGAGAGAGAGAGAGAGAGAGAGAGAGAGAGAGAGAGAGAGATCAAACACATAGCTAACGGTACATACCCTCAGCCCCGAGGGTGAACTACCCCCCCTCGTCATGGAGAGCACCGGGATGATGAAGATGGCCACCGGAGAGGGATTCCCCCCCTCCGGCAGGGTGCCGAAACGGATCTACATTGGTTTTCGGTGGCTACAGAGGCTTGCAGCGGCGGAACTCCCGATCTAGGTTATGTTCTGGAAGCTTGCGTATATATAAGAGGTGTTGGAGTCGGGAACAAGTCAGGGGGGTCCCCGAGGCGGCCACGAGATAGGGGGCACGCCTAGGGGGGTAGGGCGCGCCCCCACCCTCGTGGTGGCCTTGGGACTCTTCTGGCCCATCTCCGGTACTCCGCGGGCTTCTTCTGTTCCAAAAACAACCTCCGTGCAATTTCACGTCAATTGGACTCCGTTTGGTATTCCTTTTCTGCGATACTCAAAAACAAGGAAAAAAAGAGAAACTGGCACTAGGCTCTCGGTTAATATGTTATTCCCAAAAATCATATAGAATAGCATATAAATGCATATAAAACATCCTAGATGGATAATATAATAGCACGGAACAATAAAAAATAATAGATACGTTGGAGAGGTATCAAGCATCCCCAAGCTTAATTCCTCCTCGTCCTCGAGTAGGTAAATGATAAAAAAATTGATGTGGAATGCTACCTAACATATTTGTCAATGTAATTTTCTTTATTGTGGCATGAATGTTCAGATTCGAAAGATTCAAGACAAATGTTTAATATTGACATAATAATAATAATACTTCGAGAATACTAACAAAGCAATTATGTCTTCTCAAAATAACATGGCCAAAGAAAGTCCATCCCTACAAAATCATATAGTTTGCCTATGCTCCATCTTCGTCACACAAAATATTCAAATCATGCACAACCCCGGTTTCAGCCAAGCAATTGTTTCATACTTTATTATTCTCAAACTTTTTCAACTTTCACACAATACATGAGCGTGGGCCATGGATATAGCACTATAGGTGGAATAGAGTGGTGGTTGTGCAGAAGACAAAAAAAAACAAAAAACAAAAAAGGAAGATGGTCTCACATCAACTAGGCGTATCAATGGGCTATGGAGGTGCCCATCAATAGATATCAATGTGAGTGTGTAGGGATTGCCATGCAACGGATGCACTAGAGCTATAAATGTATTAAAGCTCAACAAAAGAAACTAAGTGGGTGTGCATCCAACTTGCTTGCTCATGAAGACCTAGGGCATTTGAGGAAGCCCATCATTAGAATTTACAAGCCAAGTTCTATAATGAAAATTCCCACTAGTATATGAAAGTGACAAAACAAGAGACTCTCTATCATGAAGATCATGGTGCTACTTTGAAGCACAAGTGTGGAAAAAAAGATAGTAGCATTGTCCCCTTTTTCATTTCTTTTTTTGGCCCTTCCTTCTTTTGTTGGCTTTTTTTATTTGGCCTTTCCTTTTTTTGGCCTTTTTCGGGACAATGCTCTAATAGTGATGATCATCACACTTCTATTTATTTAAAACTCAAAGATTACAACTCGATACTAGAACAAAATATGACTCTATATGAGTGCCTCCGGCGGTGTACCGGGATGTGCAATGAATCAAGAGTGACACGTATGAAAAGTTATGCATGGTGGCCTTGCCACGAATACGATGTCAACTACATGATCATGCTAGGCAATATGACAATGATGAAACGTGTCATAATAAATAGAACGGTGGAAAGTTGCATGGCCATATATGTCGGAATGGCTATGGAAATGTCATAATAGGTAGGTATGGTGGCTGTTTTGAGGAAGATATGTGGTGGGTGTATGGTACCGGTGAAAGTTGTGCGGTACAAGAGAGGCTAGCAATGGTGGAAGGGTGAGAGTGCATATAATCCATGGACTCAAAATTAGTCATAAAGAACTCACATACTTATTGCAAAAATCTACAAGTCATCAAAACCAAGCACTACATGCATGCTCCTAGGGGAAGGGTTGGTAGGAGTTAACCATCGCGCGATCCCGACCTCCACACAAAGGAAGACAAAAAAAGAAATACCTCATGCTTCAAATTTGTTTCACAATGGTTACCATGCGTGCATGCTACGGGACTTGCAAACCTCAACACAAGTATTTCTCAAATTCACAATTACTCTACTAGCATGACTAATATTACCGTCCTCATATCTCAAAACAATCATCAAGCATCAAACTTCTCATAGTATTCAACGCACTTTACATGAAACTTTTTATTATACCCATCTTGGATGCCTATCATATTAGGACTAGTTGTATAGCCAAAGCAAATTACCATGATGTTCTAAAGGAATCTCAAAATAATATAAGTGAAGCATGAGAGATCAATAATTTCTTCAAAATAAAACCACCATCGTGCTTTAAAAAGATATAAGTGAAGTACTAGAGCAAACGACAAACTACTCCAAAAGATATAAGTGAAGATCAATGAGTAGTTGAATCATTATGTAACTATGTGAAGACTCTCTAACATTTAAGAATTTCAGATCTTGGGATATTATTCAAACAGCAAGCGAAATAAAATAAAATTTCAAGGATGGCACATATCATGTGAAGATGTAAAAACTTATGCCTTGGGATGCCAATCGGGGCATCCCCAATGTTAGATGATTAAGACCTCTTGAAATATTATTTTGGGATGCCTTGGGCATCCCCAAGCTTGGGCTTTTGTGTCTCCTTAATTCCTCTCATATCATAGTTTGCGGAATCTTAAAAACTACATGCACACAAAACTCAACAAGAACTCGTGAGATAACTTAGTATAAATCAAATCAAAACCTTAACATTCTCTACTGTAGGAAATCACTAAAATTATAATTTTACATTGCATGCTAAATGCCTCTGGATATTTAATACTCCTATCATCAAATAGAATCATTAAACATACAAACATATGCAAACAATGCAAACATAACCGCAATCTGTCTAAACAGGACAGTCTATAGAGAGTAGAATTGTTCTCATACTTCCCTAACTCAAAAAATTCTGAAAAAACTACCACGTTACAGAGAACTTATTCTTGCTCACCGAGTAAAAATTTCAAGATTTTATCACGTTCTGACTCTCTAGAAGAATTCAGACAATGATAGAAAACATTCTGTTTTCAAACAGCAACACAAAGACTTGCAAATAGGCATGGTAAAGGCTAGACTTGACATTTTATTGAAACAAAAGATAAAAAATGCCTCTGAATAACAGCAAGCAAATATAAACAAAAGAAAATGACGCTCCAAGAAAAACACATATTATGTGGTGAATAAAAATATAGCTTCAAGTAAAGTTACCGATAGACAAAGACGAAAGAGGGGATGCCTTCCCGGGGCATCCCCAAGCTTAGGCTCTTGCCACTCCTTATTCCATAGTCCATCGAATCTTTACCCAAAACTTGAAAACTTCACAACACTAAACTTAACAGAACTTCGTGAGATGTGTTAGTAAAACAAATCCAATCCTTACTTGTAGGTACTATTGTGAACTCATTCTTGTTTCATATTGATTTAATATCTACTGTATTCCAACTTTTCCATGGTTCATACCCCATGATACTACCCATAGATGCATCAATGTAAGCAAACAACACAAGAAAACAGAATCTGTCTTAAATAGGGTACTCTGTAAAGATGCGAATTGATGTAAAACCTCTGCATCTCTAAAAATTTGGAAAATTTAGGAAAACATGGGCAATTTGTATTTCAGAGTTCTGTAAAAAATTCAAGAATTTATAACATTCCAGTAATCAGAAATAATTCAAACACTGGGCGCAAAAGTTTCTGTTTTTCAGCAAAACCTATCTACTATCTTCCAAATCATCCCAAAGGTCTTCCATGGCACTTTATTGAAAGAAAAGCTATAAAACATGATTACCACAGTAGCTTAATCATGTGAACACACAAAAACATTAGGGGTAAATATTGGGTTGTCTCCCAACAAGCGCTTTTCTTTAATGCCCTTTAGCTAGGCATCATGATTTCAATGATGCTCACATAAAAGATAAGAATTGAAACATAGCGGGAGCATCATGAAGAATATAACTAGCACATTTAAGTCTAACCCACTTCCTATGCATAGGGATTTTGTGAGCAAACAACTTATGGGATAGAGAATCAACTAGCATAGGAAAGCAAAACAAGCATAGCTTCAAGATTTTCAACACATAGAGAGGAAATTTGATATTATTGCAATTCCTACAAGCATATGTTCCTCCTTCATAATAATTTTCAGTAGCATCATGAATGAATTCAACAATATAACTATCACATAAAGCATTCTTTTCATGATCCCCAAGCATATAGATTTTAGTACTCTCCACATAAGCAAATTTTTCTCATGAATAGTAGTGGGAGAAAACTCAACAAAATAAGTATCATGTGAGGCATAATCTAATTGAAAATTAAAATCATGATGACAAGTTTCATGGTTATCTTTATTCTTTATAGCATACGTGTCATCACAATAATCATCATAAATAGGAGGCATGCTTTCATCATAATAAATTTGCTTGTCAAAACTTGGGGGACTAAACATATCATCTTCATCAAACATATCATCCCCAAGCTTGTGGCTTTGCATGTCATTAGTATCATGGGTATTCATAGAATTCATACTAACAACATTGCAATCATGCTCATCATTCACATATTTTATGCCAAGCATTCTATGTAATTCTTCTTTTAACACTTGAGCACAATTTTCCTTTCCATCATTCTCACGAAAGATATTAAAAAGATGAAGCATATGAGGTACCCTCAATTCCAATTTTTTCACTTTTCTTTTATAAACTAAACTAGTGATAAAGCAAGAGACTAAAAGATTTGATTGCAAGATCTAAAGATATACCTTCAAGTACTCACCTCCCCGGTAACGGTGCCAGAAATTGATTGATGTCTACTACGCAACCTTCTTCATGTATACGTTGTTGGGCCTCCAAGTGCAGAGGTTTGTAGGATAGTACCAACTTTTCCTCAAGTGGATGACCTAAGGTTTATCAATCAGTGGGAGGCATAGGATGAAGATGGTCTCTCTCAAACAACCCTGCAACCAAATAACAAAGAGTCTCTTGTGTCCCCAACACACCCAATACAATGGTATATTGTATAGGTGCACTAGTTCGGCGAAGAGATGGTGATACAAGTGCAATACGGATGGTAGATATAGGTTTTTGTAATATGAAAATATACAAACAACAAGGTAACTAATGATAAAAGTGACCAGAAACGGTATTGCGGCGCTTTGAAACAAGGCCTAGGGTTCATACTTTCACCAGTGCAAGTTCTCTTAGCAATAATAACATAATTGGATCATATAGCTATCCCTCAACATGCAACAAAGAGTCACTCCAAAGTCACTAATAGCGGAGAACAAATGAAGAGATTACTGTAGGGTATGAAACCACCTCAACTTTATTCTTTCTGATTGATCTATTCAAGAGTCCGTAGTACAATAACACTAAGCTATTCTTTCTGTTCGATCTATCCTAGAGTTCGTACTAGAATAACACCTTAAGACACAAATCAACCAAAACCCTGATGTCACCTAGATATTCCATTGTCACCTCAAGTATCCGTGGGCATGATTATACAATATGCATCACACAATCTCCGGTTCATCTATTCAACAAACACAAAGAACTTCAAAGAGTGCCCCAAAGTTTCTATCGGAGAGTCAAGACGAAAACATGTGCGAACCCATATGCATAGATTCCCAAGGTCACGGAACCCGCAAGTTGATCACCAAAACATACATCAAGTGAATCAATAGAATAAACCATTGTCACCACGGGTATCCCATGCAACAAATACATCACGTGTTCTCAAATCGTTAAAGACTCAATCCGATAAGATAACTTCAAAGGGAAAACTCAATCTATTACAAGAAGGTAGAGGGGGAGAAACATCATAAGATCCAACTATAATAGCAAAGCTCGCGATATACCAAGATCGTGCCTTCTCAAGAACACGAGAGAGAGAGAGAGAGAGAGAGATCAAACACATAGCTACTGGTACATACCCTCAGCCCCGAGGGTGAACTACTCCCCCTCGTCATGAAGAGCACTGGGATGATGAAGATGGCCATCGGAGAGGGATCCCCCCCCTCTGGCTGGGTGCCGGAATGGGTCTAGATTGGTTTTCGGTGGCTACAAAGGCTTGCGGCGGTGGAACTCCCGATCTAGGTTATGTTCTGGAAGTTTGGGTATATATAAGAGGTGTTGGATTCGGGAACAAGTCAGGGGGATCCCCGAGGCGGTCATGAGATAGGGGGCGTGCCCAGGGGGGGTAGGGCGCGCCCCCCACCCTCGTGGTGGCCTCGGGACTCTTCCGGTCCATCTCCGGTACTCCGCAGGCTTCTTCTGGTCCAAAACAACCTCCGTACAATTTCAGGTCAATTGGACTCTATTTGGTATTCCTTTTCTGCGATACTCAAAAACAAGGAAAACCAGAAACTGGCACTGGGCTCTGGGTTAATAGGTTAGTCCCAAAAATCATATAAAATAGCGTATAAATGCATATAAAACATCCTAGATGGATAATATAATAGCATGGAACAATCAAAAATTATAGATATGTTGGAGACATATCACTCACACAGAGCGGTACTACCGTGTAGGGGCAGAAGTAAAAAATTACTTCTGCGCCTACTGGTGTGTGCGCCAGCATATGGGACGGAGGTAGCGGTACTACTACTCGCAAGGCGCGTTACAACCGCAGGGCCCTGCGGTGCTACAGCTTGATGGAGCGGTACTACCGTAGACCCCTGCGGTACTACTGCTCCAGTGAGCAGTACTACCGCATGCCTAGACAATATAGCACTAGACAACCCTCGTTTTGCAGAGACAAGGATAACACGGATGGTGCTCCACTGAAGCGAAGGAAAGGTGGTGCAAAGGAACAGATGTGAATGTGATGATTCCACCCTAACCTTTCCGAAGCGGACCCCCTCTTAATAGTACGTCTTTCCTATGACTCAAATCCGCCAAAAAGGAATGTAGAGAAATGCCGTCTTCGATAGGCTCCGAGGGGCAAAAAATTGTCTTGTGCCTAGACATGAGATATCTCAAATGCTCAATGCACATGATTAGTCCGCAAGAGTACTGTCATCAATCACCAAAACCACATAGGGAGAAATATGCCCTTACAATCTCCCCCTTCTTGGTGGATTGATGACAATATGGGATTTGCATATATGGATAGGAATGAGCAAAAGCAAACCCCAACATCTTTAAAATATAGACATTCTCCCCCTAGATGTGTGTGTTCTATAGATATGCTTTGGACTGCACAACACACATACTAGGATCAACACTTCCCCTATATTTTGTAAACGAGGCAATCCTTGCAACAATATAAAGGACACTAAGCATGGAAGCAAGGTAAAGTAAGTGAGCATGAAGTAAGAGGGCACAAGATAATATAGGCTCACAAACTACTAAGCATACTAGACAATAAGGATAAGCTTGTGTGCATATGTCTCACACCATATGATAGAGTCTCCTGGTCACACACACGCAGACAAACAAAAACACAAAGCAACGAAGGTTCAATGAAACGATAACACCGAAAGCAAAGAGGCACAAATGACAAATCCTATACTCTCTCCCCCTTTGGCATCGAGACACCAAAAAGGCAGAGTGGACACCTAAGACATAGGTGGTGGTAGAACTCCAGTGCATCACAGGTTGTGTTCCTCCTCCTCAGACTCCTCGGTAGCACGAGATAAAGAAGGAGCTGCAGTATCCTCCTCAGACTCAGTCCGCCAGCAGTGATGTGTGGTCCAGGACTCCTCATCAGTGATGCTCCCCTTGGAGCCACATCGAACCTCAAGACCAACCTGCGTCATAATAGCCTTGTCGCGACGACAAGCCATCTTGGCGTCCACATGCGCCTTGTACTGTCCCTTCGCCTACATACAGAACAGAGCCTTCATCTTGGCCTTGAGCTTCTTAGCCCAAGATGGCTCAGCAGAGACAGGGGCATACCCCTCAGAACTGTCCTCAACCTCCTCCTCCACAAACTCATCCTCATCCACATCCTCATCAACATTCAGACGGGCAGCTTCTGCCTCAGCCGTGGTGGTGGTTTTGGCCCACTTGTCCTTCTAGCGAAGCCTGATGGGCTCATGGCGGATCCAGTTAGGAGCCTCAAAATCCTCCCATAGAAAGAGCTTCTCCCAAGTCGTTGAGATCAAGAGGTGCAAGTAGGGGCCATATATGGCCACCTTGCGACGTAATATCACAAAATAAAGCTCACACCACATGATATGAGAGACATCAAGTGGATCGGTTGCTAAAGGTGCGCTTCTTCACAGATAAGCATCATGTCCACTAGATATGAATGCACCTTGTCATGTTCACCAATGCATGGGAAAAGGGTGTTGCGGAAGATCTGGTGCATGATGTCAAGAAACTGGTTCATCACATAGGTCTTCTTGCCATCGGGGAGAGACTTCTCAACAAGAAAGGGTTGCAGCTTGTTCTTGTTAGCGGACTCAGTATTGGCATGAGGGCGGAAACCAACAGGCACATCCAGACCCTCATCACAAATGTTCAACATATCCATGAACTCCTTCCATTCTGTAGACATCCTCTTACCATAAGTCATCCAGGTCATGGTCCGCTTCTCATCCGCGTGGAAGTGGACGGAAGCGAAGAACTGAGCCACAATATCCGGGTCAAAGTCAAGGTGGAATGTGAGGATCTCTTCAATGCCAAACTGCTCTATCAAATCCAAGGGCTCACCAAAATAGCCCCGGGTCTTCTTCAGGTGCTCCATGTCAATCCACTGAACGGGAACATAAATGTTCTGCTTGGCCTTGATCACATCGAGATAGATGAGGAGTTGTTGCTTGGTCCAAAACAGGTCATTGTCCCTACTTACTTCCCTTGGGTAGACATAGGGGTTGAGCTTCATCCGAATCAGAAACTCGGCTTGTGGCATCTCATCCATACTGACAACTAGCGCCTTGTGCTTGGTAGCTGAGGTCTTGACGTTGCGTTGAGGGGCATTGGAGCCCTCCGGAGCATCGGGGTTGCGAAAACGCTTGGACCCCGTATCGCGGGCGGGATTTGAGCACCGAGCATCAGAACCGGAGCCACCACCTATGACACAAAACACAACAAACATGAGAAGAACAAGAAGAATCATTGCAAAGTCCAAGTCACAAAAGAAAACAAAGTAGAAGTGAGATTGGGTGTGACAAAGCAACATGATTTTAGGTCCACGCTAGTATTGGACCAGGTTGCGGAAGTAAAGATTTACTTCTGCTCTGACCGTGATAGTACCATGCCAGACAAGCGCGGTAGTACCGTGCTCGGGGCGGAAGTAATATATTTTTTTACTTCCGCGCCCCGAGCGGTAGTACCGCTCTACTAACGAGGTAGTACCACACTTTGTGGTAGTACCGATCCAGCGGCGCGGTAGTATAGCACGGGGCGGATCCGGCACAAACTCATCTGGACACATCCGAGAAAATGAATCGATACTACCGTTGACCAAACTATGTTGTTGCATCACACCAAATAGCATATCTACTGCACCACCACTCTTCAACAATCGCCTCTTGCAAAGATTTAGCCAGAAATCACTAGACCAACACATGCATCTCCCAAAACCAAGAAGTACAATCCGAGGTAAGGGGAGATACCGAGGTCCATGGCAAGAGGGATAGGTGGGGAACGATCCCACCGGTCAGAATGGAGATCCGGTGAGATCCTCTGGTGTCGTTCTTGGGGAGGAGAGAGTGAGAGAGGCGGTGGGGAAAGATGTGAATAGGTATGGGGGAGTTGGAACTCCCCCTGCCCGTAATTAACCCCCACGCGGCCTCGACAGCATGATAGTACCGCGGTTCATCGTGTAGTACCACCCGGGCGGAAGTACCGCGCGCTGGGCGGTAGTACCGCTCTTCCAGCGGCAGTAAAAAATTACTGCTGCAATGGAAGTGGTAGTATCGTGCCTTGGTGCTGCTGAGCAAGCGCGGAAGCAACCCACCTCCAGCAGTAGTACCGTGGCTAGCCACGGTAGTATCGCAAGTCCAAGAAAGTGCATGTTTCGTTAAAAACAGAAAAACACGGCCTTTGCAATACACACTACGAGCCAATAGGCATGCAAAATGAACACAAAAGAAACCACTAAACACGAGCAAGGTCACAAAGAAAGCAAAGAGACACTTAGGAACAAGCCACGAACCAATATCACTAAGAGAAGGCACTGGCCGTAGCAACCTATGTTTGATTCACTTGGTATGGCAGTGCAAAGAATTATCCTTGACCCCATGACCAAAACTCGTCTTTGAAGCACAGGTACCATCAACAATGGTGAATGTGAAATAGTTAATCAATTTATGCATAATGGGGGGAGAGTTCATTGAGAGAACTACACTCCCCCTATGTCCATGCCTACACCTAAACAAGACAGCATGATGAGTGAGGTGTGGTGTGCAAAGTTTCAAGCCACATTGCTCAAATCGATGATATTTAGCTCATGCCTTAACTCGTGAAATCTTGCTTCATCCAAAGGCTTCGTGAAAAAATCTGCAAGGTTATCATGAGTGTTGACATAATGAAGATCAATCTCCCCTCGCCTAATGTGATCCCGGATGAAGTGATATCGCATCTCAATGTGCTTCATCTTGAAGTGTTGCACCGGGTTGAGAGAAATCTTGATGGCACTTTCATTGTCACACCGAAGAGGCACTTTGTCACAAATGACACCGTAATCCATTAAATTTTGCCTCATCCATAAAAGTTGAGCACAACAACTGCCGGCAGCCACATACTCGGCTTTGGTGGATGAGAGAGATACACAACTTTGCTTCTTGGAAGACCAACTCACCAGAGAGCAACCAAGGAATTGGGACCCTCTGGAAGTTGACTTCTTATCCACCTTGTCTCCCGCCCAATATGAATCCGAGAATCCGGCAAGATTGAAGTTTTCCCCTCTTGGGTACCATAAGCCAAAGTTTGGGGTATGAGCCAAATATCTAAAGATCCGCTTGACCGCCACAAAGTGGCTTCCTAAGGTGAGCTTGAAACCGTGCACAAATTCCCACACTCAACATGATATCCGGTCTAGATGCACAAAGCTAAAGCAAGGAGCCAATCATTGAACGATATACCTTTTGATCCCCGACAATTGGGATCAATGTCAAGTTGGCATTTGGTAGGCATTGGAGTAGAAGCCGGCTTGACATCACTAAGATTGAATCTCTTGAGCATGTCTTGAGTGTATTTGGCTTGGTTGATGAAGATTCCTTCTTTTCTTTGCTTGACTTCGAATCCAAGAAAGAACTTCAACTCTCCCATCGTGGACATCTCAAACTCCGCGGTCATGAGGGCGCCAAACACATCATTGAAAGCTTTGTTAGGAGAACCAAAGATAATATCATCAACATATAGTTGGCATACAAACGACTCCCCTTTGACCTTCTTAATAAAAAGAGTAGGGTCGATTTTCCCAATTTCAAACCCACGATCTTGCAGCAACTCTGTAAGGTGCTCATACCACGCACGTGGAGCTTGTTTAAGGCCATAGAGCGCCTTATCTAGTTGATACACATGATTGGGGAACTTAGGATCCTTAAAACCCAGGGGTTGTTTGACATACACCAACTCATTAAGAGGGCCATTAAGAAAAAAGCACTCTTCACATCCATTCGTTCCAACTTAAAGTTATGATGAGAAGCATAGGAAAGCAACAAACGAATAGATTCAAGGCGAGCAACGGGAGCAAAGGTTTCACCGTAGTCGATACCCTCAACTTGGGAGTAGCCTTCTGCCACCAAGCGAGCCTTGTTGCGGATGACAATCCCATGAGCATCGTGCTTGTTTTTGAAGATCCATTTGGTTCCAATGACATTGTGGTTCCAGTACAAGAAATATGTCAACTTGTGACCACCACTATTGGTCACTGAATGGTCACAAATTTCCATTTGTGACCTTTTTGTGACCAAAAACATAAGGTCAAAAGCTGGCCGTCATAAACTGACTATAGCGACCTTTCTTCTGGAATGGTCGCAAACGTTTATGACCAAAATATGCCTACTGTCGTGTTTTGGTCACTAGCAGCCTCCCCAGACCACGTAGGCATCCAGCGTGGCAAGCTGATGTGGCACAAGAATCGGCCCGGTCCAATTCGGTGTTTTACATGGGCCGAGCCCATTAATTCAGCCCATTTGTATTTTTTCCTATGATTTTTTTGTCAGCTTCATGGACCTAGCCCAACAATTTGGCCTTTTTATTTTCTGGGTCGTGGCCTTTTTACGAACCATTTCATTAAGCCTATTTTTCTGGTTTTTCTGAAATACACAATGTTCTGATCCACTATAGTTTGGGCCACAGCCTTTTTAGAGCCCAAATATTATTTTGTCAAGTAGAACATTTGGTTTTTTTCATTCACAGCTTTCAATTTACACATTTGAACAGCTAAAAATCAATAAATCTCTCAATTAACTGATTAAATCCAGAAATCATCCAATCAAATACTCACATGAGCACATACACGTTTGCACGTCCAACAAGTGCACATACAATCAAAAACAGATACACAAGCACCAAAACTTGGTGGCAACATCAACTAAAACTATGGCGCACATCTCCAAGCTTCGTCTAATCTTCTGTCACAGCAGCAACCTCGCCGACATTAGATCCTGATCAAGATAAGCTATTAGTGAAATACACTGGAAGTAAATAAGGCTAAAATTTATACATACATGCCATCACAATTAATATAGCATTATGAGTTCACCATCAGCCCTGACTAATGTATACTCTACTTATCATATAGATATAGTATGGCGGAGCTGTAAAGGTAGTTCCTCATTGCAATTCAATCAGGTTATAATATTGCAAGGCCAGAGAGCATTTGATTATGTGTAGGGACTAGCTGAACTGACCATCATCTTGCTTAACCCAGCCAAGCTAGTGGCTAGAATCTGCACTTTTCCCCTTGCGTGTAAATTCAGCAATTAAGTCCTAGATGCCATTTCTTTGGCACCGAAGAATCAGCTGCAAATAAACAAGAACACATCTCTTAGTTGTAGGCACAACTTAGTCAGCAGTGGTAGTCCTTACAGGGCAGGAGGATGAAGAAAAAGGTTGAGATTTAGGATGACAACCTTGGATTGACGGCAGCCTGGGTTGTGGTGTTTGCTCTGGGTTCTCCACCTCCTTGCAGGTTGCAGTCGTGGTCGTGGTCGGGCGTGGATAGAACATGTCAGATCTGCAGCGCAAATCTGCCCAAGAAAGCAAGAGAGCACATCAGAGGAGGCTGCTTGTCCAAGTAACAAAACAATCAGTCATATCAATTTTGTACAACTGTAGGTACACAAATTCAGAACCACCAATAAAAATGAAGGCCTAAAAAGTCCATCATCAGGCCCAAAGTTCAATAACAATAACCCACACACAGGGTCCAAAAAGTCGACGGGTGAGAGCCGAGAGGATGATTTTGCATGGGATGGAGTGGGGTGGTGAAAAGTGTGCAGTGATGCTCATATTGCCGGCTTTGGCATAGCAGAACACAAACTGAATAAAAATGACTTAGTTCGCCCACTTGAATAAGAATAGCAAGTCATGAAACTACTGGCGCCAACACACAGATAATGTGTATAGAAATGGTAGCTAGAAACTGACCCAGTAGCTAGAAACTACTGGCGCCCATCAACCAAGTAATAAATGAAAAGAATGGGATACTGAAGACTTATATAATCCGGAGAAGACAACGTTGCTGCGGTTGCAGTGCAGTGACCTCGAGACTGAGAATGTGGTGCCATGGCCGGGGTTGATGCACTTGAGCGAGGTAAGCATCATAGCTCCATGAGATATGCGAGAACAATCAAGCAAGGTACGAGTCAGCAAGCATGTAGCGTGTCTTATCGATGCTGAAGAATTAAACTAATAATGAACAGTTCTACTTTTATATAGAACCAAGGATCATGTTCAACCAGCAACAAATGTATGGAACATCACAATGTATAATTGCCAATATAAACAAGGACCATTTTAGGCACAGCAGTGTAAACCCACGCAAATGCTAGTAATTCCATCATATCAAGGACCATTTTATCAGGTTCATGTGTATACTAATCACTACACAAACTCCACTTTGCTCATTATCATATACTACAAAATATATGAATCCTACAAGCAGTATTCGAATATAGCATTGCTAATTCACAGGCAGCAGAAACATCACTATCAAAACTGCTAAGTACAGCAGAAACATTCTATCGGGAGAAGTCATATCCCATCTGATGCCGAGTTCAGCCCCTCCAGGTTGATGAATTTAATAAAGACAGTTTGTTAGTTCTGACCTGAACCACAAGAATTACAGAAATGAAGCTGACAGTAGACCAATTGCAGCCCGATGCCTGGCTACAGAGCATAAAATAAATTAGATACCACTAACAAAAAAATCTAGATCATAATTATTCATCAAAACGCCACCACACAAGAATCCGAACAGGAATATTACATGAACAAAATCACTTAATGTAAAAGAGGCCATCAAGTAGTAAAAGAACCAGGTGGTATGACACTACTTAAAATTGCTAACTTAAGGCAAATGGATGTGAGCAGAATTCCGCCAACCAATTATTGAGCATTAACTTGGTTTTGTTAAACCCAATATGTGAAGGCATGTTATTCCTATGCAGCTAAATTCTGCTGCAAAAGCTACAAATACAGTAGATCACATCATCATTTGGCAAATCCTAAGCGATCATTTGCTTTTATTCAGCTAAAATCCTAGTGTACTGAGGCTGCAAAGTCACTGGGTTACACCATCATTCAGCTAATTGTGACAAGTTGCAGCAAGATGAACCATTATAATCTCATTAACATCAAGTCATGGTGCGAATTTCGAGCAGGCGCTCGCCGAATTTGCAGCAAAACGATGGGATCTCGCACCCCACCATGATCGCGCGTCTAGATCTAGTAGGACCAACCATCGTACACGACCAGATCTGAGCAACAGAGGCGAGGGGAGGAAGCGCACGTACCGGCGCCACTCGCGGAGGAGGAATCCCTCGTCGGCCAGGTTCGGTGAAGACGGGGCCGGAGTCGGTGAAGAGGCCGTCATCCTCTGCCTCGTGGTGCATGAGGGCGGCCGCCGAGGGAGGAGAGATAGGGGTCGACGCCGAGGGCGGCCGTGGGGATGACGGGGCCACGGGTCAGCATGTCCGCCAGCTCCCGCTGGATCTGCTTCGCCACCATCCGCACCAGCCACTCCTTGGCCATGCACCGCACCACGCGCAGCGACGTCGACGACCACGGCAGCCGCCGCACGGAGAAGGGCGCCCCGGCGGCGAGGGCACGCGGTAGCAGCGGGGACACTAGCGGCCTGCACGGGAACATCCTCGCTGGCTTCACGGTGGTGGGGGAGTTCGCACCGCGGTGAGGCCGTCGGCCGTCACTGTGGGGAGTCGGAAGGGGAGGGGCGAGTGGAGGAGGGCATGGGGAACGGCGACGAGCTCCGCCGGAGGGAGGTGGTGGCGGCGATGGATCTGGACGGGAGGAGGCGAGATGGCGGCGAGGAGATGGGGGAGGAGGGGTGCGATGGGGGAGGGGTGTGATTGGATCGGGAGGGCTAGGGTTTGGGCTGCGGTGGGGGTATCTCTTTTCTTTTCTTTTTTTCTTTTTTTTCTGTAGATAGATGGATGGATGGATGTGGGATGGTGAGATGGATGGATGGATGGATGGGCGCCATGTCTTCGATCCGGGGGAAGAGTCCTGATTGGTTCGGAAAACCAGTGATTTAAAAAAGTATCTAAGTACTAAAAATATCTAAGAGATTTTGTGAAGTAGCTACCAAAAATATTTTGCAAAAGGGCACCATACAAATTTTCACTAGAGTTAGACCACATATTATGGATAAGTACCAATTTGTATGCATTTCTGATCTTTCTAGCTATTTTTAATCATTTTCCAAATGCCCAAAATGAGTTTTTTTGTGAAGGACCTACCATATATTTGTTGCAAAATTGTACCAAATCAATTTTCTAAAATACTAGGCCATATTTAATGCACGATTGACAAACTGGCTGTGTGTCAAAAGTTTTGATCCACCTCTCGTGAAAAAGACAAATTTCGGCCGATTCAGCTGGAAGTGGGTCAAATTTGAACTGTAGCTGCCTTGTAGTTTGCTCTTTATTTTTCACAAAAATCATTTCTAGGTACATAAGTATCTATTTAATCAGAGAAACACCAAAAAAATACCAAGATTCAACCACTAGCTAGGAACGGTCATTCCCGCTGTTTTGACCGCATTTTGAAACGGGCATAAAAAATTAAAAAAAAATTAAAAAGTTGGAAAACCTTCGCATTGTGTCATTATATATGACCAAGTTACCAGGAAAAATAACAAACTTGTAATACGGTAATTATTTTTAAAAAGTGTTCTCAGAAACGAGCTATCAAGCGTGAAGATTCATGGCTTTCAAGCCAAATGATCAATCCTATGGCCACATTCATGGCATAGTTTGTTCAAATGATCTCATATTGTGCACAAAGGTGCATATTGGAATGGCAAACAATGTTGCCTAAGGAAGTTTTCATTTTCTTTGGACGAAAAATTCATTTTCCATTTTCGAGTGCCCAAAAGGAGGTTTTTTTGTGAAGGACCTCCCAAATAATTGTTGCAAAATTGGACCAAATCATTTTTATAAAATAATAGGTCATATTTAATGCACAATTGACTAAATGGTTGGGTGTAAAAAGTTCTGATCCACCTCTGGTGAAAAAGACAAATATCGGCTGATTCAGCTGGAAGCGGGTCAAATTTGAACTGTAGCTACCTCGTAGTTTGCTTTTTATTTTTTCCAAAAATCATTTGTAGGTACATAAGTATCTATTTAATCAGAGAAACACCAAACAAATTCCAAGATTCAACCACTAGCTAGGAACGGTTATTCCCGCCGTTTTGACCGCATTTTGAAACGGGCATAAAAAATTCAAAAAAAATCAAAAAATTGGAACACCTTCGCATTGTGTCATTATATATGACCAAGTTACCAGGAAAAATAATAAACTTGTAATACGGCAATTCTATTAAAAAAGTGTCCTCAGAAATGAGCTATCATGCGTGAAGATTCATGGCTTTCAAGCCAAATGATCAATCCTATGGCCACATTCATGGCATAGTTTGTTCAAATGATCTCATATTGTGCACAAGGGTGCATCTTGGAATGGCAAACAATGTTGCCTAAGGAAGTTTTCATTTTCTTTGGACGAAAAATTCATTTTCCATTTTTCGAGTGCCCAAAAGGAGGTTTTTTTGTGAAGGACCTCCCAAATAATTGTTGCAAAATTTGACCAAATCAATTTTCTAAAATACTAGGACATATTTAATGCACAATTGACCAAATGGTTGGGTGTAAAAAGTTTTGATCCACCTCTCGTGAAAAAGACAAATTTCCGCCGATTTAGTTGGAAGCGAGTCAAATTTGAACTGCGGCTGCCTCATAGTTTGCTATTTATTTTTTCCAAAAATCATTTCTAGGTACATAAGTACCTATTTAATCAGAGAAACACCAAAAAAAATTCCAAGATTCAACCACTAGCTAGGAACGGTCATTCCCGCCGTTTTGACCGCATTTTGAAACGGGCATAAAAAATTAAAAAAAAACAAAAAATTGGAACACCTTCGCATTGTGTCATTATATATGACCAAGTTACCAGGAAAAATAATAAACTTGTAATACGGCAATTCTATTAAAAAAAGTGTTCTCAGAAATGAGCTATAATGCGTGAAGATTCATGGCTTTCAAGCCAAATGATCAATCCTATGGCCACATTCATGGCATAGTTTGTTCAAATGATCTCATATTGTGCACAAGGGTGCATCTTGGAATGGCAAACAATGTTGCCTAAGGAAGTTTTCATTTTCTTTGGACGAAAAATTCATTTTCCATTTTTCGAGTGCCCAAAAGGAGGTTTTTTTGTGAAGGACCTCCCAAATAATTGTTGCAAAATTTGACCAAATCAATTTTCTAAAATACTAGGACATATTTAATGCACAATTGACAAAATGGTTGGGTGTAAAAAGTTTTGATCCACCTCTCGTGAAAAAGACAAATTTCCGCCGATTCAGTTGGAAGCGGGTCAAATTTGAACTGCGGCTGCCTCATAGTTTGCTATTTATTTTTTCCAAAAATCATTTCTAGGTACATAAGTACCTATTTAATCATAAATACATGGTTCGGTGGCGATACGTCGAGGTTTGGGCGGTGGTCGAGGGCCCCAACTCTAGAGCGCGTAAACTCGCATGCTAGCTGCATGGTCACCGCGTGACTGTGGCGTTGCCATGTGTTCTGGGCGGCCTAGGCATGTCTAGTGGGTTGGCCACTCCCCAGGTAGGTGCTAGGAAGAAAATTACAACATAAGATTCTCACGAGGAGACCGATCGATGCTCAAACATGAATTAGCAGCCAAGTGTTTGATTAGCGGTACGGAAAAATGCACATGGCTAATGGGCGTGAGTTTTGGTTGAGGATGATCAGTTACTAAGAAGACCGTCTTCACAAATTTTCAGCTCAAAACGAGGAGTCTAGGTGGTACTTGCTTTGCAAAGTACCACACTGGACATAAATACGAATGTTGAAGATGGGCTCAAAATAATGAATGGATTGAGCTGGCATTTGGTGGAGGATAGTTATTTGGGCATAGGAAAGCACTGTAGAAAATGGATACCATTTGGACATGCCAAAGTGGTACTTCCTTCACAAAGTGTTTTTTTGAACAGAATAGGAAAATGAATATTTTTGAATTATTTTTGAACTAGGCAAGGAAGGTTTTTTTACACATTTGACGAAGATATGACCCAAAGAATTTATGAGATTTTTTGGGGAATTTTGGGAATGACAGAAATATAGGTTGCTTCACAACCTAGGACAAAAACTGCCACATGGACATGACACATAGGCAAAACTGATGAGGTGGCACCTAGTCGTAGCAACCCACCACAATTTTCAAGGTTATGACCATCTATATTGGTCATGAACAGCTAGAAATAAGGCAGCAAACCAGTGCTATCTGCTTTGTGACCATTTCGTGTAAGGAAATTATGACCTTTCTAACCAAAATGGTCGTTATAGTTTAGGGTTTGGAGCCCCCCAAACAGCTTTTGACCAATTGGTCTGAAATGGTCATAGATCTATGACCAATTCTTCCAGGGTCACTAACAAAAGGTCATAAGTTGACATATTTCTTGTAGTGCAAGTAAAGGCCAATGCATAGTATACACAGTTTCTTGCAATTTTATCGTGTTGGAAACATAGAGAGGCGGAGATGTAGTTCCTCTCTCATAATAATTGCAAGTAGGAGCAGCAAGCACATGCATATTATATTCAGCAAAATCATCATGTGCAACGGTAAAAGGCAACCCATCAATATAATCCTTAATAAGTGCAAACTTCTCCGATATAGTGTAGCTTGGAGAATTCAAAAAGATAATAGGACTATCATGCGTGGGTGCAATAGCAACAATCTCATGTTTCACGTAAGGTACTATAGCAAGTTCATCTCCATAATCATAATTCATATTGGCATCTTGGCCACAAGCATAGCAAGCATCATCAAAAAGGGATATTTCAAAAGAATCAACGGGATCATAACAATCATCGTAGCATTCATCCTTCGGTAAGCACGAATGGAAATTAAACAATGTATGAGTTGAAGAGTTACTCTCATTAGAAGGTGGGCACGGGTAGCTAATCCGCTCTTCCTCCTTTTGTTCTTCGCTCTCCTCGTCATCTTTTTCATCCAATGAGCTCACAATGTCATTGATTTCTTCTTCCATAGACTCCTGCAAAATATTAGTCTCTTCTTGGAGAGTGGAGTAGTCCTCAATATATGGTGTAACATAGGCATAATTATCATAACAATATTTAAATATGGCAAACAATTTAGATTTGTAAAGAGTAGCATCATACTTTTCAATCAAAGAAGCAATTTCATAAGCACCCTTAAAAGTAACAAATTCTTCAATTTGTTGAACATCATAGTAACTATAAACACCCTTAGCATACGAAGATACGATTCCATTATCACTAAACTCACATTGGTAGGGAAGGTGTTTCGTAGGGTCTTCAGAACAACAAGTAAAATCATAAATTTCACATAAATTCCAAGCATAGCATTGCAAACAATGAATTTGATCCAGTAAAAGTTTCCCTTTTTCAGATATGCGGTGTCGCACATAACAAGCATGCTCATCTAAAGATTTTCCCTCAACTAAGCTAGTTGGGGTTTCAGCCCGAGCACATAGGGATCAAAGATGATCCAAGTAATAAGCTTCAGTAGTGTGATAGATTTTCAGTGGTTCTTCAACCATTGGTTCAGTAGGTACCACTACTTTTTTTGGTATTTCGCGTTTCCTACCCATAACTAAAGATAGAAAACAACTTAGAACAGCAAACAAAATCTAGTTAGTGATAAAGCAAACAAGCACACACGAGAATATTCACCCCACGCTATTGCTCCCTGGGAACAGCGCCAGAAAAAGGTCTTGATAACCCACACGTGTAGGGGATCAGTTGTAGCCTCTTTCGATAAGTAAGAGTGTCGAACCCAACGAGGAGCTAAAGGCAGAACAAATATTCCCTCAAGTTCTATCGACCACCGATACAACTCTACAAACGCTTGACGTTTACTTTACCTAGAACAAGTATGAAACTAGAAGTAGTTTGTAGTTTTTGTGGGATAGGTTTGCAAGAATATAAAGAGCATGTAAATATAAACTAGGGGCTGTTAAGATAAAGAAGCAATAAAGTTAGTGATAGCGAGTGTGGAAAAGTGGTGGTAGGAGTTGCGAAATTGCCCCTAAGCAATTAACTACGTTACTAGACCGATAGCAAGTTTTATGTGGGAGAGGCCACTGCTAGCATGTCATCCCTTACTTGGAATTATATGCACTTATGATTGGAACTATTAGCAAGCATCCGCAACTACTAATGTTCATTAAGGTAAAACCCAACCATAGCATTATGATAATAATATGAAGCATAAAGCACCATGTTCAAGTAGAGGGTACAACGGGTTGTGGGAGAGTGGACCGCTGTAGATAGATGGGGGAAGGTGATGGAGATGTTGGTGAAGATGTTGGTGTAGATCGACGTCACACGATGATGGCTCCGGTGGCACTCTGGTGCCACCGGAAGCCAGGGGGAGAGAGCGCCCCTCCTTCTTCTTCTTCCTTGACCTTCTCCCAAGGTGGGAGAAGGGTTTCCCCTCTGGTCCATGGCCTCCATGGCGGCGGAGGGGCGAGAGCCCCTCTGAGATTGGATCTGTCTCTCTGTCTCTCTTTGCTTCTGCGTTCTCAGATTATGTCCCTTCACCGTTTCTTATATTCTTGGAGATCCGTAACTCCAATTGGGCTGATTTTTTGACACGATTTTTATCCAGATATTAGCTTTATTGCGGCGAAAGAAGGGCAACAACCGCCTTATAGTGTGGCCACGCGGGCCCTGGACGCGCCTGCCCCTGGTGGGCACGCCCCCTGCCTCGTGGCCCACTCGGGCATCGTCTCATGTTGGTTCCGCTTCCCAAAATTCACATATATTCCAAAAAAATCTCCGTCCGCTTTTATTCCGTTTGGACTCCGTTTGATATGGATATTCCGCAAACAAAAAACATGCAACAAACAAGAACTGGCACTGGGCACTGGATCAATATGTTATTCCGAAAAAATAGTATAAAAAGTTGCCAAAAGTATATGCAAGTTGTAGAATATTGGCATGGAACAATCAGAAATTATAGATATGAAGGAGAAGTATCAGGCAGCACCCTGAGCGCGACAACCGCGGCTACGGCCCGGAGGAGGCCGAGGTGGAGGACGTTGGGATGGCAGGAACTTGCGCCAAGGGTGGCGTGAACAGCCTCGTGAAGACCACTGGCAGGAGCAGCCTCGTGACGCCCCCTGGCGCGACCAGCCTCGTGATGGTCGCCCTCAGGGCAATGGAGGTCTACCTCCGCTGCCACCACCGCCAAGAAGGAACGACGACGACCGCCAAAGAGATGGAGCAGGGGGCTTCCAGGAACCGCGTGCGGTTGCATGCATCTTGGGAGGAGCCCATGCTCCCGCTTCCCATCGCAGCTTCAAGCAGTTCGCTCGTGAGGTGAACACGGTGCTTCCCAGGCCTGACGCCGCACGCAACCTCAGGTGGACCAAGCAGGTCATCGCCTTTGACCCCAAGGACCAGCTCAAGTGCACCGCAGCCCCAGGCGCTCTCCCGATGCTCTGCACCCCGACCATCAGCAACGTCCTCGTGACCAGGACCCTCATCGACGGTGGAGCAGGGCACAACGTCCTCTCCGTCCAAACCTTCGAGATGCTCCAGGTCCCCTATGACCAGCTCCACTCGACCAAGCCATTATACGGAGTCACGGATGGCTCCACGCTCCCGATGGGGCAGGTCCGCCTCCCCGTCACCTTTGGTGACCGCGACAACTATCACACCGAGCTCATCGACTTCGACGTCGCCAACATCCACCTCCCGTACAACGCCATCCTCAGGTATCCTTCCCTCGCCAAGTTCATGGCAGCGACCCATCACGGCTACAACGTCCTCAAGATGACTGGGAGTGGCGGAGTCATCACGATCGCCTCCGACGAGAAGGAAGCGGTGCGTTCCCTGGAGCGCGCCTACCAGACCGCGGCGGTCGAGAGCTCCGATGAGGATGGAGCCGTCCTTGCCCTGCAGACCAGCCCCAAGAAGAAGAAGAACCGTCCGCAAACGGACCTCAGGGCGTAGGGGCTCCTGACGGTTCTGCCTCAGGACTCGTGCCTGCCGACGAGGTGCCCTCCGCCCTCGCATAGGGAGGCGTGCCCGACGCCCCTCTCAGGACGGGCTCGGGGGCTCTCCTCTGGAATGTCTCTCGCCTGACCAGCGTCTCGAGGGAGGTGTTCGGGCACCACTTGCAGGCGTGTCTCGACGCGCGTTTTTGTGAGCCCAACGTGAGCCGTACGGCGCTTGGGGCTCAGGACTTCATCAACCAGGTTACCGAGGAACTTCAGTACGCAAGGCTCATTCGCGGCGGGCGTAACCGCATGATGCCTACCTCACCTACCTGCAACCTGAGCGACCACTTCCGCGTTTGCATCGACGTTGCGGGTGTCAACCGAGCCGCTTCTTTGGAGCTCTTCTGGCCGACGGCGGTCGGCCGGAGGAAGGCCCTCCCATGCAACTACGTCCGCACACTCTTCGGCTTCCGCAACGCGGCTGGCACGTTCCAGCTCCTCGCGCAGCAGGCTTTGGGGGCTCGGGAGGCTCAGTGGCAGGCGGTCCAGACGGAGCGAGAACCAGACCCCCGCGACCACTGAGGGCCTCCGGAGCCCCTGGGCCTCAGGAGCCGGATGATCCTCAGGAGCAACCTGCACGGCTTGCGTCTTCAGCTACCCCAACTCTTCTTCGACAAGTTTCAGGTGACTTTTCGGGTATTCAATCGAGGGCGCCCTTGGGCAGCATCATCCTCGAGCTGCTGGGGGCTATCCCCCCGCAGCTGTCTCTTTTTGCACATGAACCAAGGCGAGCTGCTTCTTCCCATTTGCATTATCTATATGCTCGGCGTTCTCACCGCCACTAAGATCATGAGCCCTTGCGAGCCCACTTGCGACCGCCCCATGATTAAGGAATGGCACGGCGTCTGTGCTCGGGTCCGTCCCTGCAGCATCGCTAAACCCAAGGGCTAAGCTCTGTCTCGCGAGCCATTCCCGTGATGTCAGCTCCTGTGGTCCTTGGTGCCTTGTTCTCGCATGGGCTAATCGTGGATGGGTAAGTAGGGGCCCGTGGAAGGTGCCTCGCTCACGTGGGAACCGAGCCCCGGTTGTTTTTCTTTTGGATTGTTGCATGAGAAGACTGGAAATGGCGTCTGTGCTCGGGTCCATCCCTGCAGCGTCAATAAATCCAGCGGCTGAGCTCTATCTTACGGGCCAGTCCCGCTAACGTCACCCCCTGGGGTCGTTGGTGCTGCGGCCTTCTCATGCGATGCCCTCTAGAGATGCACTCGGCGCAGGTCGACACAACACCTCTCTTTTCACATTTTGCAGAAGAAGACTCACGCGCAACCCACCTCAGGGTAGGGTCTCGTGAGTGATGCGTAAGCTCACGAGAACTTCCTCAGAGTCGTTCAGCTCATCCTGAGGAGGGCCCATATACACCTTGGCTGTCCTGCCGTGCAAGCCACGTGTCAGGACGGGGTTGTACACGCCCCGGAGTCTCTCCCGGTGGGAGGCTCCCTCCCACGGTCCAGTGGAAGTGCCATGCTCCGCGCTGGCAGAACCAACCGAGGAGCGGTTATGCCCACGAACCAGTGGAAGCACCAAGCTCCGCGCTGGCCGCTACGACCGAGATGCGGTTATGCCCACACTCTGTGCAAGTGTGGTTGCTCTATGCTCCGCGCTAGTTATAAACAACTGAGGGCGGCCCCCAGCGGTCGCACCAACCTCAGGTAGCTTTTCAGCTCACGACGCTCACAGCTTCTCCTTGGATGGGTGTCTCGAGGGGGGCTAGGCACGGGGGCTATGCTCAGGTCACGCCTGGCAGACGACACCCTACCCGGTGCCCAGACACCTGGCCTTCTCGCGCCCCTATCCTAGGCGAAGGCTCGTGAGCAAGGTATGGTGCTCATTCTCCCTCATGAGAGCCGTTCGTACGTCAAGGGGGACCCCTGGGCATCGTGACCCAGGGGCCTCACTAGTCACGTAGCCCCTCACTTCTTGAGCCCGGTGCTCAATGGTGGTCGAGGTATGCACGGGGCTGGGCCCTGCCGACGCAGAACGCAAATGGGATCGCTTGAACGTCAAGGGGGACCCCTGGCCATCGCGACCCTGAGGCCTCACTAGCCACGTAGCCCCTCATCCCTTGAGTCTAGTTATAACGATAATCCCGGTCACCCGGAGGGCTCAATGGCGATCGAGGTATGCACGGGGTTGGGCCCTGCCGACGCAGAGCACCTAAGCAAACATGATAGGAAGCAAGCACGGAAATCATCAAGTTCAATCTAGTTATTACAATAACACCAAGTCTTTCAAATTTAAACAAGTTCTTACACCTCCCCGAGGCACCTGCATCCCTCCCATCTGAACAGGAACAGGTCAGGCATCACCAAGCGCGTCATCACCAGTCTCCGCCTCCTCAGCCGCGGCAGCAGCAACCTGGAGGAACACATCCACCAGTTCCGTGACTTGCGCCTCCAGGGCCTCAGCAGCCGCGACCTCCATGTTCGGTGGCCTGGGAGCGACTTCTGCCTCCTCCTCGCGAAGACGACTTGGGCGCAGAAGGAGGGGCCCGTGAGCGTCGCGGCCCCAACCGGCTCTTGAACCTTACCTCCTGGCCCCGCGCGTGGCGTCGCAACCCTGCATGGCAGCGGCGGCCTACGCATCTCAGGAGGCGAGTCCCAAGAAGCACAGAGCCTCGCCCCGTGGGAAATGTGACAAAAGATCAAGTGGCACTGCCACCTAACCGCAGGAGATCACTAAGATAAGCTTTCAATGCCCACATCTACTCGTGTACCTACACCTCCACCCACTATAATCATGAATTCGCTGGAGCATGAAAGCCCCTCTCGACGGCCTTAGTGGACGATTACCTGCGCACCAAGAGGGACTTCCCAAGCATCGCGCCTCGGGGGCTCCTACCGGACCCTGGGTCGCTCACCTCCTGGCCTTGACCACGGCATCACGACCTGGCATACCAGTGTAGGCTGAAGCTTGTCTAGGGACTGGTTCTCGCAGGCGTAGGGACCTAAACTACCGCGGAGACAGAAGAAAGGGAAAGTCATGCTCCAGCAAAGGCCTCATGAGGAACATAAGTTTATAACGCCAGATAATAGCAAAAGTATTACAAAGGATTTACATGCCCTCATGGGGCCGTCCATGGATGTCCTGCAAGGACCAAGTTGAAGAGGGCCATTCTCGGAGGAATTTGGCCTCGACTCCTTCAACAACAGCTGCGCCGGGAGGACGTTGTTCCCTTACGGCGATAAGAACGGCGACTTGGCGGCTCGTAGCTCTCGTCGGAGCTCGAGGCCGTCCCAGGGGAAGCATAGCTGCTACCGGAGGAGTCGAAGGCGCAACCAATGGCGAGCGCCTCGCCCCCGGCCTTGCTGCCTTGGCAGCATGGGGGATGGTCGCCAGCGAGCCCATCCCCCGCGTCGCACGCCAGCCGACAGCCGTCCGCCCCGAAAACTTTGAAGCTCAGCGTGCCCATCCCGTCCAGCGCAAAATGAAGAAAGTGCCTACCGGCGGGGGCGCAGGCACGGCGCACCACGCCCCAACCCCGGGTCATGAAGACCTGGCCGGAGGAGACCACCTCCACGTCGGCATATGAAGGGGGAAGGTGGCACCCTTCATGCCGCAACTGCATCGTCACCCGACCGCGAGCCAAGAGCACCTCCTTCAGGAATGGAGGAAGGAGGATCCAAGAATGTGGAGGGGCTCCCGCCCACACGATAAACTCGCGGGCGTCGTCTTCAGTATGGGACGGCGGCAGGGCGTGTGAAATCGCCCGTCTTTCTGGGCGGCTGACTGCACCACCCCCGTCGCCGTCCCCGCTTCGTCCGCCTGTCGCCAAAGAACCTAAGGGAAGCGGGAATCCTGGTGGCTCCCGCGTGCACAATGTACGGGCGTCCGCCAGTCTCAGGGGCGCCATTGGAGAATCACGGCGCCTCTTCTTCGGGAGGTGTCGTGGTTTTGTCACGGCAGATTTCCTAGCAAAAGGACTTAGTCGTGAGGTCATCGCCACGGGTTAGCTTAAAGGGGTTAAAGCGGACAAGGACGGAAGAGTTTATACAAGTTCGGCCCCTTCGATGAAGGTAAAAGCCTACGTCTAGTTTGGTGTAATATTGCTAGGGTTTCGATGACCAGGGAGCGAATACGCTTTGCCTATGTCTCGAGTTGTTGTTCTCTCTCCTTGAACCGTCGCCGGGTACACGAGGTGACGCCCGGTCCGGTTTACATAGTCTCGAGGTCGGCTCATAAACGTGTCCGGCTCGGTCTCTATCTTTCCTACCTTACATCACAAGTTACATGCCGTATGGCGGTTTACAAATCAATGGGCCCTAACACCTCTTGGGCTCTAAGCCTTTCTCGTACAAAGCGTCATGCTCCATGCTCTGCTGGGCTTCAGAAGAAATAATCTTGACAGGTATAAACCGGCCCCTCCTGGGCGGTTTATACCCAGTAGTAATATCCCTGACATTAGGCCCTAGATTGATTTGAACATGTTCATGTCAATCTCCCGTGTCTTATAATTTTTTCATCTTTCATAGCTTCAAGTGCTTTATAAACCGCCGTGATGTCATCTTCCTGGATCATATTAAGCCGTTGTGACGTCATCTACGCATTTAATACTTGTACCTACTTTTTATCTTTTCCTCATTAAAACTCCGAAGATCGAGGCAACAGTATCTTGCCATATCTACTTTTCTGCCTCCTTGATTCCCGCGCCTGCCGTTTCATTTTGCAGCTTATAAATAGGGCAAAGGGGTATCTCCTTTTCCCTCCTTGCTCCCTTGCCTCTTCTTCTTCCTCGCGCCCGCTCGTGCTCAAGCTCCGCCGCTGCTGTCGACCCTTGGTTCTTCGTCAAGCTTGGCCGCTGCATCAACCTGGTCGGACCAGAAAAAACATCAGCGCACCTTCGCACTCTTTGGCTCCGATAAGTCCCTTCATTGTCCTGTATACAGATCTCATTAGGGTTTTCTTCTGAAGGTTCATAGATAGGGCGATGTTCCTCATCGTTCTTCGCCATTGCCCGATAGTTAGTGTAGATCTGATCCTCCTGTTTTATAGTTGTAGGTATAACTCCGCTTCCTCACTGCACCTTTATCTTTCCCAATAGTACTAGTTTAGATTACATCTGTTAGAGCCTTTGTCGCGTCTGCTGAATATAAACTGAATATTTATGAATTTCCAACATGCTGTAGATCCATAGCTTCATCACTGTTTGTACAAAAACTGTTTTTCGATAACTTCAGATCTGCATCTTGTATATTCTCATTGGCGGTTTAGCTATCTCAAAAACTATAAACCGGTAGATACCATTAGGCCCCTGCCTAAACAGTCGTTAGATAAGTACCTTTGAAAATACTGCCGGTTTAAGCTTGTTTAGATCATAAACCGGCTCTTCATTATATTTTCATCCTTTCCCTTCCAAAATGGCAACTCAAGCCAAGCAGTTAATTCTTGCAATTGGGTCCAGTCCCGGTTTACTGAGGAAGATTTGCAGAAACTGGCTGAAATTGGTGCTTTAGGTTCAAAAAATGTCCTTCATTGGAGAGCCCCTGGATCAGAGTATCCTCGAGAGCCCAAGGAGGGAGAAGTTATTGTTTTTTTTTATCATTTAGCCCGGGGATTCAGATCTCCCGGGTCGAAGTTCTTCCGTGATGTGCTAGCTAATTTTCAACTTCATCCACAAGATATTGGGCCCAACTCTGTGTCAAACATTTGCAATTTCCAAGTCTTTTGTGAAGCTTCTCTGCAAGAGGGCCCGTCAGTTGAGTTGTTCCGGGATTTCTTCCATCTAAACCGTCGGACGGAATTCTCTGACGGTCCAAACACTGAACTTGCTGGGATGTCCATTCAGAAGAGAAAGGACGTTAGTTTTCCTCACACCAGTCACCACAGTCACACCAAAGACTGGAATCAAACTTGGTTTTACTGCTTAGACACTTCTCCAAAAGATGAAAATCCTCTGCCGGGTTATTGCTTCCACCGGCTTTCCGAGAACCATCCCTTTCCACAACGGCTAAGTGCCCAGGAACGGGCTAGATATGCTCCTCGGCTTTCGATGCTCAGGGCCTTCACTGCCAATGTCTTGACAGGGGTTGATTTTGTTTGTTGCTGGATTTCTTGGAGTATTCTCCCACTAAGACGGCGCGCCGGTTTAATGTGCGAATATACTAGAGAACCAAAAGATCCTCTGCGCCATACCGAAGCTGTGTTAGCAGAAAATGAGCTCAACGAGGCTGTTAAGAAACTGTTGAATGAGCCAGTAGAGACTTGCAGCCAAACCAGATCGGTAAATATTTCTTTCATATTGCTTTGCTCCGTTTCAATCCATCTATAGTACTTGTTTTGAATGTCTTCATAATCTTTAACAGGGTAATGACCCATTCTGGAAGAAGAAAGTCCAAGATAAACCGTCGAAGGTGCCTCGCCAAAAGACCAAAACTGTTAAGAAGACCACCAAGAAGAAAACCACTGATGCATCTGAATCCAACCCGGAGGATGATGAACCGGCCTCCGAGGTACTACTTGACTCTCTTGATTCCTTTCACTTTCTTTACTTGTATTTTATTAACAATGGTTGTACCCACGGACACGCTGAAGGCAGTAAAGCGGATGATGTTGAGGTAATTACTCTTTCTTCCGGTTCAGATCCTCTGCCAACACCAAAAATTCGTCGAGCAAGCCGGAAAGTACAGTTTTCTCACCCTTTCGCTTACTTGGACCCAAACTTTCTTTTGAAGAAATAACAGCATGAAGCTCGCCGCACCACGCGGCACAGTGGCCATGCCATTGAATCCACCGGCTTACCTCACACACCTGCCCGAAGGCGTCGCTCAGAGGTTTTATACACTCCAGACGCTCTTTATCACAAAGCAGGTTATATTCGAGAGCCTCTTAATCCGTCTGACTCGAATTATCAGGAAACTCCACATTCGTCTTCTGGCGAATCAACGGCCACGCAAATTCCTCCCCTTAAGACTGTTCCTGGGTAAGTTTTTCCGCTTGGCCGGTTTAATTTCTGTCCTTACTCTTCTGATTTTCATCATCTTTAACTTTTGCAGTAAGCCCAAGCCTAGCAAAAAGGCTAAGCTGAATAAGTCGGCAGGTGATAACACAATTCCTGAACCGGCCAAAGACGCTGATTTTGTTGAACCTGCTGAAGAAAATGTTGATATTCTGCATGACGATCCTCCTCCCTTGGATCACGAAGTCTTTGTTGATCAAGGGAGTGCTCCAATGGATCGTGACACTGATCCGGCCAATCCTATCTGAGCCAGTACTGCTCCTGCTAGCCTGGCTAAACACACGGCCGCTTTAACTGAAGATGTTGAAATCACTGGGATCGGCTACACTACTCCTAGTGAACCTGTCGCTTTGTCCAAGCATACTGCAAAGGATGAAATTCCTGGCAAGGACAAAGTAAAATGGAGTACAGACTTGTCCAATTATGCTCAACTCAGTGCCCAAGAACTCCATTCCGGCTATCTAAACCGGCTGTAGACTAGCCGTGATCTTGAGGCCGGTTTAGTAAATATGATGAAGGAGCGCTATAAGGTAACTTTTCTGCTTTTAACTTGTACTCTATTCTTGCTTAAGTCTTGTAGTTTATCTTTACTCCATCCTAGCCCCCAAGGACCGGTTTAGTCCTTTAGGATGAACCGGGACTTCAGAATATTCAGTAGAGTTTGTTTTTCACATGTGTAGTCCCCAAGGGCCGGTTTACTCCTTGAGGATGAACCGGGATTTCAGTTTGCCTTCTGCTCTTAACAATATCACATTAGCCCCCAAGTGCCAAGCGTATAACTTGTTATGTGCATGGGACTTGAAAAAAAATGCATGTTTAACTGCAAATCCACATTAGCCCCCAAGTGCCAAGTGTATAACTTGTTATGTTCTTGGAACTTTCCTGAAAAATGTCTCATGAATATGTAACGTGCTCTCCTCTTGGCAGACTGACTTAAACCGGAAAAATTCTGAAGTGGCCGAGCTCCGGGATACCCCGAAGTTTCAAGAAACCGCCGCTTCCAAAGTCAAAGATGAGCTGACACTTGCTTTAGCGAATATAGAAAAGTGAAGAAGGACTTTGAAAAGGAACGGTCGGATTGGGATGCTGAAAAAGCTATCTTGGAGAAAAGAGCATCTGATGCAGAGGCTGCTCTTAATCCGGTGACAGAGGAACTGTCCAGTTTAAAGCAGCAGATAAACGCCATGACGATTGCTATCTTTGGTAAGTGTTGTTAACATAATCCTGAATATGGTAGTCCTGCACCTTCCGGTTTAACTCATACTCTTTGATGCAGGAAAACGTATTGCTCATCTCGGCACTGACATGCGGAGGAAATTGAAGGCCGCATACACTCTTGTAGATCAGTTGTATTCCGGTCCTCAGAGAATTGTCTGCACTCCCTCTCACAATAAACCGGCTCCCACAATAATCAAAGGCACTTTAGAAAAATTATCCATTCTACCTGCCCGCCTTGTCAAGCTGAAGAAATCTTCTGCAAGGGCGGGTGCTCTGATGGCCTTAACTTGATCGAAAGATTGGATGCCTGACTTTGATCCGGCGGAAGCAATGAATGGCTATCCCAGCATGAAAGAAGACGGATCGGCATTCACAGACATCGATTTGCGCGCTCTGACTAAAGAAATGCGGCCTCTGGCCAGCAAACTGTCTAATGAGGCTGATTTGTCTTGTTATCATCTGGGTTATAATGCTGGGAACGTGCGGGTCGACCCTCCGGCTTACGAGATTGAAAATCTCATCCCACCCGTCCGTAAGCACACTTACGCTCCTGATATTGATCCGTCTGAACTCGTGAATGATGAAGTTGTTTTCAGAGCGCTGACCAAGATCGATTGGGCAACCTCTGACTTCCAACAGCTAGAAGAGAACGACGGGGAGTCAGAGCAGGACGATCCACAACCTTCAAGCCGAGCTGAGGTAGACTCCTAATCTGGTGCCGGTTTAAATATTATGTCCCAACACTTTAGGCAAAAAAGTGATATTCTTTTGGGCTATCCAACGCCTTGTAATAGGGTAGCTGAAATACGTTATGTTGTCACGCATATTGTCCTTTGTATGAGATTGCTTCAGCTGGCAACTTTATAATTATTTCTTGCTTATAATGCCTTTGACGGTTTACTCCACCTGTTTCTGCATAAGACAATGTTTAAAGTGTCCTGGCGGTTTATTACCGGACGGGTCATGATGCCCAAATACATGGTCTAGGATTATAACCTAAACTGTATATAAAACACATATCATACTTGTAATTAAGTTTTGCACAATTTGGCCTTAATCAATAATCGGTAGCAAAGACAATGATTTAAGTTGCAAGTGTTGATGACTCCCTTGATCATTTGCCGGTTCATGATGGAACCGTACCGGGTTATGATAACCTCCGGTTTAACTGTAAATAGTACTGGTGATTTATAATCAAACCAGACCAGGTTCTATAAACGCTGGTGTAGTGGCAACTTATAGTCATCCACTCCTCGAATCAATGGACTTGGATAAACACCAATGACCGTGAAGATAAACATTTTAGCAAAATCAAAAAGAGACGTTGTCAAATAAAACCGTGTAGTCGAGGCTTTTTACGAGCTGCCAGCCTCCAAATTCGAGGCTTTTATGAGCTGCCAGGCTACTGAATTAACCATTTCAGAAAGCCTGTTAAGATGGTCCTCAATCCTTAACCAATCGTCAATTTAACGTTACCAAGTTCAGGGTCTATAAAAGATTGACTTGTGTATACGTTCGACGGGTCATACCAGGTTTACCTGGGCGGAGTGACTTACTTAATGCAGGCGGGCTAATCCGGGGTTTTAGGTGTATACACTAGGCTTCCAAGCCATGGCTTGATAGCCTACTACAAGGGTTGTCAACTCGTTGATGCTATGCATCAGGAGCCCCCATGTAGTATTTGAGCTATGCTCGTCGGGGCCTATGTTTGAGTTGTGCTATGCATCAAACTCTCTTTCGCCCCTCATCATCATGTGGGCTTTAATAGCAGGATTACCGAAGCAACCAGAGTTATGCTCTTATGATGGTCTTGGTGTAGTCGCCAGTTTAAGAGGCCATAGGAACTCCTTTGCACACAGAAGCCCCCATGTGAGAAACTCTTACGAAAAAAGCGGCAGATACCCCGCTTTATCGGGGATGCCTGTTTATTATATTGATCATAATATATACATTGCAAATTTATGTACATAAAGCGGAGCCTATGGCTCAGGTGTAGTAAGGTCAAAGAAGAGCGATGTTCCACGGCCGTCGGGTCTCCTCCTCCGCAGTACGTGAGTCCTTATGTTCTCGAACGTCGACAAGGTAGTATGATCTGTTATGTAGATTTTGGCTGACCACAAAGGGTCCCTCCCAGGGCGGGGATAGCTTGTGCATATCCGTCATGTCTTGGATGAGCCGGAGCACTAGTTCTCCTTCTTGAAATGTTCTGGTCTTAACCCGGCGACTGTGGTACCGGCGTAGATCTTGCTGATAAATCGCCGATCGAGTTGTTGCCGTGTCACGTTCCTCATCCAGCCGGTACAACGCGTCTTGCCGTGCCTTCTCGTTATCAGTTTCGACGTAAGCCGCCACCTGCGGCGAGTCATGACAGATATCACTAGGGAGAACCGCCTCAGCTCCATATACCATGAAGAAAGGCGTGTACCCTGTAGATCTGTTAGGTGTTGTGTTGATGCTCCATAACACAGAGGGTAATTCCTCCACCCAACAACCCGGCATCCTCTGCAAAGGGACCATAAGCTGGGGTTTGATGCCTCTCAAGATCTCTTGATTGGCTCTCTCAGCTTGACCATTGGATTGAGGGTGAGCTACTGATGATACATCAAGGCGGATGTGCTCTCGTTGACAGAATTCCTCCATAGCCCCCTTGGATAGATTCGTACCATTATCAGTTATAATGTTGTGTGGAAAGCCAAACCGGAAAATCACCTTCTTGATGAACTGAACCGCCGTTGCTACATCACACTTACTGACTGGTTCCGCCTCAACCCATTTGGTAAACTTATCCACTGCCACCAAAGGGTGGGTCTTCATATTTGGGGATCTCTTGAAGGGTCCAACCATGTCAAGCCCCCAAGTTGCAAATGGACAAGTAATTGGAATCATCCTTAATTCTTGAGCTGGTATATGAGAACGCCGTGAGAATTTCTGGCAAGCATCACATTTTCTGACCAAGTCCTCTGCGTCCCTATGAGCCGTCAACCAGTAGAACCCATGACGAAAAGCTTTAGCCACCAAGGATTTTGAACCGGCATGATGACCACAATCTCATTCGTGGATCTCTCTAAGAATATCACGGCCTTCATCTGGCGATACACATCATTGAAACGCCCCAGAGACGCTGCAATGATGTAGTTCTCCATTGACAATAGTCATTGATTTGGATCGCCGGACTATCTGTCTAGCCAATAATTCGTCCTCTGGTAACTCACCTCGGTTCATGTATGCCAGGTAAGGGAGCGTCCAATCTGGAATAGCATGCAGCGCCGCTACCAATTGAGCCTCCGGATCAGGAACAGCCAAGTCCTTTTCTGAAGGTAATTTCACCGACGGGCTATGCAATACGTCTAGAAAAACATTGGGCGGAACCGGTTTACGCTGATAACCCAGTCGGCTTAACGCATCAGCCGCTTCATTCTTTCGCCGATCTATATGGTCTACTGGATAACCCTTGAAGTGTCCAGCAACAGCGTCCACCTCTTGTCGATATGCTGTCGTAAGTGGATCTTTGGAATCCCACTTACCCGACACCTGTTGAGGCACCAGGTCTGAATTGCCGAACCATTTAACCCGGCTTAAATTCATCTCCGTAGCCATTCGCAGACCATGGAGGAGAGCTTCATACTCAGCTGCATTGTTAGTACAAGGGAACATTAAACGGAGGACATAACAGAACTTATCACCTCGTGTGGAAGTTAATACGACTCCAGCCCCCGAGCCCTTCAGTTGCCTGGACCCATCAAAGTGAATAGTCCAATACGTGTGATCCGGCTTTTGCTGGTGCTTGCAACTATGTCCAATCGTTGATGAAGTCCACCAGTGCTTGGGATTTGATCGCAGTACGGGCCACATACTTCAATCCGTGAGGGCTAAGTTCAATGGCCCACTTTGCAACCCGACGAGTCGCCTCTCTGTTCTGGATTATAACTCCCAGAGGAGCTGAACTGACCACGGCGATCGGATGGCCTTGAAAGTACTGCTTCACCTTCTGGTTTGTCATGAAGACTCCATACACCAATTTCTGCCAATGCGGGTATCTCTGTTTGGATTGAATGAGCACCTCGCTAATGTAGTAAACCGGTCGTTGAACCGGATATTCTTTTCCTGCCTCTTTGCGCTCTACCACGATGGCAACGCTTACTGCTCGAGCATTAGCAGCCACGTGTAACAATAGCGGCTCATTATCAACTGGCGCGGAAAGGACCGGCGGTTCTGCGAATTGCTTCTTCAAATCCTCGAACGCAGCATCAACAGCATCACTCTAGACAAAACGATCTATCTTTTTCATCATCTGATAAAGCGGGATGGCCTTCTCCCCCAAACGGCTGATAAACCGGCTGAGCGCCGCAATGCGGCCCACCAAGCGTTGGACATCGTTGATGCACGCCGGTTTAGCCAAGGATGTAATGGCCTTGATCTTCTCCGGATTAGCTTCAATTCCTCTGTTTGATACCAGGAATCCCAGGAGCTTACCTGCCGGAACACCAAAAACGCACTTGTCCGGATTAAGCATCATTTTGTAAATCTGGAGATTATCAAAGGTTTCTTTCAAGTATGTTATTAATGTCTCCTCCTTCCTGGATTTCACCACAATGTCATCCACATACGCATGAACATTCCGCCTAATCTATCCATGAAGACAGTTCTGCACACAACGTTGATAGGTCGCCTGGGCACTCTTAAGTCCAAATGGCATAGATACATAACAGAAGGCCGTCTTCTCCTAGTCCTTAACTGCCATTTTGATCTGATGATAACCTGAATATGCGTCCAAAAAACTTAAGCGCTCACAACCCGTCGTAGCATCAATGATTTGATCAATACGGGGGAGGGCAAAGGGATCAGCCGGGCAAGCCTTGTTCAGGTGTGTGTAATCAACACACATTCGCCAAGTGCCGTTCTTTTTAAGTACCAACACCGGATTGGCCAACCACTCCGAATGAAACAACTCAATTATAAAACCTGCCGCCAAGAGCCTAGCTACTTCTTCACCGATAGCTTTGCGCCTTTCTTCATTGAAGCGGCAGAGAAATTGTTTAACCGGTTTAAACTTGGGATCAATATTACGAGTGTGCTCAGCGAGTTCCCTCGGTACACCTGGCATGTCAGAAGGTTTCCATGCGAAGATGTCCCGATTCTCATTGATGAACTCGATGAGCGCGCTTTCCTATTTCGGATCCAGGTTAGCACTGATAGTGAACTGCTTGGATGAATCACCAGGAACAAAGTCAACCCGCTTGGTCTCTTCAACTGATTTAAACTTCAAGGCCGGATCATGCTCCGTGGTTGGCTTCTTCAACGGAGACATGTCTACCGGATCAACATTATCTTTATAAAATTTCAGTTCCTCGGTTGCACAAACCACCTCTGCATAAGCTGCATCACCTTCCTCGCACTCCAAAGCAATCTTGCGGCTCCCATGAACCGTAATAGTTCCATTGTGACCCGGCATCTTAAGCTGCAGATAAACATAACAAGGCCTTGCCATGAATTTATCATAAACCGGCCGCCCGAACAGGGCGTGATATTGGCTCTTGATCTTTACCACTTCAAAGGTCAAAGTCTCAGACCTAGAATCATGCTCATCTCCAAAAGTGACCTCCAAGTCTATCTTACCGACTGGATATGCCGATTTACCAGGCACCACGCCGTGAAAACTGTGTTGGACTATCGAAGCTTTTTATCTGTCAGCCCCAGGCGCCGAAAAGTCTCGTAATATAGAATGTTGATGCTGCTACCTCCGTCCATAAGCACCTTGGTAAACTTATAGCCCCCCACCTGAGGTGCCACAACTACAGCCAGCTGACCCGGATTATCAACCCGGGGCGGATGATCCTCTCGACTCCATGCAATGGGCTGTTCTGACCAACGCAGGTAGCATGGCACCACCGGTTCAATGGAATGTACTACCCTTTTGTAAACCTTCTGATCACGTTTACATCGGCTTGTGGTGAAGACGTGATACTGCCCACTACTCAACTGCTTCGGGTTACTCTGATACCCTGATTACTGCTCTTGATTGCCCTGATTATTATAACCACCCTGGCCATGCTGCTGGTTATGCTGATTGTGCCCGTTTTGGTTGCCGTGATTGTTCTGGTTACCTTGGAACCCTGAACCGGATCCACTGCCTTGATAACCCGGCCCGTGAGAACCAGGGCCTGAACCGCCGGATGGTCCATGGTCATACTGGGACCGGTTCATGATTTCCTTCATAATAAAACAGTCCTTCCAAAGGTGCGTAGCTGGCTTTTCGTGCGTACCGTGCCTCGGTCAAGGTATGTTCATCTGGCATTCCAGATTGATAGGCAGTCTCCCATTTCGCGGGGACGGTCTACCCTTGCGGCGCTGGCCGTTCTCCTGAGCATTGGTGTTGGCCACAAAATTTGAATTATTATCCACTTTACGCTTACCGTTATATCCTTGATTCGCCGGGCCAGGTTGCGGCGCTTTACCGCTCTTCTTTGCCTTCCCTGACTTCTCATCATTAGACTCTGGATATTTGGTACTATCTGAATTCGCATACTTCACCAAAGCGCCCATGAGCATCCCCATGTCATCACAATTATGTTTGAGTCGTCCCAACTTCAGTTTCAGAGGCTCAAACCGGCAATTGCCTTCCAAGGGTATAACTGTTGTGTCCGGGTTGATGCGGTTGGAAGCATGTAGGATCTCCGACACTCGACGTACCCAATGGCTTGTTGACTCGTGCTCTCCTTGAACACTGGCAGCTAAATCGATGATAGACATTGGCTGCTTGCACGTGTCTTTGAAGTTATTAATAACCGGCGGCGCAATTTGGCCCATGATCCGATGGAGTTGGGTGGTAAGCTCTTCAGCCAAGTGCAAGTTGTACCCTCCAACATCATGGTGAAATACTTGGCACACGCCGCGTCATCCACATCAAGCATCTCCATCGCCATCTCGTAGCTTTCAACCCAGGCTTCAGGAGATAAGTCCACAGTATAGTTGGGCACCTTGCGCGGTCCTTTGAAGTCCTTGGGTAGTTTTACGTTGTGTAAAGCGGGAGTGAGGCGCGGTACTCCCAAAGAGCTAGACATGACTCCCGGTTCAATCGTGGTAGATGGACGAACCGGCGTTGGCTGATGGTTTTCGTACTGTGCTGCTAACTTGGCCTCCCGGCGCTGCCTGCCCTGATCCACCACGTCTTGAGCATTCGCGTCTCCCCCTGCCGGATTATCCCTCCGCGGTTGGTTACGTCTTCGCGCGCTGCTTGACACAGCCGGTTCCTCCAGGTGCCTACTGTAACTCCGGCTTGGGCGAGGGGTGGAGTGAATCCTCTCACGGCTGTGAGAATAAGCTTGCTGTTGGGTTAGAACCGTCTCCAAAAACTCCCTGGCCCGCCGTGCCTCCACCGCTATGGGGGATGCTCCTTCAATGAGAAGAGCGGCCAATCGTGAAGCGGCGGCAACTATGTTATCTAAGGGGTTGGAGTAATGACCGGGAGGGGTAGGTACACGCTGTGACGGAACGACCTGGCGGGTTGGCTCTGCGGCCTATGGCTGGACTGATGCTCCTGTGCCAGGCACTCCTCCCCGGTTTACCTCTGGTTGATTACTGGTTCCTGCTCCTGGCGTGTTGAAAAGGTTCCTCACCTCGTAAACCGGCATCAGGCGGGATTGTTGCCTTCTCCTTATTACATCACGCGACGCCATTTGATCCAAGATGAGCCGGTAAGCCTGAGCATCTAGCTTGGCCTGCCTCGCAACAATCCTGGTAACCACAGCAGCTAAGTCCTGCTTCGCCTGATCTATCTAGCCCCTCACCTGAGCAACTTCCGCATCATGTTGTTCCTTATCGGCCTGGGCCACCTCTGCAGTGAACAGCGCCGTCAACTTGTCAACTAAGGCGGTTAATACCTAAACCGATGACTGAACCGGGCCACCGGCCCTAGCCGCCACTGCCGCCAGATCCGATGTTAGCACTGCCGCAGTTGAAGACTGTTGCACAGGTTGCGATCCGGCCATGAATATTGCGACCCGGTTTGGCGGATCCACGGGATCCGGAATACTGTCACCGTCGGAACAGCCCCCAGACCGGCCATCCTCTAGCAAGTATAAAGATTATGTTTCTCCAGAGGACGACTCATCGCAGGAATAGACAACGTTCTGACCGCCAGAGTCCGATCCATCTTCAGCTTGCACTCCATGAACCGCTCCGACGAAGACGTCCTTCACGGCGGTCCGAATCCGGGCAGATCTCGCACACTGAGCTGGCTCGACGATGTTGGGGAAGATGTCTGGCTCAGGGCCCGGTTCGCCGATCTTGCCTACGAAGACGTGGATGCCACCAAAGGGGACCCGGTACCCGTATTCAATTGAATCAGCCTCGGGGCCCCAGCCTGCATCGTCGATGTAGATCTTGCCGTGACGACTCTTAGTCATCCGACCCACTGCGTAGCCCTTGAGTCCTTCAAAGCGGCCCTTCAACAACTCGAAACCATCATGCGATAGCCCCACGATGGGCACCAACTATCGTGGTTTTGTCACGGCAGATGTCCTAGCAAAAGGACTTAGTCGTGAGGCCATCGCCACGGGTTAGCTTAAAGGGGTTAAAGCGGACAAGGACGCAAGAGTTTATACTAGTTCAGCCCCTTCGATGAAGGTAAAAGCCTACGTCTAGTTTGGTGTAATATTGCTAGGGTTTCGTTGACCAGGGAGCGAATACGCTTTGCCTGTGTCTCGAGTTGTTGTTCTCTCTCCTTGAACCGTCGCCGGGTCGTCCCTTTATATACACGAGGTGACGCCCGGTTCAGTTTACAGAGTCCCGAGGCTGGCTCATAAACGTGTCCGGCTCGGTCTCTATCTTTCCTACCTTACATCACAAGTTACACGCCATATGGCAGTTTACAAATCAATGGGACCTAACACCTCTTGGGATCTAAGCCTTTCTGGTACAAAGCGTCATGCTCCATGCTCTGCTGGGCTTCAGAAGAAATAATCTTGATAGGTATAAACCGGCCCCTCCTGGGCGGTTTATACCCAGTAGTAATATCCCTGACAGGAGGAGCCGCTCGGGCTCCACCATCAGGCTCTTCCCCTTCTCCGCGGCCGAGAACCTACGTATCGGCGCCGTGAAAAGCCCTTGGAGAAGTGGGAAGAGCAGGGATTGATCTGCAACAGTCAAGTGAAGGACGTGGCGCCGCACCCCCTGTTTATAGGTCGAGAAGGTCAATCGCCAGCCACTCACGCACGGCCATAATGGCCCTGCCGCCCGCACCAAGGAGTTGTCAAGTCACACGGTTGCCGAGACTACGTGGGAAGCGGAGTCGCCCACATCCCATCCAACCATCATGTGCCAGCCTGGCCCGCAGTGCTTCGTCCTCAGCTAACGCTTTGCCCCAAAGCCAACTCCGTGTGCGCCTTGGGCCCGGGGGCTACTGTCGGCGTCCTGGGAACCAGGGTACCCAGGCTTGCCTGTCTGTGGACTGTAACGCGCTCCAATCACTGCCTGGTATAGCCTGACTGATCGACCAACTGCCCAAGTCCCTCGCGAGGGGGCTAGACCTCGCGAGGAGAACGACGTCAAGAACCCCTCATGAGCGGCCTCAGCTAGGTTGCTCCGGAGGGGCGGAGAATCCAAGGCCAAGCCTGCCTCAGGAGGAGGCAGTGACGCAAGCAGTGACGCACCGCGCCAGCGGGTGCCAGCGCCCGCCAGCGGCGCAGTTGCCATTTTGGTGCAAAGGAGACAGCGCAGGCGCAGGTTCCCGAGGAGTGGGACAAAGGTTTCCCCTTCGGTGCAACAAGAACAAAGACCGCAAGGACGACAGGGAGGATGTCACCACTGAGCCCACTACCACGTCACCACCTGATCCTTTTGCAGGCGAAGACTGCTTTTGTCAGGGTAGGAACGTCCTTGTGTTCCCGCTCAAATGGCCGTTCTGGGATCCCTTCCCGCCTAATCATCTCGGGGGAAGAGGACCCTGGCCGCCTATATAAGTAGCTAGGATCCCCACTATGAGGGGACATTCTGATCAGATCCAGAAACTCTGCCTTTGCATAAGGGAGCAAGAAATCTTGCCTCCTGACCCTCCTGAGCTCTCCTCTTGAGCCCAGGAACCACTGTACACATCCATATTCAAGCCCTCCCGAGGCCAATCCATCAAAGCAGGAAGTAGGGTTTTACACCGCAAGGTGGCCCGAACCTGGGTAAACTCTTGTGTGCTTTACTTGTTGTTTGCTTGAATCTCTTCACTGGACGAGGGTGAGACGCTAGGTAGACGTGAGTGGGAGAGATCTTCGTTCACGCCCCTGTGTTCGAACTTCTTGGGTTTGCAGAGCCCGTAATCCGACATAGGCAAGTAACATTTTTTAGCTTTTCTTTACCAAATTAAACTTAACATCAAAATAGGTTGTCTAGATGTGCAACTAGGTGAGCAACCTATATGATGCAACAACAACAACCACACAAGCAAGCAAGGGATACAACACAATTAAAGCTTGCACAAGTAAAGGTAAGAGATGACCAAGAGTGGAACCGGTGGAGACAAGGATGTGTTACCGAAGTTCCTTCCCTTTGAGAGGAAGTACGTCTCCGTTAGAGCGGTATGGAGGCACAATGCTCCCCAAGATACCACTAAGGCCACCGTATTCTCCTGACGCCCTCACACAATGCGAGATGTCGTGATTCCATTATTGGTGCCCTTGAAGGTGGTGACCCAACCTTTACAAACAAGGTTGGGGCTATCTCCACAACTTAATTGGAGGCTCCCAATGACACCACGAAGCTTCACCACAATGGAATATGGCTTCGAGGTGACCTCAACCGTCTAGGGTTCTCAAACACCCAAGAGTAACAACATCGACAAGGGATTAGTGGGGGGAATCAAATTTCTCTTTGCGGAAGTGTAGATCGGGGCCTTCTCAACCAATCCCTAGAAAATCAACAAGTTTGATTGGCTAGGGAGAGAGATCGGGCAGAAATGGAGCTTTGAGCAACAATGGAGTTTGGGGAGGGAAGAGGTGATCTTCTTGAGTAAGAAGACCCCATTTATATAGTGGGGGAAAATTTCCAACTGTTACCCACTAACTCAGCCCGCGACAAGCAGTACTACCGCACAGATTCGCGGTACTACCGGACCAGGTCGTGGTACTATAGCGGGCATGTGCGGTATTACCGCTAGTGCGGCAATGACCAGGCGTGGCCCTGTTGCACTAGGCAGCGAGCGGTAGAACCGCCGGAGCGGTACTACCGCAAGGCAGGGCTCAGCTGGACTGGAAGACGGCACAGACGAAATAAATTACATCTGTGGCTACTTCCATTGAGCAAAGGACTGTGCAAAAGTCTGCACGGTACTACCGCTCACACAGAGCGGTACTACCGCATAGCGGCGAAAGTAAGAAAAACTACTTCCGCACCTACTGATGTGTGCGCCAGCGTCTAGGCCAGAGGTAGCGGCACTACCGCTCGCAAGGCGCGATACTACCAGAGGGCCCTGCGGTACTACCGCTTGACACAGCGGTACTACCGTAGACCCTTGCGGTACTACCTCTCCAGTGAGCAGTACTATCGCATGCCCCAGACAATATAGCACTAGACAACCCTCGTTTTGCAGAGACAAGGATAACACGGATGGTGCTCCATTGAAGCGAAGGGAAGGTGGTGCAAAGGAACAGATGTGTACATATGATTCCACCCTAACCTTTCCTAAGCGGACCCCTCTTAATAGTACGACTTTCCTACGACTCAAATCCAGCGAAACGAAACATAGAGAAATGCCGTCTTCGATAGGCTCCGAGGGGCAACGAATCTTCTTGTGCCTAGACATGAGATATCTGAAATGCTCACTTCACACGATTAGTCCGCAAGAGTACTGTCATCAATCACCAAAACCACATAGGGAGAAATATTCCCTTACAACTATTGTTGTCAAGTACATGAGACTGTCGATGTCGATGATGTTGACCAAGATGTGTGGTGGTGTTGTGATACGTCCAAAACGTATCTATAATTTCTGCTTGCTCCATGCCTCTTTTGTGTGATATTGCTATGATATTTATGCCCTTCCATACACTTTTGATCATATTTGGACTAACCTATTAACTCAATGCACCACAGTGCCAGTTCCTGTTTCCTGCTGTTTTTCTATTTCAGGTTTCCCCCATATTAAAAGTGCTCCAAAAATTCCGGGAAAAATACAGGAAAAATCAGCGTACAGGAAGCTTCGAGAATAACCAAAGCGGGGCCAGAGGAGAGCCAGGGGGGCCCAGGCGGCCACCTGGCGCGGCCCCACCCCTGGCCGCGCCAGGGGGGCGCCTGGGGCCCCGGCTCCGCCTCTGGTGACCCCCCTTCGCATATATATTCCTCGCATCGCGAAAACCTTGATGCCAGAACCCTTTTCTCCAGAAGCAATTCTGATCTCCGCCGCCATCGCCACCAAGTTTCGAGGGACCAGAATTCATGTGCCGGCATCCTGCCGGGACGGGGAAGTGCCCCCGGATTCATCTCCATCGACGTTGCTTCCTCCCTCCATGATGCGGGAGTAGTTCCTCCTTCGGGCTGAGGTTTCTACCAGTAGCTATGTGGTCAATTCTCTCTCCCATGATGTGATCTTCGTTGTGATCACAGGCTATGTTAATCTAAGGTGATCCCATGATATTTCCCCTTCCTCTATGTATTAGGATTGATGTACTCACTTGTCTTTATCTAGTATAATCCCCGAGACCAAGGTGACAGCGGTCTATTGGACATGGATTAGAAGAATATTTTCATGAGTGATTTCCTCTTTTGTGTGTTGATTGAAGATTCAGAGTCTCTTGGTGCTTGTCTTTGACTATCCTTGAGATATGTTGTGGTGATTGTGGTACTCTCTTTTGATGGCCGCGGTGACATTGGGAAATCCATAGATTGAGACTTACGAACTTTGAGGTGTGCTTTTGTAGCCCTACATAATTCTCGTCCTCTCTTGACCACAAAGGAATGACCTCCGAGTGCGTCTTCATTGCATGTTTTATGGGAAATATCATGTGATGTTAATGTTGTTGGGAGTTGCCACTAGTGAAAGTATGAAGCCTAGGCCTTGTTTCCACCATTGCAATACCATTTGTGCTCACGTTTACCACTTGTTTGCTTGCTGCACTTTTTATTACAGATTTATATTACTTTGCTTTGTCACTCCTATCATCCATATTTTACCATCTCTTCGCCGAACTAGTGCACCTATACAACTCCTAGTTGTATTAGGTGTGTTGGGGACACAAGAGACTTCTTGTATCTTAGTTGCAGGGTTGCTTGAGAGAGACCATCTTCAACCTCTACTTCCCTGAGTTCGATAAACCTTAGGTCATCCACTTGAGGGAAATTGCTGCTGTCCTACAAACCTCTGCGCTTGGAGGCCCAACATAGTCTACAAGAAATAGAAGCGTGTGTAGACATCAAGCTATTTCTGGCGCCGTTGCCGGGGAAGTAAGTGTTTGAAGGTATATCTTTAGATCTTGCAATTAAATCTTTTCGTTTCTTGTTTTTAGTTTCACTAGTTATGTTTATGGAAAACCGCACTCTTAGTTCGCTGCTTGGGGAAGGCCGCTTTACCACACCCGTGGTAGAGAAGTCTCCTCCACCTACTGAATGTATCCCGTTCCAAATACCACTTGGGATAATTGAAATAATTAGGAATGATTGTTATGATGGGACAGTCAATCCTAGTATTCATTTGTTGAAACTTACAGAACTTTGTGAGTTGTTTAAGATTTCAGGTTTGACAAGAGATGGAGTCATGAGGAAATTATTTGCCTTGTCACTGCAAGGAAAAGCATTGGAATGGTATAGTCTACTAGATGACTCTCACCTGCTGGATTGGGAAGAGATCCAGTCTCTCTTTTACTCCAAGTTTTATCCTCTTCATGAAGTTCATGAGAATAGGAATTATGTTTATAATTTCTATCCTCGTGACGGAGAGAGCATAGCTCAAGCTTGGGGGAGACTGAAAACGTTAATGCTAAAATGTCCTAACCATGGGCTCCCCAAAGATATGATTATTACTAATTTCTATGCGAGGCTCTCTCGACAGGATAAAGATTTGCTCGATGCTTCCTCTATGGGTTCTTTCACGAACGAAAAGATTGATGCTAAATGGGAACTCCTTGAAAGAATTCAACGCAACACTGAAGATTGGGAGATCGACAAAGGTAAAGAGTCAGGTATAATTTATGAGTATGATTGCATTAAGTCCTTTGTTGAAACTACAAGTTTTAATAAGTTCAGTGCTAAGTTTGGGCTTGATTCTCAACTCCTTGTTGATTTCCTCAAATCTTTTGCTTCACATCTTAATATGCCTAAGGAGGATTGGATCAAGCATCATGAACCTTTTAAAGAGATTTGCAAAGAAAATGAAATTGTTCATGATGATTGCAACATGCATGATCCAATTCCTAAAAATGAAGTTTTATATAAGCATGTTAATTTTTGTGGAGTGGGTAGACCTTGTGAAAGGCCTATGATTGAAGAAGAGAAGTATTGTAAGCAACATAAGCATGAAAGAACAATCACTTGGGTCAAAGATTTAAATGAAATTGCTAGAGAACTGTGTGACCTTTATCCTTTTAATTGTGAACTTTGTTGTATAGAGGGTCACTTTAATTTTCAATGCATGCACTTTCAAAACATAACTGTTAACCAGTTGTGCGATAACATGATCACCCCTGATCTTTATGATGAGCTTATGTTATTTTTGATGTGTGGAGAGTTATCAGAAAAGACTTCTTGGCTAGATGTTAATGCCATAGGAATAAAAAACACTTTGCAAAATTGCCATATCTATTGTGTTGTTAATTGCCATAAGAATGATTACATAAGTAAGATTAGAAAGGAGGGAACTTTACCAAAGTATAAAAATGTCTCTTATATTTCTGCTAATAAAAAGGAGAGTTTCTCCCAAGTTTCCCCTATTGTTTCTAATGATAAACCAGGATATGTGGAGAAGCTTCATCTCCAACCACTCCCTCCTAAGGTGAAGGAGAATAAAAAGAAGAGGAGGAGGAATAGGAGCAAGAAGGAAGAAGAATGGGTATCAACCTGGCCTGAGCATATTCCTCCCATCAACTTTTATCCTAACGGTTGTAAGTTTAAAGAAGAAGGTGAAGTTTATTGCCTTAATTATCATCTTGATGATACGTCCGTAGGTACTATTGAAGATGATATTGATTATGATATGCATATTACTTATTGTGATTGGGAAAATGATGATAATGCTACTTATGATCTTGAAAATCTTTTTGGTACCAACTCTGAAAGTGATGATATGGAAAGCTCCAAGCTTGGGGATGATAGGATTGCAAATCCTTTACCCACTAGTGATGTTATAATTGATAATTCTTTTGCTAGTAAGAATAAAGACAACATGTTTACAAATATAGTTGCTAGCAATGATAATGCTCTTTTCTACTATGATGATGTTATAACTCCAATCTATAGTGATTATAAAGGTACCTATGACATAAGGAGAAATTATCCTTATGAAACTTGTCATAATCATGGAGGGAATTACTCCCTTGTTGAACACCATCTTCCTAATACACAATTAATCTATAGTGTTCAAGTTGTTTATGATAGTCCTACTCCCACTATTACCAATGAGAAAGATTATGCTTATGTGGAGAGTAAGAGTACCTTTTTGCATGTGCATCATGGTAACAATGCTTTATGTGATGCTTATATTGTTGAGTTTATTCGTGATCCCACTAAAAATTATTATGAGAAGGGAACATATGATTATAGATATTTCAATAATATCAAGTTCCCTCTCTTTATGTTGAAGGTTTTGAAGCTGCACTTGTTTTGTCTTCCAATGCTTATTGCTTTGTGCTTCAATGAATTATTCTATTGCAATATTCCTATGCATAGGAAGCATGTTAGGCTTAAATGTGTTTGGTATTTGCTTCTTGATGCTCTCTTTTGTTCTGCAACTCTTATTCCTACGAGAGCATCATTAAAGTCTTAAGCCTATCTTTATGGCTATAAAGAAAGAGCTCTAGGGAGAGAACCCTTGTTATCTTTGCTTTCAGTTTGTTCTTTCAGTTTTTAGAGGTCTTGATGTTTGTTACTACTGTAGCAACATCATCGTATCTTTACTTTTCAGCTTTGTGCCAATTTTAGCCTCTGATTGCAAGAAAGTTCAAAAGTTGTGACGTGCTGTCCAGGAAACAGATTCTGTCCTTGGACAGAAAAAATCGAATAAAATCACCAGATCATCTTTTTGATCTGAATTTTTTTGACAGAGTGCTCTATACAATTGGCTTTCGAGCTTTTGTTCTGAGTTTTTTGATTTGAGTTGCAGAAGTGCCCCGAAAAAATTATTTACTACCTGCAGGTCTGTTTTTCACAGATTCTGTCCTGTTTTGCCTTTTCTTCGTTTTGCAAACCTTGAGCTTGCTTTTTCTTTGCAAAAACCTTTTGGCAATCTTGAGAAACAGTAGCTCTTCAAGATTATCTTTATATCCAGTAGGGAAAAAATATTTTATTGTGGGTACTAACCTCGCTAATCAGATTATGATGAGTTATGTATGAAGGGAGTTTTCAAGTGTGCGAGGGAAGATGATAAAAGAAGATTCAGGAGGGTCAAACGCTCAAGCTTGGGGATGCCCCGTGCACCCCCAAGAAATATTCAAGAAGACTCAAGCGTCTAAGCTTGGGGATGCCCCCATGCATCCCCTTCTCCATCAACAATTATCAGTTCGTCTTTCGTTCCACTATATTTTAATCACTTCATGCGTTATGTGCTATGCTTGGAGCGTCTTGCTCTTAGTTTCCTTTTTAGTTTTCTTTAGCTTTGCTTGCTGTCCATAACGAGTTAGAACCCAGCTTTCTTTGTGTGGGAGAGAAACACGCTCCACTTCAACCTAGAACACAACATAGGATTTTCATGCTTATCTTTGCTATGTGTGTTCTTTGTCTTTCCATAGCTGCTGTCATGTTTAGCTCTTAGTTCTCATGCTCTTCTTTTTAAAGAGCTTTTGTTTAGTTGGTTGCTGAACTCTCTTGAGTTTTCATGTTTATCTTGTTAAGAGAGTTTGCCTGTTGCACTGAGTTGTGTGTCTTAACTTAAAGTAGGTAATTGAGGTTGCTATTTAATTTTAGTAGTAACTTGCAATAGTTTTGAGGTATTGCCATGAGTAATGTCTGAACTTTTGGTGTCAAGAGCTTTAGCCTATTAGTGATAGATGTCGTATTTTGGGCAATCCGTGTTTATTTTCGAAAACCTACAAAATAGTTGAGAACTTTAGCTACTAGATGGATCACTAATCTTTGGAAGGATCGAATATTAGAGTACACTCACGTACCATGAGTCGAGGATGCGCAAGGATAACCAAACCCCCATACGCTCCTCCTCGGGGTACTTGTCTCTTTGTGAACCTCCTAATTAGATTGAGAGTTACCGATAATAAGTGCATGAGTTCTTCGAACTAATGTGAGTATTCGAAAGTTGACACTTCCACCTAGCCATATTTTTCTAGCCTCTTCGGTACCGTGCATTGCCCTTTCTCACCTCGAGAGTTGGCGCATACTTCACCGGTGCATCCAAATCCTTGGCACGATACGCTCTGTCATCATAAGCCTCATTATATCCTTCCTCAAAACAGCCACCATACCTACCTATCAAGGCATTTCCATAGCCTTTCCGAGATACATTGCCATGCAACATCCATCTTCTCATGACTTGATCTTCATGTCATACATGCTTTTTGCTTGATCGATGAGCCACATGCTAGTTGGGCCTTGCCCTAATCATTGCTACATGACGTGCTAGTATCATTGCATATCCTGCTACATCGGCAGAGGCATACATTTGCATACATCATGATAGTTTCATTTTCTTTATGTTGAGTACTTTTGTAAAGTGTGAAAGATCTTCTATACTTCTTGTAATTTCTGCTTGCTCCATGCCTCTTTTGTGTGATATTGCTATGATATTTATGCACTTACATACACTTTTGAGCATATTTGGACTAACCTATTAACTCAGTGCACCACAGTGCCAGTTCCTGTTTTCTGCTGTTTTTCTATTTCAGGTTTCCCCCATATTAAAAGTGCTCCAAAAATTCCGGGAAAAATACAGGAAAAATCAGCGTACATGAAGCTTCGAGAATAACCAAAGCGGGGCCAGAGGAGAGCCAGGGGGGCCCAGGCGGCCACCTGGCGCGGCCCCACCCCTGGCTGCGCCAGGGGGGCGCCTGGGGCCCCGGCTCCGCCTCTGGTGACCCCCCTTCGCATATATATTCCTCGCGTCGCGAAAACCCGGATGCCAGAACCCTTTTCTCCAGAAGCAATTCCGATCTCCGCCGCCATCGCCACCAAGTTTCGGGGGACCAGAATTCATGTGCCGGCATCCTGCCGGGACGGGGAAGTGCCCCCGGATTCATCTCCATCGACGTTGCTTCCTCCCTCCATGATGCGGGAGTAGTTCCTCCTCGGGGCTGAGGTTTCTACCAGTAGCTATTTGGTCAATTCTCTCTCCCATGATGTGATCTTCGTTGTGATCACAGGCTATGTTAATCTAAGGTGATCCCATGATATTTCCCCTTCCTCTATGTATTAGGATTGATGTACTCACTTGTCTTTATCTAGTATAATCCCCGAGACCAAGGTGACAGCGGTCTATTGGACATGGATTAGAAGAATATTTTCATGAGTGATTTCCTCTTTTGTGTGTTGATTGAAGATTCAGAGTCTCTTGGTGCTTGTCTTTGACTATCCTTGAGATATGTAGTGGTGATTGTGGTACTCTCTTTGGATGGCCGCGGTGACATTGGGAAATCCATAGATTGAGACCTACGAACTTTGAGGTGTGCTTTTGTAGCCCTACATAATTCTCGTCCTCTCTTGACCACAAAGGAATGACCTCCGAGTGCGTCTTCATTGCATGTTTTATGGGAAATATCATGTGATGTTAATGTTGTTGGGAGTTGCCACTAGTGAAAGTATGAAGCCTAGGCCTTGTTTCCACCATTGCAATACCATTTGTGCTCACGTTTACCACTTGTTTGCTTGTTGCACTTTTTATTACAGATTTATATTACTTTGCTTTGCCACTCCTATCATCCATATTTTACCATCTCTTCGCCGAACTAGTGCACCTATACAACTCCTAGTTGTATTAGGTGTGTTGGGGACACAAGAGACTTCTTGTATCTTAGTTGCAGGGTTGCTTGAGAGAGACCATCTTCAACCTCTACTTCCCTGAGTTCGATAAACCTTATGTCATCCACTTGAGGGAAATTGCTGCTGTCCTACAAACCTCTGCGCTTGGAGGCCCAACATAGTCTACAAGAAATAGAAGCGTGTGTAGACATCATGTTGTCAGAGATGTACCATCCCTAAGTAGCCGAAACATGTTAGGAAACAGAAACCGCAACTCAAATTCTCAAAGCAGAACGTGTCAAACTTGTCGGAGTTGGTAGCGGGTAAGTGATGGTGGTTGCGAAAAGTGGTGGTGGTATATGGAAGTATTGGTGGAAACTGATGTCTACTACGCAACTTTATTCTTGTAGACACGTGTTGGGCCTCCAAGCACAGAGTTTTGTAGGATAGTAGCAATTTTCCCTCAAGTGGATGACCTAAGGTTTATCAATCCATAGGAGGTGTAGGATCAAGATGGTCTCTTTCAAACAACCCTGCAACCAAATAATAAAAAGTCTCTTGTGTCCCCAACACACCAAATACAATGGTAAATTGTATAGGTGCACTAGTTCGGCGAAGAGACGGTGATACAAGTGTAATATGGATAGTATATATGAGTTTTTGTAGTGCGTACAATAAAAAACAGCAAGGTAGTAAATAGTAAAACGGAGCACAAACGATATTGCAATGATGGAAAACAAGGCCTAGGGTCCGTTCTTTCGCTAGCGCAATCTCTCAACAATACTAATATATTTGGATCATATAACCATCCCTCAATGTGCGATGAAGAATCACTCCAAAGTTCCTATCTAGAGGAGAACCTAAGAATAAATTGTTTGTAGCTATTCTTTCTGATCGATCTATCCAAGAGTTCATACTAAAATAACACCAAGTTATTCTTTCCAATCGATCTATCAAGAGTTCGTACTAAAATAACACAAGTTATTCTTTCCGATCGATATATCAAGAGTTCGTACTAAAATAACACCAAAACAAATTCATATTCATAATACTCAATCCAACACAAAGAACTTCAAAGAGTGCCCCAAGATTTCTACCGGAGAAACAAAGACAAGAACGTGCATCAACCCCTATGCATAGATTACCCCAATCTCACCTCGGGAATCCGCGAGTTGAGTGCCAAAACATATATCAAGTGAATCAATACGATACCCCATTGTCACCACGAGTATTCAATTGCAAGACATATATCAAGTATTCTCAAATCCATAAAAGTATTCAATCCGATAACAACGAAATCTCAAAGGGAAAAACTCAATTCATCACAACAAGATAGAGAGGGGAAAACACCATATGATCCGACTATATTAACAAAGCCCGCGATACATCAAGATTGTGCATCTCAACAACACGAGAGAGAGAGAGAGAGAGAGAGAGAGAGAGATTAAACACATAGCTACTTGTACAAACCCTCAGCCCCGAGGGTGGACTACTCCCTCCTCATCGTGGTGGCCGCCGGGATGATGAAGATGGCCATAGGTGATGATTTCCCCCTCCAGCAGGGTGCCGGAAAGGGTCTAGATTGGTTTTCGGTGGCTACAGATCCTTGCGGCGGCGGAACTTCTGATCTAGGGTTATTTCTGATGGTTTCTCTATTTCTAAGAATTTTTGGCGTCGGCCTCACGTCCGGATGGACTTCGAGGTGAGCACAACCAACCGGGGCACCAGTGGCCCACCAGGTGCGCCCTGGTGGGTTATGCCCTCCACGTGGCTCTTATGGCCCTCCCATGAAGCTTCGGGGGTCTCTTTTGTTCCAAAAAAATTGTCAAAAAGTTTCAGCTCATTTGGGGAACTTTCATTTCTGCACAAAAAACAACACCACTATAGTTATGCTGAAAACAACATCAGTACGGGTTAGTTCCATGCAAATCATACCAAAACCATATAAAATTGTTATAAACATGGCATGAATACTTCATAATTTATAGATACGTTGGAGACGTATTAGAAACCCGGTCAAAATTGGCAAAAAATAGGCGGAAAGGGTAGTGGTGGATGAAGTGGTGTTGCGGTAGGCCGGATGTCCAGGCTTACGGGACGGATGACCGGGGGGAGGATGTCCGTTTGCCACGGGCCAGATGTCCGGGGCTCGAAATCCTGGACGAACTAGGTGGATGTCGGGGAAAAGAAAATTTTCAGGGCAAAAATCTATGGATTCCGTGGATGGAAATTGGGGAAAAGTGGGGAAAAGCTAGATTCACTCATGGCAAAGCAAATCCATGGATCAAATCCAACAAAACTTCATCAGACTAACAAATAACAAAAAATGGTATTGCTATTTATGTGGGGATTTTCAAAATTGGACAAAGCAAAACAAAATTAGGCTAGAAAACAGGAGTAGGGACTCCTAAGTCGTGATCAACAAAAACTCATGATACCATATGATACGAGGCTAGACCCGGTGTAGGTCAATCTTTCATGATTGGAGGTGATTCCCATGAAGAACACGAGGGGAAAACACTAAGGGAACGAGAGCAAACACTCAAATAAACAAGATCCAATCACACATATGCTAGATCCACATACATAGAGAGGTCACAAAGATCCAAGGACAACAAAGGTAAGATACAAGGTAACTAGTTCATCCCAATCCTGTGAGGAGAGAGGTCTTGAATCCATATAGGATCTTCCCGTGAGGGGTCTTGAATCTAGTTGGGGGATCTTCTCTGGAGAGGCCTCGGTCTCCGATGGACTAGGTATCAAGTGGATGAGAAAATCTCTATCTATAAAATTAGCTATCACATCGCTAACCCTAGAATGGTGGAGGATAAGGAGTATATATAGTCTAGGGGGCGAAGAGGTACATGGGTTTCAGCCCTTTTACTATGCGCAGACAGAGGGGGTCGCATGTCCGGGCGTCAAGCCGGATGTTCGGGCCTTCGGGGGTGTGTGTTGGATGTCCGGGCTACAGGGGCGGATGTTTGGGTTGGCTTCGGTTGCATTCCCTGAAGAGTGCTCGATTTTTGGGTTGGGGCCGGATGTCTGGGGCAGGTGTCGGGCCGGATGTACGGGGCTTGGGACGGATGTTCAGGGCCTGTAGCTTCAGTGGAGAGTCTTTGGCGACTGAGGTACCAGGGCCCGGATGTCCGAATCCTGGGGCCGGATGTCCGTGTCTTGGAGACTTCTCCAGTTTCGTTCATCGTTCCTCTTCTTCCATGTACTTGCGGACTTGTCCATCTTCACAAGCGTCTTCGAGCGAGTCTTCTTGGTACCTAAGCACACATAACATTCCAGCTTTAGGTAGTAGCCATGTCTTAAGTGGGTCATATAGAATATCACTAAGGAGAGATGTCACCTTGGTCTCAAGAGCTCTTGCACGTGCACGAGTCATGGGTCCACTCGGTACTTGGTGAGATGATGGTATGTCCATGGGGATGACCATAGGATCCTCTGCATCAAAGTGCTGCACTAAACCAAACTTATGTGTCTTAAGATCTTTGTCAGGGATTAGCTTGTACATTTTGGCCATGGAGTTGTGGTCCATCCTAGGCTTTCCATACACATGAACATCATCATCTTCTTCCTCTGGGACACCAAGAAGTTTAGCCACTCAGAGATTGTTGACTGGTATCTGGAACCCTCGGTCATCCATACAATCCTGTCATCTAGATAGAAATGAGTTATGGAATAGAATTGCATAATCATCTCATCATTCCATTTGGTGAGCTTGTTCCCAGCAAATACATCAACTCATGTGAGTCTCAAGCTCTCATGAACGTGGGGGAAATAATCCTCATTGTCATCAATGTATTTCCAGTCCATCCACTTCATATCACTGATGATGGGCTTCTTATCAAGCAAGACGATATCATAGAAATTGTGTTGCTCTCGTGTGTGCAACCTGTAGTCACAAGCAGTCCTCCTCCTAATAGAGTAAGGATCATACATCCTCCACTGACACAGACCTTTGTCTTTCCTGAGCATCATGTTCTCTACAACTGGGTGTGAGTTGTCATGGTCTGGAATCTTGGGATTTAGCTTCCTAGGCACTAGTGGCTCATCATCAATCTCTCCTTCGGGCACTCGGGCCTTGTTCTTCTCACAAGCAGGAATATTCCTTATTGACCTCTTGGGTGCTGGAGCTTTGCGCATGGGCTTGGGCTTGGAGGGACCAGCTGTCCTCATTGCATCAGACATGAGCTTCTGAGTCTTTGTTGGAGGTGCATCTGCAATAGGTTCTTCCTCCTCATGATCATTAGCAACCATGGAAGGTTTCCAATGACTCTAGCAGTTGTCTCCTAGCCCTGTTCTTCTTCTTGCTCGCATCAGCCTCTGCATCACTTGCATCCTCAAGTGTGAAATTCATAGTTTCTTTGGGAGCTAAGGCTCTGTCTGACTTTGACATAGAACTTTCCTCACAGTTGTTCTGCCTTTGGCACTTATCTAATGCATCTAGTTGTTACATACTTCGTCATGCATACTTAATAATCATCGTTAGAATTTCAAGCTGGGTTGATACACTAGCTTCACGAGGAGATGGCCGGCTTTGGACATTCACTGTCATCTGGACCTCTTCTTCCACATCGGTGTATGCTCCAGCCCAAGGTGACGCACATGCAGCTAAAGATACAAGCTGTCTATGAGGCTATCACATACACCCGCACTTCGGACGTTGTTCACCAACAACCACTACACCCCCCCCCCCGCACGCGTCCCTTCACACAGTAGAAGTAGTCGCGTCCCTCCACGCAGCACCGACATCATCCGCGTCCACGTCTAGCACAACAGCCGATGACCAGGCCACCCCCTCCTGACCAGGCGGGAAGTTCGGCGTGGCAGCACCAGCAGTAGGGTCCCATGTCGGCCTTCACATTTTAGCCACACCCACGGCAGCAGTGTACCACGCCGGGCTTCGTGTTGCAGCCACAACAAGCTGGTATGTCTCTTCATAATTATTCTTTTCAATAAAAATTTGGCCTACAAATTTCTTCAGTACTTACGTTCCCTCCTACATGAGCCTACGGCTATCAGGCATCTATGTTCGAACATGAGGTGTCTATGTCTGGAACCATGTGGGAGAGTGATCAGGAAGGTGGGAACAACATACATGATTACATGTCGCACCACAACGACAGGATGGAGATGTATTTGACTCTTCCACCAGGCTCCACACAAGATACACAGTATGACCAGGACGGGTCCGAGCTTCCTCTTCGTAATGTTAGGGTACCCCACAAGTATGGCCGGTCAACACCTGCACCACCGCCTAAGCGCCAGGGCAGACGTCGTCAGCGATGCTTCTCTCTATCAGTAGAGACATGACTATCTACTTATGTATGAGTGATGACCCACAAGTTTAGGGGATCTATCGTAGTCCTTTCGATAAGTAAGAGTGTCGAACCCAACGAGGAGCAGAAGGAAATGATAGGCAGTTTTCAGTAAGGTATTCTCTGCAAGCACTGAAATTATCGGTAACAGATAGTTTTGTGATAAGGTAATTGGTAACAAGTAACGAGTGGTAAAAGTAAATAAGGTGCAGCAATATGGCCCAATCCTTTTTGTAGCAAAGGACAAGCCTGTACAAACTCTTATATAAAGGAAAGCGCACCCGAGGACACGTGGGAATTATCGTCAAGCTAGTTTTCATCACACTCATATGGTTTGCGTTCGTTACTTTGATAATTTGGTATGTGGGTGGACCGGTGCTTGGGTACTGCCCTTACTTGGACAAGCATACCACTTATGATTAACCTCTATTGCAAGCATCCGCAACTACAAAAGAAGCATTAAGGTAAACCTAACCATAGCATGAAACATATGGATCCAAATCAGCCTATTACGAAGCAACGCATAAACTAGGGTTTAAGCTTCTGTCACTCTAGCAACCCATCATCTACTTATTACTTCCCAATGCCTTCCTCTAGGCCCAAACAATGGTGAAGTTTCATTTAGTCGACGTTCACATGACACCACTAGGGGAAAGACGACATATACATCTCATCAAAATATCGAACGGATACCAAATTCACATGACTACTTATAGCAAGACTTCTCCCATGTCCTCGGGAACAAACTTAACTAATCACAAATCATCTTCATGTTCATAATCAAAGGGGTATTAATATGCATAATGGATCTTAACATATGATCTTCCACCGAATAAACCAACTAGCATCAACTACAAGGAGTAATCAACACTACTAGCAACCCACATGTACCAATCTAAGGTTTTGATAAAAAGATTGGATACAAGAGATGAACTAGGGTTTGAGAGGAGATGGTTCTGGTGAAGATGTTGATGGAGATAACCCTCCCCAAGATGGGAGAGTTGTTGGTGATGACGATGATGACGATTTCCCCCTCCCGGAGGAAAGTTTCCCCGGCAGAACAGCTCCGCTGGAGCCCTAGATTGGTTCCGCCAAGGTTCCGCCTCGAGACGGCGGCGCTTTGTCCCGAAAGCCTCCTTATGACTTTTTCGAGGTCAAAACACTTGATATAGCAGAAGATGGGCATCGGGGGGCTTCCAGGCGGCCCACGAGGCAGGGGCGCGCCCCGGGGGGTAGGGTGCGCCTCCCGCCCTCGTGGACGGTGGGTGGCCCCCCTCCTGTACTTCTTTTGCTAGATATTTTTTATATTTTCCAAAACTAACTTTCATGGATTTTCAAGGCTTTTTGAGTTGTGCAGAATAGGTCTCCAATATTTGCTCCTTTTCCAGCCCAAAATTCCAGCTGACGGCATTCTCCCTCTTCGTGTAAACCTTGTAAAATAAGAGAGAAAAGGCATAAGTATTGTGACATAATGTGTAATAACAGCCCATAGTGCAATAAATATCAATACAAAAGCACTATGCAAAATGGACGTATCAATGAGACATATGCCTATTCTATGTACGGGACAAATGACTATTTACTTACGTATGAGAGATATGCCTATTCTATGTATGAGACGAACGACTATCTGTTTATGTATGAGACATATGCCTATTCTATTTAAGTGCTCAATTAGTTTAGCGGGGGGTAATTTTGATACTATAAACTAATTATCCAACATCGTGCAACAACTACAACATCAAATTAAGACACAACATAATGCTCCTACAATAAGACAGTACAAACAAATAATACAAGTACATCGAATTAAATGGTAGGACTGAAATTACAAAATTCAACTTAAAACTAAATGAAGGCATCATCGTCATCCTCCATCGATGCAGAACTCTCGCCTTTCTACGATGCAAAACTCTTGCCCTTCAATGATGCAGTAGTCTTGCCCTTGGTGCTCGGCATGAAGATATCGTCTTCGTCATCACTGTTGGTGCTCCATAAAAAAGTATGTTATGCTGCATACTTTAGGTATGATTCACTCCTATGCTTTTGCTTCTTCCAACTTCCATGCAACCTGAGAAGTTCTTTCCGTGTCTCCTCAAAGGTCCTTGAAGGCCACCCACACCTGCTTAATGTGTGACTCAGCTCATTCAGTAGGAAGTCACTACTGATGAGTTCGTCCCATGGAACTATTATATTGTCTCTCTTGAAATCAGTGGCTAAACGAAGGGACTACATTTGGACATACTAGGGTGAAAACTATGATCAAAAGGATAATCGGACATCTTGACGAGACCAAGGGACTACATTGGACTGCTTACCTACCTTAGTATGGAGGGGTTTATAGGTTCAGATGAGAAGAATAGGCAAGAACTCAGAAGCGAGAAACTATGGCGTGAGATATAGGCGGGGACTAGGAAGCTGGAAACTGTGGCGGGATATATAGGCGGGAAATGGCGGCGCGAGATATACGTGGGAACTCAAAAGCGGGAAACTTTGGCGGGAGAAATGAGCGAGAGACAATGTTGCAGCCTGGTCCAGTAGCCGCAGGTGCCACGTCACTTCCCAGGGAGTCTTTTTCGTCATTCTGGTCCAGAGGTCATCATTTCTCTTAATTAGATTCGCCAAACATTATTTATGCACACAAAATCATAATTACAATGCAAAATATGGTGGGCATGCACCTATCGAGTTCAGCATTGCCGATTTGTAGCTAATCGGCTTAGGCGAAACCAATTAGTCCTAATCGAACATGCTAAATCCGACTGGATCTATAACGTGCAGCCGAGAGCCCTATCGGCTTGGCCCAAGCCGACAGGAGCCTAATCGGCTGAGGCGAAGCCGATAGGATTTCATTCGGTGTAGCCATGTCTGAAGCAAGTCGGCTTCCACGTGGCCCACGGTGTATTTTTTTAAAAGGCGTAATATTTCTTTAAATTCTTAAAAATGGATTATTTTCTGAAAAATAGCTAGTTGGGGTCCTCCTACCTTCCGGTTTGTAATAGTCTTTTCTTTTATTTTCTGTGTGTGGAAGGGGTAAAAAAGATATATTGTTTCTTTAATGGAAATCAAAGAAGGTAGCCTCTCTTTTGCTATAAATAAGTGTCGGGTTCACAGTTCTGGATACTCGGATTCATCACCCTCGTTGATCGGTGCCACACACAAAGAGAGTAGCAGTTATTCGAGCATCTACAACGGGCGCCTCAAACCCGACGCATATGCTCAGGCGGGCCGCCCGGTCACTAGCTGATCATGTTTTTTAATTTAGACGGACGTCTTAAAGGGCCTCAAACGCCCGGGCTGACCGGCACCCCTCATATCCAACCCTAATATGGGGCGCGCTCGAGCACACCTGTCACGTCGGACCCGGACCATACTGGCCCATCCGACCCAACATATATTTGTCCCCATACGCTCGCTAGAGCAAACTCTAGCCACTTTACCTCACTCCCCTTCCCTCTCCTCCGCCACCCAAACTCGTCTCCGGCAAGTTTCGGTCGTCTCCGGCATGGCACTCAGCGGATCGGATCCGACCACTCCGGATCCGTCGACTGGGGTGTCATCCTGTGCGGGTTTAAGGAGCAGAGGCAGTCCGCATTGCACTCCGCCGCGACGCCATAGTGTCGGCTCACTAGGCGCTCAGGCACTCTGGTGTTGGATCCTCACCGTCCCGGTAGCCGGAACACCTCTTCTTCCCCATCACCGGCGGGGAGGACTATGAGTCCCACCTCGAATGGGCTGCACGTCGGAAGGAGAGGATAAGGGCCGTCGAGACCCATATCTCGGTAGAAATGGCGGCGGTGGAGGCGGTTGATCCCCGGGCGCGGGCGGCCACATAGAAGGAAGCCATCCGCGCCCACGTTGTGAAGAAACGGCAGTGGAGGAACACATGCACCCTCACTCGAGAGCAGAATAGGGTGGTCTATGCCATGGCTGGACTACCACCGAAGGAGGAGAAGGAGGACAGCGACAACGAGGACAGCTCCGGCGACGAGCAGACTCTGCTTAATCTGTATTGCGTATTCAATTGGTACTTCCGCGAGAAGGACAAGGGCGCTAGGAAGGGCAAGGGCAGTTGTGGATGAACTCCACCATAGCCAAACATGCTAAATTTTGGTAGTCCGATGGCATATAGTTAGTAGTGATGAAGTAGTTGGACGATGTGTGTGTATCGACGTAGTTGCATGAATTTCTATGAATTTGATATATGATAAATGAGGTTTACAGATGTGGTTACATTATTTAATGGGTGCCCGATCAGTGCTCGGGCGTTTGAGGGGCCGAATTTGTCAAGCCCTGTTGTAGATGCTCTTAGGCCAACTCCAACGCACGACCTCAAACGTACGTCCGGTTTGGCATGATTTCGTCCGTTTGGGGCGGCAATGGGGTCGCCCGTGTCCGCTTGCGGTCGTTGGGTTGTCGGTGCGCCCTACGTGCGGCCGCACCCAAAATCATGTCCGGGGTGGACGTGATTAAAAAAATGCAAAAACTAAAAAAATGTCTAAAAAAATAAAATAAACGCAAACATAAAACATAAAGCATAATTAAACATCACAGCCACAAAAGGGCTCAGTTCTAGTCGTTCACATAGACATAATTAACATAAAAACAAATGAAACCCGCCGCCCGCGCGCTCCTACCCGTTGATGCCGTGGTCGTCGCCGTCTTCTCACTGGCCGTCATTTTCGTCATCGCTGACGAGGTTGACGTAGGCCGGCGGCGTCCAAAGGTGGGACGACGGTGCCTGGTACACGGGGGCGGGCTGGAAGGCGGGAGGTGCCTGCACCACCTCCTCCCATGGCGAAGCCTGAGGGAGTCCTGGATTAAGGGGTCCTCGGGTGACCGGATTACTCGTTATGGGCCAGACTGGTGGGCCGTGAAGATTATCGTTGAAGAATATCTCCCGTATCCGTAAAGGACTCCCATATGTGTAAAATAGCAAGTTTAGAGTCTGGGTGTAATATTTCCTTCCTATGCAAGATGATCATGTACAACACTAGGTCCCTCCGGTGCATTTATAAACCGGAGGGTTTAGTCCGTAGCGACATAATCACAATTACATAGGCTAGACTTCTAGGGTTTAGCCATTACGATCTCGAGGTAGATCAACTCTTGTAACCCAATATTCATCAAGATCAATCAAGCAGGAAGTAGGGTATTACCTCGATAGAGAGGGCCCGAACCTGGGTAAACATTGTGTCCCCAGTCTCCTGTTACCGTCGATCCTCAGACACACAGTTCGGACCCCCTACCCAAGATTCGCCGGTTTTGACACCGACATTGGTGCTTTCATTGAGAATTCCACTGTGTCGTCGATAGAGGGATCAATGGCTTCGTCATCAATGAAGGTGGCACCCACGGGGAGACTTACCTCCTCGGACATCTTTTCGTGTTCGGCGGCTTCGTGCTACGCGCCAACTCGGATGGCCACCTCGAGCAGGTTGACAGCTATTCCCCTGGTCACCAGATCATGTTTGGAAGCTTGAACTATGTTGCTGACATCCGAGGAGACTTGATCTTCGACGGATTAACGCCCACGGCGGCTCCTCCCTACCCACACGATGAAGTCATCTTAGATCTATCATCGGACCCCATACAGGGGTCAACACCTGTGACGGCTCTAGCCCTAGATCCAGAGCAGGCCGCTTTGTCCGAAGACAGGAAGATCAACCCCGCCATGAAAACCGTAGTGTCTTGGAATTAACATGGCAGATGTCCGATTTAACGGACTTAGTTGAGGAACCATCGCACGGGTTAGCTTGAAGGGGTTAAAAGCACACAAAGGACACAGAGGTTTTATACTAGTTCGGCCCCTTCGAGGAAGGTAAAAGCCTATGTCTAGTTTGGTTTGGTATTGCTTGGGCGTCGATGAACAGGGAGCGGATTGCTTGCCTGTTTCCCGACGGGTTGTCTCTTGTCCTTGAACCGTCGCCGGGTCGTCCCTTTATATAGAGGCGACGCCCGGTCCGGTTTATAGAATCCCGAGGCCGGCTCATATTTGTGTCCGCCTCGGTCTCTGCTCTTTCTTCCTTGTCTCTCAAGTTACATGACTAGGCGGTTTACAAACCGTAACTCTATACATGGGCCCTATGCCCTTCGTGGGCCGTAACCTCTACTGGGTTTTACAATTACACAACTATGTTATCATAATCCGGTTTATACTAGTCGGTTTATACCTGCTAGTAATATCCCTGACATTAGGCCCCAGAATGATTTGAACTTGTTCACATCAGTCTTCCCAGTTTTGCATAATCTTCTTTTTTGTGTCTTCTCAGTTCTGTAAACCGGCGATGACGTCATCCTTGGAAATCACTTAATTCGATCGTGACATCACTTCCGCATTTATCGCGCGCAGCTGTTTGTTACTTTTGTTTAAAAGCTATCCCAAGAATCGAGGCGACAGGGAATCTTTATCCAATCTCTCACTTCCTTAAATCCCGCGCCTGTCGTTTCGTCTCTCCCCCTTTATAAATACCGCCGCATTTCTTCTCTATCTCCTTTCGCTCGTCTTCTTCCTCTGTCGCGCGAGCTCAAGCTTCCGCCGTCGTCCGTCAAGCTCGCCGTCGCCAGCAAGGCCGGCCGCTGCATCAACCTGAACGCGACCAGATAAATCCGCCGCCGCTTCCTGCTGCGTCAGGTATTCTTTCTCCCTTGCTGTAGATCTGTAGCCTTAGGGTTCTTTCCATGCCTCCGCCATTAGACCTAGAAAAGCTTCGTCTGTTCGTCCTATACGCCATGCTCGTAGTGGTTTCAACCTTTAGATTTGTCTTCGAAACTTGCTTCCGCTCCGCTGCCTTATGCTTAGATTTCGGCATTAGATTCAATCTTTAGATTCGTGTGCTCTGTATAAGACCCCCGTAGTTCTTTCTGTAATAGGCCTGCATAATTTTTCTCTTTTTCTTACCGCTCAGATCTGTTTTACCTTAGCTTTCTGTAGAAACTTGTTTCTTCATCCTTATCGATCTGTAATATACCCGCCGGTTTAGTCGGTCATATATTGCTTCTGTAATGCATCGACAATGAACACGATGGTTTAGCTCCTCTCTTTTGTTATCATGAACCGGTAGTAGCGTGTTTCCTGCTTACTTCCGGGTTAGCAATGTCATTAGTCCCTTGTCTAAACCGTCGTTGTGATTTTGCATATGTGTTCCGGTTTATGCCTTTGTACTTGAATAATCCGGATTTTATACTTCACCCTTTCAGCACTTTCCTTCTGCTACTATGTCTGCCAAACAGTTTGTTTCTTGCGACTGGGTCCCTTCCATCATTACGGAAGAAGACTTAGTTAACGCTGCTGCCATTGGCACTCTGGGTCCTCAAGCAGACCTAAAATGGCGGGCCCCAGGAAATGAATGTCCCCCTACTCCCAGAGAAGGGGAAGTTATTGTCTTCTTTGACCACATGGCCTGAGGTTTTACTCCTCCCGGTTCGAAATTCTTCCGGGACATGCTTGCCGCTTTTCAACTTCACCCCCAGGACATAGGTCCAAACTCCATTTCAAACATCTGCGATTTTCAAGTTTTCTCAGAGGTGTATCCGCAAAAGGAGCCATCAGTCACCTTGTTCCGGGATTTTTTCCATTTGAACTGGCGAACTGAGTTTACTGGCAGACCTCATCAAGAACTGGGCGGGGTCAGCATTCAGAAGAGAAGAGACGCAGTCTTTCCTCATGCCGCTCTCCATACACACCCCAAGGATTGGAACAAGTCTTGGTTCTATTGCCACGACACTTCACCTAAAGGAGAGAACCCACTGCCGGGTTATCACGAACATCGTCTTCCTGAAGATCACTCTCTGCCGCAGCGTCTCAGCTCCTCAGAACGGCCCCGGTTCGCTTCTCAACTCCCCAAGCTCAAGGCCTTTATGGCCAGCGGATTAACCGGAGTTGATTTTATGCGTTGCTGGCTCGCCTGGAGTATCCTCCCTCTGAGTCCGCGCTCCAGTTTGATGTGTAAATATTCCGGAAAGCCGGATGATCCTCAACGGTTTACCGATGTAGTACTTTCTGAAACGGAAGTTATTGAATCTGCCAAGAAAATGCTCAACGTCTCTTTGGAAGAATGTAGCCAAATCGGATTGGCTCCATACTATAAGAAGAACAAACTGCCTGCGGTAAGTCTTACTCTCTTCTGTATGTTTTTAATCCATTCATTTAAATCGTTTTCCAATTATCTCTCATCTTTTGAACAGGCTGATGATCCTTTCTGGAAAAGGAAACCTCAGGATAAGGCAGGCAAACAGCCGCGCCGGAAAACCTTCGTAGTTAAGAAGAGAAAGGCGGCTGCAGGCTCCGGTTCTCACGTTGAATAGGATGATCCGGATTCTGAGGTATGAATCAAACCTGACATGCTTCATTATTCTTTTATCCCGGTTTATGTTAATAGTGTCTTTTCCACAGGATTTGGCTGAAGGGGATAAAGCGGCAAAAACTGAGGTAATCACTCTTTCTTCATATTCAAAACCACCTGCACCAAAGATTCGTCGGGTAGTCCGGAAATATCAGTTTTCTCATCCTTACGCTCAACTGGACCCCAATTTTCTTTTGAAGAAACAGCAACATGAAGCTCGCCGGGCTACACGCCATAGTGGCCTGGTGGTTGAGTCTTCTGGAATATCTCTTACTCCGGCTCGGAGGCGCCGCTCTGAGGTTATACTTTCTCCAACTCTTCTTCATCCCAAGGCCGGGCTTATACGCAAACCACTTAAACCGTCTGATCCTAATTATCAGGAGACCCCTTTATCATCTTCTCGCGAATCAACTGCCACACAGGTCCCAGCCCTGAAAACTGTCCCGGGGTAAGTCTTTCATCTTATCCGGTTTATGATTGCATTTGCTTCTGTGACTCTGATTTATTTTCTAATTCCTTTCAGCAAGCCTAAGCCTAGCAAAAAGGCAAAGGCCAGCAAAACAGCTGCTGAGACTGCCCCTGACGATCCGGCCGTTGATCCGGATACAACCATCCCTCTAGAACGTGAGCCTACAGTTCACCTTGAAGATCCTCCTCCCATGGATCACACTTATGCCACTGCTCCTGAGAATCCCAACACTGAAAATGTCCATGAACCGGCGAGTCCTGCCCGGGCCAACCCTCCTCAGACTAGCCCGGCTCCCGCTAGTCCGGTTCACACTGCTACTCCACCACCGGCAGCTGCTCCTTCTCTGGACGTTCAAATAACCGGTACAGCTTACACCGCTCCTGCTGAACCCACTGTTTTAGCCAAGCATACAGCTAAAGCGGAGAAACTCCATCAAGAGAAGGGCAAATGGATCACAGACTTGTCTAGCTTCGCCGAGATGAGTGCCCAGGAGCTCTATTCCGGGTATTTGAACCGGCTTCATACCAGTCGGGATTACGAAGCGGGCTTGGTCAACATGATGAAGGATAAGTATGAGGTATTTTACTTGTCTTTTGCTTTTTGCCTTTGTTGTATCTATCTATATCATGGTAGCCCCCAAGTTCCGGTTTAGCTATGTTTAAAAGATGAACCGGTACTTCCAATTTGAGCAAATGATCTTACATTAGCCCCCAAGTGCCAGGGGCATAATTCGGTTTATGTGCCTGGGACTTGTCTGAATCTTTCCTTTGATGTTTCAACTATCCATTAGCCCCCAAGTGTCAAGTAGACAACTTGTTTGTGTGCTTGAGACTTGTTTTGAATTGCCACTCTTTGATACTTCAATAGCCCATTAGCCCCCAGGTGTCAAGTGGATAACTTGGTTATATGTTTGAGACTTGTCTGTATTTCGTCATTTATTCCTATTGATTCCCTTTGCAGGCTGACTTGACCTGGAGAGCTGAAGAAATAACCGAACTCCGGAATAGACTTGCTGAAACTGAATCTGCTGCTGCCAAGGCCAAAAAAGAATTGGCGCTGAGCTTAACTACTGCTGAACAGCTGAAGAAATATTTTGAAGAGGAGCGGACAGCCTTTGAAGTGCAAAAGAATGCTCTGGAGAAAAGAGCAAAGGATGCTGAGGAAGCTCTTAATCCGGTGACAGAAGAGTTGTCCGGTTTAAAGCGGCAAATAGAACTTATGACTTCTGCCGTCTTCGGTAAATACTTAACCTGCACGCATGCTTTCATCCTTGCAATTTGTACTCCGGTCCGGTTTAACTGTAATGATCATATGTAGGGCGCCGCGTTACCCATCTGGGGATGATTTACGGAAGAAACTCATGGCGTCTTATACTCTGGTCGAGCAGCTGTATTCTGGCGCTCAAAGGATTATAAGCGCAATGTCTTTCAATAAACCGGCCCCTACCACCATCCAAGGCACTCTGGAGAAATTGTCTATCTTGCCTGCACGCTTGGAAGAGGTGAAGAAGTCTGCTGCCCGAGCCGGTTCTCTCGTAGCGCTTACCAGAGCCACAGCGAGGGTTCCAGACTTTGATCCGGAAGAAGCTCTGAATGGGTATCCCAGCATCAAAGAAGATGGATCAGCCTTCACTGGTAAAGACCTGCATGCTTTGACGAAGGAGATGCGTCCTCTTGCCAGCAAACTTGCTGCGGAATCAGATTTGACCAGGTATCATCCGGCGTACGATTTACAGAATGAGCGGGTGGATCGACCGGATTATGATACCGTGAATCTAATCCCCCCAGTGCGCCCCCACACTTTCGCCCCAGATGTTGATCCGCCTGATCTTATTATGGAAGAGATGTACTTCCGTGCTTTGACAAAAATTGATTGGCGCGTCCCTGACTTTCAGCCGCTTCAAGAAGACGAAGAAGCTCCGGAACAGGTCGATCCTCAACCGTCCCAGCAGGAGGAAGCATAGGCCAATCAGTTTATCTTTGTAGCCTTAGTTTTACTTTGCCGGAAAACTTTAATCCGTCCAGGCCTGCTGTGCCTTTGTAATAGGATAGCTTTGAACTATTGTCCGTCGTGATCCGGATGTCCCAACTTTACTTTGGTATCTGCCAAGTTGAATGCTTTATCTGATATGTTTTAACTTGCATACTATCTGTTTCTGCATAGAAAACACTTAAAAGGTGTCCTAGCGGTTTACCACCGGACCCATTAAATTGCTCTCATAAATATATCAAACAAGTATATGTTTAAAACAGGAATAACTTCACACCTGCGATTAAGTATGCTTGATATCCTTAATCCGGCGAACATTGTTGTTTCTGAGGAAGCCCTTGGCTCCGTCGGGGCATACCCAACTATTCCGGGTTTAGAAGAACTACCGGTTTAAATAATGCTGGAGCTCTGCGTCCAGACTTTTGAAGATATGCGGTCAACTTTGGAGTTGTCCCACTCCGGATCAAAGAACCATAAAACACAAATACAAAAAATACAAGTTTGCAAATAAAACCATGTAGTCGAGGCTTTTTTCGAGCTGCCAGGCTCCAAATTGAGACTTCTGATTCGAATACGATCAGTGAACCGGACCATAGGGGCTAAGCTAGGATTCGAATACGATCCTAACCCCCTACTGGCCTTAAAAATTTAGCCAAGCAATGGATTCGAATACGATCCATTGAGCTTCTGATTCGAATACGATCAGTAAATCGGACCATAGGGGCTAAGCTAGGATTCGAATACGATCCTAACCCCCTACTGGCCTTTGAAATTTTAGCCAAGCAATGGATTCGAATACGATCCATTGAGCTTATGATTCGAATACGATCATACAAACCGGACCATAGGGGCTAAGCTAGGATTCGAATATGATCCTAACCCCCTACTGGCCTTTGCCGTGTTCTCTTTGGTTCTAATACGACCTATGTTTGAATAGAATGGCTATGTTCTCTTTGGTTCGAATACGACCTATGTTTGAACAGGAAATGGCTATGTTCTCTTTGGTTCGAATATGACCTATGTTTGAACAGGAAGCCCTTTAGTGATCACAGCTCGAGAGTACATGTACGGCAATTGTCCTGCACAACCAGATAGACTGATCAAAGCATTTTAAAATATGACATATAATAAGAGACGTAAGCTGTAGATGGTTATCACCATAAGACACTTATATTGGAAAAAAGGCTGATCCCCCGGTTTACCGAGGGTGCCGGTTTATTCATTAATCATAATATATACATAGGATACAACAGAGCTCATGGCTCAGGTATAGTAGGGCCGCAAGAGGGCCATGTTCCACGGCCTCTTTGTCTCTTCCTCCGATGTCCGTGAGTCCTTGTGTTCTCGAACGTCCACCAGGTAATATGAACCGTTGTGCAGATTCTTACTGACCACAAAGGGCCCTTCCCAAGGCGGGGATAGCTTGTGCATATCTGTTTGATCTTGGATGAGCCGGAGTACCAAATCTCCCTCCTGGAACGTCCTGGTCTTGATCCGGTGGCTGTGATATCTGCGCAAGTCCTGTTGATAAATTGCAGACCGTGCTGCTGCTATGTCACGTTCTTCATCCAGCCGGTCCAAACTGTCATGTCTTGCCCTCTCATTGGCCGCTTCAACATAAGCCGTCACCCGTGGCGAATCATGACGGATATCACTTGGAAGGACCGCTTCAGCACCATACACCATAAAGAAAGGTGTATAACCAGTGGACCGGTTCGGCATAGTATTGATGCTCCAGAGGACAGAAGGTAACTCCTCAACCCAGCACCCTGGTGTTCTTTGCAGGGGAGTCATAAGCCGGGGCTTGATACCTCGCAAAATCTCCTGATTTGCTCTTTCAGCTTGACCATTGGATTGAGGGTGAGCTACAGAAGATACATCTAGACGAATATGCTCGCGTTGACAAAACTCTTCCATCTCTCCCTTAGATAAATTGGTGCCATTGTCTGTGATGATGCTGTGTGGAAAGCCAAACCGGAAAATTACCTTTTTGATAAATTTAACCGCTGTTGCCACATCACACTTGCTCACAGGCTCTGCCTCAATCCACTTTGTAAATTTGTCCACAGCAACCAGCAAATGAGTTTTTTGATCCTGTGATCGTTTGAAATGCCCAACCATATCAAGCCCCCAAGTTGCAAACGGCCAAGTAATCGGTATCATCCGGAGCTCTTGTGCCGGAACTAGAGCACGTCGTGAAAATTTCTGATAAGCATCGCACTTCCGGACTAGATCCGCTGCATCAGCATGGGCTGTCAGCCAATAGAACCCATGCCGAAAAGCTTTAGCCACTAAGGATTTTGAACCGGCATGATGACCACAATCCCCTTCATGGATCTCACGCAGAATATCACAACCTTCCTCAGATGACACACACTGCTGAAACGCTCCAGAAACACTGCGATGGTGAAGTTCTCCGTTTGCAATTGTCATAGATTTGGAACGCCGGATTATCTGTCTTGCTTCGATATCGTTGTCTGGCAGCTCTCCCCGGCTTAAATATGCCAAATATGGCAGCGTCCAATCCGGAATAACATGAAGTGCTGCAACTAGCTGTGCCTCCGGATCAGGAACAGCCAGGTCTTCCTCCGATGGTACTTGAACTGATGGACTGTGCAGCTCATCCAAAAAAGTATTCGGTGGTACCGGTTTACGTTGAGAACCCAACCGGCTCAGAGCATCAGCCGCTTCATTCCTTCGCCGGTCTATGTGATCCACCTGATATCCTTTGAAATATCCTGCGACTGCTTCAACTTCTCGTTTGTAAGCTGCCATGAGAGGGTCTCTTGAATCCCACTTGCCGGATACTTGCTGCGCCACTAAATCTGAATCACCAAAACACTTGACCCGGCTCAAGTTCATTTCCTTAGCCATCCGTAAGCCATGAAGCAATGCTTCATATTCTGCTGCATTATTAGTACAAGGAAACAGTAAACGGAGGACATAACAAAACTTGTCCCCTCGCTGGGAAGTTAAAACAACTCCAGCCCCCGAGCCTTCTAATTGTCTTGAACCGTCAAAGTGAATCATCAAGTATGTAAGATCCGGCTTCTCCTCTCGTGTTTGCAGTTCTGTCCAATCATTGATGAAATCCACCAATGCTTGAGATTTGATAGCGGTGCGTGGCACATACTTCAATCCGTGTGGGCTAAGCTCAATGGCCCACTTCGCCACTCTGCCAGTAGCTTCCCTGTTCTGGATTATATCCCCCAATGGCGCTAAACTGACAACAGTTATTGGGTGGCCTTGGAAATAATGCTTTAACTTCCGGTTTGCCATAAACACGCCATATACCAGTTTCTGCCAATGCGGGTACCTTTGCTTGGATTCAATGAGAACTTCACTGACATAATAGACTGGACGTTGAACCGGGTATTCCTTCCCTGCCTCCTTGCGCTCAACCACGATTGCCACACTGACTGCCCGTGCATTGGCGGTGACATATAACAATAATGGCTCATTATCAACAGGGGCGGCAAGGACCGGCGGCTCTGCCAATTGCCGCTCCAAACTTTCAAACGCAGCGTTTGCCTCATCACTCCATATAAACCGGTCCGTCTTCTTCAGCATCTGATAAAGCGGAATTGCCTTCTCTCCCAGACGGCTGATGAACCGGCTCAATGCTGTGATCCGGCTAGCGATTCGCTGAACATCATTGATGCAAGCCGGTTTAGTCAAAGATGTTATTGCCTTGATCTTCTCCGGATTGGCTTCTATTCCTCTGTTTGACACCAAGAATCCAAGGAGCTTGCCCGCCGGAACACCGAAAGCACACTTCTCCGGGTTAAGCATCATTTTATAGGCCCGAAGATTGTTAAAGGTCTCCTTGAGGTCCTCTATCAGCGTCTCCTCCTTCCTTGATTTCACCACAATATCATCCACATAAGCATGAACATTCCTCCCTATCTGCCCCTTAAGACAATTCTGTACACAACGCTGGTAGGTTGCTTGGGCACTCTTGAGCCCAAAGGGCATAGACACATAGCAAAAAGCACCAAAAGGGGTTATGAAGGATGTCTTCTCCTGATCTTTAACCGCCATCTTGATCTGGTGATACCCTGAATATGCATCCAAAAAACTTAACCGCTCACATCCCGTCGTAGCATCAATGATCTGATCAATACGAGGGAGAGCAAAAGGATCGGCTGGACAAGCTTTGTTCAGGTATGTGCAATCTACACACATTCTCCACTTCCCATTTTTCTTAAACACCAGTACCGGATTAGCCAACCACTCCGGGTGAAAAACTTCAACTATGAACCCTGCGGCCAAAAGCCTGGCCACTTCTTCTCCTATAGCCTTGCGCCTTTCTTCGTTGAAGCGGCGCAGATACTGCTTAACCGGCTTAAACTTTGGATCAATGTTAAGACTGTGCTCAGCGAGTTCCCTCGGAATACCTGGCATGTCAGAAGGTTTCCATGCAAAGATATCCCGGTTCTCATAGATGAACTCGATGAGCGCGCCTTCCTATTTAGGATCGAGGTTAGCGTTGATAGTGAATTGCTTGGATGAATCGCCTGGCACAAAATCAACTTGCTTGGTCTCCTCCGCAGACTTAAACTTCAGTGCCGGATCGTGCTCTGTAGTTGGCTTCTTCAACGGGGACATATCTGCCGGATCAACATTGTCCTTGTAGAACTTCAATTCCTCCGTAGCGCATACCGCTTCCGCATAAGCAGTGTCTCCTTCTTCACACTCCAACGCAATCTTGCAACTTCCATGAACCGTGATGGTTCCTTTGTGACCCGGCATCTTGAGCTGTAGATAAACATAACACGGCCTGGCCATAAACTTGGCATAAACCGATCTTCCAAACAGAGCATGATAGGGGCTCCGGATCTTGATAACTTCAAAGGTTATCATCTCCGACCTGGAACCATGTTCATCTCCAAAGGTAACTTCTAGGTCAATTTTCCCAACTGGGTAAGCTGATTTACCTGGCACCACTCCATGAAACATCGTGTTTGACTGTCTTAGCTTCTTATCCGTCAGCCCCATGCGACGGAAAGTCTCATAATATAAGATATTGATGCTGCTGTCGCCGTCCATGAGGACTTTAGTGAATTTGTAGGTACCCACCTGTGGTACCACCACTAAAGCCAATTGGCCCGGATTATCCACTCGCGGCGGATGATCCTCTCGGCTCCACACGATAGGTTGCTCCGACCAGCGCAGGAACTGTGGTGTTGCCGGTTCAACCGCATGGACCGCCCGTTTTAAGATTTTATGATCCCGTTTGCACAAACTCGTAGTGAACACATGATACTGCCCGCTACTCAGCTCCTTCGGATTACTCTGATATCATGACTACTGCTGCTGCTGCTGACGCTGCTGATTGCCTTGGTTATTGTGATTACCCTGGCCCTGCTGTTGGTTGTTTTGGTTATTGTAACCACCCTGACCATGCTGCTGATTGCCTTGGTTATTGTAACCGCCCTGACCATACTGATTATTGCCTTGGTTATTATAACCACTGTTGTTGCCATGATATCCTGATCCGGAACCGTTCCCCTAGTGACCCGAACCGTAAAACCCGGGGCCTGATCCGCCGCCTGGTGGCCTGTTGTTAGATCTGAACCGGCTCATGGCTTCCATCATGGCCTTGCATTCTCCTATAGTGTGTTTAGCTAGATGGTCCTTTGATCCGTGTTTCGGGCAAGGCTCATTCAACTCTTGCTCCCAGCTAACGGGCCCTCCGCCGGTTTGTAGAGGTGGTTTACCCTTATTGCGCTGAAAGCCCCCTTGAACCTAGGTATTGGCCACGAAATCAGAGCCACCCTCCGCTTTTCGTTTGCCTAAGAAGCTTGTTCCGACCGGATTAGCCTGTGCCGGTTTACCGGGCTTATTGGCTTTTCCCGTTTTATCTCCATCCGCTTCTGGATATTTAGTGTTGTTAGAGTCCCCGTACTTCACCAGAGCGCTCATGAGAGTTCCCATGTCATTACAATCCTGCTTGAGCCGTCCTAGTTTTAACTTCAGAGACTCAAACCGGCAATTGTTTTCTAGCGTCATTATTGCTGTACTGGGATTCATACCGTTCGAAGAGTGCAAGATTTCTGATACTCGCCGCACCCATGCACTTGTAGGCTCCTGGTCTCCGTGTATACAGGCTGCCAGATCCACCACTGACATTGGCTGCTTGCACGTATCCTTGAAATTTTTGATAAACTGGCGGCGTAACTCTCCCCATGATCCGATGGAATTAGGTGGTAAACCCTTTAACCAGGTCCGGGCTGTTCCTTCAAGCATCATGGTAAAGTACTTCGCGTAAGCCGCTTCATCCACGTCCAGCATCTCCATGGCCATCTCGTAACTCTCAACCCAAGCTTCTGGGGCCAAATCTGCTGTGTAATTAGGCACCTTACGACTCTTAAAATCCTTGGGCAACTTTACGCTTCGTAAAGCGGGAACAAGACACTGCACCCCAAAGGAACTCGTCGTGACTCTTGTTTCTGCTGTGGCCGTGTGAACCGGCGTCGTTTGGCGGACCTCCTCGCGGGCCGCAGATCTAACCCGGTTTGGCGCCTCCTGAGCTTGTGCTTCTGCGCCCGCCAGATTATCTTGTCTATGACAATGTCGCCTCCGTTCACTACTAGACACCTCCGGTTCCTCCCAATGCCTAGTGTAACTCCGGCTGTGGCGGGGTGTTGAATGAAGCCTCTCCCTGCTATAACAATATGCTTGTTGTTGTGTTAATGCCGTGTTAAGCAGATCCTTGACCCTGCGTGCCTCCATTGCCACGGGGGATGTCCCCTCAATGGGTAAAGTGGCCAGGCATGAAGCGGCAGCAACAATGTTATCCAAAGGATTCGAATAATGACCTGGAGGGTTAGGGACGTGAGGCGCGGACATAATCCGCCGATCTTGCTCCGCCGTCGGCTGCTGAACCGGCTCGCCCCTCGCTGGGGCCGCCCTCCGGTTTACCACTGGATCATTGCTGGTTCCCGCTCCTGGTGTCCTGAAAAGATTCGTCGCCTCGTAAACCGGCGGTAGACGAGACTGGTACCTTCGATTCCTTACTCCTTGCGTAGAAGCCTGTTCCATCCTCAGCTGAAAAGCCTGATCATCCAGCTCTGCCTGCCTTATCGCTATCATAGCCTTCTCTGCTTTCAGATCCTCTTTTGCTTGATCAATCCGGCCCTTCAGCTGAAGGAGTTCTGCATCGTGTTGCGCCTTATCCGCTGGATCCACCTCTGCTACGGCCCGGGTTGTGAACTCCTCGATCAAGCGGATAGAGCGTTAGAGGGCGAGAGGGCTTGGCCGCTCCCCCCTACACCAGCTTCTATTGTGATCGCCCCATTCACCGTGGACTGTGGCGTAGGTTGTGATCCGGCCATAAAAACAGCCACCCGGTTTGGCGGATCAAAGAGGTCCGGAGTACTGTCTCCATCGGACACACCCTCAGATCGGCCGTCCCGCAACAGATACAAGGACTCAGTCTCTCCGGACGAGGATTCATCGTCGGAATAGATAACTGTCTCGCCACCGGAATCCGATCCGTCCTCGGCTTGAACCCCGTGAATTGCTCCAATGAAAACACGCTTCATGGCTGGTTGAATCCGGGCCGATCTCGCACGCTGAGCCGGCTCGACGATGTTGGGGAAGATGTCCGGCCCAGGTCCCGGTTCACCAATTTTACCGATGAAGACGTGGATGCCACCGAAGGGAACCCGGTACCCGTATTCGATTGAATCGGCCTCCGGGCCCCAGCCTGCGTCGTCGATGTAGATCCGGCCGCGGCGACTCTTGGTCATCCGGCCGACCGCGTAGCCCCCGAGCCCTTCAAAGCTGCCCTTCAAGAACTCGAAACCATCGTGCGGAGGCCCCACGGTGGGCGCCAACTGTCGTGGAATTAACACGGCAGATGTCCGGTTTAACGGACTTAGTTGAGGAACCATCGCACGGGTTAGCTTGAAGGGGTTAAAAGCACAGAAAGGACACATAGGTTTTATACTAGTTCGGCCCCTTCGAGGAAGGTAAAAGCCTACGTCTAGTTTGGTTTGGTATTGCTTGGGCGTCGATGAACAGGGAGCGGATTGCTTGCCTGTGTCTCGACGGGTTGTCCCTTGTCCTTGAACCATCGCCGGGTCGTCCCTTTATATAGAGGCGACGCCCGGTCCGGTTTACAGAATCCCGAGGCCGGCTCATATTTGTGTCCGCCTCGGTTTCTGCTCTTTCTTCCTTGTCTCTCAAGTTACATGACTAGGCGGTTTACAAACCGTAACTCTATACATGGGCCATATGCCCTTCGTGGGCCGTAACCTCTACTGGGTTTTACAATTACACAACTATGTTATCATAATCCGGTTTATACTAGCCGGTTTATACCTGCTAGTAATATCCCTGACACGTAGACTTAGCGACATTTGAGCCGCTCATAGATCTATATTTGAGCGAGATCCTCCCCGCCGCTGGAAAACCGAACTCGTCTCAAACTGCGAGTTTCGAACTCTTGGGATCCGCACTCTCCGGGCTCGATCAGGCAGACATTGCTGATCCTGGGCCTGCTGACCCCAAGGCTCCTATCGAGCCCTTGCTTTTGAATGAGGCGCTGGATTTGCTACAATCTTTTGTCATTACGGAGGTTTCACCCCCGAACCATGCCTAGTTTAAACTGGGGGCTGATGACGGGGAATTTTGCTTCGCACCCACCACCCACTAGGTAGCTATGGTCGAGAACTTAACCGACATACTAGACTATGCTTCCGAAGACATCGATGGGATGGACCACGACTTCGAAGCCGGTCTAGGTACAAACTCGCCTGTGATCGGGCGATGGACGGCCACTTCTACCTACGATATATACATGGTGGATACACCCAATGAGAAGGAAGACGACGACGATAAAGATCCAGAGCAGGATAAGCCCGTCGATGAGCCTCCTAAACATTAGCGTCAGAAACACCGCTCACGATCGCGTCGAGGAAAGGAAAGTAACACCGGCACCAGAGACAATGAAGATCCGGAAGAAGCCGATGACCCCGTAGAGCCAGCGGTGGAGCAGGACGAGCGGGAGGATGGACAACGCAGTCCCTAACAACTCACCGATCACAATGATTCTGAAGACAGTAATTATCTACCTGTCTCCGAAGAGGATGTCAGCCTAGGAGACGAGGAATTCATAGTCCCAGAGGAACCCCTTGAACAAAAATGCTTTCAGCAACAGCTCATTGCTACAACAGGGAGCTTGAAAAAACAGCAACAACGACTTAAAGCCGAATAGGATACGCTCAATGATAGATGGAATGAACTGCTAGACATCGAGGAGAGATACGGACAGGAGCGTCAAACAAAGAGCAATCCCAAGCGATAGTCCTGCGCCAATACCGTCAAGACATGACCAGGCCTAGGAACCGGACCCCCCCCCACCCCCCGCGCGCCCCACCCGCCGCCCCCGTGGATGGGACAAAGCAGCCAACAATGTCGTACACCAACCCGCGCCTCCCCATCGTAAAGGAAATGATACAATGGCTTAGGGCCATAAGTACGATTTACGTCAGGACCTGAATAGAAAAGCCGGTCAGGCTAGATCAATCTACGGATCAAGAGAACATGCTCCTACGCGGGACGGCGGCTATCAAGCCAAGCATGCCGGGTAAAATCAAGTTCGGAAACAACACCGAACACAGATATCGTCCGAATTATGCCTCGATGTCGCGCGATACAGGGGCGCTGCACACTCCCTGTGCTTTACCGATGAGGTGATGGATCATCAGTTCCCAGAAGGTTTTTAACCCGTGAACATCGAGGCATATGATGGAATGATGGACCCCGCTGTATGGATAGAAGACTTTATTCTTCACATCCACATGGCTCGTGGAGATGACCTCCACGTCATCAAATACTTACCTCTCAAGCTGAAAGGGCCAGCTCAGATTGGTTGAACAGCCTCCCACAAAACTCCATTGGAAGCTGGGCAGATCTAGAGGATGCTTTCCGGGCTAACTTCCAGGGGACTTATGTCCGGCCCCCGGACGCTGATGATCAAAGTCACCTAATCCAGCAACCCGAGGAGTCAGCCCGCAAGCTTTGGAACCAGTTCCTAACTAAAGAGAACCAAATTGTCGACTCCCGGACATCGAGGCCTTAGCGGCATTCAAAAACAGTGTCCGGGACGAGTGGCTGGCAAGACACCTCGGCCAAGAGAAGCCGAAGACAATGGCAGCCCTTACTACACTCATGACCCGCTTTTGCACGGGCGAAGACAAATGGCTAGCTCGTAGAAGCAATAGTACCAGTGACCCTGGCTCTTCCGAAGTCAAGGACGGCAATGGCAAGCCACGACGCAATAAGAACAAGCGTCCAAACAATACCGGAGAAACAGATGACAAGGCAGTAAACGCCGAATTCAGTGGCTCCAGGCCCGGTCAACCGAAGAAGCCATTCAAAGGCAACAGAGACAGTCCATCTAGCCCAGACAAAATACTAGAAAGGCCTTGCCAGGTTCCTGGCACCCCTGATAAACTTGCAAATCACACCAACCGAAGTTGTTGGGTCTTCAAGCAGGTCGGTAAGTTAAATGCCAAACACAAGGGGAAAGGACATCAAAGCGAGGAAGAGGATGAACCTCGCCAGCCAAACACAGGGGGCAGAAGAAATTTCCAACGGAGGTAAAAACAGTGAATATGGATCTACGCCACCCATATCCCCAAGAGGGGGCGCAAGCGCCCACTCAGGGATGTTTATGCCGTAGAGCATGCCGCCTTAAAGTTTAACCCATGGTCGGCTTGTTCGATAACCTTTGATCGCAGGGATCACCCGACCTGTATCCGTCATGGAGGTTCGGCGGCCCTAGTGCTCGACCTATAATCGATGGATATCATCTTACTCGAGTCCTCATGGACAGCAGCAGCAGTCTAAACCTGATATACCAAGACATTGTCCGCAAGATGGGGATAGACCCGTCAAGGATTAAGCCCAGCACCACTACCTTTGAAGGGGTGATACCTGCCGTAGAGGCCCGCTGCACGGGCTCATTAACACTGGAAGTAGTATTCGGCTCTCCAGACAATTTTCGAAGTGAGGAGTTAATCTTCGACATCGCTCCTTTCCGAAGTGGCTATCATGCACTACTCGGGAGAATGGCCTTCTCCCGCTTAAGCACAGTCCCGCAGTATGCTTACTTGAAGCTCAAAATGCCTGGACCATGCGGCATCATCACGGTCAATGGAAACATGGAGCGCTCCTGCCATACAGAGGAATACACCGCGGCCCTAGCAGCCGAGGTTCAAAGCGGCTTATTTAAGCCGAATAGTTCATCGGTCCTCAAGACCACAGACACAGCTAAACGTGTCCAGCCAGCACTACAATGCGGCAGCTCACAAGAAACCGAGCTCGATTAGCAGTTACGCCCCCGCTGACCACCTTACAAGGTGGTAGCATACGTACCTCGCGTACACAATTATGCCCTTAAAATACCTTGGGCGGCGTCGGCGGCACACTGCATAAAAATAGTCCATAGTTCAGCTTGACCCTATCTGGACTCTAAAATATATTTTCTTTAAAAGGTATTAAAAGAACCTGCCATATCTACGACTGTGCAGGGCCTTCTTTTCCCGAGTTCCCTTATCCTTTTTTCGCAGGCGCCCATCATAACTCCCCTCTTCAAGGACGCATTACAAAGGAGAAAACGACGCAGACGTGCAGCAGGGCCCCCCATCGAAAGTTATTTTTCGTTAGATTCAGGCTGTGTGTAAACCTTTTCCCTTTTTAGTTTCTTTTTCTTCTGTTGGCATGTAAAATGCCCAAGATGTTATCGGCATTATCTGTAACCAAACGGTTCACCATATTTAATGTGATATAAAAGAAGCAGTTTGGTTCCAATTCGCTTGGAGTTCATTTTATTACCACCTGCGTTCTCCCCCTACGTTAGATTGCGACATGTGCCTTCAATCTGGACTTAATACCAGGAGTTGTATTCGGCCTGGCACACCTCTAAGTCTGAACACCTATAGGGAACTATTCGGCGTCCCAGATATTGCATTATATGCATCAGCTCTGAATCATGTCTTGGGTCTAAAGTTGGGTTGCCTGGCTCCTGTGCTTACCACCTTATGTTCTGCATTGTTCGGCTAAGGTAGTAAAGGGAGAACTATTGCGATTGTATTTCTGTTTATCCGGTAAAGTACCTCAGTAGAGAAAGCCAAAAACTGACTGTCATGATAAGCGAGAGTTGGTCTGCGATTCGGTGACTTAGTGTTATACTATGATAGTTAGAAATCCACTCTGTGTTATGCGAGGAGCTGGTATTCGCCCAGCCGCGTAAAAGGGGCGCCATAGTCCGGAAGGCCGCATACGCACCAGGGGTTAGTACTTAACCCGACAAGTTAAGCTCCTATGGCTAAGTAAAAGCATTAAAGCCACATAGTCTGATTGCCTAGTTCGATCCGCAAACACCTCCTTTATGGACCAAGACGTTGGATAAAGAGTGTTCAAGCATAATACCGAACACCCCTGTAGTATCTACATGGGGGCTAAAGCCGATGACTGGAAACTTTCAGATATAAATAAACGTCCGCACAGGAGGAAAAGTTGCTTGCAATACAAAAGCGCAAAATTATATAGACATCGGTTCAAAAGCTTAGTCTTTACAATCCAAATAGAATTACTCAAAGACTACATCATTTGAGCACTGGCCCTCTACAATGCGGGCTCCTTCTAGGACATCATCAAAGTACCTTTCCGGCCTTCGACGATCCTTGCCCTCCGGTGGGCCAGCTATAGCAATCTTGGTGGCCTTCATGTTCGCCTAATGCATCTTAACACGGGCGACGGCCATCCATGCGCTTTCTATACATGTCAAACGCTTCACAGCGTCGACCCGCGACCTCGCATCGACGAGCCGCCTCACCAACCCAAAGTAGATAGTCGAGACTCGCTCAGCAGGCCATAGCCGGACTATCAATTCCTTCATGGCCTCACCCGCCATATTATGCAGCTCGACCAGCTGCTTCATCTGGTCGTTCAGAGGTACTGGATGCTCTGGTGCAAGGAATTGCGACCAGAATAGCTTCCCCGTACTATTCCCCTCTTGGGCCCTGAAGAATTGGGGGGTGGCGGCGATGCTCTTCGGGAGATCTGCAAACGTGCATGGAGAAATCCACAATCATGTCAGCGAAAGATACTGTTGACCTCCGAAGATACTCTGTAGAAGAAAGGCCTAACCAATCGCTATCTGTCGCGTGTTTGATCTCCTCACGAGCGTTGCGCGATTCGCTCCATGCTTCCTTGGCAGAATTGACTACCGTATTGAGTTCGGATGCCTGTTACGAAGTCTTATGCTCCATTGCCTCGCACCTGCGAATAGAATCTTGCAACTCTTTTTCGACTTCGTCCACCCGCCACTCATGTTGTTGACGCACGGTCTGTTCGGCCTACAGGTCGGCAGCCGCTTTGTCAGCGGTGGCTTTGCCCACCTTGGCCTCTTCCTTGGACTTTGCAAGCGCGCCCTTAAGGGCCTCGACCTCAGCTGCGCCAACTATTGGGTAATCATTTCGCACAATGAGTTCACACTCACACAGATCAAACATATAGTATTTTGACATTTCAATTTTTCAAAAATCTGCATACCTTGTGTTTCATCAAAACGCTAGTTGACGCGGTCGAGCTCCTCGTCAGCTAGTTGAAGCTTCCGGTTGAGCTCGGAAACCTCTGCGGCCTGGGCAGATGCCGCTACTAGTGAAGCCTATTCAAACATGGGACAAAGTTTGGCTCTATTAGATGCTATCACATGGATCCTTTGTCCGATTCTGTTCAGAATCAAACAAAGCATCAGGGACTAATGTCTATATAACGGGTTTCATAACCTATACATATATAAAATGAAAGAGTTCTTTTTAGAATATTACGTCGCATACATCGAAGCATGTCAATAGGCTGTCGAAGGCTTCATTCAATCCGCTTTTGGCGGACTGGATATTTTCCATGACCACACCCATCAGGGTGCGGTGTTCCACTACAATGGATGCACCCCGCAGTGCTTCCTCCAGCGTGTTCGGTGCCTTCGGATTGACGGAGGGCGCCATTGGTCTAGTTGCTCTTCCCCCATCATGGGGGACTGACTTCCCGATTCTAGAGCCGCACTGGACTCTGGAATGGTGTTTGGCAGGGGCCCGGATTGCTTTGTCTTCCCGCTATCGGTTGCCATGGGGATCTCCTCCCTTTGGCCGATGGTGGCCGAGGTGTCCACCTCGGGCACCTTTTTGTCCGCCCTATCTCCACCTCCTTGTGCAGGAGACGCCAGTAGGGAGGACGCTTCAGTGTCCCCTAAGATGGGCGACGGATCCCGCTGTGGCCTGTCGCTCTCCACCATCTCCGCTGGTAGAGTATTCCCCGATGATAGCGAAGCATCAGGGAGTGTGTGGGGAGGGTTGTATAAAGACAGGTTGAAATTACTTAAACGATGAATACTATTTGTACCAAACATAAGCAGCGACCGCCTGAATACTTACGATTCGGGCAGGGGATTGGCCTTAGGTTGTACTCGGAAACTCTGTTCGGATGTTGAATCGAAACTGTTCGGGATGTTCAGTTTCTTCCTGGGCGCCGCCTTGCCCGCATCTGCGGGGGTCGCCCTTTTCCTCTCCCTCGCCTTGATGGGGGAGTTGCTCTCTTCCTCCTCCTCCTCTTCTTCTTCGTCATGGGAGGAGTGGACGTCGGTTTCCTCGGACACTATGTCTGTGGGACCCTTAGGGCGGGGGTCACTCTTGACCTCCTTGCCCTTCTTCTTGGCCTTCTTCTCCGGCGCCTTGTACAGCAACAGAACCAGCATCGCCGTCAGCTGAGGCATGTCTGGGTCTTCGGGCAGCGGAACCGGACAGTTGATATGCTCCCCTTTCTTCGTCCATGCCTGAATGGAACGTAAGAGTTCTAACTCCTTTTATAATTGAAATATGGATAGGGTACGTATTCGGCAGAATTATGATTACCTATGAGGCCGAAGACACGTTGTTGAAACCCTTGTCCTTGGTCTCCTACGGCCACCCCTTTTGGGCTTTGAAGAGATGCTTCTAGATATCTTCGTGCATAGTGCCGAAGAGGCGCTTCAGGGTCCGTGGCTCTTCCAGATTGAACTCCCATAGGTGAGAGGTCTGGCGTTGGCAGGGGAGAATGCGACGGAAGAGCATCACCTGAATCATGTTAGTGAGAAAGGTGCCCTTCGCCATCATGCTGGAGATGTGATTTTGGAGTATCTGCACCTCCGTCTGAGACCCCCAATCAAGGCCCTTGGTGCTCCATGAGGTTAGCCTCTCTGGGGGTCCAATTCTGAATCCGGGCGCCACCGCCCACTTGGCGTCGCGGGGTTCGGTGATATAAAACCACTCCTGCTGCCAGATCCTTTTGGTTTCTGCAAAGGCCCCTTTTGGCCACGTGGTGTTCGGGAGCTTGCTCACCATGGCTCCCCCGCAGTGTGCGTGCTGCCCGTCAACCACCTTCGGCTTAAGATTGAAGGTTTTAAGCCAGAGCCGAAGTGTGGAGGGATGCGGAGGAAGGCCTCGCACACAACTATAAAAGCCGATATATGGAGGATTGAGTTCGGGGCTAGATCGTGGAAATCCAACCCGTAGAAGAATAGAAGGCCCCAGACAAAGGGGTGAAGCGGAAATCCCAGCCCCCGAATAAAGTGAGGGATGAATACCACCCTCTCACCCGGCTCGGGGATGGGGATTACCTGATTCTTGTCGGGAATCTGGTGCGCTATGTCGTCAGCGAGCTAGCCCGCGCTCCGGAGATTCTTCACGGTCTTCTTCATGACCGTGGAAGCCTCCCACTTGCCCTTGGAGCCGGGTCCAGCCATGGCTAGAGAAGTAGGCGGTGGTGGAGGAGTTGAGAGCTGCGGGCGCTGGAGCTGTGGGCACTGGGGCTAGAGAGATTGGGAAGCTATGGCTTGAGGAGAGCGTGAGGTAAAGGGGAAGAATATGTGTCCTTTTATAAGCGGTGAATACCAAACGTCCCCCACCTCTGTCGCGAAGCTCGCCTATTCCCAACGTGATCATGCGTAAGGTGCGGTTGGGTTACCCATTCATATTGATGAGGATAGCATAATAAGCGGGCATGATCTCTGCTTGACAAGACGTGCCAATGGAGGCTACACCTAGAAATGCGAAACCAGAGCTAAGAAAATAGTTTGATATATTAAAGGGTCAAACGTGACGTTTCACTGAAAAGTTGTCAGTAAAGACACAGTGTCCGTTTTTCGACACATTGCCTTCGAGGCTAAGGGTTGTGCTAATCATGCAGAGCCGGACATAGACCCTTTGTGCAGGGAATAATGCTTCAATATGATTAGAAGGATGAACCTGCCTTGCAATGACGAAGACAGTACGTGTGCCGGACTCATCGTCATCGAAGACGGGTTCAGGGGCTACGAAGGGAGTCCTGGATTAAGGGGTCCTCGAGTGACCAGATTACTCGTTATGGGCCGGACTGGTGGGCCGTGAATATTATCGCTGAAGACTATCTCCCGTATCCGGATAGGACTCATGTATGTGTAAAATAGCAAGTTTAGAGTCCGGGTGTAATATTTCCTTCCTCTGCAAGATGATCATGTGTAACCCTAGGTCCATCCGGTGCATATATAAACCGGAGGGTTCAGTCCGTAGCGACAGAATCACAATTACATAGGCTAGACTTATAGGGTTTAGCCATTATGATCTCGAGGTAGATCAACCCCTGTAACCCTATATCCATCGAGATCAATCAAGCAGGAAGTAGGGTATTACCTCGATAGAGAGGACCAGAACCTGGGTAAACATCGTGTCCCCAGTCTCCTATTACTGTTGATCCTCAGACGCACAGTTCAAACCCCCTACCCGAGATCTGCTGGTTTTGACACCGACAACGCCTCCCGCTCCGGTGACCGCGACGTCGTGGGGCTCTAGTTCACGCCCCCACGGCGTCGGCCATCTCCGGAGCCATGCACGACCAGCTCCACTGCTGGCCCACCAGGCCCGGATGGAACGCGGCCACGGGATCCTCCTCCATCACCTACTCCATCCTCGCCATCTCCAGCTCGGGGATGGCGATAGGAATGGCAACGGGGACCCATACCCGCCAAACCCATGGGGATTTCATCTATTAGGGGGTGGGGATGGGCGAAAAACATACCCATGGGGATATTTACCAGACTAATTTATTCCCCATAGGGTACAACGGGGATGGGGATGATATCCTATTCCCCAGACCAAATACCCATCGGGGACCCAGTTAGTAACTATGACACTGCGGTCAACCTTCAAATATTCACAAACAAACTTGCGAAAACAAAAAAAGCTCTGCAAAAAAACCTTAAACCTATCTCACGTCCTCATCTCAGCTGCCACCATGACCAAGAAGTTAGTACGACCTAGATATGCATTAGCAGGACAAGGACAACGCCATTTATGTATGTTGATTATAGGGTGTCATATTATGTATATGAGTATTTGTTTATGGGGATGGGGACCCTAATTGGGCCCCGTTCCCTAGTGGGGCATGAGTATGGGGAATTTCATCCCCAGTCATGTAAACGGGGATGGGGATGGGACGATAGGGAATAGATGGGGATGGGGATATTGTAGGTATCCCCATAGGGGATTGTCCCCATTGCCATCCCTAGATGGCGACGTCGCCGACCGCAGAGAGGGCCATCATCTCCTCGAGGCCCTCCCATTAGAGCTCATCGTGCGTCATTATGGAGTCCTCCATGACACGCTGCATGAGCCGGGCCTCCTCCTCCGCTGTCATGCGTGGAGGTGGTGGTGGCGACGGAGATGGTGAAGGCGACGGTGTGGGCGCGAGGCTGCTCACCCGCATACGCCCGCACACCTGGGGAGCAGCCGCTCCGTGCTGTAGACGTGGCCGCCGCGGCCCCGACGATGTGCCGGTGAAGAAAGAGGCGCGCCACGCATCATGCTCATCCCGGAACCACGTGTCCCACAGGTCGGAGTCGAGGGCGTACCTGGGGTCGTAGTACAGGTCGTCCGACAGGAGGCGGTGGCGGCGCGATCTCCTCACGACACGGACGGCCGCTCATCGGGACCGGTGGGATCGGCACTCGATCCGCGGACAAATGCCAGTTGTTTGGCAAGTGTGTGTCGCTCCAAGGAATCGGCGTCCTCGTCTCCCAGTAACGCCGGCAAACATCCGTGTGGATGTAGTGCCGGTCGCGCTCGCCGCCGGTCGCAGGGGCGATGGAGAATGCGGGACGCGCGAGGGCCCTCCGTTGTGGCAACGCGGGCTCCTCTTTAATGCCGCGGCGGCGGCGTGAAGGAAATATGCCCTAGAGGCAATAATAAAGTTGTTATTTGTATTTCCTTATATCGTGATAAATGTTTGTTATTCATGCTAGAATTGTATTAACCAGAAGCTTAGTACATGTGTGAATGCATAGACAAAACAGAGTGTCCCTAGTATGCCTCTACTAGACTAGCTCATTGATCAAAGCTAGTTATGTTTCCTAGCCATAGACATGAGTTGTCATTTGATCAATGGGATCACATCATTAGGAGAATAATGTGATGGACAAGACCCATCCGTTAGCTTAGCAACTTGATCGTTCAGTTTTACTGCTATTGCTTTCTTCATGACTTATACATGTTCCTATGACTATGAGATTATGCAACTCCCAAATACCGGAGGAACACCTTGTGTGCTATCAAATGTCACAACATAACTGGGTGATTATAAAGATGCTCTATAGGTGTCTCCGAAGGTGTTTGTGGTATTGGCATAGATCGAGAATAGGATTTGTCACTCCCAGTGTCGGAGAGATATCTCTGGGCCCTCTCGGTAATACACATCATAATAAGCCTCGCAAGCAAATGACTAATGAGTTAGTCACGAGATGATGTATTACAGAATGAGTAAAAAGACTTGCCGCTAACGAGATTGAACTTGGTATGATAATACCAACGATCGAATCTCAGGCAAGTAACATACCGATGACAAAGGGAACAACGTATGTTGTTATGCGGTTTGACCGATAAAGATCTTCGAAGAATATGTGGGAACCAATATGAGCATCTAGGTTCCGCTATTGGTTATTGACTGGAGATGAGTCTCGGTCATGTCTACATAGTTCTCGAACCCATAGGGTCCACACGCTTAACGTTCGATGACGATCGGTATTATGAGTTTATGAGTTTTGATGTACCGAAGGTAGTTCGGAGTCCTAGATGAGATCACGGACATGACGAGGAGTCTCGGAATGTCTCATACATAAATATTAATATATTGGATGACTATATTCGGACACCGGATGAGTTCCGGGGGTCACCGGATATTTATCGGAGTGCCGAGGGCTTATCGGAAACCCCGGGGGGGCTATTGGGCCTACATGGGCCATAGGGAAGAGGGGAGGCAGCCCACAAGGGGCAGTCGTGCCTCCTCCCTATAGGGGGTCCGAATTGGACTAGGGAGTGGGGCGCCCTCCCCCCCCTTTCCTTCTCCTTTCCCTCTCCTTCCTTCCCCCTTCCTCCTCCTAGTTGGACTAGGAAAGGAGGAGTCCTACTCCTACTAGGAGGAGGACTCCTCCCTCTCCTTGGCGCGCCCAAGGGATGGCCGGTCTCCCCTTTGCTCCTTTATATACAGGGGTAGGGGGCACCCTAGAACACACAATCAACATTGTTTTAGCCGTGTGCGGTGCCCCCTCCACAGAAACACACCTCGGTCATATCGTTGCAGTGCTTAGGCGAAGCCCTGCGCCGGTAACTTCATCATCTTCGTCACCACGCCGTCGTGCTAATGAAACTCTCCCGTGAAGCTCAACTGGATCAAGAGTTCGTGGGACGTCATCGAGATGAACGTGTGCTGAATGCGGAGGTGCCGTATGTTCGGTGCTTGGATCGGTTGGATCGCGAAGACGTTCGACTACATCAACCGCGTCACTAGACGCTTCCGCTTTCAATCTACGAGGGTACGTAGACACACTCTCCCCTCTCGTTCCTATGCTTCTAGTAGATAGATCTTGCGTGATCGTAGATTTTTTTTTTTGAAATACTACGTTCCCCAACAGTGGCATCATGAGCCAGGTCTATGCGTAGATGATATGCACGAGTAGAACACAATGAGTTGTGGGCGATAATAGTCATACTGCTTACCAGCATGTCATACTTTGATTCGGCGGTATTGTGAGATGAAGCGGCCCAGACCGACATTACGTGCACGCTTACGCGAGACTGGTTTCACCTTTACGAGCACTCGTTGCTTAAAGGTGACTGGAGGGTGTTTGTCTCTCTCACTTTAGTTGAATCAAGTGTGGCTACGCCCGGTCCTTGTGAAGGTTAAAATAGCACATACTTGATGAAAAATCATTGTGGTTTTTGTATGCGTAGGTAAGAACGGTTCTTGCTAAGCCCATAGCAGCCACGTAAAACTTGCAACAACAAAGTAGAGGACGTCTAACTTGTTTTTGCAGGGCATGTTGTGATGTGATATGGTCAAGACGTGATGATTTATACGTTATTGTATGAGATGATCATGTTTTGTAAATTATCGGCAACCGACAGGATCCTTATAGTCGTCTCTTTATTCTACGAATTGCGAAGGCCATGTAATTGCTTTACTTCATCAGTATGAGTTAGCGGTAGTAGTAGTAACAATAGTTGGCGAGACGACCACGACGCTACGATGAAGATCATGTTGTTAAGCCGGTGAAGATGGAGATCATGACGATGCTTTGGAGATGGCGATCAGAAGCACGAGATGATGATGGCCATATCATGTCACATATTTTGATTGCTGATACATCTCCAACGTATCTATAATTTTTTATTGTTCCATGCTATTATTTATGATGTTTTGGATGTTTAATGGGCTTTGTTATACACTTTTATATTATTTTTGGGACTAACCTATTAACCCAAAGGCCCAGTCCAGATTGCTGTTTTTTTTGCCTATTTCAGGGTTTTACAGAAAAGGAATATCAAACGGAGTCCAAACGGAATGAAACCTTCGGGAGAGATATTTTTGGAGCAGAATCTGCACGGGAGACTTGAGAACCACGGAATAGGGCTGACGTGGCGTCCACGAGGGTGCCCCCCCCAATAGGGCGCTCCCCTTGCCTCGTGGGCCCCACGTTTGGCCCCCGGTGCCCTCCTTCCTCCTATATATACATATGTACCCCGAAAACATCACAGACAGAGAGAAAACCCTTGTTCCACTGCCGCAACCTTCTGTTCTTGTGAAATCCCATCTAGGGGCCTACTCCGGAGCTCCGCCGGAGGGGGGATCTACCACGGAGTGCTTCTACATCATCATCATCGCCTCACCATGAGTTGTGAGTAGTTTACCACAGACCTTCGGGTCCATAGTTAGTACCTAGATGGCTTCCTCTCTCTCTTTGGATCTCAATACCAAGTTCTCCTCGGTCTTCGAGGAGATCTATTCGATGTAATCTCTTTTTGCGGTGTGTTTGTCGAGATCCGATGAATTGTGGGTTTATGGTCAAGATTATCTACGAGAAACATTTGGTTCTTTTTTGAACTCTTTTATGTATGATTATAATATCCTTGCAAGTGTCTTCGAATTATCGGTTTGGTTTGGCCTACTAGATCTATAGTTCTTGCAATGGGAGAAGTGCTTGGCTTTGGGTTCAATCTTGCGGTGTCCTTTCCCAATGACAGTAGGGGCAGCAAGGCACATATTGTATTGTTGCCATCGATGATAAAAAATATGGGGTTTATATCATGTTATTTGAGTTTATCCCTCTACATCACGTCATCTTGCTTAAGGCGATACTCTGTTCTTATGAACTTAATAGTCTAGATGCATGCTGGATAGCAGTCGATGTGTGGAGTAATAGTAGTAGATGCAGAATCGTTTCGGTCTACTTGTCACGGATGTGATGCCTATATATAATAATCATGCCTAGATATTCTCATAATTATTCGCATTTCTATCAATTGCTCGATAGTAATTCGTTCACCCACCATAGAATTATGCTATCATGAGAGAAGCCACTAGTGAAACCTATGGCCCCGGGTCTATTCTCAACATATCAATCTACAATCTACTTTATTTTTCCGTTTTTACTTTCTTGTTCTTATATCCAAAAATATCAAACTATCATCTCTATCAGATCTCACTTTCGTAAGTGACCGTAAAGGGATTGACAACCCCTTATCGCGTTGGCTGCGAAGTTCTTATTTGTTTGTGCAGGTGCGAGGGACTCGCGCGTGGTCTCCTACTGGATTGATACCTTGGTTCTCAAAAACTGAGGGAAATACTTACGCTACTGTGCTGCATCACCATTTCCTCTTTGAGGGAATACAACACAAGCTCGAGAAGTAGCAAGAAGAATTTCTGGCGCCGTTGCCGAGGAGGCTTACGCAAAAGTCATATACCAAGTACCTATCAAAAACCCTTATCCTTCGCATTACATTTATTTGCCTCTCGGTTTCCTCTCCCCCACTTCACCCTTGTCGTTTTATTTTCCCTTCTTTTTGCCGTGTGTTTACCGTTTGCCTTTCTGTTTGCTTGTGTTGCTATGTGCCCTCTATTAGCTTGCATCTTCGCTTGCTAAATTATGGATCCTCATCCACTTGCTAATCTTTTTAAGCGATCCAATTATGTTGAACATATTGCTAGTGAGTTGAGTGCACTAGATTATCTTTATGGGGTTTTGCTTGAAATTCATGAATCTGAAAATTGTGAGGAATTGTTAAAAGAAAAAGTGATTCATGATAGTTTCTTTGATGAAAAGCATGATTACAATGATGTTATTATAAATTCTATTAATGTCAATTGTGCTAATAGTATGCAAAACCCTAAGCTTGGGGATGCCTATTTTGCTATGCCCGGTACTTGTTGCAATGATCATGATTGGGGTGAGGTTTCTTATGATCTTGAAAATTTATTTAAGCCTCATGATATATATGAGATTGATAATAATGTTTGCAATAATATTGAAAGTGGGTTTGGAAGAGTGTCAACTTTAGATCCCACAAATTTGGAGAATGTTCAATCTTATGATTTTTTTGATAAAAGTGGGTTTGGAGAGGTCATGACTTTAGTTAATGTTAATCCCACTATTTTGGAAGAGTGTCAACTTCGCATGTATGAGGATCGTGTTGAGAATATGTTATGTGATAGCTATATTGTTGAATTTGCTTATGATCCTACATGCAATTATTATGAGAGAGGAAACTATGGTTGTAGGAACTCATGTTAGTAAATTACCTCTCGTTATGTTGAGATTGCTATTGGCTCTTTCTTCTTCCTTGCATATGCTAGATCTTGATTGTCTTGATAATTTGTTTCCCTATAAAATGCCTATGCATAGGAAGTATGTTAGACTTAGATGTGATTTTCACATGCTTTATGATTCTCCTTTTGTGCTTCAATTCTTATCTTTCACGCGAGCATCATTGAAATCTCAAGCCGATCTTAATGGCTATAAAGCAAGAGCTTGTTGGGAGGCAACCCAATTTTATATTTTTAGTTTTTGCTTCTGTTTAGGAATAAATATTGCATCTAGCTTATGTTAAGATGTGGTTTTGGTTTTAATTGGTGTTTGTGCCAAGTAGAACCTTTGGGAATACTTGTGTGAAGTTTATATGATCTTGCTGTGAAAAAACAGAATCGTTAGCGCTCACTAGAATGGACAACAGATTTTACTAGAGTGTGATATTTAGTAGATTCTTTTTGCAGATGATTACTAGACAAATTCCCCATGTTTACCAATTTATTTCAATTTTTTGGAGTTACAGAAGTATGCGAAAGTTACAGATTACTACAGACTGTTCTGTTTTTGACAGATTCTGTTTTTCGTGTGTTGTTTGCTTATTTTGATGAATCTATGAGTAGTATTGGAGAATATGAATCATAGAGAAGTTGGAATACAGTAGGTTTAACACCAATATAAATAAAGAATGAGTTCATTACAGTACCTTTGAGTGGTGGTTTGTTTTCTTATACTAACGGAGCTCACGAGATTTTTGTCTAAGTTTTGTGTTGTGAAGTTTTTTCAAGTTTTGAGTATTGCTTTGATGGACTATGGAACAAAGAGTGGCAAGAGCCTAAGCTTGGGGATGCCCATGGCACCCCAAGGTAAAATTCACGGACGAACCAAAAGCCTAAGCTTGGGGATGCCCTGGAAGGCATCCCCTCTTTCGTCTTCATCTTTCGGTAACTATACTCAGGACTATATTTTTATTCACCACCTGATATGTGTTTTACTTGGAGCGTCATATTTGAGTCTTTGCTTGTTAGTTTGCCACAATCATCCTTGTTGGACACACCTTTTTGAGAGAGTTAATTATGGCATAGGAATTGTTAGAACACTCTATGTGCTTCACTTATATCTTTTGAGCTAAATAGTTTTCTCTAGTGCTTCACTTATATCTTTTAGAGCACGGTGGTAATTTTATTTTGTAGAAATTGTTGATCTCTCATGCTTCACTTATATCCTTTTGAGAGTCTATAATAACAACATGGTAATGTTCTTTGGCTATAAAACTAGCCTTCACATGATAAGCATCCAAGATGAATGTAGTAAAAACTTTCATACTAAGTGCATTGAATATGATGAGAAGTTGGATGCTTGATGATTGTTTTGAGATATGAGGATAGTGATATTAGAGTCATGCTAGTGGAGTTATTATGAAATTGAGAAATACTTGTGTTAAAGTTAGTGATTCCCGTAGCATGCACGTATGGTGAACCGCTATGTGACGAAGTTAGAGCATGAGGTATTTGTAGAGTGTCATCCTTTGTGTGGAGGTCGGGGGTGCGCGATGGTTAACTCCTACCAACCTCCCCCCTAGGAGCATGTTTTGATTTCTTTGCTTTGATGATTCGTATATTTTTGCAATAAGTATATGAGTTCTTATGACTAATGTTGAGTCCATGGATTATACGCACTCTCACCCTTCCACCATTGCTATCCTCTCTTGTACGGCGCAAATTTTGCCGGTACCATACATCCACTATATACCTTCCTTAAAACAGCCACCATACCTACCTATCATGGAATTTCCATAGCCATTCCGAGATATATTGCCATGCAACTTTCCACCGTTCCGTTCATATGACACGCTTCATATCGTCATATTGCCATGTATGATCATGTAATTGACATCGTAATTGTGGCAAAGCTACCATACATAATTTTTCATACATGTCACTCTTGATTCATTGCACATCCCGGTACACCGCCGGAGGCATTCATATAGAGTCATACTTTGTTCTAGTATCGAGTTGTAAATCAATAAAAGTGTGATGATCATCATTATAGAGCATTGTCCCATGTGAGGAAAGGCCAAACAAAAGAGAAGGCCCCTCCAAGAATAAGAGAGAAGGGACAATGCTACTGTCCTTTTTTCCACACTTGTGCTTCAAAGTAGCACCATGTTCTTCATGATAGAGAGTCTCATGTTTAGTCACTTTCATATGCTAGTGGGAATTTTCATTATAGAACTTGGCTTGTATATTCCAACGATGGGCTTCCTCAAATGCCCTAGGTCTTCATGAGCAAGCAAGTTGGATGCACACCCACTTAGTTTCTTTTGTTGAGCTTTCATACATTTTTAGCTCTAGTGCATCCGTTGCATGGCAATCCCTACTCACTCACATTGATATCTATTGATCGGCATCTCCATAGCCCGTTGATACGCCTAGTCGATGTTCTATCTCCCTCCTTTTTGTCTTCTCCGCAACCACCATTCTATTCCACATAGTGCTATATCCATGGCTCACGCTCATGTATTGCGTGAAAGTTGAAAGGTTTGAAAGAATAGCGTATGAAAACAAGTGCTTGGCTGAAACCGGGGTTGTGCATGATTTGAATATTTTGTGTAATGAAGAGGGAGCATAGCCAGACTATATGATTTTGTAGGGATAACTTTCTTTAGACATAGTATTTTGAGAAGACATGATTGCTTTGTTAGTATGCTTGAAGTATTATTATTTCTTATGTCAATATAGACTTTTGTCTTGAAGCTTTCAGATCTGAACATTCATGCCACAATAAAGAGAACTACATTGAAAATTATGTTGGTTAGCATTCCACATCAAAATTTCTGTTTTTATCATTTACCTACTCGAGGACGACCAGGAATTAAGCTCGGGGATGCTTGATACGTCTCCAACGTATCTATAATTTTTTATTGTTCCATGCTATTATTTATGATGTTTTGGATTTTTAATGGGCTTTGATAAGCACTTTTATATTATTTTTGGGACTAACCTATTAACCCAAAGGCCCAGTCCACATTGCTGTTTTTTTGCCTATTTCAGGGTTTTACAGAAAAAAGAATATCAAACGGAGTCCAAATGGAATGAAACCTTCGGGAGAGATATTTTTGGAGCAGAATCTGCACGGGAGACTTGAGAACCACGGAATAGGGTTGACTTGGCATCCACGAGGGTGGGGGGCGCGCCCCCCTACAGGGTGCGCCCTCCTGCCTCGTGGGCCCCATGTTTGGCCCCCCGTGCCCTCCTTCCTCCTATATATACCTATGTACCCCGAAAACATCAGAGACGGAGAGAAAACCCTAGTTCCACCACCGCAACCTTCTGTTCCCGTGAGATCCCATCTTGGGGCCTGTTCCAGAGCTCTGCCAGAGGGGGGATCTACCACGGAGTGCTTCTACATCATCATCATCGCCTCACCACGAGTTGTGAGTAGTTTACCACAGACCTTCGGGTCCATAGTTAGTACCCAGATGGCTTCTTCTCTCTCTTTGGATCTCAATACCAAGTTTTCCTCGGTCTTCGAGGAGATCTATTCAATGTAATCTCTTTTTGCGGTGTGTTTGTCGAGATCCAGTGAATTGTGGGTTTATGATCAAGATTATCTATGAGAAATATTTGGTTCTTTTCTGAACTCTTTTATGTATGATTATAATATCCTTGCAAGTCTCTTCGAATTATCGGTTTGGTTTGGCCTACTAGATCTATAGTTCTTGCAATGGAAGAAGTGCTTGGCTTTGGGTTCAATCCTGCGGTGTCCTTTCCCAGTGACAGTAGGGGCAGCAAGGCTCGTATTGTATTGTTGCCATCGAGGATAAAAAGATGGGGTTTATATCATGTTATTTGAGTTTATCCCTCTACATCATGTCATCTTGCTTAAGGTGTTATTCTATTCTTATGAACTTAATACTCTAGATGCATGATGGATAGCGGTCGATGTGTGGAGTAATAGTAGTCGATGCAGAATCGTTTCGGTCTACTTGTCACGGACGTGATGCCTATATATAATAATCATGCCTAGATATTCTCATAATTATTCGCTTTTCTATCAATTGCTCGACAGTAATTCGTTCACCCATCGTAGAATTCTGCTATCATTAGAGAAGCCACTAGTGAAACCTATGGCCCCTGGGTCTATTCTCAACATGTCAATTTACAATCTACTTTACTTTTCCGTTTTTACTTTCTGTTCTTATATCCAAAAATACCAAAAATATCAAACTATCATCTCTATCACATCTCACTTTCGTAAGTGACCGTAAAGGGATTGACAACCCCTTATCACGTTGGCTGCGAAGTTCTTATTTGTTTGTGCAGGTGCGAGGGACTCGCGCGTGCTCTCCTACTGGATTGATACCTTGGTTCTCAAAAACTGAGGGAAATACTTACGCTACTGTGCTGTATCACCCTTTCCTCTTCGAGGGAATACAACGCAAGCTCGAGAAGTAGCAATTGCATGTGATGTTTATCTTATTATGCTTCTTATTTTGCTTAGAACGGCGGTAGCATTATAAGACGATCCTTTAAAAATTTCAAGGTACAAGTGTTCTTCCTGAGTATGCACCATTGTGAAAGTTCGTCGTGCCGATACACCACGTGATGATCGGGTGTGATAAGCTCTACGTTCAAATACAATGGGTGTAAGACAGTTTTGCACATGCAGAATACTCGGGTTAAACTTGACGAGCCTAGCATGTACAGACATGGCCTCGGAACACTGGAGACCGAAATGTCGAGCGTGAATCATATAGTAGATATGATCAACATGAGATGTTCACCATTGAAAACTTCTCCATCTCACGTGATGATCAGACATGGTGTAGTTGATTTGGATCACGTGATCATTTAGATGACTAGAGGGATGTCTATCTAAGTGGGAGTTCTTTAGTAATATGATTAATTGAACTTTAATTTATCATGAACTTAGTCCTGATAGTTTTTGCATATCGATGTTGTTGTAGATCAATGGCATGTGCTACCGTTCCCTTGAATTTTAATGCATTCCTAGAGAAAGCTAAGTTGAAAGATGATGGTAGAAACTACACGGACTAGGTCCGTAACTTGAGGATTATCCTCATTGCTGCACAGAAGAATTATGTCCTGGAAGCGCCGCTAGGTGACTGGCCTGCTGCAGGAGCAACTCCGGACGTTATGAACGTCTGGCAAGCTCGTTCTGATGACTACTCGATAGTTCAGTGTGCCATGCTTTACGGCTTAGAATCGGGACTTCAACGACGTTTTTAACGTCATCGAGCATATGAGATGTTCCAAGAGTTGAAGTTAATATTTCAAGCAAATGCCTGAATTGAGAGATATGAAGTCTCCAATAAGTTCTATAGCTGCAAGATGGAGGAGAACAGTTCTATCAGTGAACACTTGCTCAGAATGTCTGGGTACTGCAATCATATGACTCAACTTGGTTGCAATGTTGACGAAGATAGTGTTATTGATAGAGTTCTTCAATCACTGTCACCAAGCTATAAAGGCTTCATGATGAACTATAACATGCAAGGGATGCAAAAGACAATTCCCGAGCTCTTCGCCATGCTTAAAGCTGCGGAGGTTGAAATCAAAAAGGAGCATCAAGTGTTGATGGTTAACAAGACCACTAGTTTCAAGAAAAAGGGCAAGGGAAAGAAGGGGAACTTCAAGAAGAATAGCAAGATAGTTGCTACTCCCGTGAAGAAGCCCAAGTCTGGAGCCAAGCCTAAAACTGAGTGCTTCTACTGCAAAGGGACTAGACACTAGAAGAAGAACTGCCCAAGTATTTGGTGGATAAGAAGGATTGCAAAGTGAACAAAGGTATATTTGATATACATGTTATTGATGTGTACCTTACTAATGCTCGTAGTAGCACCTGGGTATTTGATACCGGTTCGGAGGCTAATATTTGTAACTCGAAACAGGGGCTACGGATTAAACGAAGATTAGCTAAGGACGAGGTGACGATGCGCGTGGGAAATGGTTCCAAAGTCGATGTGATCACCGTCGGCACGCTACCTCTAAATAATTGTTATTTGGTGCCAGCGTTGAGCATGAACATTATATCTGGATCTTGTTTGTTGCGAGACAATTATTCATTTAAATCAGAGAATAATGGTTGTTCTATTTATATGAGTAATATCTTTTATGGTTATGCACCATGAAGAGTGGTCTATTCTTGTTAGATCTTGATCGTAGTGATACACATATTCATAATATTGAAGCCAAAAGATGCAAGGTTGATAATGATAGTGCAACTTATTTGTGGCACTGCCGTTTAGGTCATATTAGTGTAAAGCGCATGAAGAAACTCCATACTGATGGACTTTTGGAATCACTTGATTATGAATCACTTGATGTTTGCGAACCATGCCTCATGGGCAAGATGACTAAAACTCCGTTCTCCGGAACAATGGAGCGAGAAATTGATTTGTTGGAAATCATACATACTGATGTATGTGGACCGATGAGTGTTGAGGCTCGCGGCGGGTATCATTATTTTCTGACCTTCATTGATGATTTGAGCATATATGGGTATATCTACTTGATGAAACACAAGTCTGAAACATTTCAAAAGTTCAGAGAATTTCAGAGTGAAGTAGAGAATCATCGTAACAAGAAAATGATAAGCTCGAACCTGATAAGCTCGAACCCAAGTCGGAGAAATGTGTCTTCATAGGATACCCAAAGGAGACTGGTGGGTACACCTTCTATCACTGATCCGAAGGCAAGATATTCGTTGCCAAGAATGGATCCTTTCTAGAGAAGGAGTTTCTCTCGAAAGAAGTGAGTGGGAGCAAAGTAGAACTTGATGAGGTAATTGTACCTTCTCCCGAATTGGAAAGTAGTGCATCACAGAAACTAGTTCCAGTGATTCCTGCACCAATTAGCGAGGAAGCTAATGATGATGATCATGAAACTTCGGATCAAGTTAATACTGAACCTCGCAGGTCAACCAGAGTACGTTTCGCACCAGAGTTGTACCGCAACCCAGTTCTGGAAGTCATGTTACTAGACCATGATGAACCTACGAACTATGAGGAAGCGATGATGAGCCTAGATTCCGCAAAATGGTTTGAGTCCATGAAATCTGGGATGGGATCCATGTATGAGAACAAAGTATGGACTTTTGTTGACTTGCCCGATGATCGACAAGCCATTGAAACTAAATGGATCTTCAAGAGGAAGATCGACGCCAACGGTAATGCTACAGTCTACAAAGCTCGACTTGTTGCAAAAGGTTTTCGACATGTTCAAGGAGTTGACTACGATGAGACTTTCTCACCCGTAGCGATGCTTAAGTCTGTCCGAATCATGTTAGCAATTGCCGCATTTTATGATTATGAAATCAGGCAAATGAATGTCAAAACTGCATTCCTTAATGGATACCTCAAAGAGGAGTTGTATATGATGCAACCAGAAGGTGTTGTCGATCGCAAAGGTGCTAACAAAGTGTACAAGCTCCAGCGATCCATCTATGGACTGGTGCAAGCATCTCGGAGTTGGAATATACACTTTGATGAGGTGATCAAAGCATATGGTTTTATACAGACTTTTGGAGAAGCATGTATTTATAAGAAAGTGAGTGGGAGCTTGATATGTCTCCAACGTATCTATAATTTTTGATTGTTCCATGCTATTATATTATCTGTTTTGGATGTTTAATGGGCTTTATTATACACTTTCATATTATTTTTGGGACTAACCTACTAACCCAAGGCCCAGTGCAAATTTCTGTTTTTTTTTGCCTATTTTAGTGTTTCGCAGAAAAGGAATATCAAACGGAGTCCAAACGGAATGAAACCATTGGGAGAGTCATTTTTGGAACAAATACAACACAGAAGACTTGAAGTACACGCCAGGGAAGGAACGAGGAGGCCACGAGGGCAGGGGGCGCGCCCCCCACCCTCATGGGCCCCTCGTGGCTCCCCTAACGCGCCTCTTCCTCCTATATATACCTACGTACCCTGAAAACATCTGAGAGCACCACGAAACCCTAATTCCACCGCCGCAACCTTCTGTACCCGTGAGATCCCATCTTGGGGCCTGTTCCAGAGCTCCACTAGAGGGGAATCGATCATGGAGGGCTTCTACATCAACACCATAGACTCTCCGATGAGTTGTGAGTAGTTTACCACAGACCTTCCGGTCCATAGTTATTAGCTAGATGGCTTCTTCTCTCTCTTTGGATCTCAATACAAAGTTCTCCTCGATCTTCTTAGAGATCTATTCGATGTAATTCTTTTTGTGGTGTGTTTGTCAAGATCCAATGAATTGTGGGTTTATGATCAAGATTATCTATGAACAAAATATTATTCTTCTCTAAAAACTTGTATGCATGATTTAAATATCTTTGCAAGTCTCTTTGAATTATCAGTTTGGTTTGGCTTACTAGATTGGTAGTTCTTGCAATGGGAGAAGTGATTAGCTTTGGGTTCAATCTTGCGGTGTCCTTTCCCATTGACAGCAGGGGCAGCAAGGCACGTATTGTATTATTGCCATCGAGGATAAAAAGATGGGGTTTACATCATATTGCATGAGTTTATCCCTCTACATCATGTCATCTTGCTTAAGGCGTTACTCTGTTCTTATGAACTTAATACTCTAGATGCATGCTGGATAGCGGTCAATGTGTGGAGTAATAGTAGTAGATGCAGAATCGTTTTGGTCTACTTGTCACGGATGTGATGCCTATATACAATGATCATGCCTAGATATTCTCATAACTATGTGCTCTTCTATCAATTGCTCGACAGTAATTTGTTCACCCATCGTAGAAATCTGCTATCATGAGAGAAGCCACTAGTAAAACCTATGGCCCCCGGGTCTATCTTCCATCAACTATTTATCTTTACTTTACTTTTATCTTGCAATCTTTACTTTCAATCTATAAAACAAAATACCAAAAATATCATCTTATTATCTCTATCAGATCTCACTTTTGCAAGTGGCCGAGAAGGGATTGACAACCCCTTTATCGCATTGGTTGCAAGGTTCTTATTTGTTTGTGTAGGTACGAGGGACTCACGCGTGGTCTCCTACTGGATTGATACATTGGTTCTCAAAAACTGAGGGAAATACTTACGCTACTGTGCTTCATCACCCTTTCCTCTTTGAGGGAAAACAACGCAAGCTCAAGAGGTAGTAAGAAGAATTTCTAGCGCCGTTGCTAGGGAGATATACGCAAAAGTCATATACCAAGTACCCATCACAAACGCGTATCCCTCGCATTACATTATTTGCCATTCGCCTCTTGTTTTCCTCTCCCCCACTTCACCCTTGCCGTTTTATTCGCCCTTTCTCCGTTTGCCTCTTTTCGCTTGCTTCTTGTTTGCTTGTGTGTTGGATTGCTTGTTTGTCACTATGGCTCAAGACAATACCAAATTGTGTGACTTTTCCAATACCAACAATAATGAGTTTATTAGCACTCTGATTGCTCCTATTATCAATGTTGAATCTTGTGAAATCAATGATGCTCTGTTAAACCTTGTTATGAAAGATGAGTTTTCCGGCCTTCCTAGTGAAGATGCCGCTACCCATCTAAACAACTTTGTTGATTTGTGCGATATGCAAAAGAAGAGAGATGCGGATAATGATATTTTTAAATTGAAGCTATTTCCGGTTTCGCTTAGAGATCAAGCTAAAACTTGGTTCTCTTCTTTGCCTAGAAATAGTATTGATTCATGGAATAAGTGCAAAGATGTCTTTATCTCTCAGTATTTTCCTCACGCTAAGATTATCTCTCTTAGGAACGATATTATGAATTTTAAGCAACTTGATCATGAGCATGTTGCACAAGCTTGGGAGAGGATGAAATTAATGATACGTAATTGCCCTACACATGGTTTGAACTTATGGATGATTATACAAAACTTTTATGCTAGATTGAATTTTGCTTCTGGAAATCTTTTAGATTCAGCCGCGCGGGGGCACTTTAATGTAAATCACTTTAGGAGAAGCTACTAAACTCCTAGATAATATTATGGTTAATTACTCTCAATGGCACACAGAAAGATCTACTACTAAAAAAGTACATGCTAGTGGAAAGATGGATGAACTTATGAAATTATTTGCTACTAAGAGTGTGTCTTCCGATCCTAATGATATGCCTTTGTCCATGTTGATTGAGAATAATAATGAATTTATGGATGTGAATTTTGTTGGTAGGAATAATTTTGGTAACAACGCTTATAGAGGGAACTTTAATTCTAGGCCTTTCCCTAGTAATTCCTCTAATAATTATGGTAATTCCTACAACTACTCTTATGGAAATTTTAATAAGATGCCCTCTGATTTTGAGACTAGTGTTAAAGAATTTATGAATTCGTAAAAGAATTTCAATGCTTTGCTTGAAGAAAAATGCTTAAGATTGATGAGTTGGCTAGGAACATGGATAGAATTTCTCTTGATGTTGATTCTTTGAAACTTAGATCTATTCCACCTAAGCATGATATCAATGAGTCTATCAAAGCCATGAGAATTTCCATTGATGTGTGCAAAGAATGAACCGCTAGGATGCATGCTAAAAGAGATTGCTTTGTGAAGGCGTGTTCTTCTAGTTTTCATGATAATAAAGAAGAAGATCTAAAAGTGATTGACGTGTCTCCTATCAAATACTTGTTTTCTAATATGAATCTTGATAAATATTAGACCGGAGATAAGTCTACTTTAGTTAAAAGGCGTCCCAATGATTCGGAGTTTTTAGATCTTGATGCTAAAATTGTTCAAAGTGGGTTTGAAGAGGTCAAAACTATACATAGCAATGAACCCACTATTTTAGATTTCAAGGGATTTAATTATGATAAATGCTATTTGATAGATTGTATTTCCTTGTTCCAATCCGTGCTAAATTCTCCTCATGATTATAATCAAAATAAAGCCTTTACCAAACACATTTTGATGCTTTAATGCAATCTTATGAAGAAAAACTTGAACTAGAAGTTTATATCCCTAGAAAACTTTATGCTGAGTGGGAATCTACTATTAAAATTAAGATTAAATATCATGAGTGCTATGCTTTGTGTGATTTGGGTGCTAGTGTTTCCAGAATTCTAAAAACTTTGTGTGATATGTTAGGTTTCCATGAACTTGATGATTGTTCTTTAAATTTGCATCTTACGGATTCTACCATTAAGAAACCTATGGGAAGGATTACTAATGTATTATTGTTGCAAATACGAATTATGTGCCCGTAGATTTTATCGTTCTTGATATAGATTGCAATCCTACATGTCCTATTATTCTTGGTAGACCTTTCCTTAGAATGATTGGTGCAATTATTGATATGAAGGAAGGAAATATTAGATTCCAATTTCTGTTAAGGAAAGGCATGGAACACTTTCCTAGAAAGAAAATCAAATTACCTTATGAATCTATTATGAGAGCCACTTATGGATTGCCTATTAAAGATGGCAATACCTAGATCTATTCTTGTATCATGCCTAGCTAGGGGCGTTAAATGATAGCGCTTGTTGGGAGGCAACCCAATTTTATTTTCTCTGATTTTCCTTATGCTTAGTAATAAATAATACATCTAGCTTCTGTTTAGATGCGGTTTTGTGTTTTAATTAGTGTTTGTGCCAAGTAGAACCTTTGGGAAGACTTGGGTGAAGTCTTTGTGATCTTGCTGTAAAAAATAGAAACTTTTACGCTCATGAGATTAGCTACCATTTTTACTGGAGAGTGCTTTTAAGTTGATTCTTTTTGCAGATGATTAATAGACAAATTCCTCACGTCCACCAATTTATTTCAGAATTTTTAGAGTTACAAAAGTATTCGAAAGTTACAGATTGCTACAGACTGTTCTGTTTTTGACAGATTCTGTTTTTTGTGTGTTGTTTGCTTATTTTGATGAATCTATGATTAGTATCGGGGGGTATGAATCATAGAGAAGTTAGAATACAGTAGGTTTAACACCAATATAAATAAAGAATGAGTTCATTACAGTACCTTTGAGTGGTGGTTTGTTTTCTTATACTAACGGAGCTCACGAGATTTTCTGTTAAGTTTTGTGTTGTGAAGTTTTCATGTTTTTGGGTAAGGATTTGATGGACTATGGAACAAAGAGTGGAAAGAGCCTAAGCTTGGGGATTCCCAAGGCACGCCCAGGTAAAATTCAAGGACAACCAAAAGCCTAAGCTTGGGGATGCCACGGGATGGCATCCCCTCTTTCGTCGTCGTCTATCGGTAACTTTACTTGAGACTATATTTTTATTCACCACATGATATGTGTTTTGCTTGGAGTGTCATGTATGGTTTGAGTCTTTTCTTATTAGTTTACCACAATCATCCTTGCTGGACACACCTTTTGAGAGAGATACACATGAATCGGAATTTATTAGAATACTCTATGTGCTTCACTTATAAATTTTGAGCTAGATAGTTTTGCTCTAGTGCTTCACTTATATCTTTTTAGAGCGCGGTGGTGGTTTTATTTTATAGAAATTATTGACCTCTCATGATTCACTTATATTATTTTGAGAGTCTCTTAGAAAAGCATGGTAATTTTCTTTGGTTATAAAATTAGTCCTAATATGATAGGCATCCAAGATGAGTATAATAAAAACTTCCATATAAAGTGCATTGAATATTATGAGAAGTTTGATACTTGATGATTGTTTTGAGATATGAGGATGGTGATATTAGAGTCATGCTAGTAGAGTAGTTGTGAATTTGAGAAATACTTGTGTTGAGGTTTGCAAGTCCCGTAGCATGCACGTATGGCAACCGTTGTGTGACAAATTTGAAGCATGAGGTATTTCAATGAGTGTCATCCTTTGTGTGGACGTCGGGATTGCGCGATGATTAACTCCTACCAACCCTTCCCCTAGGAGCATGCATGTAGTACTTTGTTTTGATGACTTGTAGATTTTTGCAGTAAGTATGTGAGTTCTTTATGACTAATGTTGAGTCCATGGATTATACGCACTCTCACCCTTCCACCATTGCTAGCCTCTCTTGTACCGCGCAACTTTCACCCGTACCATACACCTAGCTTATACCTTCCTCAAAACAGCCACCATACCTACCTATCATGGCATTTCCATAGCCATTCTGAGATATATTGCCATCCAACTTTCCACCGTTCCGTCCATATGACACGCTTCATCATTGTCATATTGCCATGCATGATCATCTAGTTGACATCGTATTTGTGACTAGGCCACCATGCATAATTTTTCATACATGTCACTCTTGATTGATTGTACATCCCGGTACACCGCCGGAGGCATTCATATAGAGTCATACTTTGTTCTACTGTCGAGTTGTAATATCGAGTTGTAAGTAAATAAAAGTGTGATGATCATCATTATTAGAGCATTGTCCCAAAGAAAAAAAAGAAAAAAGGAGAAAGGCCAAAGAAAAAAGAAAGGCCCAAAAAAGGGGACAATGCTACTATATTTTTCCACACTTGTGCTTGAAAGTAGCACCATGATCTTCATGATAGAGAGTCTCTTGTTTTGTCACTTTCATATACTAGTGGGAATTTTCATTATAGAACTTGGCTTGTATATTCCAACGATGGGCTTCCTCAAATGCCCTAGGTCTTCGTGAGCAAGCAACTTGGATGCACACCCACTTAGTTTCTTTTGTAGAGCTTTCATACATTTATAGCTCTAGTGCATCTATTGCATGGCAGTCCCTACTCACTCAGATTGATATATATTGATGGGCATCTCCATAGCCCATTGATACGCCTAGTCGATGTGAGACCATCTTCCTCTTTTTGTCTTCTCCACAACCACCACTCTATTCCACCTATAGTGCTATATCCATGGCTCACGCTCATGTATTGCGTGAAAGTTGAAAAAGTTTGAAAAAATTAAGTATGAAACAATTGCTTGGCTGAAACTGGGGTTGTGCATGATTTGAGTATTTTGTGTGACGTAGATGGAGCATAGCCAAACTATATGACTTTGTAGGGATGAACTTTCTTTGGCCATGTTATTTTGAAAAGACATAATTGCTTTGTTAGTATGCTTGAAGTATTATTATTCTTATGTTGATATAGACTTTTGTCTTGAATCTTTTGGATCTGAACATTCATGCCTCAATAAAGAAAATTACATTGATAATTATGTTGGGTAGCATTCCACATCAAAAATTCTGTTTTTATCATTTACCTACTCGAGGACAAACGGGAATTAAGCTTGGGGATGCTTGATACGTCTCCAATGTATCTATAATTTTTTATTGTTCCATGATATTATATTATCTGTTTTGGATGTTTAATGGGCTTTATTATACACTTTTATATTATTTTTGGGACTAACCTACTAACCCAAGGCCCACTGCAGATTGATGTTTTTTGCCTATTTCAGTGTTTCGCAAAAAAGGAATATCAAACGGAGTCCAAAGGGAATGAAACCTTCGGGAGAGTCATTTTTGGAACAAATACAACACAGAAGACTTGGAGTACACGTCAGGGAAGGAACGAGGCGGCCACGAGGGCAGGGGCGCGCCCAGGGGGTAGGCATGCACCCCCCCCCCCCC